>JARUPO010000008.1:0-600000 GCA_039700045.1 Malbranchea zuffiana | reverse complement strand
GCTCTGGCAAGTGAGTTGCAGGACCTTCGCAGCAACAGAGCCCAGGCAGACTTGACGCTGCTCCAATCGCTCCGGAGAATCCTCCCGCGTGGTGCTTTTCATGGGCCACTTTCCCCGGATTTTCTGATAATTTTAAAATCAGCGAACTGAGCGAGCTTTTGTGGGCCGGAAAGCAGTTATGAAGGGGAAGAATTCGAGGATCATGGTTTGGAGTGGACGAAAGAAAAACGCCTGCTGCAAGGCAGAGATGGTCGTTGGTCCACAGAGCGCGCGTGTCCTATGCACATGTTGAGAAGCGCTCACGAGCTCGAAGGTGAGCAACGTCCACTGGCCCCGCCAACCGCGGCACGCTAAACTGCCTGGAAACGTTTGCGAGAACATCTTCTGTTTGCGTGATGCTCTGATCAGCAAAAGGCCAGCAGACTGTGATCCGAATACACCTCCGAATATTTTGGCTTTTTAGCTCTCCACACCAAAATCCATGGATCGAGCATCATTCAAGAGAAACAAATTCAAGCTTAAAATGGAAATGAACGACAGAACGCTTCCCGTCTCGATGGAGCCAGTATTAAAGGTTAATTCTGGGAATCCCACGCATACCGGAGCATTTTCATGGTTCTCTCACGAATTGATCGGCAGTCATATTTGGATGAAAGTTCGCTGGGAGATTATGAAGAAGAGAAAACGCAATGCCAGGTCAACCAGGAACAGCTGAATCCAGACAGGACAAGCCGCGGATTTCACATGGGTTTCGATCCTGTTGTGTTTGCAGGCGGGTATTCACAGATGATGACTGTTGCTGTTGGCCGGCGAGTCAGCCTTAAGAGCGCAAGGAGCCAAGACACCTATGCATTATTCGTAAATTCATGGAATCGACCCATGAAGATGAAACTGCCCTGGCAGAGGGGTTGACGATCTGGACCGTGGAGAGCAGGTGCTGTGTCTCCATCAGCCGAAGGCATATCACATCGCTGTCAATATTCGGCAAATCGATTGGATACCTGGGCTTGGAGGGGAATGGAGCGCACAGGATATGAGAAAGTGACAATCGCAGGACAGCGTTGCGACGTCCTGGTGGAACAGTGGGCCAGGAGATCCTGTCGCTCTCTTTCCTTATTTCTCGTTTCCGTCGAACAATGACCGCTAAACGGGGTACAAACGCAGCACTAGGGTCAGAATAATTGGTGTTCCTTGCATGGACTCCCGATATGTTGATCGAGATTTCGTTGAATTCACATGGAAAGACGTCTGAAGCTTTCGAGGAATCTCCGTCTTGGGAAATACCCCGATGTGCTGTTGATATCGATACAGTTCCCATACAACGGAAGGGACCTCGGAGACCGTTTGAAAAATACATACATCCACCCCCTGTTCCCACTCTCTTTAACGGTTTTTCCTTTTTTTCTCTCAGTCTTTCTGCCCAACTCGCGCGATAAACAGCAGGGTTGACGCGCGGAGAAGCCCTTGGAAACGCCGCTATTTTTCGAGACCAAAACTCCGACCCTGCTAGCGCCGCCTATCGTGGAAACACTGTTGACGCTGCTCGGTGGTGATTGGCAGGGGATGGCCAGGGGCGATCCAGCTTGCTGGGATTCCCTTGAGAGCCCTGTAACAAGGTTACAAGGGGGTGTATCGTTGCGTACGGGCACACGCGATACAGGGCTACCCGCATCTGAGAACCGGCCGCAGACGGTCGCTCGCTAAACCGCGCTGGGTATGGTAAGGAGAATGTTCCGCAGAGCCAAGACGGGGCTGAATTGTGGGCGGGCGATTTTTCCATTGGCGGGGATTCAGTTCTTCCAACGACTTTTCTTTTTCCTTCCACCGTTTTTCTTTTTTCGGTTTGTTTGGTGGGTGGGTGTACCGGTGTGTATGGAGCGCTGTTTCACAATTGGCTTTGTTTTGGCCGTATGGAAATGGATGAAGATGTCGGTGGCCTCCTTTTTTTCTCTCTTTTCTCCCTCTGAGGGAATTCAGCATCAAGGCTCAGTGCATCAGAATCCTCCGTATCGGTGATTCTAATGAAAATCCATCCAAGTACTTTGCAGACTGGAGTTGCATTTTCCTGCATTTGTTGTTACATCGTACCAGAATTAATTGTCAATCCCGCCCTGATTGGCTGGTTTTCGGCTGGTATTGAAATGGGAGGAATATTAATTTCAGGGTTCAAAACATGAGGCCACCGATGAGGTATATCTAGATCAGTCAAGACATTGTAACAGCTTTCTTTGAAAATTATTGGGAGATCTGTGTCGCCGGGCTTCGAGATAAATCTGACGTCTGCCTTTTCTCACCCTCTCAATTGCCTTGAAAGAAAAAAACTCGTCCTTCAGGCGTTCGATTTATCTTCCACCATCGCGAAGATCCCCTGGGAAATACGGGGATTACCTAAGCGGAGCACTATTTTACGGTTTACCAAATACCAGGAACGGCCGGTGGTACAAGACCAATACGCCCTCTCGCGGTATCGGCCAACCGCTCCCTCATCCACAACTGGCTCCATCGACACACCTTATTATCTCCATCAACATCCCCTCGCCTGGGATTCACACTTCGCTCTCCCTCTCTCCTCTTCTCTCATACCTCTGTCTCTCTTTCTCCATCGTTGCACTGGTGCTAGGAAGCCCATTGAGACGCCAATTGGCCCTCCACGTTCTCTCGCCTTTTTTTTTATTTGTCTGCTAGATCAAAATAATCACTCCTTGACACCGCTGCTTGACATCTTTGCATCCAATCCTTCGAGTCCTGTTCGACTCTCTCTTTCTCTCTGCAGACCGCTCTCTGTTCTCAATTTCATTCAATTGCCCCTCACATCACCATCGCCATCTACTATATCAGTGCACTGACACTCCCTGCTCATTTAACTTCCAAACCACCACCCCGCTGCCTCCCCCGGTCCTCGAGGCTACCCTGCCACTCAGCCCTTTGCTACATACTTCCCAATGATCCCAGTCCTCAGGACAGGAACATGATCCAGGCCCCTTAGCCTCGCGTGGTCGAATGCGGAGGGACTATTCTTACTCCGCTTCCAATTTCCCCCGGCCGCCTCAAATCGCGACGCCAACCGTGGCTGCGATGTCCTTCCTTGATATCGACGCCACTGCCACTTCGTCCAGGCCCAAGACTTCATCCAACACCTCCCGCTCCCCTTGGTATCATGATCAGGTCTGCCAGCAGCTGCCACCAATGTCATCCTCTGCCACATTGCCGGATAGCTCCACAACCCTTCGAACAGCTCGTACTGGCACCCATAGCCCGAAACGGCTTTCCATCTTCAAGAACCGCTCCCGCAGTAACACCGCTACCTCGACGGCATCGTCCTATCAGTCGCCAGCTTCGTCAATGACATCAATGGAAGGATCCTCTCAGAGGTCTTCGCAGGATGATCGTGCGCTGTCGTCCTTCTTTCTGCCAATTGAAAAGGAAGAAAGTCGAGCAAAGTCGTTGTTCTTGCGGGGTAGCCGTCTACTGAAACGCCAGGGAAGCAAATTGAACCTATCGTCAAGCTTGGACGATGAAGACGAGCCGACGGGAGACAAATCAAAGCCCAAGGATAGACATCTTGGTAGGGAGAAGGAAAAGACAGAGGGGCTAGGGATATTCCACCTGAGCCATAGGTCACGGCACAGCGATATGCGTATGTAATAACCCAGATCGTGACCGAGAAATAGCAGGCTAACCAAATCACCGTTCATGCAGACGAGCTTCTCAAAAGGAACATCTCCGAACCATTTGACTTCCAACATGTCACTCATACCAGCCAAGGCCAATTGCCCCCTATGAATCATACACATCCACACGATCTGGCCACTGAATTTTCCATCATTCGAGCCTCCCAAAGACCAGCGAGAGAATTGCGAGGAATTCGAGCTGCCAGCATTTACGGATCAAACTTCTCTCTGGAGGATGTGTCGACATCCAGCCTGGCCACATTGGCTCCTGACGAGCAGTCTTTGTACACGAGAAGCCCCCCAGGTTCACCTGTTCGATCGAAACCGACCAGCTCACCTGCAAGCCCTGGACATAATCGGTTGGCTTCTCGTTCCGTGGAAAACTTTTCTCGTCCAGTCCGGGCCAGCAGGCCACCTTCTATGCTTCCACCGTTGGGAAATTCCTCAAAATCTGTCATTTCAGATTTAGCCGACACTACTTGTCAGACCATTGATGCGATGCTAGGCTTCCACGCTGGACCGATCTTTCCTGAACATATCCCGTCTCCATCAGAGGAGCAGCCCGTCGATAAACGGGCTACGTCACCTTTGGGCCCGCCGCAGCAATTATCCGATGATATATATCATGCCTATAGCGCTGATGACCACAGCGCGAGGAACTTTCGAAGCTCCCCATTGGGACATTCGCCTGAATTGGCTGATGTACCAGAGGAAGACGAGACATGCTCACGTAACAGTCGTGTCATTGGCTCAGCCACAGAAAACCATGCCCACAACACACGATATGTTCCTCGTCGAACAAAGTTCGGCAGTCCACTCCGCGGCAATCCTCCACCAATCTCCCGGAGCGTCTCAGACGAAAGAGTGCCCACCAAGGCAAGATTCGAAGGGCCACAGCCAGTCCACAATCAGTCTATCAAACGTCAACCATCCTTTCGCATGAGGCAAAACAATGAAGGGTCCTGGGAGGAAGTCATTGACTACTGCTATGAGCATGCCGCAGAGTCAGACTCGAATTTTGACTGGCAGCGCTCCGCGATTGAGGAAGCCGGATCCAAGTTTAGTTCGCTGGCTGTAACAGTGACTACACCAACCCAAACCGAATTCGAGAGACAGGTGGAAGAGCGTCCTGTGGGGACATCTGCTGCCAACGAGTATGTCAGATCTCATCAGATGGCACCGGATTTGCAGCCTGCTATTTCATTCTCGGGGGCAACTGGAACCGGTAGCATGAGCCCAACCGGCGCAGCAAATTTACCCGAGATCTTTGGCCGGACAGCCAACAAACCCAAGCCAGAGCCGATTCAACTCCTCTCACCCCAAATGGAGGACGAGGTCTCGCACGACCGAATGTATGGGGAATTGTTGCCCGAAATCCACGGATCCGATGAACACTACGTTTATATCCAGACCGATGATCAAGTCGAGTCGGCTCGAAGCAGTGGCTGCCCAATCAGCAAATGCAACTCGCAAGAAAGCATGATCTTGTCCCGAGCTGGGTCTATCGCCCGAAAGCATCGCTCATCCACGTCGACAAATAGCGTTCCCGACCTGATCCATAGTCCCAATGAGAGCCGCGAGACTGTCGACCGCGAGTTGATTGATCAACCGTTCTCACCCCGTCCTGCAATGCATGCGAGAAGCAAAAGCTTGGCTCGAGACCCAGTTCAGCATTACGCCCACGGTAGTCAAGATGGGGACAAGTCGTCGTCTGTGCCCCAGACCCCAACCCATGACCGTGCCAGATCAGCATCTATCCTTGAAACCCAGGACCAGAACTCCCCCTCAATGACAAGAAGACGTTCATCCACAACTTCTCGTGGCCATGGCTGTCGCAAAACCCGAACCTCTTACTCCCTCTTCCCGGCCGCAAAGCCGCCCACGCCTAAATGATTTTTAGGCTCCGGTTTGGGTTATTTCATTGCCTCTCCATTGCGCCGAAGTCTCCCTTGTTCCGAACCCGATAGAATGGTGCTCCGGTTCTGCTGGCACCGCAACATCTTCATTTTCTTTTCTTGCCCTTTTGATCCACGATTTTCTTTTTTCATTTGACATGACCCCTTTTTTTTTCTTACATATACCCCTAGCGGTATATTCGTCCAACCTTATACGTCGTTGACGACTTTATGATTCACATATACTTAGAGATTTTTTGGTTTTTGGAATCTCCTTCCACCTACTCTGTCCGGGCTTTCCTGTGCCAGGATTTGACCCTGCATGATTCAATCCTTCAATTGTTCGATACACTGACCTTGTACATTCTGAGCTTTCGTTTCCCTCTCTTTATCCCTTCGCCTCGATGGTATTTGTTCGATGCCGGGCAGCCTCCAACCCTTGTGACGTTCATTTTCTTTGTTTCCTTCATTACGTTAACGTGGATCTCTCGAGGCATTTTGTTTTTGACATAGCGCTCTTTTCATTTCCCCTTTCCTCTTCCGCCCTCCCGGCACAGATAGACCTCTCTGGATGGCTAAAAGAAAGTGGAACCGACAGTGGTTCCATGCGTTCCCGGCCATGTACCATACATTTGCACCTGTTGTTTTCTTTTTTCTGCTTTTTTTGTTTCTGTATCTTATCACTGCATCACACTCTTTTGGCGCTGGATCGAAGCATTGTCGTGGAGGAAAAGGGCGGTGGTGCAAAACAGGATTTACTTGTTGGAGGAGTTTTGCTTTGCATTTTTCTGCTTAGTGGATAGGTTTTGTAAACCAGGATCTTAGAGGGTATAAAAATGAAGGTCGTTCTGGCTGTTAATGCTTGTCTCTTCCATTTCGTAGGTCTTTGTCTGAGGAGTGATGCATTTCCTCTGATTGCAGAACAGGTCGGATTATTTTAGTTCCGGGAACCTGGCTCGGAATCGGGACAATAATTCTCCCTAGTCTAGAACGTCATTGAAATCGGAGACGACGATAGCACTCACCCATCAGCGCCCGACTTCACTGCGCGTTCATCCCTCCAATATGCCTGACAAAAGGGCAGAGGAAGTCCACCGCAAGATTCGACAGCTGCACGAGGCTATAGAAAGGCTCCCAGGTGGCTCCGTGGCGTTTGAAGACCTGGAGAAGCTCCACATCATCGCCAAACCAATACTTCTCACCCCAAAAGGGAATCCAGCTTTCGAGCCCTGTTTCTTCAAACCGCTCTCTCAGGACGTTCTGGATACCCATGCTGTTACTGAGGAATCTAGGGAATATATTGACTACGGACTGGATGATGAGAGTGGATTACCGCCTACGGCTCGCGAAGGCGCAGAAGTTGTGTACTCGTATTTCATGGGTTTGATTGATGAATTTCCCAGAAAGGGTTTCGAGAAGGAGCATCTTCCTCTTGATGAAGAATGGGGCTCTCTTGAGTTTATGGGTATTGGCTTCCAGTTGCGCCCTGGGTACGTAACTGTTGCCGCGATATTTGCTTTATATCAGCTCATAACTCTTTTCTCAAAAAAGTAAGACTATGAGAGCACCGGGAAAGCCCGATCTCCGCCTCGGGGACACAGCTGGGCCGGGGTTAAACCACGATACCGGCAAATATGAGGTATGCGCCCACCGGAATGGCGGGCGCAAAGTATATACGGCGACCAGAGCGGCGTGCATCTACATACCATTGTGATATCTACCATCCGTCTTTTTGCCGACGAAAGAATCGTTACGTCAGAGCTTAGAGCTATTGCAAGGATTCTGCGCTTGAATTGCGCGCACAAGCGGCACTTGCGGCACCAGGTGATGCCGGTGAGCGTTCTCTTGATTTCTAGGCCCTTTGTCAAATCCTTTGATATTCCCCCTCCTTAGCCATTCCTAGCTCTACCGCTGCACACTGATCCACTATCTAAACAAGCTTTGCAAAGGTTCTGACCGTGTCATTTATGGGCCCAAAACCCGGCCGCATCATCCATGCCCATCATGATGGTTCGAAACTTACTCTAAGGTACTCGCAGCTATTCAGCTTCGAGAAGAAAGACGACAAGGTGCTAGACCTCTTTCTGCGCTACTGGCTAAGTGAGCCAGTCGGACAGACATCTATTCCCGTTGCCAGTACATCAGACCCTGGGGACTCGTCGACGTAATCCCCCCTGAGTATTGGCTATGCTTTACCCCTAGGATGTCCAAGAATTGAGACACAGGCAACCTCTTCCTGGTGCTAGTATATTCTTAAAATTCATCAAAGCTACTGTTTTCTTCTTTTTTTCTTTCTTTTTCTCTTCAGACAGCCTGTTCTTTCATCATCCATTGATACTGGATACCACGTATCTTATCCTTCTTTTCCACCCAAGTTCTTTGTTTATGACAAGGGGAAACCCCGTGCCCATGCTGAAAGCTCTACACCCTTTGATATCTGATCTGTCCACAACAGGTAGTCACTGTTCATGAAGTTGGAGACAATAGTATTCACTATTATTGTTCACCAAAGCTCAATCTGAACTAGTGAAGGATTGGTTGGCTTGCTGCAAAGTTCTGCTTCATTTGCTTGCTTGCACGGTCTTTGTTTCACCTTCTTATTCACTTCATATACAGGTGATTCCCGGCTGGCCCAAATCTTGCAGAGAAAAAATTCGTTACCCCGGCAAATCCTCCACAACTTTTTAACTATTATTCTTCAACGTTCTTAGATGCTTTCACAGATTCCATTCTCATTCTTCTCTGATTTTCCTTCTGTCCTGGCGGCGGAGGATGCCTTTGAGCAGGTACCAAATCCCTGGAGAGCAGCCTGGAGAGGAATTGCAGAGAAGGCAAATGCCCATAACGTCAGCACCCACAATTATACCAGTATGCAGTCAGTGTCAAAGCTCTCTCAAGAAAACAGTTCCTCTTGAAAATGGATGTGTGGCCATAGACACTCCGTCTGTATCTTGATATCAAAGATTTCGAACTTGGGGATCGCATTCCTCGACAAATTCCAGCCGTTCCAAAACTATCTAAAAAGCTTAGAGCCCCTGTCTATAACAGCCGCTTAGCTCTACACTGTGAAGGATGTGGATGCATTCAAGCTGTCTCATTCTGTATGACAATACCAGCTGAGGATTTGAGAAAACCAATCACGAGGATTTAATCATGTCTCTGAAGGAACTCCAATGCTCCAGCACGTCCATCCCCGAGGGGTACTTCAGCAATGCCTCGAGCACCAACCACATCCATTGGGTTGGATTGCCTGTGCATCTCGACAAGAATCAAGGAGGACAGCCCTTGTCCGGCCACGAAAAGGCATTAATCCATGCCCCCATCCGTCCCGCTGCCTATGCCAGATCCGCGCCCAATACCGCGAGGCTTATCTCATCACTACTCGGGGCATTAAGGCTCCTCGACCTTGTCGTGCATGTCGCGAGAGGGCCAATCGCCATGGCTGCCTCACCCCCTTCAGCGAATGTGTTTAACTACCTGGATAAGAACAGTGGAGAAACATCAAGAAGATCTGTTTTATACTGACATGCACTGTGGATCGAAATGTTTGCAGTCACATCACTTTCCATTTCGCGGGCTGCGGCCGAAGAGGACGGACGCAACCCAGCTCAGCAACAGGCCGGGACAAGCATCACTCCCGCACTTGATAACCCAGCACACACATCTGATTTGTTCAATCAGTTTGATGACGCCGATCGCCAGGGTAAGCGTCAGAGGTGAACCTTGCTGATGGCAATGGAACAGCCAAGGCTGACCTCGGCCGCTACTGGCCATACAATTTTAACCCAGACGGGAGGGAGAGGCGTAACACTGGATTTGATATCAAACGATGACTACGGCAATGAAAGCGATCCCGACGCACCTCCCATGCAGTGTTTGCGCAGGAGTCGAAGGCTTCTTATCAATCAGCCTAGTCCACACGACGTTCAGACACCAACAGAATCTGAACTCGTCGAAAACCGCGATGATGTTTCCGGTCCCGCATTCCCATCTGCAGACGAACCCGATGTGCCAGCATCGGCATGAATCTGCATATCACCTGCTGTCGCCTTATCCTCCTTGAAATGGCGTGAAACATCAACATGATCATCCAGGCCATCGGACGTTTACACCGTGTCGGGCAAAAACTTCGGCAGAAGATATGGGGAGTCCTTTTCCTCAACCGTACTTTCAACCGGTCTGAAGAGGACAACTGCGCTGCAAAGATGTCGAGACAACTTGCGGCCGAATACGTGACGATATTGGACCAGCACATCAGAGCCCAGCTAGGCGACGAAGAGGATATCGAACGCATTAACGGAAAGTTAGGATTTGAAGATACAATACCTACTTATCAGGAGCGTTTTCCAACAGCTTGTCCGCCGCAACTCTTACTGCAGAGATGGAGGCTGTGTCTTACATCCCAGTAAGAACTTGAAGCAAGTTACTTATTTTGCCTTGAGCCCGCCAACAATGGAACAGGATCAGAGATTATATATGGGAATGTTGCATTCGGCGCAGAGTCAATCATCCTATACTTTCAGCTGCCCACACCTTCAGGGATATTCTCAAGTGTCTAATGTTCCATAGAACCAGTGAGTTCACTTGACTTCAGTACAATATTCCAGATCTTCCACTCAATATACATCACAACATGAAATTCCATCTTTCACCTGGGCTGAAGGAAGAACTCCAACACAGAGAGAAGAGTGAAAATCAAAGAATGAAAGCAGAGTACATTCAGAGCCTCACATCATGAAATCAGCATCAGCAAAGAAAGAAGCCAGTTCTTTTTCAACAGTTCACATCTGAATCAGATCTATGCTGTCTTCCTACCTCTGCTTGAACTGAGTTAAATCAAAAATTCTCCATTGCCCTTCACATTAGAGAAGATGCAGTCAAGTGGCCGGCTGTCAAGACACAGAAATGAGACAGTCTATATTCAAGCCAAAAATAAGATGGCAGCCACAAGCTCCAAGTGCAAATTCATCCACAGGCTGCTTAAGAAGATGGAAAGGTCCATCAACTATCTCAGACACAGGGAGAAACTGGTTTTCATGACAGATATACCTGTGATGATTGTGATACTTTGAGAAGATAAGCCTAGATTCAATCATTACGAGAATTCAGGGCAGGCAACTTTGCAGCATCATTTTACAATTGAGCTTTCGGGCAGCATATCCATGACGCGATGAAAACAGCCAGGCATCTTTGGTTAATTGACCAAAAATACTAGAGATATCTTCTTGTTTCCCAAGATCGACACGAGATATTGTCGACCTTTGAGACGTCAAAAAGAAATATGTCGAATATCTCAAGGGGACATGCAGCACATGGCACAGTTGATCCAGGCGTTATCCAATGCTGTTTCTAGGAAATAAGCCTACCACTGTCTACAGGCATTGGCCAGCGTGAACTTCTGAGTCTTCAGGGCATTATGGACTACAGCTTTGTCAGTGCTTGTCTCTTTGAGAAGCTATTCAACCTATAATCTATCCTGAATTAACCCATCCGCCATCAACTGCTTGGGTTGTTGGTCCATGGGTGGACATGAGAATCCACCGTGTCAAGTTCTTTTGTAGCATAATCATGCACTCAAAATCAATTAATTACTTGAAACAGATCTCCATCAATAGACTTATCCATAGCTTGCTGTGTTAACACCTCTTTCTTTCAAAAGCATGATTCTGCCCTCCTATGCCTTTGATGAAGACCGCCAGAGTTGCGGGTATCACGGCTATACCCTTGAAGCGCATTAAGTTTGCTTCGCCAGACTCATCTGGCGGGCATAATACGGCGATTTATCCGTTTGATGATTGGTGTCCACTGCAGAAACCCCCTTTCCGTCTCTGTAGGAAAAATCGTGTTGAACGATTCCATATGGCACTTGGGTTTGCCATTTAGGGGCCAGCGTATAGCCAACATAGGGTACGAAATGGATCTATGGCGTACTATCCCGCCTTCCTGTGAGTTCTTTCATCCTCACATCACGTAAAAGGAGTGCCCCAATCCAGCACATCGCCGTCGCGCCCGTGGCCGCAATGGTCATCGACTTCTGAACCCTCGCATAGGCGGCGATTATGGCCTCGCGGATCGGTGTACCAACAGGATAAGATAGCTGCGTGGGCAGGGATCCGTAAAGACGGTCGGCCAAATCTTTCGATCCAGGTGGGAGCAGCTCGAAGAGGTCTTTGCGAAGAGAATTCGTCCAGATTGCGCCGGAGATCATTGTTCCGACGGCCCCGCCGACCATGATGAAGAGATACAGTATCGCGACGCGGCTGGCGACGCTATCGTGATTGCCATCGGACAACACGGCGGCGTACTCTGTCGGCATTAGGATGCCTGATGCGATGGAGAGTAGTATCTGGCATGCAATTACGTATCCGAGAGACGACCCGGGCTCGCGGGAGTGGATCATGAGGCCACATGCCAGAGTTATCAGCGATACCCCAAGGAGAGCAAGAAGCCTAAAACGGCGTGTCCTGCCAATTGTGCTGTACAAGCCTTTGTTAATCGGGAGTGGACAAACACATGGCTACACTGTACTTACAGCCCGCTAAAAACAGCCGAAATCGCTGAGCCAACGGTATGGATACTGGCAATATAGCCGGCAGTCTGAATGCTTTGTTCATTGACAACTTGAAGATAGGATGTGAAATACGACTTCCAGCAGCTGTAACTTCTGTTAGTAAAACTCCAAATGAGCGTCGAAAGGCTAAGGAGAAAGGGATGAATTGGTAGCTCTCACTAGATGCTGATATTCTCTCCAAAACCAAGTGCACAAGCACCCCAAAAATTCCTCTCGCGGAGGAGAGCATATGGGAAAAAAGGCTTAGGAGTGAAATAACCCTCATATATGCCACAGGCAATTAGCAAGACAAAGCCGATCACAATCATTGTGACGGTCTGCACGGAGCTCCAGCCTTGATCGCCAGAGGACGCGAGAGTAAACGGCAATAAGAATACAGTGAATCCTGTACAGGCAAGGAAAACACCAAGGGCTATATCCAGTAATAAGAGTCGAAACAAGCATGTAGTCAGCAAGGTACCATCGCCATCAAGAAGAAATAAACCTGTGGCCTTACCGTCATATTCAATGATGTAGTACCGAACGGCCTCCGGAAAGGACTTCTTGCTGGTTGGGAAGTCAAAGAGGCCCAGAGCAAGAGCCTTATGCTGATTTCTGTAAATCACAAGGGTTATGGGCAAAGAGAACACTGGCAAAACAATGGAAAACATTCCAAATGCCCATCGAAATGAGCTTCTCTCATGAAACACCTGAGCAAGAACAGGACCCACGAATGTTTTACAGATGTAAGGGGACTTCGACAATCCCAGCGCAAGCGTGCGGTATTTTATGCTTGCCGTGTCGGCGATGAAGACTCCCACAACGTATATAAAGCCACTATAGCCCATTTCGAAGAATATCTATTTGATTTGATGTGAATTTTATCACTGACAGTTAGCTCCCGCTCCACCATGTAAGTACTCAACCGCTGCCGGATATGCCTGTTGATAAAAAAGGGGGTCAAGGGGATGCTCCCGGAGAGGTATAGTTACCATCGCAGCAGTATACATAGATATACCATTGCACGTTGCCATAAGAACAAGACCTATATCTGATCAGCTATTGTCTTGCTTAAGGCTGAAAAGTTGAGAGGAAAGGCAAACACTGACCTAGAACAGTCGAAGCCATAACCGTTATTAGCCCTTCAGCTCGGCCCCAGATATCAAGTAGCCTTGAAAATGGAACCAGCGAAATTCCCGAAAAGACATAGGAGAGCATGTTTGCCACTGCCATCAGGGAATGGGCCGAAAAACTGCTGGTGACATACGGGGAAAGATTCCCCGTGGTGTTCTGAGCAGTTGACGTTACAAGGAGGAGGATATACAGTCTAGTTGAAGAGTTAGTTCAGGAACGTGATATCTGGGGATACGATATCAGGCTCGCATCTTTTCAGTACTGCTTAGTCCTGTCGGGGGAGAATGGGGGGAGACCAGACCCAATGTAAGCCGTTATGAGGGATGTCTTTGACCATACGGCAGTAACAGCCTCCGTCCTTTTAACGCCATAAGGCTTGTCTGCTTCCGAATCAGTACCTATCGAGTCACGTTGATACACTGGCTGATCGGTTGTTACAGTGGGCTTGGAGGATGTTCTGTCAAGACCATCTGTCGAACTATTTGGATACGCTGCCCGCATTGTCATGTTGTCGGCACACCGGTATGAGGAAAGAGAAGGTTGATGTCTGTGTGATAATAGATAAATATACGAGAGCAGAGAAGATGGAAAAATTTTCAGACAGCCCCTCCATTATAAATGCAATCGAGGAGTGGATAATGACTAGTAGATGATGTTGTCAGCCCCGATCAAGAAAGGTGGGATGTACCAAAGGGACCGAGGTAGGGCGGCGGGTGGAACATGACTAAGCAAAATAATCTTCACACGGGAACTAGTCTAGCTTTGGTTTAGCGTAGAAATTGCTGACTGCCCAGGTGAACTTTTGAAGGAGACGGCGGGCCTCTCCGGCATAGATGGACCTTGGTGATGCCAAACTGAACGGCCTCATACTTTCTTCCTGCAAACCCGAATGAAATTGTCTGAATGACTCCATCCACAACCTCCATCCATCATGGCATCCTCTACGCCCTCCCAAGCGCTCACCAAGCGGCCCTCCGACACAGCCCTCATGCCTCCCCCGCCGCCTCCGAAACGCATCAAACGGCCGCCCAAGGTCCTTGACGAAGACGAATACACCGACGCCCTCTCCCACATCATCGCCAGGGATTTCTTCCCTGGCTTATTGGAGACGCAGGTTCAGCAGGATTATTTGGATGCTTTGGCGTCCAGGGATAAAGCCTGGATTGAGGCAGCGGGACAGAGGTTAGAAGATGTCATGACCCCAGGTCCCAGCCAGCGCGGCCGGCGCAGGGGAGTCAGTATGACGCCGAGACAAACGTCAATGTCAACGCCAAAAGAGACGCCTAGGAACTGGAACGGTGGCGATACACCCATGTCCGCTGTTTCTTCTGTGTCAGCAAGCTCCGCCGCTTCGAAGGAGAGGAAGACGGATATGGAGAATATGAGTCTCGGTAGCTTCCAGGCGAAGTATACGAGCGAGGATAATGAGTCGTTTAATAAGTTGCTGGATAAGCAAAATGAGAAGAGGAGGGAGAAGTATGCGTGGATGTGGAGGGGGAATAAAATACCGGGCCCCAGCCAGATCGCGTATAGGAAGCGCGAGGAGGAGACAAAGTTACTGGAAGCGGGAGAGGCTGGGAACGAGAGCAAGGAGCTTGTTCTCAAGACGGATCTAGATCGCAGACCTGCAAAGCCGGATGCATGGCGGGAACGACCTGAAAATTCGTTGATGTTCACTCCCTCCTCGATCGAAGATACCCATGAGACAGTACAGCAAAAAGCCGAAGCAGACTCCCGCGCTGCGCCAAAACAAGTCCTCTATCACAATACTCGCGTCCCACCTCCTCCCACAAACGACGAGATAAGCCCCTCCATCCCTCCCTCACCATCAATATCCGCTATCCGCGACGCCATCGCCGGCAGTCCTCGCCCCACAGACTCTGAACCAGGCTACACGGGCGGCGAAACTCCGCGCGTAAACGGCTACGCATTCGTCGACGAAGACGAGCCCGAACCAGAATCGTACCACCTAAGACTCCTCACCAGCACCACCGATGCCTCTTCATCATCAACACCCAATCCCTTCAAACTACAAGAAACCCGTCGCCGCGAAGCCCTACATCACCGCATGGTCGATCGCGTCGCTAGAACTAAACGTGCGGAGAAAGTGGCGCGGGATACCAAGACGCCTGTCCCGCGATTCCCCAGCAGCCCGATGATTGCGTTTGGCCGGACTTCTTCTTCTGTGGTGACACCACGGCCCGCCGGTCTAGGCACAACGGGAGCTAGCAAGGCAGGATTGACGCCTGCGGCACAGAGATTGTGGGAAACCGTGGGAAATAGCACGCCTCGACACGGGGAGTCATCTGTGTCTGCTTCCAAGCTGAAGAATATGTGGACTCCTACGCCGAAGAGGAAGTAAAAAAAGAATATCAATAGAGATGAAGGTACGGGAGGGATACGTCGTTCGTTATGAAGCGGATTATGCATGATTATTACAAAGATACCCAGACTTATACACATTATTATTATTATCAAAAATTTTATTTTAGGAATCAAAATCAAAGCCAAGGTTTCTCTTCCCCAGCTTTCGTCTGTCTGATTATATTCGGCCACACCCCTATTCAGGCCAATGTTGTATGTTATCGAGTCTCCACATTAATAAATTACATATTCCAGCTCTGTAGGTGTATCAATGAAAAAGAAATCACAGCCTTCCTTGAAATGCCATACCCCAAGAACGAACACCTATATGTTCACTCTGGAACGCTGCATGCATATAATACCATAGCGCCAGCTCCATGATATCAATGGTGTCAAATAGCAGAAAAAGCAGAAAATTAAAGGATCCCAACCAAACTCCAAAAGCCCATTGCAACTATTAACGCCGTAGAAAACGCAGTGCCCTTCCCTGCGCCGTTGTGAAAGTATGCTGCGCCGAAATAGCTACAGGTGATGTCCCCGTTGGCGCTCCTCACCCCGTACGACTCGTTCAGCCACTGCTTGACCGGGCATTGGAAACCCAACGACGCCGGACAGCTTTGCACAAGGGTGTGGCAGAGATCCTGACACGGTAGAACCTCCTTGTATGGTCCCGGACGGATCTCTGTATCTATCATCGGGTTTCGTGATGAGTTCGACACGATTTTTTGTCGCCCAGAGTGAGAGACAGGTAAGCTGCTTCCATTTAGGAATTTCTGGCCCGTGTTTCGCTCGCGGAGGTAGCCCTGGGTATTAGAAAAGTCCTGGCAACGGGGGATAGTTACAGCGCAGAGCCATTCCTTGTATGCCTTGGCGCAGTCTTTACAGCTGCGAGCAAGAGAGTATTGTTGACTGGCGGGAGCGTCACAGGGGATTTGCTGAAGGGAGTAGGTAAAGTTTCTATATATTGCGGCAGCGTAGTCGTCGTAAAGCTTCCTCAGCTGGGCAGTGCTGATGGAGGGGTTCGAGGGAACCGCGTAGGCGACCTCAGAGCAGAATTCAAGGTCAAAGAGCATGGCACAATTTTTATCTAAGAAACCATTGTTAAAAAAGCTCCTCACATGCTAGCAACGCACTGCTTACCTGATTTCGTCGTAAAATTCATTGACCTCCAGACCGTTCCGCCTCCTCGAACCACTTTGTAGCCCGACTTTGTTGAGTTGCCATCCATAGCCAGAATCCCGTAATAGTTCGAACTATGATTTAGATTTCTGACGTAAAATTGCTGCTTTGGCTTCCCATTCAAGCCCCTATTGGTCATACCGACGTGAAGATTGCTCCCTGTCTTCCCAACGCGGGCGTTTTTGCTCAATCCGCAATACGATTTTTGTAATCCAAGAATGGACGAATCATTCACGGGGTGAGCAAACATCGTCCAAGGTGGACTTATTTTCATCCACTCCTTATAGGAATCTTCCTCTGGTTCGGCTTGGGTCGTATTATCTGTTTGAAGGAAGGCACCTTCACTGTCACTATCGACAAAGTATAGAAAAGGCGTCTTAGTTTCGATGTTGTGGTAAGGGGCATCTATCGATGCTGCAATCTCATAGTTATATATGCCGGAATAATTAGGATCCTTCGGCGCCGAGATTCCGATATAAATATTGCCTTCGGCTTTGACTGCCTTGGACGCATATCCGTCATCGAATTCGACCTGTATAATGCCCTCCACATCTGGGCCGGGATTTTTGACTGATTCTGATAGTGAAATATACATAAACAGCTGCGGAGGGCTGGAATGCTTGGAGTGCTGAGTAGCATTCAACGAGGGTTGTAAGCACGTATTCGCCGTGATATACACAGTGATAGCTTCACTGGAACCCTCATCCCGCTTCTTCACTGCGCGTAATGAGCTTAACCCATCGTCGTCGTCGTCGTCATCATCATCATCACCCTTCCTGTCACCCCCGGCCCTCACCATCTTCGGAAGGCCCGGAGTCGGCGGGGACTTTGGACCTTTGAGGGCATCGACGGGGAATATCCAATGTTGCGTCTCCCCAATTTTTACATTTTTAAGTCGTGGTTCGTTGTTTGCTAGAGCATCCGTTCCTGAAGGTGCCCTTTGCACGAAGCTTGACTGCCCACTCTCCGTAATGCCATTATCCCCTATCGGGTTATCCCGCCACTCAGACCTCGTCAGCTCGGTGCGGATGTCGACACGGGGCGAAATCGGATGATTATGGTCATCCCGTGCTATCGAATCGACGTCGATTGCATATGCGAATTGCGGATTGGAAACAACGAAGTAGAGGAAAACCAGGAAAACAGTGGCTGCAAAAGAAGCAGCAAAGCGAGCTTGAAGAGGGCTAAGTTTGGGGCAAGGCATTGGTAAAGCGAACGTGGGTGGAATGGCGTGGACGATCTCAGTCAGAGAATGGACGGTTTAGAGGAAGCCTAGGACCGCCTTGCGAGGTGGAGATGCCGCGTTGCGCGTGAGCGAGTGAGCGCTGGACGACAATTCCAAGCGAGGGACGAGAAAGCCAGAAGTCATGAAAGGCGGCATCAATTCATTATCAAAATATCAGAAGGTCTGCACCAAGACCTCCACTGCAAACTCCCGGCTGAGATGAGCAAAGGGTGAAGTCGGCGGCCCGAGCTCCCAATTCCTGTTAGGTAATACAGCTCACCCCTAGCACGTGACTCCTTGACCTTATGTAGTTAGACTAGCCAGTGCTCCCATAGTAATGTGAACAACCGTCTGCACTAACAGGTTATGAGCCCTTTTTGCTTCTACACCTAGACCCCCGGGGGGGGAGAGGTGGATGTCTAATATGCTTGAATAGGCTGGCGGTTCCCCTGTCTGCTTGGGTGAAAGCAAGAAGTGATACTGGCCGATCGACCGTACGAGCGAGCGAAGACTGCCGACTGATCCATCGAGCCAACGGTTGAACAGAAAGTTCCCCTGTCTGCTTGGGTGAAAGCAAGAAGTGACACCAGCCGATCGACTGTACGAAGATATTGACTATCGGATATGATTGGGTAGAGCCTAGAGGCTTCTATACGCGGGATTCAAGATGAATTTGGCGGTAGATATGCGACCTAGAGCCTATGAATCGATTACGACTATCAACAACCTCAACATACTATGCTGCGGCTGACAGACCCGAACTGAGCATCCCTAGGCTGGAGAAACCTTAGGAGATGATGAATACGCGCACAGGAGGCGGCATTGACCTACCTGGAGCCCAAGTACGTACAGAGCAATTGCATACAGAGACCTGGACCCCTGAATGAGGGACTGAAGGAATAAGATGGGAGATGAACAGGAAGATTTCAACTTCTCTATCTCTAGTTGATGACTGGGCATATACGCCATGTCAATAGAGATCTATTTTGTATTTAGTTTTTGAGAAAGATGACGGCAACCTGAGAGACACGCTCTCTAGGGGGTGCGCCGCATGGGGGGGTGTTAGGGTATACGGCTTCCCCCCATGTCACGTGCCCCACTGTATATAGTCTACCTAGGCTAGCTCGTCCCCAATTACACTCCTTAACCGTCTACTCCTTAACCGTCTCATCGGTTTGCTTCAACCGTCTCAACCGTCTAAAAAACGTCTCAATTGATGCAATATACCTGAAAACCTCTAATCCCTCTGCAACCGCCCAGGCCGAAAGCCTGGATGGCGAACCAGCGCATCGCCGCTGGCCCGCCGCCTCCCCCTAAACCCCAAATCGCGTCTGGAGCCTCGACGCGTGCCACCTCTCCCCCCAGAAACAGGCCAAAGAGACCCTGCCCGTTGACCCCAACAGCGCGCACCGATGGCCGCAACACACGCGATTCAATTGCTTCAGGGACCCCAAGCTCCTCCATGCCACCCCTGGATGTGGCCCCCGTGATCCCACAGCAGACAATGCTCGAGATTCTGATCAAAAAGGTGGAACTGCTACAGGCCTCAAACATCAAGCTACATGAGGACAACATACAGCTCACAGAAGCCAATAGACAGATGCAGGCAACATGCAACACCATTAGGGAGATGACAGCAGCCCTAAAGGAAAATATCTCAGAGCTGGAGAACAAGCTTCAGGTCTACACCCAGGGAAAGATGGAAGGGAAAAGCCAGCCTGCTCCACCTGAAGAACAGGTGCAGGACTCTGGAACCTATGCAGAAGCAGCTGCAATGCCAGCACCAGTGCTACCAACAGCCTCCAAGGGACCTCTTTCCACACGACATCTCAAAGCGGAAAAACCAGCCTGGATACTTGCCCGCCTACCCACGGACCACCTAGCCCGGAAGGCCAGCCCCATTGCCACTCTTCAGAAACTGAGGACAGAGCTCACAGAATCCCTAGCAACAGCCATTAAGGGAGTACAACATATCCCCACTGGGATAGCAATCACAGCCAGCAGCCTGCAGGGTATGAAAGCTCTACTCGCCAAGAAGGATGAGATCTTGGCCATTCTCACCAGCGCCCAGGTGGAAAAAGAGGAACGTTGGGTTACCTGCATAGTTCCAGGGCTACAGCCAGGGTACCAGGACTACAAAGGGTGTACCCAAACCATAACTGCAGAGCAAGCAGCAGAAGAATTTGCACACCTAACAGGTGTGACACCTCAACTGTGCCGTTGGGCCAGAGCACAACCAGAGAGGCCTTCAAATGCTCTAATCCTAGCCTTCCCCCCCGAGGTGGCAGCTACCCTACCAAAGACAGTGGAAATCTATGGTCACCGTAGACCAGTGATTGCAAAGCCACCCAAGGCCCAAATCCTCCAATGCAACAGGTGCTGGGGCTTCCACCCAGAAAGATACTGCAACCGCAACCCCCGCTGCAGAAGATGCAGCTCCAGGAACCACCAGGAAGGACATCCAGCATGCCATAAGGAGGATAATGAGGCCTGTGGATGCCCTGACCGCTGCACCAATTGCCTCGGCCCCCATGCTGCAAACGACCCATCGTGCCCAGCTCGGCCGGTGGTGAAACATGGGGTAGTCCAGAGGCACCCTAAAACCAGGAAGAATGACATTCACAAGGCACAGAATCAAGCGTACTGGACTAAGTCCAAGGACTGCTTCTGTGGCGGGAGATACTCAACCCCAGAGATGAGACAGGATGCCCTCCCCGAGGACTCTCCCAGCTCTGCTAAAGCTTTTAGCACAGCACCCAGCTCTACACCCAACCCGGAATACAGCCTTACAACCAGCGGAACAGCTTGCACAACATCACCTTTCCTACACCTCAATGAGGAAGAACTCTAGGAACCCAAAGCTCCTGCAGATCATGCAAGTGAACATTGGAAAAGATGGCTCAGCACATGAGACAGCTCTCAACCTGGCGTATGAAGGGAAAATTAACATCATAGTGGTACAGGAACCCTGGATTCATAGAGAACTAAGGCGACGCATCTCCAAGAAGCATCCAGCCTTCACCTGCTTTACCCCTATTGAGAAATGGGAGCAACAGCCACGAGTCCTGACCTACGTACGAAAACACCCACAAATCCATGCATATACAGTCTCTGGCCCCTGGGCCCCGAATAGGGACATCCAAATGCTATGCATGCGGGCCTGGGGTCTACAATTTCAGCTAGTCAATGTCTACAACGCACCTCCAGGAGGCTCAGACAACCCCGGACAAGGTGTCAATTGTCTTCTCTCCTGGACTCCACCACTGTCCCCCCTACTTCTCACCGGTGATCTCAACCTCAAGCATCCAGCATGGCAGCCAGGAACTCTCCCAAGCAGCTGGGCAGAGTCCTTCCTGCAGTGGACAACCAGCACCAACCTTGCCCTCACTATGGAGCCAGGCACACCCACACGAGGACCCAATATGCTAGACCATGCCTGGGCATCCCAGGAGCTGCTCATGAAAGGAATAGACACTCAAGTTTCTAGAGCCTTATACACCTCCTCAGACCACCAAACCCTCCTCACCAAGATCTGCCTTCCAGGGGGGGCTGGGCCCAGGGAGACAAGCCACAAATTTCGCTTAGATACCATGGATGAAAAGATCTTCAGCCAGACCATGGAGGATCTTGGCCCTAAACTTGATAACCTGTGTGACCTCCTAGATATCCCCAGTATAGACCAACTGGATAGACTCGCAGAGGGCATTTCAGAGATGCTGGTAGCCACTCTGGAGGCCTCCACCAAGAAGGCCACTGGAAGAGGCATAGAACAGCCCTGGTGGAATGAGGACTGCCGAAGAGCAACAATAGCATGTCACCAAGCAGAGCGATGAAGACTCAGCTCTCTTGAAGAGGCAAGAAGAAATATGCGCAGAACCATTCAGAAGGCCAAACAGGAATACTGGCATGGTCAAATAGCAGAGGCTGCAGAGGGAAAGGACATCTTCAAGATGATTAAATGGGCGCACTCAACTGGCTCCTTTCATTCTCCCCCCCTTGAAGATGCAGCTGCAGGCATGATCAGGACAGAGCCTAAAGAGAAGAGAAAGCTTCTTCAGCAGGTGCTTCTGCAGAAGGCTGCAAACAAGGAAGATATTCCAGTCAACTGGTTGATTGACACACTAACTGGTCTGCCTTTTCCAGAGGCCACGGCATATGAGATACAGAGCTCACTGCTAAATACAGGAAACACCACACCAGGGACAGACAGAGTGCCCACAGCTGTACTGAGAAAGGCCTGGAAGCACATTCAGACCCTGGTGGAAAAGCTCTACAGAGGCTGCCTTAAGACAGGCTGGCATCCAACCCCTTTCAGAGAGTCAGTACTGGTAGTGCTCCGCAAGCCCAACCGAGACCCAGCACTTCCTCGCTCATATCAACTCATAGCCTTACTCTCAACCCTTGGAAAAGGCTTAGAACAACTAGTGGCCCGGAGGCTGGCCTGGACTGCCATATGCGAGAAGCTTTTACACCCACAGCACTTTGGGGCACTTCCTGGACGGGCTGCCTCAGATCTGGTGACAGCAGCTGTCCATGACATAGAGGAGTCCTGGGCCCGTGGGAAGATGGTCTCCCTGCTCACTCTGGACATAAAAGGAGCATTTGATGCAGTGCTTCCAGGAAGAATGATGAAGAGGCTGCAGGACCAAGAATGGCCTGCCAACCTCATAAGATGGGTTCATTCCTTCATGATTGGCCGTACAGGTAGAATCAGGTTGGATGAATCTGTAGGAGAGTCCTTCAACATTCCAGCAGGAGTGCCACAGGGCTCACCTGTGTCACCTATTCTATTCATGCTCTTCATCCAACCAATGTTCTTCTTGGGGACACTGCAAAGAAGACATGGGCGGTCAGGGTATGCAGACAACATAGCTTTGCTGTGCGCTGGAGAGACATTGGAAGAGAATACAGCTATTCTGCAAGAGGATTTCAAGCTGCTCAACAACTGGGCAGATAGTGAAGGGCTCACATTTGATATAGCCAAAACTGAGCTGGCTCACTTCACTCGGCGGAAAAACTGCGGCAATCCCTCAATTGAACTGGATACAGGGGCTGTAGCCCATCCAATAGACGCTACCCCTTTGGATGGCTCCGTACGCTACCTTGGAGTCTGGCTGGACCGAAAACTGAGCTTCCAGAAACATGTGGAGGTCATGGCAGCTAAGGCACGGCGCGTAGCCAGTGGGATACGAGCACTGAGCAACACAGTCAGAGGTGCCCCAGTTCAGCTTCTCCAGCAAGCTGTACAGGCCTGTGTACTAGCAGTTCTGTGCTATGGAGCCGAGGCCTGGTGGCCAGGCATCTCACGGACAGTGAAAGGAAAGGAGGTCTCCAACCAGGTGGCCGCCCGGGTCACCCAGCTAGATCTAGTACTACGGGATGCTCTGAGAGGAGCACTTCCTGTCTACAAAACAACACCTATACCAGCGCTGCACCGAGAGCTCAGAATCCAACCGGCCAGACTAGCACTAGACCAACGGCGCGCCGCACTTGCAGTCAGAATCAAGAGACTGGATACAAGGCATCCACTGGCAAGACGCTGCGCCAAAGCAGCCCACACGCCCCCTTACACCACACGCCTGACCCGAGCTGCCGCGCAGATCAGCACCACAGAACCTCACGACCCCTTAGCCTCACCACCATGGGCGCGTACAATGAGAAAGGAGGATGCGCAGGTCGGTTTCAGAAAGGGCCACACCAAGGAACAGGCAGCCAAGAACTTCAGAAGCTGGCTACGGCAACGCGACCCCCTAGATCTTGTGGTCTACACCGATGGTTCTCAATTGGCGCACCCCCAACGCACAGCCGGTGCAGGCTGGGCTATCTGCTGGGGTGGGAACCACCCAGTGATTGCAACAGGAAATCTACCCTTGCACAAAGCTGAAGTTTTTGATGCAGAAGCGGTGGCAGCTCTCCAGGGCCTGAAGGCTGCCACTGCCTTGATACAGGCTAGATTCGCCAACAATGTCTACATCTGTCTAGACAATCTGGAAGTGGCAAGGTCACTGGGCTCTCAGACCAACACCTCCAGCCAAGAGATCTTTGCTGAATTCCGGGACGTGGTGGCAGACTGGGAAATGAGACAGAGACTCCCCCACATCACCCATGGAAGGGTAATTGTCAAATGGGTCCCAGGACATGCTGGGGTAGCAGGCAATGTTAAGGCAGATCATGAAGCCAAGGCCGCAGCAGCAAGAGCAGCAGCTATTCCCCCACCAGATAGCATCAAGGCCACTCTTGCATATATCCGCAGGCAGGTCAAAGAGAAAGCAGGCCAGGACTTTAAGGAATATTGGGCTCAGAATATTCCAAAGCGGTATGCTGAGCTTGAGATTCCCCTACAGAGAGGCCCTACTGAGAGGAAGCTCCCACGTTTCACTCTCGGGAAACTATACGCCAGCCGAACAGGACATGGAGACTTCAAGGACTACCACACACGCTGGAATCATGAAGATGCAGAGTGCCACTGCCGATGTGGCCATCACAAGACCCCCGAGCACTTCTACCACTGCCGGCTTGCCAGACAGGCACTGGACCTGCGCCGTCACCCATCTTACAGTCTCCGGGAGATGCTTGAAACCCCCCAGGGGGCGCAAGACTTCCACAACTGGCTAGTTAAGACAGCATTCTATGAGGATATCTGCCCAATGCATAGAGGCAGATCAGAACCAGGCCATAGGCCACATTCAAACCTCACCACCCCCTCTGACCCCCCAACTCTGCCCTCTCCATTCCCATCCCCCCCTGCACGCCAACCCACATATTCTCAAACTCTTTAAATAGGCTAGCCGCAAGGCATTAGACCCAGGGCCCTGCTGATGTAGCAATGCGGCATCCCACAAGCACCAAGTGTATTGTAGCTACTAGATAGGTAGTCCCGCTCTACCCGCCCTATAGCCAAGTTTGGCTCAGACCTCTCGGCCCCTTCGGGCCGAAGATCTTCCGGCGTTAAACAATGACACACACACACACACACACACACACTCCTTAACCGTCTGTACTAACAATTCCGATGGTCACGTGATAAATAGTCATCGGATGCTTAGTCATAAAGTTGGGAGAGCGGGATAGGTCACTGAACCTAGAAGTTAAGAAAACAACGCCACTAGAGACAGAGAAAGAGTTGACGAAGACAACTACCAGTCTGACTCCAGTCTTCCTCTCACCATGCCGCGCGCCGAGGTAGGAAGCACAAAATTTATTGCCAACAAGCTAAAATCCAAAGGCCTACAACGCCTACGATGGTACTGCCAGGTGTGCGAGCGCCAGATGCGCGACGAGAACGGGTTCAAATGCCATACCCAATCCGAATCCCACGTTCGACAGATGATGCTCGTGGGTGAGGATCCGCGCAAATACATCCAGGGCTACTCGAACGATTTCCTCCGCGACTTCATCCAGTTATTGAAGACCTCGCACCGCGAGAAGCAGGTCAATATCAACCATTTCTATCAGGATTACATTGCCAATAAGGAGCATGTGCATATGAATGCGACCAAGTGGTCGAGTTTGACGGAGTTTGCGAAATATTTGGGTCGAGAGGGGATATGCAGGGTGGAGGAAACGGAGAAGGGTCTATTCATCTCGTGGATCGATAACAGCCCCGAGGCCCTGAGGCGGCAGGATGCGATTCGAAAGAAGGAAAGGCAGGACCGTGGGGATGAGGAGCGGGAAAGGAAGATGCTAGAGGAACAGGTGAGACGGGCGCAGAAAGACAAGGAGGCCGTTGGCCGGACAGAAGACGACTCTGCTGTGCCAGAGTCATCAAAGGAACTACAACGGGCGGAGGGGGAGAAAATCAAGCTGGCTTTCGGTGCAAAGGCTGCGCCTACCAAGTCTACGTCACCAGATGCACAAGCCGAACGAGATCGGTCTGAAGTGCGAGAAAGTGTAACCGACTCTGCAGCGTCCGTTGCTCCAAGTACGGATTCGCCAGGGACCACTCCTGCTCCGGCATCTCAGCCCGAGAAAACGTCGATAAAACTTGGCGGCCTTTCCGGATCCAAGCCGAAGAATGTCTTCGCGGCTGCATCGAAGAAAAATGGGCCGGCGAAAAAGAAAGTAGAAGCTGCCCCGAAGCCAATGACGGCGATGGAAAAGGTGATGAAGGAGGATATGGAACGGAAAAGAGCAAGGGAGGGCAACGGGTTTAAAGGCTTCAATATGAAGCGGCAAAAGATCTCCTAGTGCTCAGTATTACTGCATTGGATGTTTTGGGTAATAAGGAGCAAGGCATTCGGAGTTTTCTGAGCTACGGAAATGGGCGGAGGATCATTCTGAGATAGTTACACGGCGTATGGCGCAGCAATCGATTGAATACCAAGGCAGCGAAAATGGCTGATATCGGCATAGATACAACCAATTATTGTATGTACAGCTAAACGACTACAGTATCTACAGCAGAACACAACTAATTATTACTGTTGAACACAAGAACAAAACAAACAAGCATTCAATCATATGTGCAGAACAAAAAGACAGATCCAACAAGTGCTCAATCATGCATCATGCCACCTTATTGTGCTGCATGAGCTAGAGAGGGCTGTGCAAGAAGCAAATTCAAACCAACTTCAATCGCCGCGCAACAATGAGACTGGTAATAATGATGAATATAATTACCCCCAAGATCCCGAAGAACCAGCCAAGTCCCTTTGAATTCACACCAGGAACAGGAACGTTCATTCCAAAAAGGCCACAGATCAAGTTCAATGGCACAAGAACAGTTGCCAGCAAAGTGATCTTGCTCAGAACCTCATTGACTTTGTTGCCCACAATGATGTTTGTCACATTGAGCTGGGCTAGGTAGTTTGAATGTGCGCGGCTCAGCATCTTTTCAAAATGGCCGAGATTGGACATCATCGTAACGACGTGGTCCTGGATATCACCAAGGTATAATCCAATGTCTCCGCGTGGGGTTACGGAATATTGCTCGTTGCAGCGCTTGGAGAAACCCTTGATAACATCGGCTTTGCCGCCTAGCAGGCGCATCAGGCTCATCACCTTCTTCCGGAGACCTCCGATTCGAGGTAAGAAGGCCTCGAAATCCTCGGCGCGGGCAACATATACGTGATCTTCGATTTCTTCGGATTCCCTTTCCACATCGCGGATAACGGGGCCAAAGCTGTCGACGATATCATCACTAAAAAGTAAGTCAGTGTCTGGCCCTCCACTCGATTTTGAAAACTAGGGAGTAATAACTTACATCATAGCGTAACAGATCCAGTCACTGCTAAGCGAAACGTACTCTCGAAGCCTACCGATTCTCTTTCGAACATTGGCGGCATGAGGATTCTCAGTGAAAGAGAACGAAATGACCCCCTCACGGAAGACTACCATATAAAGGTTGACAGGCTCCAGAAAATCGTCGCTGAATTTATCCACCTGGTAGAAGGTCCGGAAGCATACGAAGTAATACTGCTTGAAAAGCTCGACCTTCTCGCGGGCTTCCTGGGTTATGATATCCTCCGCTGTCAATGGATGGATAGAGAATGCACGGGACATTGCTCCAATCTCGTCCACCGTGGGGTTAATCACGTCTAGCCACCAGACACCGCCTTCGGGAGCAAGTTGGAAAAGGTCGCGGAACGAATCGCCCGGGAGAACCAAATCACCAAGCTCCGATGCATGGATAGTGCTGTCGAATTCCGATGAAAAGAAACTGAAGCGATTCGGCTGGTTTGCATTCTGGAGCTCCTCAAGCGCTGGCTTTTCGTTCACAGTCGCCCCTTCAACGGACTTCACAGGTTTGATGATCTCAAAATCGGTGGAGGATCCACGGGGAGTTGAGGGACGCAGGACGACGTGTGGAACGTCAGCTTCGGCCTGCTTCGGTTCTAGGTCGCGCAAGAACTGCGAGCTAGACACCAAGTCTTCCTTGCAACGACTAGGTCTATTTGTATAGGGATTGGTGTTCCTTCTAAGAGCAACAAATTCTTCAAGCTCTTCATAGTCGATTAGTGAGGACTTCGTGGGCTCCTCGTACGGGGGAAAGCAGACTTCAACATCTTCGGCCATGTTGACTCTAGGGTCGCCATTATCGACGCGGATAGCACTGGTATTACTGAAAGTTGGTCGACGGTGGTGGGTGGCAGCGGAAACAGTTCGATGAAGGGCAGCTTCGAGATCGGTAGGGCAATGGCTGTCAATGGTGTTTGCACGTTCACGGCGCCGGGGTTCCGCAAAGGCCTCCACTGAGTTTGGTGGAGAGGACGACGCGACGGAAGAAACATCGTCCTGGTCATCTTGAACCCGCCTGTGAGCGTTTGTCCGTACGGCGGCGGGAGTTGCTGACGGGCGTCGGCATCCTAGCCCTTCAAACTCGTGATTCGAATTGTCATCATCGAGGATTGTCATCATCGAGGATGGCGTGTTCAAAATCCATTACCTTGAGAGTCCCATCCTGCAAAGCTTGGTTCATTAACCCAAGATCGGGGCGCTCTCCCGCTCCTGTATAAGCTCCCTGTGAAATGCTCTGTCGATGGGCCATGTTTTCTGCCGCTGCGCCAGCTCTAGGCAAAGAGTCCAGCTGGAAGCGATGATCATCCAATTCAGGAACTGGAGTGCTATATCTGGTTTCGCACCTCTCGGATCTTGGGGATTCGCTCATTTTGAAGGAAGATTTCGATTTTAATCTCTTGACGACTTGAGATAGGCGGTGGGGAGGGCCTGGGTCAAGAGAGCGAACGCCCGAAAGCGCTCACTCGTGAAAGTGATCCAAACCCGTAACGGCCAGGGTTATTATAACGGAGAAGGTTCCTCCGCAAACGTCTTTCAGCCTAGCCCTCGAGAAAGGGCCGGCTGTGTCGGTTGGGCGCTTATTCGATCGCCAGTTCGGGTACGGTTGTGTAAAGCCCAGTTATGGTGGGCGAGTGTCTCCCCCGCCAAAGACCCCGAACTTTGGGCCCAAAAGAGGGTGGATGAAGGAGTACTGAACGTAGTTAACCCCCGCCAACTTGCCTGACTTTGCTGGATGGGAGCTTGGAGGCTCCAGGGTCGCTAAGAAGGACGGAGAGTGCGTGGAGGACGTTGGCGGTCGTTCTGTGGCAGAACCAAACCAGGGACGTCAACCCGTATTTTGTGGTAAGCGAAACAGCTCAAAATCCAGCAGAGACACGCAAAGCAGGTTCCGGGACAATTGTGAAAACGAAGTCAAATAAAAGGATACTCCCTCTGATGAGGTGGTTGATGTGGTTGAAAATTTAAGAGCAAGGGGAGTGGAGCAGGCTCTGGCACCAAGGTGAAGTTTTATATCCAAGCCAAAAAAGGGACTAGTATGGATTGGGGGCCTTGGGGTGGCAGAAAAAAAAAGGAATGCCGAGGGTTCCTTGGCACGGCACCGGGAAAAACGTTTTTACTGGCTGGCTGCTGTGGCGCTCCTGTGTGCGCGATGGCTGGTGGCCGCTCTAGGCCCGGAATGGCTAAGTGCACCCGTGGTTTAGGGCTGAAGGAGATCCGCGGTGCAGCTGCTGACTCATCGTTCCCCGAATCTCGACCACCGACTCACCTCAAGATGCAACTGTTCTTTGATCGTGTCATGCCACCGATCCGGTCCAATCGCGCATATCGATGCCAGCCGTTGTTGATCTCCTCTAGCCCGCATGTTCAGAGTGAAGCCATGAGACCATAACAGCCACTGGAGCGCCACGACTGGTCACGTCGGACAATCCTTCAGTGGCACAGGTGCATCGACATTGATCTAGAGCTCTCAAGCTAAGTTATTTACATCTTATGTGACCTTCCTAATGGTTCCACGGCTCAATCTCCAGAAAGTTGAGGATTCCCTGGACGATGGAAACCATCCTGCAGCACTATATGACTCTTCAGCTCACTCCGTCCTCATCTGGTCCTCCGTAGTCGCTTGACGGACAATGCGAGGCCTTCTGGCATGTCCGGACCCCTTCTCTGGATTCTTCGGCTTTTTCGTGGGGTAACAGCTTGGCTTGTTGGTGATGCCCGCCATTCTGCGAATGTTGGTGCTTGTTGTCGGCATTGATTGGGATTCTGCCGGGGAGTGTGTGTTTGGCATCGATGCGGTGAACCAGACACAACATCAAGCGAGGCGGTCATCATACTTTCCTTTGAATGACCACTACTTTTGTGGGGCTGTTCTCTGACGCCACTCTGTGGGCTTGGGCAGTGGCTTCGACGACGCCTCTCTGCACAACTGCCGCTGCAGAAACGCCATGTCGGATTGGAAGCGCTATCAGCCACATCTTCAGCTTTACATCGACAATATTCGCTAAGCGATAGGCAACGGCGAGCTATGGGGGAACATCGCGGGTCCCTATCTTCACCTTCATCTTTAATGATCAAGCTGTCACCCTCCTGCTTAGCTGGTAACCCAATTTCCATCATATCTGGGAGCGCAGGAGCAATATGCGGCCTGAAATCTGGAACTGATGTGCGAACCCTGCAGTATGCTGTGGAATTGGGAGAGTCCAAAGTTTCTTTCTTTATCGCATTGGGAGTTAACAGAAGGGCGGAGAATGGAGGCCTGTCCTGGATACTGGTGGCATCCAAATGCTTGTTCCCATCACGAGTCGTCATTATACTGGGAGGGTGGTAGAAGCAGTCATACTTCAAGCACGATGGACTTCCAAGCTCGGACCAGTCGGGATCGTGATAGTCCCAAAGGCCGGAAAATGAGGCTAAACTGGGGGAGGAGTCGATCCGATATCGTCTAACTTTTCGGGCAACCCGAGCCGTGGTGCCCTTCCGAAATGGGGTCTCAGGTGCGAGGAGAAACAGTCTCACCATCGTGGTGTAACTAGTGCTGTTGTCGTCAAACCGTTTCCACTCAGCTTGGCAGAGGATCTTCTGAATGTGCTGCATTGATACGGAATGCAACGTCGTATACGCGGGAATTTGCTTCGACCACTCCTCTGTTTATACCAACAACACCCATACCTGAAAGAAGAGTCGTCGCCGCCATCAATATCCGGGGTGATATTCTCCGGCAACCACCCATTGAACAGCCACCCTATCAAACTCGTTCCTAGTTCGAGCAATACCTCGTCATTTACCAGATGCTCTCCCTCCCAAGGCCTGTTGGTGAAATTCGCCGCGTATGCCAGATGCGCGACTTCGTGGACCAACGTAACTGCGCACATGAAAACAGCCTGTGAATAGCGCATTGTGGGAGGGTTGGCGCCCGCAAACTCTATCAATGCATCTGCGTATTGACTGGCGAGGTAAACTGTCAGACGACGAAAGGGTAGTTTCTGACCTCTGTCTCGCTCTGATGCTGACCTCCAGCAATCGGCATCCTCCTCATTTCTGACCGGCTGATCTGGCTCGATCCCCGCATGGGAAGGGATGGTAAGCCCTTGTCGGCCCATTTTCGGCCACATCGACGAATTTTCCCTCCATTCAGTATGCTGCGCAATGTTATCAAGTGCCAAGAAACATTTCTGCAGCTGCTCGTCTGTCGCGCATTCGTGAGTTTGAATATGCTCTCGCGCATCCAAATTCAATTCCGGAATTATCGCGGCTAAAAATGGCCCTGCAACCTTGAACAGCTTCGTTGCTAAGATTTGGCTGGGGCGTAAAGCTTCATAGCGCCTTGGGTTTTCTGCCAATTCTGGCCAGTTTCGTTTCCAGAAGAGCGGATGGATGGGACCCCGTAAGTTTGGCTTTGTTGGAGTTTTGATATCTGCTGCAGTTCAGTTCCGTCACACGTACGTGTGGTATCAAGTGAGGTTTCCTACTACCTATGACGCCGAACCGTTCAAGCTCGTCCATGATCCATTCGGCTGGCGGCCGGTCGAAGGAGGAATCTCCCTGAGAAGTGCCCACGAGCTGCCGCCCGGGAGCTACGCCAGGCTCAGGTTTTATTCTGCTCATTATTTACGGCTCGACAAAAGTTTCCAGGAATTATAAAAGACCAATATCTTTCAGTGAGTAAATTTCTCTCCGGGGTATTGCCTTGGACTCGATCCCGGACTCACTGATGAGCCAGGTTATAGTCACTAGATTTGTGTCGGACTCCCTTGCATATGAAAGTTCGTTCCTTCAGAAAATGAACAAAGGCTATGTGTCGAAGCTAAAGCTTGCATTATTTGAACTGAATGAAAGCCGTAGCGACCAACCCCTTCGTTGTCCGTCACCAGATGACTTCGGTTCGAGTTGGCTTTGCGGCTTTGTCCAATATCGAGGAGGCGAACTCCATTGAGGTCCTATCAGGCGCTTTTTCCTTGGCGTTGATTGCAACATGCCTGATCCTTATGGTATGAAAGAGACGGATATCCCCCTGCATTATGGCATTGTTTTGCATGAACAGGCATCTTCCATCAGCAAGGCAATACTCTATAAAAAAACTTAAACCCATATTCTCTAATATGAGAAAGTTAAGAGTCGAAGAGCCATGAAAGTCTGGCTACTAAAACAAGTGAGGCGGAACTAGGATACTCAGATTCGCTGAGAGCAAGCTTCCGGGTCCGTGCAGTCGGCCGGGGTTGCGACAATGGCCTGTCGGGATCGGTTTCCAAGGCTCTCAATGCGCATAATGCATGAGAATATTTCATTGCCGCACCCCCAATTGATATTAGTGTACTCATATGGATAATCAACATTCCCTCCTGAGTTGTGGTGGAATAGTAACTCTGGGAAATGCTGCATATCAGGTGATCCCGAGCCCGCCCGCCAAGACAGGAATGCTCCGGGCCAATCAGCAGTTAACATGTGAGTCCATTCCCAAGCTTCCCCAAGCTGTCCGCCGCCCCATAAGTTACCATACCCGCTCTCAAGTCAATCCAGCAACGTCCCCGGTCCCGCCAATAATACCTTTCAGCCAGAGATCCCGCGAACTACAATCAAGAAAACAGAAGCGGAACAACATGGACGACTTACTTGCTCCTCTCCAGGACATTTTCGAGGCACAGATTGTAACGTCTTCTCTCCCCTGTTCTATAATTCCTACTAGCCATTGCTAACGATTGGAGTTTCATGCTATAGGACTACCACGGCCAGAAGCTCGCTGACTTCCTCACCACTCTGATCCTTACTCTGTCGGGCGTAAGTCCCATCCGTACTCAAACACCCACCGCATAACCCCCGCGCGCATTTGCCTAGGAATCGACGCATTTCCTCGATCTACAGTGTCGGTGAAATTATACCGTATACCGTTGTGCTAACCTGCTTTTTTTCAGATTATCGGTTTCGTTGCAGGATACATTTATCAAGACGTATTCATCACGGTATGGACTGTCACGGCGGGTGCGATTTTAACGATGCTGGTCGTTGTTCCGGCCTGGCCGCTATATAATAAGCATCCCGAGTCATGGCTTGTGCCGGGAACTGGAGGAATTGGGAGAAGTGGGATCAAAGTTGATTGACGAGGGGGTTCATGATTTCTTTTTGTTCAAGTATTACAGGAGTTATTTGCATGCTTATTCTTTACGGGAAGACGAGAATGCTCCAGTCTACATTCTGTCGCCTCATGCGTAGTTTCATAAATGATATGTATTCAATATCGTTTCTTTCATAACTGTGTATGTTTGCCGCCGAAGTATCGCCGTAACTCCATTTCCTTCAAAAACAATAATACCAAGGGGTTCTTAGGGTCCATAGCGTGACGGTAGAGGAAGAGCGTGGAATAAAGAAGTAAGAGAGCTCGACATCTATCGACCGTATTTTTGGAACTCCCAGTCTCTGTTGTCCAACGGGCAGACCTGTCTTGTCCTCAGCCATCTCGAAATACAGTGAAAATGGAAGGCATGCTAGTTCAAAAGAATCGTTAGAGACACAAGGTACATAATTTGGATGTCGAATGACTTACGTTGCAGATTCCCCAGGCGACAGTGCATTCCTCAGCCGTAGATGACCCTTGATTTGCCTGGCACTCGATACCTGCAGACACTGTGAGTGGTATGAAACCATGGGAAGTAAAACTATGCCCAAGCAACGCCGCGGGAGCTCACATAGATCCATGATATGGTTTCTGCAAATGGCACAGTTATCGACGACGATATCCCAAGCCCAAAGTGCGACCGCGTTCCACTGTTGGTGCAATCATCAGCAACGCATTAGGCTGTTGTCGACGGGACAGGCGGCGTATACCTTCTTCACTTCAAATCTCTTTTTCCCTTCCGAAGCTCCATCTGCAGCGCCTGACTTCTTGGACGTGGCCTTCGTCTTTGCCGGTGCCACTGGGGCGGCGTCTGCCATTTCAACGTCGGCCATCTTGGGTAAAGGGTAATGTTGTAGACGTCGATGGGAGATATGAGGGAAGGATTGGTCGACTGGAGGGTTAATCAGGTACTATCCCAGGGTTGCTGCCTTCATGTGCCTAACAAGTCAGCAGTCAGGAAAATGCTACCAAGGTACTTTCAGCCTGAAATATTCTCCAAACTCGGAGGATCACTCACCAGATGATAGCCTTTGCTGCTCTTGAAAGTCAGCCTATAATCCCCCAAGTCACCGTTTCTAGAGTGTTTCCAGTCACGTCAACTCCCTTCATCCCACCGATGTCACTGCGGGCATTACATAACCTGCGGAGAATTGTATTTCCGGCAGTGGCACAAAATATTCACGTGACTGATCGCCACCTGCAAACCAGGCAAACAACAACCCCATCCAACCGCCGCCCGCCAAAACGCTGCGCCGTCCACGCTCCGTCCCCCCAGCCACGACCAACCCATCAACATCGCATCACTTTTCGCTCAACATCATCCCCTCTTCTCCCTTGACTCAAAACCGTCTCCTTCGCCATCCTACCCGCGTTCCGCTCCATCCTTTTTTTCCTGCTTTTCCCGAGTTATGAATATGTTTAGGGATCTTCCCCTCGTCATTGTCTCGTCATCGTCTCTCGCAGCTACAAACTCTCTTCAGACACTAGATCGCTCGTCCCGAAAGAAAAGACCGCTGGAATCGTCGTCGATTTGCTTTAAGACGTGAATAATAATACTTTTCGATCGTCTGCTTCCTTTTCTTACCGTCCGGCGGCGTTTGGATTACCTGCTTCTTCTCTTTGCGGACGCACCAGCTCGACCATTTGCTCTTGTTCATTTCTTAAGTTCATTTCTTTACATATTCAAAGGCTGCTATTTATTAAGCCACCTCGATGGAGATGTCAGCTACAACTCCTACCACGCCGAAGAGGGCCAAAAACCCTCGGCGAAACCAGAAACGAATCACCACCCCGATGTCGGTTAACAACACGCGGAGTTCATCGAACGGAGGACCCCAGTTCAGCCCACCGACTTCCAACAGCGATATGAACGGAACTTACGAATCTTCACATGCTCTTTCTGAAGGTGGGGCAAGAAAGAAAAAGGGACGTCCGACCAAGAAGAACTTGGACTCGACGAAATCACCTGCGCAGAACGGAACTGTTGGACATCGCCATACCAACTCCCAGCCCGCTATCAAATCTCCAAAACCCGTTCACGAGAGTCCTCATTATGCCGGACCGACTTTCCACGCCTCGCCCGCACCGTCAGCGTTACCTATACCCTCGTTCTTTTCGAAATCCGTTCCTGAATCCGATTCTCCCCGTCAAGCAGAATTAAATGATGACTCCCAGGATACGGATGCTACAGAATCTACTCCAACCAAAGCACCAACATTTCCCCAGTTAGAAGAGGTGGAAGGGAAAGCTTCCCCGCTTGACTTTTTGTTCAAGGCGGCTAGAGAAGCAAAAAATGGTTCCCAGATCAGCGAGCTTGACGGGGAGTCTGGGCTGGCGTCTCCACCAAATACGGATTATAGACGCCCTGAAAAACCTCATCAACCTGAAGGGGAACCCGGCGGGCTTTTTCCTCTTGAAATGGACACACCTAATTCAAAACTTCGGTCGATTGGTCCTTCTTTTGCCACCTCTTACAAGGAACGCATGAATGCATTACGTTCTTCGAGCTCCCCATCTCGCTCCCCAGATAATACGGCATTAGATGAGGAAGAAAGAAAGGCGAAGGCGCAAGCGCTAAAAAATCTTCTTTTGAACCCTACTCCCCAACGCTCCGCATCGGCCTCTCCTCGACCTCAGCATGGTTCCAACATCTTTAGGACTGGTTCCATGGCAACGATCTCCAATTCTGCCAGACAAAATACCATGCCTATTCGCCACGCTTCCGGGCCCGCCTCACCCATCCCAGCGGGGGCGTACAAGCAGCAGAACGGCGACCAGGGAAGGCACAGCATTCCCCATCAGTACTTAGCTACGGTTTGCAATGACAATCAAAGCTTCCGCACGCCTCCGTCAAGCCTTCGCCGAGAAGTCCCCTCCGCCCATCCCGGACCCACTCGATCTCCCACAAAACCTATGCCGTCCGCGCAGCCTAATTTCCATGGGAGTTTCCCATCTCATCAAAACGTGACGTTTCCTTTGATGGCGTCTGGCACGCCACCCCTCCAGGTGCCTAATTCCAGGGCGCAGCCCTTGGACACAAAGCAAATGGAGGACGATTTGCGCCGCATCTTGAATCTCGGCGTTCGTGATGGTTGTAATGTGAACATTGGACAGAGCATTGCATGAACCCTGAGTTACGATTCGAATTCGATATAGTTGTGGAAATATCCCTGATGCCTCACGATGATATTGTTTCTGTGCTAATTTTGCATCTATGCCCGATGTGAACGGAGCGCAATGTCGCAATTTCTTTCTGCGGAGTCATTTCCTATTTCTTTGACACGCAATCTCGTTGTTTGCTCAGTCCGAGGCCTGCTTCGACGCTATATTTGGATTTCCGGAGCCTCGCGTTCTGGTAGAGGTTTTCGTCTTTGCCTTTGCCAGTCATTGGTTTCTTCCTTTTGGTTGACCTTAAATCGGTTTCAGCGGATATGCACTGGGGGCGCAGTTTGGTTTCCGTTTCCGTTTCTATTTTTCGACCTTTACGTGAGCTAGGCGCCAATAGTGGGTCGACGGTGTTTTAAAAAGGGCGTGGGAACATGTCGGTGCATGGATTTCTTGTGGGCTTCTCATTTTTGCAGTCGATGAGTTCTTCCCAGCTGGCGGCGATGAACCCCTTTACCTCGTTATAATATCCTCCACCCTTTCGCTTTGCACCCGCTGGTTGGGCCTTTGCGATCGCAAACCAGACACCCCCTTTACCTGCAGTTGCTTCTAAGCTGCCATTTCCAAGAGGTTATTCAACCTGCCTTATTCCCTTTTCCTTCCTCATTCCCCACGCTTTTCACGCTTCAGTTCCTATGTCGTTGCTATCCAATCTTGCCTGTGTTTTACCTTGTCAATTGTTGTATGAACTTTACTCGAGTCACTCTTTGTTGTTGCATGTCGCCTCTAATTTCCTTGCTGTCAGTTCCCGTTGTTTTACCACATTCGCTCAATTTTTTCCCTGTTCTCAAATATATTAATCTCCTTTGAAATAACCAATATAACTTACGCTCGTTACTCCCGAATGTCTAAGAGCTGAGACCAACATAATGAAGTGATACGGACTCGTGGGGTTTTGATGAATCGAGCTAGCATTGTTCCATGTTCGGCTGGATAACCGTTTCTGCTGACAGGCAGCATCATTATCTGGCATGACAAGCCACCCAGAGTACCCAATCCGGAGAAACTGGGAACTTACCTCCGCCATTATACTTACCTTGCAGAGCGTGCAACCGTAGAAAACGAAGGATTGCCACTTTGATTAGGCCCTCAGAAAGACGGGGCGCAAAGCCAAAGAGAGGTGGGAGAGAAAAGACAACGTCTTTCGCCCTATTTTTGACGAATGCACCGTGTTAGACTCTCTACTTGAGACTTCAAACAATAGACATCATCGCTACCCTTCCTTCTCAGTGCTTCCTCCTCTTGGCCCTTGTTTATCCATACAATCCCATTTCTCCCCTGAGGCTGACTATGTGGTCCGCCGACTTCCCCTATCTCCTTTCTTCTCCTCAAGGTGCTTAGGCGACCCATCTACCGCTGTCGCACTTTTACCTGACGACCTACCCCCTTCTGTAGAAGCCAACAATAGGCCTAATCATGAGTACGCCTTGCTTCAGAAGTATCCCCAGCTACGTCAGTCTCAACAAGATTTTGAACCGGATTGACATTATCAAAAGCATAGCCACCAGTCTGAGACATGTATGTATTGTCTAAAGGCTGATAACGTCTGCCAGTCTCAATCATGATAATTGGATGACCTCAAATAGCAACAGGACAGATAATAGACCTTTCGTGCTGTCTACATCTTAGGGGTGGGAAATGTTGAAAGTCAAATCCAAGCCTCTCGCGGGTGTGGCGTGCTCTAATAAAAGGTTCCAAGGTCGAGCGACAGACAGTATGAATACCTGCATGGGTAAGTCGGGCGAACAGCGCAGCTATCATTCTTCCAAGGTTTTTTTAAGGCTTCCAAAAATCTCTCCCCCGGTTCCCAGTTGTGTTTGTGTTGCAGGGGCATGCTTGCGAGTCCTACCCTATACCCATGGATATATACTCGTAAATAAATGGCATGGGCGCGTGGCATAACAGGTAGCACCACTGGCGGGTTCAGCTGCGAGTCTCTCATCGCCGGTATCCATGTCTCTGTCCCTCTGCTCCTGAAGCATCCAAAGAACTTCCAGCTCATGATGCAATCGGCGCACTTCAGAGTGGGCATAGCGCTTGGCACATCTAAGTTGAAACTTGATCTTAAGGGAAAGCTTTGCCCGGACATTTTGATTTGCATCGCCGCATTAATGATAGGTTGCACATGGTGCAGCAAGAAAGCCTCGAAAAGATTTCACATAGCTCGTATGTGATTCTGGTCACCAGATGGTGAGATGTCTTACGGAGTAGCATCCTGACCGTCAAGTCTGGCTGAAAAGGAGACACCCCCATGCCCTTATTGGGATACCTGGGATCCGTCGTATTGCACCATGGAATTTGGCATCTCAGCGCCAGAAAACACCTGATTAGAGCGGCGGAGTTCCAGCTTTGGTTCGACGGAAGTCCGGGCTGGATGATGATATTCAAAGAGTCAAGATGGAGTGGTTCTAGTCTTTCATCATCAAGCTGATTTGAACAGAAGGCAGCCCGGTTGGCCTACTGCACCGTTTCAACGGCCATACTGGTCGTTGACGGCAGGTGAGATGTTTCGATCCTACTCGGATGAAAGGCGCAGTAACCAGTGCTGCCAAGACCAACCGGCCTTTCCCTCACGCCATCACATATTGTTGAGCATGTCCAGCGGGTTTGGCGGGGACCAGGAGGAGAAGAAAGTATCCCCATGAGTCTTTTCACTGGGCTGTAGGTGCCACGCGAGGGTACCGGAACGACAAGTCGTCCGTACTCGGGATACACAGAAGCCTCGTGCGAGGAAGTATGCAGAGGCCCAAGTGACAGGGGACAGGAGAGAGCCCGGGACAAAAGGCAATCTCTCTGGTGGCAATGATGCCCCTGTTATTTCAGAATGGTCATTCGACTGATACATCCCCTGCCCCAGACTCCAGGGCAAAGGGCGCCAGCGACTGGCAAGCTCTTCCCATGTTCTCTGTCCAGCAAGACCAACGGCCGAAGCAATGTTTGACTGAAAACTGATCTGGCTGGCGTTGGGAATCCGGAGGAACGCGTGGGGGCCGCTTGAGATAATAATTCTCACGGATGGATGTGCAGTGGGCCATTGGGCCAGACGACAAAGGCTCCACAGCTGCACGGCTCCTCTCCGTTCTTCCAGCAGAGAGACAAAGTCTAGAAATGTCACCAACGGGTCCGTGAACATCGACGAGAGCAAGTTTCTCAGGAGAACATCGTGATCTTGTTGAAGCTTTTGTACCTGAAACGTAGCGTGGTGGGTTGTAGAAGTGACTTGAAATTACGCGGTTTCACCGTTAAATCAGAAGGTACCAGATACACACCCGTTGAGCCTGCACCGCCACAAACCTCGCACCAGCCACAGGCCGCTCGAACCAGCAACTGACACTCCATCCTGAATCCTTCTTTTTTCCTTGACAACATCACCATTCAACTCTCCCAGCTGAATTGGTTTGACCACCCGATGGAAGCGCGTGTTTTCTTCTCTCTGCCTGTCTTACTCGATTAGCAGGACTATTATCTTTTGACTTTCACTTTCTCGACTACCTTCCCTCTTGTCAGCTCACAGAATCGTCTGTGCAACCGCCCCTGAGAAGCTTTTCTCTCCACAACCTCTCCTTGGCCGCTGTCTTATCCCTTCTGTTTATTGCTCCGGATCCGACAGTGCCCTCGAACCGCGACTCCATGATATATCGATAGTGGCGATAACCTGAATCTTCCTGTGACTGGGTGGCCCCCGATTCGCCCGTACCTGCAACCATGACGTCTTCTTCGTGAGTTTGAGTTGAATAGCGGACAACTCCATATCGGGATATATGACTAACGGCTGTAGCTTTGGATCGGCATGGCGCTCCTTTTGGCATACCATGACTTCGAACGACCGCCATGCCTCGCATGATTCGCCGTACCGAACTGGACAGCATGTTCCCCTCAGCCAAAACCGGCACGAACCGCTCACGGCCGTTGTCACAAGTGCCTTTGAGTCGCGGCCTGACCTCTCATCGTTCGAAGAGGACTCATCGAAAAGGTCAATGGGCTCGAACCCGCAGAGTTGGACGGAATCACAAGATACAACAATGTCCCCAACCCGGCCTTATTCGCCAGGCATGAGGTCACTGGCTTCGCAACAACGACGATCCCATGAACACAATGGCATAGATGGTGTCGCTGCAGGAGAGATTCAGATGCAAAGCTTTCATGATGGCGCGCCTCCACCACCTCCAGTCGCACATTCTTGGGCTAAAATCGATCGATGGTGCGAGAAGAACTACGAGGAACTCTTCGACCAATTATGTGAAGGCTGCACCCAGAACGATGTCAATGAGCTTGAACACGAGTTAGATTGCAGCCTACCCTTGGAGGTCCGAGAATCCTTGATGATTCATGACGGACAGGAGAGGGGAGGACTACCATCCGGAATCATATTTGGTTGCATGCTACTCGACTGCGAAGAAATTGTCCAGGAATGGAAGAATTGGAGGACCGTTAACGAGGAGTTTCTGAGCACTTCGACCGTTGCACCGCCGCAACCCCCCCTGCAGGCTTACGGTGGCGCTTCCACTTCCACGTCTCCCCCTCCTCAGAACCCTTCGAATCCTCTATGGCGCCAAGAATTGCTTGATAGGCAGGACTCCCAGCCACCTCGAGCCATCCAAAAGGCTTATGCTCATCCAAGTTGGATTCCTGTCGCGCGGGATTGGGGTGGGAATAACCTTGCGATTGATCTTGCCCCTGGACCAGCAGGCAAATGGGGCCAGGTGATAATATTTGGACGTGATTACGATTGCAAGTATGTGGTCGCGCGATCTTGGGCCGCATTCCTCGCTATCGTAGCCGATGATTTGAACTCGCCCAGATCACGAGTGGATGAAGAGACGGGTGACTTAAGATTAAAGCAATTCAGAAACGCCGATCCACCTTACTTGGAGATTTTGCGGTGGCGAACGGACCAGAAGTATGGACGGAAGCCGCCTAAGAAAAGACCTGGGAATGGCTTGGGCCTCAACACCACTATGAACGGCAAATCCAGCCGAGATTCCCCTTATGGCAGCCCAACTCCAAGCGCCACAGAGGAGAGAGGTCGTTCACCTCACCGGTTCCCTGTTCGTGGGCCAAATGGTAGTCCTAAGAATGGGCTTGGAATGTCGAGTCCTTTGGCTCGAGTGACGGAGGAAGCAGCGTCTCCTGTTAAAAGTGGCGAGTCCACACCAACAACCACGGCTGGTCCCAACCTTGTCGACCTTGCTTCGCCAACCGGTTCAGTCAAGGCGGGCCCTGCTGCTATCGATTCGAAAACGGAACCAGAATCCAGCAAAGATGCGAACAAGCGCGGTTCCAAGGATAAAAAAGACAAGCCCAGAAGCGGCATGTCAACCCCGAGATCTTCAACTGGATTTGACTCCAAGGTTCTGGAAGAAGACATGAAGAATGTTGCAATTTAATATTTTCAGTCACCTGGCTCTGAATTATTTGTTTGTTGTCCTAGCCATGGAACCCTGTCCCTTTCTGGCTGCCCATTTTTCATGCTGGGATTTTCTGTCATCACCATAGAACTCTTCCTTTTCGACCTGACAACAGTTTTAGTGCACAATTTACATACCCAAACCCAGATGCATTAAGTTGCACATTTACGACAATGGATTCCGGCCAGACATTCTGCTGCAGCATCAGATCCTTGGCCTGTTTTAATATCTTTTGCCTTCAAATCGATTCCCCATTTTCTCCGTTTCTTCCTCTGGGTATGCACTGATTCCTGTTGCTCTTTTCGCCTGTAACTTGTATAATTGAGTACCATATCTTCTTAGCCTTCCTTCCTCTAATGCTTCCTTTTTTTCCTGGCGCAATCCTAGTAATTACTTGCATAAATCCAATGCCTTTTTTCTCTTCTTTTTCTTTTCTGTTTCTCCTTGCTACGCGGAATCGAGCTACATACAGCCTTTGCATTGAGCTGTAGCCTGTTGTACTTCCTTGCTTGACGCACGGTCTAGCTTGACTTTCTGGGCTTTCTGTACATTGACCATTGATGCCTAAATCACGGAGTAGTAGTGATGACAATACTGGTGGTTTCTGCACTATTCTATCTCGATGAGTGGTAAATGCTTAGGTTGATTCATCTGTATATCTAGCATAATGCATCACATACGCTGTGGGAGGATATTCCTCCTTTTGATCAGTATATTGGTCTATGACATGGGTATCACAACGCTTGAATGAATAGTTCCTTTCGAGAGAATCCAGCGACGAGAAACTCCTCGAGGATATAATAAGTAACCTTCGGGTGAGATATTTCAATCCCAGTCTGAATCATCATCGTCTGCTTTCCTCGTCGCACTCCGAATCGATTTCTTCGCCTTCTCCCTCCTCGCCCTATCCTCCTCCTCCTCGTCACTCCCATAATCATCCTCATCATCCTCATCCTCCCTCTGCAGCCTTCCAATCTTCATCCCCTCCAAAACCCCACACCCCACAAACCTCCGTTCCAGAACCCCCGTCTCAAAATCCGCCATCGCATCCAGCCCTTTATTCCCCAACCCTTCAAACCCCAACACCCTCTCCCTCGCAACCCCATCCACAAACCCAATAACGCACGGCAGAATCCGGATCTTCAACTTCTCAACTACAAACGGCGTATTCCGCACGTCCACGCGCGCGAACTTGGTTGCGGAATTGTGATGTGCGGCTGCGATTTTGGACAGGTGTTTGTCCATTACGGCGCAGCGGGAGAAGTCAGGGTGAGAGAAGTGGATTATGCAGGTGGTGAGGCGGGTGGTGAAATCTAAGATCGATTGGTCGGTGGGCAAGGTGGGGAGGTCGGAGGCATTGTTTATTATTGTTGTTACGCCGGCGGGGGCGCCTGGGGATGTGGTGTTTTGCGTTTGGGAGGAGAGTTCGGCGCGTAATTGTTCGATTCGTCGTGCTGCATAGTCTGGGTTCGGCTCTTCTTCTTCGAGCGCATCGAGGAGGGAATCTGGGTCGTCATCTCCGCCGGGGTGGCCCATCGTTTTCAGCTTCTTTTAGGATATAGCGTTGGATTTAGTTAATCAATTGACTTTGGAAGCTATATAAATGCCAAGAAGTGAACAGGCAGTATAAATCCCAGAATTAAGTCGTTATAATTGTAGTAGTAATGGTCTTCGGTATCCATGATATCCATTGAGTTCTGTCGAGACCCCACCCTGGACAGCTCCCAATCACGTGATAACGTCAATGCCAAGCGCTGACTAACCGATATTCCGCCCCCTTTTCCGCTCCGCCCCTGATATTCACCCCGCCACGACCATTTGTTTGCTACCAGGTACCCAGGGTCCACAGCACAACACAAATATGGGCATATCAGTGCCAGTTCTTCAACATATTCCGCAACTGGGGCGACGCCTGGCTCAGTGGTTTAAGGTCTTGTTTCCTCGCCTTACCATATCAAACTCGAGTCTTGTGGTGCCCCAGGTTCGAACCGCCCGGAGGCCCCCTAAAAAAGCTCCGACGGGAGAGGGACGAAGTGCGCTGAGGATGTAGCACGGGTACGGGATGATAGAGGCTGTCTCTGACTGGCCGTCTACGCCTGGACTTTGTGTGAACCTTTTTTTGCTTGTCGTATTTCTTCCCTCTTCCGCCCCCCCTTCTTCTATCTTCTGCGTCTATGGTTGGATATTGACTCCTTGCGGTCTTTCAGACAGATAGTTAATGTTTTTGCTGGCGAGACTTGTATTTTTCTTTTTTTTTTTGGTCCTTTTTGTTCACCCACGCGTCCCTTGATTGCATTTTGGACGAGTATATCGGGCCACTGCCTGAGAAGGCGACGAATTCGACGAATTGTCATATCTGGAACTCATAAAGCTTAAACTTTCCTGGTTGCAAATGTTCTTGAACTGGCTACAGTCAGCTTGGTGGCTATTTCTTTCACATAACTTTAAATAGGGGTCGCCGAAAAACACAGAAAACTCTGCCAATTGGGTAAATATAGTCACGGACCTAAGATATACAGTGCTAAAGGATGCAATAGCTTGAAACCAAGCCAATTGAACTACCACTGGCACCATTGCCACCCCATGCAGAATATTAGACAATGGAGATTCTCTTTGCAACTCTGCACGAATCCTTTTTCTATGATCCTTAACAAAATATCAAAGCCCAAGATGCCGATGTCAAAGCATACGAACAATTTCTTCGTTCGATAAGGGTAGTACATGCGGTTGACTGGGTACGGGGCTTTCCCCCCTGGTGGCTAACCAGTCTTGATCCCAGAATACATAGCCCCACGCTCGAAGTGAATGATGGTACGGCTCGTTATACGACGCAAATCCTTGTCGATCGCATGTTTTTGCCAACGCTTCATTAGGACCGTTCAAGTCGGAGTCGGAGTCGGATGTAAAAGAACTGGACTTGTCGGAGGATATCCGTAAATGTATATGCCTAGGTGGAGACCACAGCGCTTGACTGAAGAGTCCCTGGGTCTCATAACCATAATCGATGACCGTACGAAGTTGTTTCTGTTTCCGAGATCCTGGATCCGGGTCATTCGAAATTTTCAACCAATGATAGAAGAACTCAAGGCCACAGGAGATATAATACTCCTTATACCTGAATGGTGCTGCGTACGAGTATGAAATGAGCATCAATATTCACGACTCCAGAGGCTCATATCCGGGAAAATAATCGGGGGAACAAGGGCTTACCAAATTGCTCCTTGTTTGGTATATATGGCGCTGGGTCATTCGAATCTCTAGCCGCCGCCCATATACTGCTGAGACGGGGGCCTTCCTCCCCAATAACATGAACAGCTGAAACATATCGCCGGCACATATAGTCCCGTATGCATCCTATTTCTTCAATCTCCCATGGATTGAGGCGCCCAATAAACGCACGTGCCTCTATTACAGAGGATAGCATTGCAGACCTTTCGGCGATTCTTTGGTCAAATACGAGGCGGAGGATTTCTAGGCGGTATAGAGCACGATGAATACGGCGAGACTCGGATGACGATAATGCCTTAGCTCTTCCCGATGGCAGTCCAGAGCGACGCAGCTGCTCCAGGCATGAAAGAACCATGTCGTTTGCGATGAACTCCAAGATGAAGTGATAACGGGCGAGCTGAAAGATCTCGTCGTCAGTTAGAGGCGGGGAGATTTCAAAGGAGCCTAATCTCTGTTTGGAAAATCCACAGTCCCCCATAGCCTCTGATGGCTCTGCACCGGCATGGAGGTTCAAAGCCTGCAACTGCAGGTACTTTTGTGAAAACTTTTCTGCTTCTGTCTCTGGGTTTGTACAATTGCGGATCTCTTCATGGAAGCGTAAAGCAGGTATCGCAGCGACTGCTCCCACTAACGTAGGAAAATCGAACGATCGCTTCAGGACAGTGTAGAGAATGCGTATGCGATTGAGTTTAGTTTTATACAATGTATGAAACTTGCTAGAGGTGTGCACCAGCGCACGAAGAGTAGAAAGATCCGGAAGCCATTGGAAAATTTTATAGTTCATTTCTGGGGGCAATCTCTCCCACGGAACTGACCCCATTTTCGAATCAGGGTGCCTCCGGGACATCTCGCCAGCCATATCGACTCGTCAACTTTGCCCGAACGCGATTCGGAGAGCAGGGTTCCCAGAAACTGGGAATTGGATTGTTCGTACGGGGCATTGTATCTTCTTTGAAGAGCTGTTTTTTGGGACTGGCCTAAGAAAATATCGGTCTGAGCATCAAGGAAGGCATAGCCGCTGGTTCTGCCTCGTCCCTTCATTCTAGTAGTGAGGAAGCAAGAGCCTGTTAAATGAGAGGTTCAAGCGAATAACCGAAAACTACTCAGCGGTACAGAGTACCGGATAGCTAGCTAGTTCTGGCGTTGAATGTGTGCTTTGTCCAATATTATGTCGCAGTTGAAAAACTTCTCTCCGCTGATTGTCGTGATCCGCGCTTGGCGCTTGCTTAACCCCCCGCCTAAAGTTGCCCCAAGAATCCAATCACCTTATTGGCTTGAAATAGCCGCGCTCCAGCCGCGAGATGAGCCGCTCACCGAGGCACGTGATCCTCAGCCTCACCTCCTCCGACCGCTCTGTACCGAAATTCATGGATGAGAAGCAACGCATAAATACAGTGGGAATGAAACTGAAGAAGCATCCTCGCGACTTGGCACAGGATTTGGAATTTGAGACGAGGATTGTTGCAAGGAGGGCTGGGGAAGGTGAGTCGCATGGCGAGATCAGGAGAAAAGGGGTTGCCTAATCGCCTGAATACGAGGAAGTCAGTTTCGTATCAGCAGTGTCGATACGCACGGATCATGTTCCGCACAGTCTTGCATGATTGCTGCATCTCTCTCCTCTTTCAAGGTGGATGATTTCTCACAATACCTCGGACGCCTCCATTGCTTGATTGGATAGACATGGAGACCTTCGGCTTGGCTATTGTCGCTTGACGTCTCAGCAGGAGGAAAATGTGGAAGGACTCGGCCACCATTCAACCGGGTTTAATAAAAGAAGACCTTCTGTTCGGGTCAAATTCCTTCAGGTACTCGGAGTCACTATATCTCGACGTTACTCGACCGATTCATATCACTGACACTCCTCTAAACAATCTATTAATTACGCTTCATGATGGAAAACTCCGTACCGAATGAAAGGGAAAATTCTTCATCCAGCTCGGATAGCCAAAGTGAAAGCCCTAGCTCCGGCCAGATTAGCAGGCAAGAATCCCCGGCCGAGGAGGCGTCAGAATCCACATATCGCCCACGGAGACCTCATCGCAAGACCAGAGCGGGCTGTTTGGTGTGCAAAAGACGCCGGATAAAGGTAATGTGATCTTGTTTACACCTTTGGATATCGAATCTAACATCACTTTCAGTGTGATGAAACAAAACCTACGTGTCGACGGTGCGAGCTTCATGGTGCATCTTGTAGCTATGGGCCTCAGGAACTGCGGAATGGTAGATCTCCGCTGGCGGCACTCTTTGGAAAGCAGCGCCCCACGGGAAGAGCATATACGCTGATGCTACATTCAACTGCGGAAAATGTTGAAAGTGTTTTACGCTCAGGCGGTACTGCGTTACCTGGGGATGCCGGTGGGCCAATGAAACAGGGGCTCCTTGAGATGCTGAATCGCTTCGAGCTATTTACCTGCCACACTCTTGGTGCACCTGTTGCGCGGCATATCATGCGAACGCACGGTATTCATTTTGCCTTTACGGTATGACTATCGCCCTTAGCTCTGATATAACCAGCAACTAACGTCCCTGATGTCTTCGAATTTAGACACCACACCTTATGCATACAATTCTGGGCGTCGCGACAGATCATCTTTGCCGCTTAGTACCATCCTATCGACCTGAAATCCCGGCGGAATACCACTGGAATCGTGCCATCACGCTTTTCCAGCAGGATTTCAATGCCTCCATTGATGCCAGCAATGTGGATGCGATGATTTCTACCTGCATGATGCTGGCCATCCATGCTTTTACGAATGGCGATGATGATCCATCCGGGTCATGGATATTTCCCACCTCAGGTAATACCCTGAACTGGTTATACGTTCACGGGGGATTACCGAGCATCTTGAATAAGTGTTCGGAATTCACCGCACAGAGTATGTGGTACTCGTTCTTCGCCCAGGTCGGGAGCGACGACAACCGTACGCTGAACGTTCAAATTCCTTCTATGTTTGTCGACCTTTGTGGGCTCCGCAAGGACGAGGACCTGAGCAAAAATCCATATTATCTCCCTCTGAAAACTTTGTCTTTCATTATGCAGCTCACGCCCTCGGATGCGAATTTCGCGAAACTGGTACTATTCGTTGGTCGTGTAGACGGTGAATATCGTGATTTGCTCAAACACAAGGATCCCCGAGCGCTTTTGATATTGGCATACTGGTTCGCCCTCATGTGCGGTGTTGATCAGTGGTGGGTTCAGAAGAGAGTTCGGATAGAGTGCAAGGCTATCTGTGCATACTTGGAAACACACGGCGATATTCGGATTGTTAGGTTGCTGGAATTCCCAGCCTTATCATGCGGGTACCAGTTAAAGGAAGTATCTCCGGCGTCAGCTGAATGGCAAATAGAAGTTTGATGCTGCAAGGCTGGATTATGGGCGATATTGCTGTGTCACGGCGGGCAAAGGCACCTCTTTCTTCCTTCGGTCCTCTTCCACCACCACCCTAATTCAAATTTCAAGCAAACCTCCCCAAATCATGGGCCCATCAAGACAGAGTAGGGCCCGCATCAGGTTCACCACCACCAGATACACGAAATTTCTGAGCCCCCCGCTTGCACTCAAGAATAACGTCGTCGCAAATCCCGCAGCCATCGTGAGATTTTGCTCCCGCATCAACCAAAAATGGAATCATCTCATCACCAGTCACGAATGCGGGTATCTCGCCCTCATTCTCTTTAAGCGCCGCGTGATGCAACGGAGGATTGCCATCGTTGTCAGGAGCTGATAATATATCAGGTGAAGAAGCCCTGGCTGCTTCCCACAAAAGACGTACTGCGCCCAAGTTGTTCCAGAAACTCGCTGCCAGATGTATCGCGGTCCTACCCTTCTTATTTCGGGCTGAGACGTCGATTCCAGTTCCCAAGATCTGCCGGACTACTTGCTCCCTGTGCTCCCCGGATGCTGCTGTGTGCAGGGCGGTATCTCCAGAATCATTTGTGGCAAAGATGGTTTCTCGATCAAGGTTTCGGATAAGCGATGCAATTACGTGCGGATGGTCATACTTGGTGGCATAGTGAAGAAGCGTATCCCCATGAAGGGTTGTTCCTGTAAGATCGTGATCTGGAGAGAAAAGGCGGTTTATAACTGAGTAATTAATAGCTCGTTCACTGCGAAGGGACTCCAAGATCGCATGGAGAGGTGTCTCTCCATAACAATCATCTGGCATTCCGGGATCCGCCCCGTTATCGAGAAGCAAGCCAATGACCCCCAGCAGGTCAGAAAATCTAGTGAGGTCCTTGGGGTTAATTTTTCTGCACACGTGGTGTAATGCTGTAGATCCAAAATGATCCTTCATCGACCAGTGGAAGGATATTCTGCCTGCTTCCACCAATTCGCGGACGAGTCTGAAAACCGTGGGAAGGCGATACGAATATGAAACTTTGAGAGAGGGAAGTGCTTGTCGAAGTGCCTCCGATGGCCACTTGGATGACCCATATTCTAACAATATTGTGAAGGGAACCTCCATTGCAGCCAATACGGCAGCATCCAGAGGATTCTGTCCACTGTTATTTCGAGCCAACATGTCAGCTCCAGCTTCGGCGAGGACTCTGCACATAACAGCATCTTGATCACCATGACCGTATTCGATCGCATAATGCAACGGAGTGTTCCCATTAGGATCTGGACTCGAGATGTTCGCACCTACCGCCGTCATATGCCGAACTAGAACTTCGCATGTCTCGACATAGCCATAAAGACAGGCATTATGCAAAGCTGTCCTCCCGCTTTCAAATACCACAGAGGGGTCGGCGCCGTGTGCAAGCAAAAGCTCGACGATACGCGGACGGTCGATCGCGCTGCCTAGCACAGTAGAGCCAAATTTGACCAACTGATTCAAATTTTCACCGCGTGCTTTCGCGGTTTCACTGAAGAGCCGAACAATGTCCACTTGCTCATCGTCGATGGCATTCTCGAATGGTGAGGTCTCCAGATCATGTGAATCAGCTTCCCACATATCCGCCCCGACATCCAGAAGATATTTCACGACCTGTATATGTTCCCGCATCGTCGCGAGGTACAGCAAATTTTCCCCGTTGGCAAGCTTTGCGTTCGCGTCGACTCCCCTTTCGATCACCCCTTTCAACAGGGGCAAATTTCCCACAAATGCAAAAACGCTCGGCCATGCCCATCCGTAAGAAAACTCCGCTTCTCGAAAAGCCATTGCCTCCAGCGAAATTTTCGAGAAACATTCGAGAATATAAGGGGATCGCCAATGCTGCACACAATCCCATTCCGAATAGTATTCCAAGTTGTAGCGGTCATCTCGCCGGTCGCGCCGTAGCCTTCGAGCGTCCCAGAAGCCCAGGGTGCTGGGCCCATAAAGTTTTGGAGCCAGGAGGCTATTATATCGTGTTGAAGTGCAGGTGATAGAGGCTAGAGAGCCTGGAGTAAGAAGACCCCCAAGGTGCCAGATGAGTTCGGGAGGTAAGGAGTCCAGGGTCATTGTTAGCAAGAGGCAGAATACTATAGGAGGGAAATGGTACCAAATGGAGGGCAACAGAAGAGACTCAAAGAAAAATCATATATCAGGGGACTCTGAGTACTCCAAGACAGGAGACTTATCATAATTGAGGATGCATCGCGAGCATGGCTCCTCAAAACTGCCAGCCTCATCATCTTGACCACTAGGCCTGATATCACGTGCCGGCGATATAGCTGGCTCCAACCTCATCCGAAGATCAATATTCTGTACATTGACCTCACAATCCTTTCAAAGCCTCCTGGAGTGGAGGAGACCAAGTCAATCACCATTTGAACCACCAGCTGAGCCTGAATTGTTGCTGAACAGTTTGGTCATGGCGCCGCAGGCTCAATTGGCTTCAGTCTGGAACGATATCTAACTTACAGCAGTCTCCCGGAAAAAGACTGAATATGAAACCAAGTGTTCGGCTAAAAAGGCTGAACAACCTTAGTAGCCCAATCTGCTAAGTGGAATATGGATCTCATACCAAGTCCACCAGGCTGTGTTGAGGCGAGAGCCTTACGATGCGCGACGGCACGGAAGGCTCTAGCCCGAATTTCGAAGAGGACTGGCTGAACAACCGGCATATATGCGGTAATGCATCTTTCTCGTTATGTCCCCTCCTTTGCCGATGATCGACCAGCACAGTGAGCATGTTCCCCGTTTCTTCTTCAGCTTCCACATGGATCGTGGAAAGGCTCCAGTGTAACGTCTGCCTCCCGCATAATTCAGACCGCAACACGCGCATCGCAAATTGACGCATTTGCGCTACGGTTCAAAGGCCCACTGGCGGCCCACGGTGATCTCACAAGACTATCTTCGGTAGGCTTCCCCTTACTATAACTAGCCGGGCGGCTGGTCGTTGTGATACAGCCATGGGTCGGCAAAAGAAATCACCTGAGGACTGCTCCGGTGCGCATCTCTCGAGACCTGATACGGCTGCACACAAACGATTACGCTCGGTCCGACTCTGTTTTGCACGGCATGGCTTGCATTCGGGAGGGAACTTCGATACGCCAAAAGGGGAAGATTCGCAGGCCATTGTCATACAATGCAGAGTACGAGGCTCCTGGTACGACATAAGAGCGAAGATGCTCGTTCGAAAATATCCATGCATCAGGGAGAGAGAAACGATGCGCATGTTCAGAACGGATATTAATATCAGTGGCCTGTTGCCCTGAAAGCGACTCCCATTCACCACGCAGTATCGCAGACAAATTCCAACTCTACAAGCCGAAGAAGAATCCAATTATATTTCTATAATCATGGCGCACCTCAGAATCCTTCTCTTCCTCGCTCTCCTCGTCGGCATCACTCTTGCCTCTCCAGTCGAGCTTGCCAGCGAGGGCCCAACAGATGGGCATGAACTCCTGAAACGCGACGTAGTAAGTGCAAACCGCATCTCAGCCCTTACGTACCAAGCATCTCAATTAATCCGCATGCCTAGATCTACCACTGCCGCGAGTCCACCGACGCGGCCAAAAAGAACAACAAAGGCGCACTCGTCGCTGACCTCTCCCGTGACGCAGCCCTACGAACTGCCCGCAGAATGGGCATCAGCGGCGGCAGGAGCGGATACCCCCAGGGCTTCTCCAACCTAGGTGGTCTCCGATTCGCTAAACCGTGCAACAAAAAGGGCCACAGGATCTACGAGTATCCGATCTTCCAGAGGGGTGAATATCCCAAGAACACCAAGGGGGCGAACCCAGGCCGATTCCGCGTGTATTATGATCAGTATATCAATTTTTGTGGGATTGGGATCAAGGCGAATAAGGATAATTCGGGCAATCCGCATTTGTGCACAACCAGCTGATTGGATTCCGGCTTCGTTTCGTTGTGATCGCTAGGTGGAGTCGTGAAATCATGGATGGACCTTTAAATATGATTGTCCTAACTCCATGTCAAGGACAATCCAAGGATGTGACGAGATATCGGTCTTTACTGTTTACTTTCGGGGTATTTCTCAGCAAATTTTCAAGATGTCTTTTAAGGAATCAGGGGCAAGCAGATTCGATAATCGAATGTATGACATTCATTACTGGACTAGCATACCTTGCCTTCCCAATCCGAAACCCTCCTTTCAAAAAAGACTTCATATCCCGAAAGAAACAATCTCCCAGAAGGTAAAACACCTACTTATTCCCTTCAGCTTCTCTCTCCCTTTCAATCTCCTCCATTCTCCTCCTCGCCTCGCCCGCAACCCTCCTCGTCTCGTCCCCTAGCCCCTCCGATCCTTCAAACTCCCCAAATCTCTCCCTCCACAGCCTCCAACGCTGTACACTAAACCCCTGCTTCCCCTCCCCCTGCACCAACGGGCCATGCACATCCCCACCCACACACGGACCCCGTAAGTAAAAGACATGACCCGCACGCTTAATCCACTCCGCCGCAATAGTGATATGCAAGTCTGCATCTGGGATGGAGGTAGGGTCCGTGAGGATTTTTCTGAATTTGCCCTTGCCGGAGTCATAGCGGCCTTCTAGCGCGGTGGTGAGGGCGTGGATGGCGTATCTATCGTTGGGAACGAGGTTGGCCCCCATGAGACGGGCAGCGTAGCTTTGGAAGTTGAGGTTTCCGGTCTTTTGAACTTGGGATTGGGATTCATCATCGACGGCAACAACGGCCTGGAAGATAATCAGCATACGAATGGACCATTAGAAATTCTAACAAGAAGTAAAGAGAGGACTCACGGAATAAGCATTCCCAAACGTCTCTCCAAATAACGGCAAATCTCCCCATAGCTGATAGTCTCCCCATCCTTCCACATAAACCGTTCTCGAGGGCCTATCCCTCAACTCTCGAATCAGATCCACCAGCTTCTCCTGCGCCGGATGGGTATGTGGGATCTGTTTCGCGATGGCGTGAAAGGGTTCAAAGAAGCTATAAATAAATGTAGATTCCGATTCCTTGGGGGTACCAGGCTCATCTGGACGGATGTCTGGGTGCAGAGACTCGAGCGCCTGGGCGGCAGCAGGGATGGTTAGGGATGTGTCTGGCTGGAGAAGGGTGGTGATGATGTTGAAGATCTTGTGTTGGAAGGGGAGGGCATCAGGGTCTTCAATGCTGAACGGTAAGGTGGACATGGCGGATTTTATGCTGGATTCTGTTGCTTCAGTGTCTTCCTTGGTGATATGGAGAATGGAACGTGCGGGGAGGATGGTGAGCAGGCTCCGATGTTGTCAGTGTACGGGAATATCAAGTACAGGGACAGACCCCGATGAACGTCACCAGGTTACACGAACACGCGACATAGTCATCTTCAGGCTTCAGCACGCTAGACTTGGTGCCAGCCGTATTAAGCAGGTTTATAGCAGTGGGATCGAATCTCTTTATCTACCTTCTATAATCAAGAGGGAATCTAGATTTTCCCAATTCTTCGGTGGGTGGTAGCAAGGGTGGTTTAGGAGGTGAGGCCGCTCTACACTCTCACCTGATCTGGGTTTTGGGGTGTAAACTGGCTGCTTGGAGCTCATAGTTCGCGGAATGATATTAAATATGCAGAGGTTAATTTTCTTCTCAACAGGCTGACAGACGCTAAGAATGGTCTAACCCATAAGCCAGACCGGCGTGTACACCATTAAAACGAAGTGTAAAATGTATTAAACGAGGAGGAATAGTGGCATTGTCTCCTAGCAGTCGTAGTTCTGGGCGGAGGTGCGCAGACTTCGAGAATCGCGCTCGAAGTATCCTGAGAGAACCAGCCAGGGAGACTTCACAGCCTTCAACTGAGTGCCGCGGGGATACTTGGTTGATGCCTCCTGGGACAAGTTTGGTACAGAGATTGCCATCATTGCAGTCAGAACAAATTACCCAAGGGTTTTCCCGCGGCCTGGGCGTCAAACCAACACATGTAGCATGTTTGCACGTGTAACAGCGCGGGCAATAGACCCAGTCACTATGAAGACTATTCTTCTTTCCAGCACGGCACGGATTGTCTAAAGCTTCGTACCGAAAAGTGTTGAAGTTGCGGAATTGTTGAGTAATATCGTTCCTGGAAAATAAAGGAAGCTTGAGCCAATGCCAATGCATCCTTTGAGTGACAGGTTCCAAATACCATATCCAAAACTTCTGGTGGCAGACCGATTCCATGCTGCTCCCTGTGGGCTAGTGATACTCTCCAGCAGTATGAGGACAAAACATAGCACAGTAAACGGAAGCCGGGGGAACAATGTCTGGCTGACGTATTGACAACGAGAGGAAGAATCTGGGAACATAAAACAGACGCGGGCGAGATCTCAACAAAGGCAACGTGTCCAAGTGACAAGATAATCAAATAGGCAGCATCCTTGTGGGATATCTTAAGAAAAGAGAGGGCTTTATAAATGGCTGTGGAGACCAAGGCATTCGTTCTGATATCTCCGTGAAAGACGACAAGATATCCATGAAACCAGAAAACGTCTCTCTGAGGCGCTTGCCAGCGAGGAAAGTTCACCCCATTAATTGGATAGTCAATTTGGCCGTCAGTAGATATTTCAAGATCCCATGCCGCAATGCGCAATAGGCCTATGGCGATTGTGTTAAATGCCATCGACGGGAACCGCCAAGTTGTGGGATCGTCAATGAAAGGTCGCCATACAAAGCAGAAGTCAAGATAGATCCGGAATTGCAACTCGTTTAATGCCGTGGGGTGGACAGGGAGGATAACATGCTTTTTCAGTATAGCTCGCGGTGATACATCTGCTTCCTCGGCTTGGGGATCTGATACCTGGGTTAAAACCGTGGCTAGAAAATCAAGCGCCCACGCACAAAGTTCGTTTATCGATGCAAGAGGTATCTGGCGAGGAAAAGGTTGGTTCAGGCCATCAATGGTCTCCCATTTAGTGATTATTAGGATTGCGGTGTCGACATTAATCGTATAGACGTAGTCCAGATTTGATTGTAGTGGGCTGGGGAAGGTGACTAGCTCCCATCCCTTCAGGCTATCTAGTGAAGATAGAATAGATTTAATTCGGCTCACTGTGCTTCCGTCGTATGGCGACCTGATCCGACTCTTTTGGTCGTGAAACCGATACCATTTCCCTTGGAGAAGTCTATTAGTTAAGCCCAGTGGTAAGCCAAAAACATAAATCTAGTACCGGCATAATGCAGGTTCCAAAGACCTCTCGTTCCCATTGCATCCAGGACGAATGTTAGCGGGCGCAAAACGGGTCGAAGGAGGTTGAGAATCTGGACAGATTTGTTCGAGTCCGTCGTTCAATGGTGGTTGGCACAAAAGGCCGGAGCGGGCTAATTATTTGCCGACAGCAGGCTCCACCTGTTGGTGAATCCATTCCTAAACAGGCCTAGTCAGTTGGCAGATTTCCACCCGCGGACAGTGCAACGAGCATCGCTCGACAAAACAACGCAGGGACGAAATGACCAAGCGTTCAGAATATCACATGGTTTGACTTCACATATTAAGCCGACCATCTAAGCGCGCACTGGGTATGAACGCCTCAGGGGCGTAAAGAGGTCAAGTGGAAAAGGGGTAGGAGCTCCAGGCTTGCGCATTTCTATCGTTGTTGAATGGAGAGTCTGTGGGCCGGAATCGAGGAGAATGACATTGAAATCATGGAGGAAGCAATGAAAACAATGCTCTAGGGAGTCCCGAGCGCCAGGCGACACCTGATGCGAGATAGAGCGAGGGTTGTGAGATGAAAAGGATTGAGGATGAAAAGCCAAGGCAATATCGATGGAGAGAGGAGAAGGGCTGGTGCTTTTTTTAACGGGCTATCCTCTCCCATCATTCTCAGACTTCAAACTTGGTCATCACCGTGCATCGTCAGGTAGCACCTCATATTTTGCCATTGTTTTATCATGATTGAATGGAGAGAGCCCATTGATGGAGTCAAACAGAAGGACGTTTGAAATACGCTGGAAATAAAGGATGGCGCGAGTAGGCCTTGCATCAGGAACGCAAAACGCAGCCAGCTGCTAATAGTGCCTACGGAACGGGGCAGGGCCATGTTACCGAAGGAAGCAGGAAACGAAAACGAAGATTCGACTTGTCCGCGCGACTTTTGATGTCCCCCTGGCCGTCTTAGCACTGATACCCAACGAGCAAGGGATATGATCGCGGAAACAACTCATTCTTTCTTCTTACTTGCCGCTTGACCGAAACAATACCTGCAAATGATCAGAAAGTGGTCTATCGAGAGACGGAACCGCAGAATGAGCTGTGGACTTGCTCTCCATTTGTTTTAGGTAGGGCAACACGAAATACTCACGCCTTCGAAGTTGCAGAACTGTTCGAAGTAAGGGAGAAGAAGCTGGAAGATGATGAAAGGACGATGAACAACGGATGATGATGAAGATGAGGAGAAGAAGGAGAAAAAGAAGAAGAGGAGAGAGAGAAGAAAGGGAAGAAGGGGGGGGTGGAGGTTTTATAGGAAAGGCTGCCCGGAATCCGTTCCGTCTGCCTCTCAATACCCCGCCCGATTTCTACACGGTTTTCTCCCCCTCTACCCTCCTTTCCAGAGGCCTGACGCGTGTTATTCCGCGTCGAGTCCTGGAATGGGAAGGCAGCCTACCGTCCTTCCTTTCTGGGAAGGATAAGTCGTCCAACGTTATCTTTGATACCGCAGAGGACCTCGACCCGGAACGCTTCGTTCATTTTCGCAGTGGAGCATGGCATTTCTGCCCATGTTCGGCTTATTTCCCTTCGCTACTGCTCCCAATGGGGCATTAAAGGACTGCTATGCTGCGCGGCCGCTTAAGGTGACATCGCGTTAAGTTGGAATGACAGCCGCTGAGCCAAGATGGTTGCGTGATTACCCAGTAGTCGCGCACGTCCATACCTACAAGGTAACCCAACGCTCTTTAGCTAGGGCAGGAGGCAGGATGACGAACACCTCCTGGACGATGTACCTACCATAACCCAGACATAGGACTCTAATGCCAAAGAGTTTACTGTGGTTGTTGGGAATGGCCCAGCGGCATGGGCTTCTACTGTGCAACCGAGGGATCTGGGGGACCACGTTCGATTCTGGTGGTTGCCGACTAACCATGCCCTGGTCCACTCCTTTTCTTTTCCCTCCGACGACCTGATTTCCGGACAATTCTCTGTCCCCGTTTTGATATCATGGAATTTTTTCTCGCCATCTTCAAGTGCAATTTGGAAGAAAACATGATGCCTTTGCTCTTTATGCTTTTGTCTTCTGTGTGGTGCGGACTCCTGCAGCCCTCCCTTTTGGGCTTCCCAACGCACCTTCCAACTTCTCGGAAGTCCCCCCCGACAGGTACACAAAATGGCAACGGTTATACTGTGGCTCTGGGTAATGGCTCAGCGGTACTACTTCAACCTGTGTCAACTGTGGGATCTGGGGGCTTGTGTTCGATTCTGGGGGTCGCCAACCGTGCCATATGGCCCCATCCACCCGTTTTTTCCCCTCTCCCCTACAAAACTCTCTGGAATACCCCCTTTTCTCATCTTGTCAGTGGTTATAGCTCCATCAAACAAATGGTTTATTCCAGGATTGTCTGCGACAGGGGAATTCCTCTCCGTGATGTACTGTTTACGGTGGAGCCGTGCATACCAGACTCTTTCAGGGACTGGGTATCTTTATGAATAGGATAGCCCTCTCCCTCAGCTGTGCATTTGACTAATACTGAGAAGACCGGCTACTCCCCTATATTTAGGCAGTTTCTGCGCTGGCACCATTTGTTGGCCGCTTTTTCATCCTTGAATCCTCCAGGTCAGAGTCCGTGATGTCAGCTTGTGAATCGTGCCTTCTACTTCGGCGCAGATGGCTTGACGCCGTTGCCAACACCGTGATGGATGGTAGTCGATTGATAAACAGAACAAAGTGCTTAACAGCGAGCAACGTCTGCTGAGGATCTATGAGCCCGGAGCATTCTATAGGAACCTAGTCGTCACCTGCTTGTCCATTATTGAAGCTTGGGGTCAGAAAGGCCCCCAGTCCCCGAGCAACTCCAGAGTTCAGGGGGTCCCTTTTAGCCTATTTTGTGCGGTCATAGACAACGAGGAGGGCTGAATCGCCGACAGCGCTTTCGAGCAGTTCCATCACCCTCGACCTTCTGAAAAGGAAGATTATGCGCTTTTGCACAACGGTTTTTTTATTTTTAGTTTAAAGAATCCTAGAAATGTATATATTATCCATGACCTCGAATTGAACGTGAAGATGTAATCTTCGTAGCTTCTAAAAGTATTTTTCCCAAAGGGCAACCGTGATTTCTCAGGATATCAAGTGGTACACGAGGCCAGGCACTATATCGTCATATGCAGTGGAAGAGACCCCTGGGACTGCAATGAAAGATGTTTTCCAATGGTGTAAGGAGTCGCGGACGAAAAGGGCCGGCTGATTGCGTGGCCCTGAATCAAACTGCGCGTAGCTACTTAGAACCGAGTAAATGGATTAATTGTTACGCAAATCAAATCCCCAAAAAACAAGCGTAAGTAAGTGAAGAAAAGAAGACGAAAAAAAAGAAATGGGGTCCTGCCGTGATTCGAACACGAGACCTCTCGCAATTTAGATGAGTACCCAAAGCGAGAATCACTATTTATTATGTTAGACCTGGATCATTGGTCTGCCAAGATATGATGTAACTTACTACCACTAGACCACAGGACCTTGATTATGCAATATTTGCATCCTTGCTTCTTTCGACCCGACAGATAGGCTCCCGAGTCCCCTTGCTTCGATTCTCCGAATGCGAGATTCTACGATCACAGTGATATTTCGAGGAAATTGGCTGCAACACCGAAATCCACCCTTCCAGGCATCCAATCATGCAGGATCTCCTTTCCTACTTTTCTTTTTTGGGGCGCATCCTGGTGGCCGAAGTTACGGGAAGGAAGTACTCGTAATAGTGTTCTTCGGCTTTAATTGGTTTGTTCCTGATGTAGGACACATTGGGTACCTCGAATATTGACCTAGAAAGTGTCCTCCGGAACCCTTGCGACTGAATCAGAAAGCGAGCAGTAGCATGAATATAGATATAACTTGCGGATACCATCTATCGAGGAAAAACCGAAGCCTATTAATACCCCGATGCAATGCCAATTCCACGAGCAGGTCGGGAGATGACCAAAGCATCTGCAACGAGCATGCGTGTTCAGATATTTCTTCATGGAGGCTCTGCAGCGACTGTCCCAATTCTTCACGCCGCCAACTGAAACACCACACCATTCCTTCACACCCCTGTGCTCGTGAGTGGCACTCATTCTTCAGCCAAATAAGCTACGAAGCTGCGAAATCCTGACGGGCATCGATCCTAGATCTGTGAGCCAATGGCATGGGGTAATTACTGAACAATCATCAGCGCGAAAGCCCAACTCGGCAGTAAACATCCCGGCGCTGGTTGGCCAGCCGGTCGGGTAAGGGGGGGTCTAGGAAAAGGGACGAGAGCTCGCAGAATTGTCCCGCATAAAGAGAGGCGGCCCGCTCGGCCATACCAGATTCCCGTTGTGCCGGCTCCGGATCCTGAAAGATTCCTAAGACAGTGGGTTCTGAAGCTGTGTCGTTCGCCGCGTACCGAAGGAGAGACTGCTTAGAGGTAGTTTGCTAGCATTCATATCCCACTCAAACGGGTAATATCGGGGAAGCTGAATTAGAAAATACCCCTGTAGGAATAGACGTCGAAATTATCTAGATGTAGTGGTATTCATTGGTATTGACTGGTTTCATAGTTTAGCGTGGTTTCTGGCGCCACCAAGCCTTCCAACGTTGTCGCGCGATTTTGCTTCTCCTGTTTGTCAATCGTCCAACGCCCTAAATCTGATGGGCATCGGCTCAACTAACAAGAGAAAAACGATTGCCATATTGTTGGCCCGCGTTGAATGTTAGTTTCTTGAAGTGGCGGCGTTGAGGCCGCCATGGAGCGCGGACCCCGAATCGCGCATGGATTCAGCAAAATCGACGTCGCACCCAACCCGGTGTGACAAGGATATGTGCGGAAACGCATTTGGCATGGGCTTGTGTCACATTCCTTGGAGGGGTAAAAGAGGTTAAAAGACGCATTTTCAAGCTTGAGTCTTTTGATTTGAGTATTCATACTGCCTCTTTCGCCATCTGAAATCCAGCATTCGACATCAACACAGCGCCCAAGAGACCCCCCGCTTTATCCAGTTTGCCTCCCGTTAAACAACATTCACATATCATCAACGAGACGATATAATGGCTGACCCAACCTTGCATCTTCCCCGAATCCTCTGCTTCCACGGAGCAGGTTCCACAGCCGCCATATTCCAACTCCAATGCCGTGCTCTGATCAATGAATTAAAGTCGCACTTCCGACTATGTTTCGTCGACGGGCCATTTCTTTGCGAAGCCGGTCCCGGAGTCGGGGCTATATACGGTGAAATGGGTCCATTTCGGCGCTGGTTCAGATGGCGACAGAACACGTCGTGGGACGACGATTTTGCGGGTACAGGGCAGGTCCCCGATGAACAGTGTTATGATTATATCCAGGAACGGATACTCGATACCAAGAAGAAGGATGATGCACTGGGAGCCACGGGGGATTGGGTGGGACTGCTGGGATTCAGTCAGGGAGCCAAACTCTCTGCGTGTTTGATGTATCGACAGCAGGTCTTTGCGGAGAAGCTGGGAAGTGCGGACACCAACTTTCGATTCGCTGTGATTATGAATGGGCCGGCTCCCATCGTTGTGTTTAAGGAAGTCTCGGACTTGCTGGATACACCCGGGGAGCAGCAGGAAGATGGCGCGAAAGAAAAAACCGGACCGATGTTGACGCTACCCGCCCTTCACGTTCATGCGCGCCAAGATGCTGCTTTGGACCGACACAGGCGATTATTGAAGCAATTCTGCCGGGAGGATGCCGCTCAGTTGATAGAATGGGATGGAGATCACCGGGTACCGTTAAAGACCCAGGATTTGGCGCCGATTGTTGAGCAGATACTCGACCTTGCAGAGTATGCGGAAGTTATTCGACAGTAATGGGGCCGAGAATGGGTCGCGAGGGAGGCTAGGATTTGGCGTTTGTACTGAAAATAGAGTATTTCTAATAGACAGTTGGTTGATTCTCTGCTATTATTCAAACTTCTGGTCTCCGTACTAACGAGGAGTATCAGAAATCTGGTAAAAACATATATAGGGCGGCTGCAATTCTGTAATTATGTTACCGTCCATGGCGGCACTAGAAAAGCTCGCATCGACCACCAATACAGGGAAAGGGCGCATAAGCCCTATCGCTCTCGATGGTCGTAATCGGGATACGACGGATAGTTCATCGCATCGTGTCAGGAGAGCGGGCTAAAGAGAGCGCAAAGAAGACGCTAGGGGCGGAAAATATTCATCGGATCGATCGACAGAGTGCGAACGGCCTCCAGCTTGTGCGATTTATGTCCTTCCCAGGAGATATTATTAGTCGAGGATATGCTTGGTTCTACCTGACTCTCCAGCAAATGGGGCGATTTTTTTCCGAGGCCACTTCCAGGCAAGCTGAAGGTTAAATCACCCATCAATGGATGTCATCACCACCAGGACTGCTAGAACCGAGTCGTTTCCTTTTAAGAAGAGAGTCCGACTGTCGAGGAGGAAGGCTAACTCGATCTCGTAAATCCCCTCCTGACACTCTCGCACTTAGTGGCCGTGGAGTACGATTTGGTGGGCGTGCTTCTTCCACTTCTCGACTAGAATCTTTTGTCGGTGAACGTGCTTCAGGCTGGTTTGACAATTTGCTGAACAGATATTCCACTCGCTGGCGTATTGCTTCGATCTTTGAATCGTGCTGTTCCACTTTAACAATCAGCTCTTTCAGCTTTTCCCAGGTGACATTTTCCATCTCATCCAGTCTCGCGGTCGCGGCTTTTATGTCTCCAACCATTCGAGCTTTTTCTTCCTTCATATCTTGTACCATCAATCCTCTTTCCTCTTTGTCTGCGTCTTGAGCGGTTTCTAAGCCTTGAATCCTAGTGGATAGCGCGCTTGAAAGCTTGGTTCTCTCCTCCTTTTCAGCCGCATGGACTTGTTCCAATCGAGTTGCCAGGTGATCCAATGTAGCCCTACTCCTCTCTATTTCCTGTTGAGCAGTGCTTGCGTATGGGTACATCTCCTGCATTGTGGTAATCATTTGACGTACGATTGGCTCGGTGGATATGTGATTGTATCGAGTTTCAAGGGATGTCAAGGCAACTTGGTGGGACTCTAGCATGTTGGTCAGAGTGGTCAATCTTCTCTCAAGGTCCGGCGAAGGTTCATGGCTGGCATTGGCATTGACAATGTTTTGCTTTAGCGCGGCGACGTCTTCCATGAGTGTCCCAAGGGTGTTTGAATGGAAGTTGGATGATGCGTAGATGTTTTCCAGTTCTTTGATAAGATCCTGTTCTTTGGCGTCTTCTAAATCACGAAGATTCTTTAGCTGATCGGATAAACTCTTGATATCGGATTGTAACGAGTTCAGCTTGCCCAGTACAGGTTGATGCCCCGAGCCCGAGCTCTTGAGCGTGGCTGACTTATCAGTCACGGCTTGAAAAGTCGTTTCCAGCTTATTAACGCGTTCATCTAGAGCCGCAGAGGCTGCCTCGTTCTCTTTCATATAGTTCGATAGTTTCGTTGCGTGATCGTGAATCCTTGCGTTTGCTGTACTGACAGAATCTTCGAGGCGTCGCCGCCACTCTTGGTGGTCATGTTGGATTGAACTGAAATCTGTTTTTAACGTGGAAGACCCTTCCCTCAGATGAGCCACCTCTTGTCTTAGGGACTCAATCGTAGCTTCAACTTGGTCCCATTTGCTGAAAGATTTCTTTGTTTCCTGGAGCTCCTTCGAAAGGCGGTCGACCTCTCCCTTCGTTTCGTTGTCATTGTCATTGTCATGAAAGAGTGTACGCGCCAAGGTCTGTATTGTCTCCTCATTTGCCTTTCTACGTGCTAGAAGCTTTTGGTCGATTTCAGACAGCTCATCCCTGCGGACTTGCGCTGCATTCTTCCTTTTAGAAAGGTAGGACGGGTAATTGAGCTTCCGTGATTCCGCTTTTTGAAGCTCAGCTTCTTCAAGGCGTAGCTTCTTCTGTGCATATTCTCTTCTGCCACTAAGTAAGGTTATATAGCTGATTTCCGATGCAAAGTCGCGCAGCTTCTGAGCTGTATCTGGGGCCTGTCCGTTCGAGCTGCTGCTCTCAGTCCTTTCGATTTGAGGTGCGCGGCGCGGATCTCGGGCAGGGGACTTCGCGGTAGAATTGGTACCAGTTTTTGGCGGAATGCCGTTCAGCGGACGGAAGGACCTTTCCATGTTATGTCTGTGACACGAGGTGGTTGAGAATCGGCGGACGTGGAAAATTGGTGGCGGATCTAGAATTTTTGGCGGAGCGCGTGGACTGACATTGGTATTAGAGTCGGGAAAGGCGCCGTAAGTGAGGATTAGAGAGTAATTATTAGAGTAGTAACAGAATACTCCATGATGCCTGCGAATAAAACGAATAACGGAGGAAAACAGAACAGAGCGCGCGTTTGCATCGAAAAGTTGAGAGATCCAAATTCCCTGAAGCGCAACGTATAGACGGAAATACTTTAATCCGGCAGCTGTCGATCGCGGTGGGCTTGAAGCTCCTCCAAAACTCAAGCCTGCGCAGTGGACATTCGTCTTCTCTTGCAACCAAGACCGTTGGAGAATGAGCTAGATCGTTCGTATTATCCTATAATTGATAGAATTTGGTCTCATTTGTCCACCATGGCTGCAGTAGGTTCCCGAACTCGCAAGTCAGATGCTCAGGAAGCTGATTATGACAGGCTATTTCGACCATTGCTGAGAGCAAGGAGCTCAGAGGCCTCAACTTAGTCGCTGCTCACTCTCACATCAGAGGTCTCGGTGTCGATCCGGATACCCTCGAGCCACGCCCCTCCTCCCAGGGCCTGGTAGGGCAAGAAAAGGCCAGGAAAGCGGCGGCAGTTATCCTCCAGATGGTCAAAGATGGGAAAATCGCTGGTCGTGCTCTGCTCATCGCGGGACCTCCAAGTACCGGAAAAACAGCAATTGCAATGGGAATGGCACAATCGCTCGGGCCAGACGTACCATTCACGATGGTGGCTTCGTCGGAGATCTTTTCGCTAGAGATGTCGAAGACGGAAGCACTCACCCAAGCGTTCCGGAAATCTATCGGGGTAAGGATAAAGGAAGAAAGCGAGATAATCGAGGGAGAGGTTGTCGAAATACAGATTGACCGTAGCGTCACCGGCGTATGTTAGCCACATTTGGAGGTCTCCTGCAGCCACTTGCTAATCTGTTGTAGGGGAATAAACAAGGGAAATTAACGATTAAAACGACCGATATGGAAACCATATACGATATGGGCACCAAAATGATTGATTCGATGACAAAAGAACGTGTCATGGCCGGAGACGTGATTTCGATCGATAAATCCTCTGGCAAAATAACCAAACTCGGCCGCTCCTTTGCCAGATCGCGGGACTACGACGCTATGGGTGCCGACACAAAATTTGTTCAATGCCCGGAGGGTGAATTGCAGATTCGGAAAGAAATAGTGCATACAGTCAGCCTGCACGAGATCGATGTGATTAATTCGAGGACACAAGGCTTCTTGGCTCTCTTCTCTGGCGACACCGGCGAGATTAGGAGTGAAGTACGGGACCAGATCAATACAAAGGTCGCGGAATGGAAGGAGGAAGGGAAGGCAGAAATAATACCCGGTGTCCTTTTCATCGATGAGGTTCACATGCTGGATATCGAATGCTTCTCCTACATTAACCGTGCTTTGGAAGCGGAGCTTGCCCCAATAGTCATCATGGCGAGCAATCGGGGAAACACCAGAATTCGAGGAACAACATACCGGTCTCCCCACGGTCTCCCGCTTGACTTCCTTGACAGGGTCGTTATTGTTAGCACACAGCCCTACACTGCAGATGAAATCCAGCAAATCTTAGCGATCAGGGCGCAAGAAGAGGAGATTGATCTTACCCCAGACGCGCTCGCCCTATTGACCAAGACCGGTCAAGAGTCTGGCTTGCGCTACGCCAGCAATATAATCGCCACATCAACGCTCCTCAGCCAGAAGCGAAAATCTAGCAAGGTCGACGTCGAAGACATCAAACGGAGCTATCGGCTCTTCCTCGACCCAGTCCGGAGCGTGAACTTTGTCTCGGAATTTGAGAAGCGTTTCATCGGAGAGGAAGGGGATGTTACCTTCTCCCATGCTAATGGTGATGCAATGGACACCTCCTAATCAACTTCGCCCTACCCGGGTATTTCAACATTTTTGGTCTTTTATTTCAAGAGCACGGCGCAATGGAAGTTTGGTAACCAGAAAATTACGATTTGTGTATCATATGGATGGCGTACCTGATGTTGTAGCTAGAGGGGGAATGTTCTAATAATGGGAACTCCTTGGTTTGCATCGAAAACCATTAAAATGTTCGGATTATCGTCATGCTTAGTCGCTGAAAAGTAGCAAGAAAAGGTAGGATATAGTACATGGAAATTGACAATTATTGACCCAATTTAAGCAAACTGCTCCATTCCCCTGGATTGCCAACCTTCCTGAACTCCACGCCCTCGCCGAAATATCCCGCATCTCTCCAGGACGCCATCGTCGCCTGATCATACGGCCCATGGCTCTCACCTCCGTCGCGGGCGTCCGACCAGCGGAATTCCCACTTTGCATCTTCGGCTGTTTCAGGCGCTGGGGCTGCGGAATCTGACGTGGATGGCCCGGCCCAGTCTTCTTCGGTTTCCCGTTTATATAACCTCATAAGCACCTCGCGTTCTGTGTCATATATATCTGTCTGCCCGCGACCTAGCATTACATCCGCGGCGCCGGTGACGTCCTCGATAGCACGTTTGCGAGCTTCCTCGGCGGGATCTTCTTCAGTCATTTCGGTATCCTCGATGTTGCCGTTTGATTTCTTGTTTCTATTCCGATTCTTATTTTGCCACTTCGGTCGTTGTTTATGTCCTTTTCCTAGCCTTGCGAGTGCTTCGAGTATCGTTTCCCCTGGCTGTAGGTGCGAGATCAGTGTGTTGAGGACTTCACTGACCAGGATGTTCGAGTCCGCAATTGATTTCATCCTTCGCTCCTCCTCTCTTTTCTCGTGAGCTTCTCTGGCCTTCTTCATATCTTTCTTTGACACACCCTCCAGCCACATGTCGTGGACCGCGTCCGGGTCGGCTGCTTTTCTCACAAAGTTTCCAGATTCGTCAAATCGACCTTCTTCCTGTTCTGATTTCATGTTGAAAGCATCCAAAAGAGGAGCATGCGTCTTTTTGCCGCCCGCGCCTAATTCCTGGTCGACGTCACCCAGTTCCGCGCGGCCTTCTTCATCGGTCTCACTATCACTTGATTCATCCTCCCGAGCTTTCCCTTTCCCCTTATCATTTGCATTCAAGCCATCAAGAGTAACCTTGCGCCCTGCGCGCGACGCATCCACCTGCCCCTCAATCTCGTCGTCCTCCAGGAACCGAACTTGCTTCTTATTTCGGGGATTCACGTCTTCCGTCGCTCCAAAATCCTCCTCTAGCTCCGCAAACATATCATCGTCACCATCCGCGTCACCTTTTCCTTTGTCTTGTTTCGCCCTGGCCTCAGCGCGCGTGTCGAAGTTCTCGTTGTCGCTGTCCGATTCGTAGCCATCGAGATTCACGGCATTGCGACGAATGCGTTGGCCTCGGCCGCCAATTTCGTCAGCGTCCAGAACTGTATCTTCTTCCAAGGCATCGGCGGCTAGCGTTGAAGGGAAGCGTTGGTCGAACCGCGGCTTCTTGGAGGTTGAAGGGCCGTCGTCGTCCTGTCGGCTAAGGAGGATAGGGTCTTCGCCCGCGCGTTTCGGTCGACCCAGAGAGTCTGAGAGCATTATGAATAGCCTCGCAGTAATATAGAAGGCACAGGAATATCCAAGCTTTGGAACCAAGGCCTCAGCGTCTTTTCGTGTGGCTCGTGAATGAAGCTCATGATGATCGCTGAATTTAGCGATGAGGTCATCAACAGATCACGTGAATATTAAGCTCTTTGACCCCCAACCAGTGGACGTTCCGCTTTGCCATCGTCTTTCATAACGACAACGTCTCCGGAGTCAAAAGCAACGAGTCAACGGAAACTACAAGCTAGCTCAGCAGACAGACGATTAACTTCATCTAATAGCTTGTGAGTACATTAGATTTTGGTGCTAGTACTCCGTACTCTCCTCTCTTGATGGCCGTGACTTGCTGCTGAATCCTTTCCCGGCCGTGCTCTCGAACGTTAGCAGCATCAACACGCATGGCAGACCGAAAGCAATCGCATTGTCCTCTTCACGACACAGCCTCTTGCCGGTACAAGTTGATCCCGCAACCTGTCGATATATTCAGGCTGTATATGGGATGGCACTCTGGAACATGTTCTACGCTTCATCGATGAATATCGACTTGGGGCACCCAACAGCAAGTGAGGCTGCACACGGAGGATGGTGTTCCTTCCGGAGTTGAGGTACATATCAGGGCAGTAGGTGGTTTCGACCCAAACGCGGGGAACCTTGGAATGGACCAGCGGGCGAGCCACTTGACTCTGTACCACCTGCTTCTGCCATGGAGCGCTTGAAGCAACAGTCGTCACTCGAAAGTAGACAGTGATTCCCTAAAATTTAGGTGGAATTGGACAGTTGTATGTGGTCAATATGTGTAATGGATTAGCCTGTAGGTCTGAATTTGATTCCCGACGCCACGGGCAAAGCTTGAAAGATGGTAATCGAGCCATGTCTTGAGTTTGAAGCTGTCGTGGATGTCCATCGAGTGTAAAGCTGGGGCTCTTCGGGAGCAGTTTGATGCCAAGACCTTTGCGTCACTGGATGCGTCTTGAAGCTTCACCATCGCTCAACACACGACCTTCAGGCAGCAAGTTGTACATGAAACCCTTCAGATTTTTTTAATACAGCTAAATTTGGTTGACTCTATCCGGATCCTGACGACAGCTGTTTCCTTCTCCCGTTTTCTCCAGAACTCATTCCCATCATCGAGGCTCGAACTAATCGTGAGAGCTGTCAGCTCAGCCTGCGGCACCAGCTCAGAGCATCCGCCAACTCGTATCGAGAGAACAAAAGCACTCCATCATCATGGTACATTTTAGCCCTGTTACTCCGCCTGAACTGACCTGAAACGCTCACAACCTGCTACGTTAGTTCCAAGGAGGTTTCTACGATGAGGACGATCCCATGGACGGTGTCTTCCACCCCGGGCTAATGCGGCGAGCTGGGCACGCATCCCGTCGGTTTGATGAATACTACCGCTGCTATCCTGTAGCGATGCTTCCCGGACCGGAGCGTGAGAATGTCAACCATGGGGGAAAGGTCATAATGCCGCCCAGTGCGCTGGATAAACTCACCAGACTTCACATTACATATCCTATGCTTTTCGAATTACACAATGGTGCGAAGGAGAGGATGACACATGCTGGAGTTTTGGAATTCATTGCAGAGGAAGGAAAGATCTATTTACCATTTTGGGTATGGAGCCGCCCAGTTGCTCATAGTTGCGCGTTGGGCTTGTGCTAACATGCTCTGCTTCGGGTATAGATAATGCAAACACTTCTTTTAGAACCTGGAGACCTTCTACAGATCAAATCGACAGACCTCCCCGACGGAAAAAGAATCAAGATCCAAGCGCAGTCTACCTCCTTCCTCGATATCAGTGACCCGAAAGCAGTGCTAGAAAATGCGTTCCGCAACTTCTCGTGTCTCACAAAAGGCGACGTGTTTACGTTCTCGTACAACGACCAGGTATATGAAATGGCAGTGCTGGAAACGAAGCCGGAAAACCCACAGAATGCGATTTCCGTGCTCGAAACAGATCTGGAGGTAGATTTCGCGACACCCGTTGGCTATGAAGAACCCAAGCGGGCAAGCGGTACGAGCACACCTTCGACAGCAGTCAGCTCCACTCTACCAATGGGTGGCATGCTTCATCCCCATGGCACCATGGCGCAATCGATCAACTATACAGCCATTGCGCCAGAGTCCACCGATGCCGCACGAGGAGCGAAGGCCGTGTCATCAAACTTCCTACATGGTGGCCATCGGCTCAATGCGAAGAAGGGTAGCAAAAATCCAACACCTAAAGCATCCACACCGGTTGCTGGCGCATCCACAAACGCTCCGGACCCGGCCACGGTTCCAAAAAGGAATAATAATGGCCCCCAGCCGCTTCGATTGCCGCCGGGGAAGTTGTTCTTCGGGTATGCAATTAAGCCGGTACAAAAGAAAGATGCGGATGGGAAGAAGGACGGAGGTGATGATACCAAAACTAAATTTTCTGGGGCTGGCCAATCGCTGCGGAAAAAGAAGTGAAAGGTACATTTTCGTGACAGCCTTGACATTTTTGTTTGATCACTTTCTGGCAGGCATGGAATGGCGCTCAAGAGAGGTTGGCAGGGCTGGCGGAAAGAACTATATGGCGGAGTACTATTCAACACTGACATGAGCCACGGAGCCTTGTTTTGATGGGTACCAATACGGACATTTGACGATAATCTAGATTCAATTGACTATCAAAAATCTTCGAAACCTGCAGTGTTTAAAATAAAGTGAGATCATTCAACCGGGCTCTTTTTCATTTGGGCATGCTCTCCAAATACTCAGTAGTTCATAGCACGGCTACAGAAGGTAGTCACGCAGACAAGTTGTATCATGGAGCCAGTCAATTTCGGCTCCTAATAATCATATAATGATATATCTGGCAGCGTTAAGTTTGAGTCTTCCTTCGAGCGGACATGAGGTGAGGGACCAAATCAGAGGAAGTCATGTTTATCTCTGTGGTCTCGGTAGCCAACAAGAGAAGGAGATTCGGAGGGGCGTCTCTCGTCCTCAATATCCAACTAATTCAGTAATCATCTTTGCCACATCTGCCTTGAACAAAAACTTTTCGAACATTTCCACATTCGTTGTATTCATGCTAATTCAGAAGCTGAGTTTGGTGTACTTTTATATGTCCGTGGCTGTGTCTTGAAGACAGATTCCTCGCTCAGCTGGGCCATAAGGTCGACAGTTCCTGGCGATAGTTCTCCGCTATCGCATGTAGGTGCGATATTAAACCTCTCTCCCTGAGCGCTTGCTTCTTGCGCCTCCCCGGCACCGCGACATGTGCACACACGGCATTGGCAGATGTAGCTGTCTGTTGCTTTGCTAAGAGCCCAAGTATCCAGGTTTGATTGCCGCGTCTGTGTTTTTGAAACATGCAGGCTAAGCAAGGGTAGGGCCGGAGGCAGAAGGTTGTTGTCGATCTCATTCCCTAGTAGCCGGTACAGGTTTTTAGAGGCCCAGAAGTGGAAGTCCTATGTACACCCGGGAACGATAGTATCTTTGGTTGGTAGTTCCAAAAGTGATGCAGAAGGGGATGAGTGAGTCCACTTCAATGGTGCCTCTGACGCTCTTGGAGTTGGCAATTCTCCAGCCCAACAATAAGTACCAGCAACAGGACAACTCTTACTGCACTGTTGGGATCATTAAGCTGTATGGCAGCTCAGCACACAAACTGGTCCTGTCGCAATTTTAAGGGGGTTTAGGATCCGTTAAATGTGCCTCTTTTGAGATATTCTTGCACCTCTGCTTTGAGAAGGCTGGAAGTTCCGAGTCTGCGGGAGACATAGCTCCTTGCAAGCTCCTGCAGACGTTGCGAGATCATTTTGACACTTCCGGCCCCAGGGGCCGGATTACAGGTTCTCAAGCTGCGCCCTTGCTACCCAGTCGAGAGAGCGCCGGGAAAAGGCTCTCCAATACGATTACGCGCCAGAGAAACCTCTCGTTGCCGGTTCGCCGTTGTATTGATGGGTTCCGTACGCATGCCCACGGACATTTAGGCAGCGATATTTTCTTTGTCGCAATCTTGCTGGACCTACCAAAGCAGTGATAGTACCCGATTGCGCCTCCGAGGTTTCATTCACCTGAGTTCGGCATTTCGGCCTGCTTCATGGGGATCATCACGCGATTGCAAATAGGTAGGTACTGATCTTGGGCCAGATGATCTAGCGAGCGACCTTTTCAACGACTGGGTGATGCGAAGTGACAAGTGGTTGCTAGGTAGTGTCAGCGAATGCACCAAGGGATGTAGGACCAGAGAGAACTGGCACTGGAATCACAGAGTGTCAGCTTTCCTCTAATGAGGAATACCTGATTGGAAATCCAGGAGATATCCTCCAGGCTCCATCCCGTTTGACGTGATGATTTTGCGACGTTGAGCCTCGGAATGCATTGAAGAGGTGATGGATGAGGTTGAGTTCACTAAACCAGGGGACACAGCCGAGGCATGAGCGAAAGTTAATTTTGTTGAGCCCTGGATGGATCGCCCCTTAAAATTCACTCTTGCGAGATGCGAAGCCGAGCATAAAACGAAGAGGAGCTCCCGGAAACATAGACAATCCTCCGCTGCTCGTTCCCCCAGTTCCAACACAGCAGAGCTCTCCCAGGATGTCTTCCATCGCCAAAAACGAGGCTCTCCCACCGGTCTTCGACTCGTTCGTCAAACTCAACAATGCGGTGTACATGCGAGACTTCCCGGACCCCTTATCCAGCAATGGAGGCAGCGCCACCACCAAGAGAAGCAACCCAGTAACCATTGTGGTCTTCTTCTGGATGGGCGCAGCCTATAAACACGCAGCAAAATATCTATCCGAATACTTAAGAATCGCACCACACGCCCGCATCATCGCCATCTTCACTTCGTCCACTGACTTTTTTATCCGCGCCAGAGCGACTGATGCCGGGCATATGAAACGCGTGGAACCTGCTGTGCAGGCTCTTCTCTCCTCTACTGCAACGGACGCAACTGGTGAGGATCCGCGTGGATCCATTTTTGTCCATACATTCTCCAACGGCGGCTCAATCACATTCCGGCATTTGGCCGGTTCATATCTCCAGCAGGCGGGGAGACCTTTACCCGCAAAGGCGGTGATTTTCGACAGTGCCCCTTCGCGAGTGGGGATGCTGAATGGGTTCAGAGCGATGTCTTATAGTTTCCCCAAGAATTTCATTCTAAGATTGCTTGTTTCCGGGGTGGTTTGGGCGACGCTTTTGTTGTCATATGCGTATGACAAGCTTTCGAGGAGGCCGCATCCGTATGATACCGCTATTCGAGCGCTGAATGATGCGGAATTGTTCGATGCCAAGGGGAAGAGGTGCTATATATATTCACCGGAAGATGATCTCGTGGATTGGAAAGATGTAGAGGCGCACGCGCGAACTGCTGAGAAGGCTGGATGGGTAGTGGAAAGGGAGAAGTTTAACGGCTCACCACACGTGGGACACATGAGAATGGATCCTCAGAGATATTGGAGCATTGTGGCAAGATTTATGAAGGTTGTGATTTTGTGATGATACCCGAAGACTTTCAGCGTATGGTTATCAAGAAGTTGGAAGAATACTCTTTAATTTGAAGCAGATCAGAGGAATCCGCTCAGTAACCGGAACGAGACTCAACACAACACAACGGGTCAAGGCACATGCATTCATACTCCCAAAGAATACATCGCCCTTCCGCCTGCAAATAATAGGGGGAGTCAGGCACAATCGTCTTCGTCCTCCGTCTCGACATATGCATGGCGAACAGCACTACCAAACCGTGCCCTCCCGTCGCCAGCAGACACCCCATCGGCACCCTCAACACGCATTGTAGGCCTGTTGATAGGGCTAAATTGAGCTCCACGGACCCCTCCTCTCTCAGCGAGTTTCTCAAGTTTGGGCCGGATATTGTCCTTGGCATCCTCGTCCTTGACGAAAAGGTCGTATTCGTCCTCGTCATCATCATCAAGCACGATTGTCTCCGGAACCTTTCCATTCCCCTTTTTCGTCGGAGTATCGAATTCGACAGGATTCTTCTTCTTGGGGGTCACATTCTTGCGCGCAGAGGTGGGCTTGCTGACACGGCCTGCGCTGATGTTGCCGGTGCGACGGGTGGGCGTGGTTCCATTTCCTCCGACTGTCATCTCGGCTGCCATCTTATTGTACTTCCTGAATCGCCCTTGGATCGAGTCGTAGGTGGCTCCCTGACCAAAGTAAACGGCCATGGTGTTGTAGTTGGGCTAGTTGGCTGGGTATTAGCAACAGAAATAACAAGATCACCGGACTCGAGAGGAATGGTGTGATCTGTCTGAAAACACAATTCTGCAAAGCCGGAGGATAGGCAGGGACAAAATCAGGTTCGCTTCATGCATTCATACGTACAGTAAATCCAGGGTGCGCCGCCAGCAATGCAGCAATGACTCTCTCGATAGAGTCGACATTCCAATTGATCCCCATCTTTCAAAGGATGCAAAACTCCACTACTTATGGCATTAATAAAGTAGGACCTGGAAGGTGTAGCAAAATTCCCTGGACATACAGATGTAAAGCCCTGTAAAGTAGGTTCTTGATGCAGGTTGTCTTCTCGAGGCCCAACGGCTATGCACAAGGAAAAGAGTCTTCAGAAAAGGAAATAGTGTCCTGAGCCAGAGAAGCCAAAGCTAGAGAATGTTTGCTGCTAGGTGAATGAGAAGGAATTTCCCAGTGCGCTGTATCGTGTTGTGTTGTGTTATGTTGAGTGCGTCCTAGTCATGAAGCCTCCTTGGTATTAGGAGAGGAAAAGGGAAAAGGGAAAAGAGGAAAGACTCCTGTAACTGCATCATTGCAAAGTATTATTGGACTGGTATCCTTGAAAATTGATATACAGAAAAGTGGCTTCTTAGCAGAACGTGTGGGAAATCATCACCAATCTACTATAGTATTTTCCTCTTGACTCGGGGACGAGGACAGGAACAAGGAGGGCCTTGAATCTTATCCTAACCGTTCTCGAGGTCTTAGCCAAGATTGGCTGCGTGATTATAAAAATGAAGAATCTGAAGACGCCCATCATGGTATGTAACTGTCACCTTCCGCTCCCCGTCTGCACAAGTGACTCGCGCCGGACCCCGTTTTCCTTGCTTCAATGATCGATCCACAACATCCACCATGTCGGACGCAATAAAGTACCGATCAATTTTGAATTTATCGCCTCCCTTACGCCGTTCAAGACGCATATCCACACCTGCCTTGCGCGCTGCCTCGTCGACTTTGCTGTTGGCGGCAGGATCTAAAGATTTCGTGAGCCGGAAGGTCTGTAGTCTGGAGGAAAGGCCCTCATCATCGTCGTAGAAAAAGCGGATTGCATACCCGGCAAGGGCCGCGGGGTCCAGAGCGGGAAGGCCGAAACGTACAGGGAGAAGGAAGGCGTCGGTCCTGACATGGGCAAACTGAATATTTAAGTTTCTTAGAGCTCTTGATCTGGGATTCTGTGTATAGTACTGCACAAAGACCACCTGTGTCTGCCGCTCGCTCGGCAGCGCTGCATCATAGATTGCCCCAGAACAGCTTATAACACGAAACGAATTTGACGGTGTCTCGTCTGCCCTGGTTTCCCTGCTTGACAAGACCTGGAGGTTGTTGTGGTCAAACAAGCCGCATGTTAACCGCTGCATCCTCTTGCCCGTCGCACCGTTAACCACGTCAACCATGTAACCGCTAGGTGAACCGGGCACATAAAGGGACTGTTCGAGGAGAACGATTTCGTTGTCGCCCGAGAGGGGGAGGCACCGAAGGCCGACAGGGTTTGGCGACCGGATCTTATGAAGGGACTGGGGGTGATAAAGTAGCGCACCAGTGTGGATATCGTGAGCGGTGAGCCCCCAGCCCATTTCCATGGTTCCGATAGAGTAGATACGATGCGTGTTAAAAAGTTTTGCGGTGCTACCTGGGCATGGGCGGATCCTTGGAACAGGCTTCTCAAGATTGAGTTCGTTGTCGAGAAGAAAGATGTTTCTATAGTTCAGGATCTGTTAGAAGCATGCCGAACCGTGAGTAGTGTTTGGGTTTTTACCTTTTCAGCGTGGGCGAGTTAAGAAATACGTATCCCTCCGGGTTCACGAGGACTTCCTCAACGTCCTGGCAAGGGAGGTTTAGCGTGATTTTATCATCACCGTTCCTAACGTGGCTTTGGGTCTCTGAAGGGCATATCCGCAAGTTTATCTGTTTTTTCCCACGTCTCTTCGTGATCCAGACTGTGTAACGGCCAGCGATGGAGATATTCGAGTAACAGCGGCCGAAATCTTGGACAAACATTGGGAATGCCCGTGAAACTACACGGCCCATTAGCACTCAACGTATTTCAATGCTTCAATAAGACAGATATAAGCAATCCACACCGTAATTTTTGTAATACTCAACTCTCTTGTCCACCTCGTGGGCCTCCACCAGACTAGGCCCGCAGTGTAGACGGAACCCAACGACATGGATCCATGCCTCAATGCAGCCATCCCAGTGCTTTGAGACTAGAGAACATTGTATGATGTCTCGAGGAGAAAGATATCTCAAAATGAGATCAGTGCAGTCAGGGTTCAGACGCGTCAGAGGGTCACAAAAGACGCCTGGATTAGACATCGCCCCAGATATTCATCGAGCAACAAGCTGAGTCATAAGGAAAGGGATTCACAGCGGGTTTGGAGAAAAAATTGTTGTAGCCGTAGTAGGAGGGGTCACGAGAAAGTGAAGGCTGTGATGTTGTCAAGACGACGAGCAGAGGAGTGAGTTCGGTCCCCCTCACTTCTCACCCCACAATCTTTAGAAAGAGAAGAATCAGACAGACATTTGAGACTCAAGCTCATATATATATGCGATGATTCCAAACAATATACAAATCAACTCAATCAATGAGTATATATCCCGAACACCGTATACAATAGGAAATGCAGCTAATTGACGAGTAGGCTCTTCTTATCCGCAATGTTCAACAACGACACCTACCTCCAGGTTAGCAAGACTTCATAAAAATCCTCGCGCAAAGAGAACATACCTCCGCAAATACTTCATGATGATACCAATTGTTTCCAAGCAAATTCGGCTCAACTCCAAACACCCGCAGTCCTCTCGCCTCCAAGCTCTCCCAGAACGAGATCCAATCCCCAAGAGTGCGCGGAAGCGAAAAGGGATCTTTGGGTTCGGCAGCTCGCATGTGTGTTTCGACAAGTAGTTGACCAACAGGCAATTCCTGCGAGCTTGGAAAATCTGACAGTAAAGATGCGAGAGCGTCAAATTCCGATCCTTCGATATCCATCTTCATGATATCAATATAATCATGGCCGTTCCTCTGCATCAAGTCCCGCACCGAAAAAAATGGCGGTGTACGATTCACGTCGGTCGTGTTTGCTATGCCAGCTCGCAAGAAGTGGGCGCGAGAAGCAAAGGATGGCTCCAATTGTTTACCCCAGCCAGCGACGGAATAGTCATATCCCCAGATTTCACAGTTTGTGCGGCCCAGGACAGCGTTTTCGAAGCTGGAGTCGTCGTTCACGCCAAATGCATAGACAACGCATGGCCGGTCGCGGTTGGCTTCGTATTTGCTCATTCCACAGACCCATTTTCCGCCATCGCCATATCTACCAACACGTTCCAGCTCGTGTGGGCAGTTGAAGGCCGGATAGACGAAGTCATAGAGGTTGTACGGCGCGATATAATCCTTTGGAAAACTAGATGTACAAAGAAGGGGAGTGAGCCACGACAGGTAGACGGAAAAAACAGGCTGTGATATTTCGCGGGCTTGAGCATGGATTCCTTACCGGCGATTGTTCTTCGGATCATTCTCATAGAAAGCCCTCATCTTCTGACGCCCCTTAAGGCTTTCGGTATACAGGGCCTCCGAAAGCTTGAGCCTGCCCGCTAGATCATCGGACTTTCCCCCTTTACTGAGGAAATGACTGGTCTGCCATCTTGCAACGCTCTCCCCGTGACTTGATTTGAAAGCTGAGAAGAGAAGGAAACAGGCAACTATGAAGAGAATGAAAGCAAGATTACAGCCGCTTCGCGCCATCACGGCGACTTCAAGGAGAAACGAGTGACTGAGAATGAGAGGAAAACTCGATGCAAAAGCTCACTAAAGACAAGACTTGTGTTGAACAAATCTCCAAAGAATGACGAAAGATCTCAAAGAGATCCAAGATCCAAGAAGAAGCTGACTGAGAACTGAACGACTGTCCAGCCTTGCCGAGCAATCACTTGGCCCCTTTCTGAACAAGATTTGGCTTTGGATCCATGTGTTGTCACAGGCCCGCCACATTCTGCTGATCCGCTAATGGGCACCCGAAGGCTGCAGGTCAAAAACGCTTTTCCGTTTGAGAACGCATGGCTTTGGTCCATTCACGGGCCAGATACGAGCCCATGATCAGAGCAGCGGAAGCGATTGGAGAGAGGGCCAACAGAGTTAAAAGGCGTCCTGATGTCTCGGAAACATCAAGAAAGTCAAATTGAGATGCCCGAGACGGAGCGGTTTCCAGCTCAGGGGAGGGGGTTTCTCCTCGAGCGAGCGGAGAAGAGCTGAGCATCAAAGTCTGACTTGAAGCCGCGTTCAGTGCGGCTGGTTGGTTCATCAAAACCGGGGACAGATGGGGAAATCCGTCGTTGGTTTTAAATTTAGCACACCAATGGAGCGGCTCGATGTTTGGTGCCCGTCGTTTGGCCCCTTGGCCCTTTGCTGGCTTGGATGTTTTGTTGGCTGTGAGCGATGTCACCACTTCCCAAAAAACACGAAATCCGGGCAATCCGGGCGGAAATTCAGTTTCGCCTTTCGAGGCCATGCCACGTTAGTAAGCGCCCGCGACATGGATTAAAAAAAGACAATTTGCTGTAAGACCAACGAAATCTTGAGGAGATGTCGAGATGAAAGTCAAGGTTGGAACATAGCCAGTCGTGATGGACTCTAGGCGATATTGAGGCGCCATGTGTTGTCCAGAGCGCCAAAACAAGCCTTTTTCCCATTTCAGATCTCACCCGCGATGGTGCGACCCCAGAGGATGTGGCGCTAGAATCCCTGCTCGTCACTGGGGTCTCGAATACGATGGCGTCGCCCCAAATGACGGAGGCTCCGCTGGGGGTACGAATCCATGATGCTTCCACGTTCAGAGGGAGCATCAGGGGCCGGCATTCGATGGTGGGTCCCAGTCATGTTGACGCGTTTCTCGAAAACCAGACTGGATCGCAAAGCGATGATGAGAATGATTGAAAGAAGAGGACAGCTTTCGTCTCTCGAGTCTCGAGTGAGCGAGGGTCCTCGCGGTCGATGGATGACGAGGCTGCGATGGAGAAATCTGAAACAGTTCGCTGGGCTAACTAACGTTTATTTACTGCCCGTTGAATGCCTGGGCGCCCTGTCTCTGCAGTGCAGCTCTGGGAGGATTTGCCTTTTCTCATGCATCTCACGGCTGCCCGTTGGTTTCTTGATGCACATTTTCACCACACCCAACAGCTAAGGAGGTAGAAGCCTTCAGACGGTGAAGCTGCTTGGGCCGTGACCGATAATGGACATCTATGCTTCCAGCTTAGCTGCGCTGGTGTTCGCTAATCTCGGTTTAGCCTATGCCTCGAGTCGCCGCAGCAGAGCTGGTAAAGATGGAGGAGCTGCAGGAGCCGTCACCGGACTTGCACGATCCATAGGGAATGTCATCCGAGTGTTTGGGAGTTCCCAGAGCCAAACCGATACTACTTTTAAATACTCCTTCTTCGTCGTCTATGTTCTTGTGGTGGCTTCAGATTGGTTACAGGTATGCTGAGAAAATCTACCATGGGATCACCGTCGGTCGACACTATGACATGTGAGTTGACGAGATATTAGGGTCCTTACCTCTACCCGCTTTACAAACAAACCCTCCAGCTCCCCGAGAATGTGGTCGCGGCCCTATTTTCTACCGGCTTTGTTTCTGGCGCAATAAGCGCAACATTTGTGGGCAATCTAGCCGACCGGTATGGTCGCCGTAAAGCATGCTTAGCTTTCTGCCTGATATACAGTCTGTCATGCATCTTGACGCTGTCGGCGGACATTACTTTACTCTTCGCTGGCAGGCTACTCGGGGGAGTCGGGACAACATTACTTTTTTCAGTCTTCGAGACATGGCTCGTCGCAGAATTCCATCGATTGAACATCGGGAAGGAGGGCGATGAGCTGAGCAGCCTGATCGGAACCATGACTGCGCTCAATAGCATCGTTGCCGTTGTATCTGGGCTGTCTAGTGAGGCTCTCGTTCGCTATACCGAGACCAAGAGATCCCCTTTCGTGGCGAGTGTGGTATGCCTTGGTTTGGCGTTTTATGTAATTGTCCAGAAATGGGTACGTTTGCAGCTAACATCCATTGTGAAAATATGCAAGCTAACTATATATTTTAATAGGGCGAGAATTACGGCAGTAGTCTGCCTGTGAAGGGAAATCAACCACCAGAACACCTTCGGGACCGTTTCTCTGCTATTATTAAGGGTATGATTCGCCCACCAAACAACACGGCTAAGCTAATTTACCCCCTAGACAAGCGTATCCTGTCGCTCGGCATTGTCTCCACAATATTCGAGGGGACAATGTATCTTTTCGTCGTCTTTTGGTCACCGGCAATGCTTTCAGCCTGGAAGACCAGTAGCACCACAACTGCTGTCGGCGAACCTCCCTTTGGCCTAATATTTGCCAGTTTCATGGCCGCCATGACCCTGGGCTCGCAACTATTCTCTTACCTCATGTCCATCCCATCCTCTACACCGCCACCTCTTTCGCCCGCGGACAGTTCGAAACAGCTGTCCCCCGTCACCACTCGCTCATCTTACCTCCTCAGCATTATCCTACCGATAAGCAGCGGCTGTCTTTCCGCAGCTGTAATGCAATCCGCCGAACTCGCCACGCTCTGGGCATTCTGCATCTACGAGTTTACAATTGGCGTATACTTTCCCAGCATGGGTTCTCTGAAGAGTGTTTACGTGGAGGATAAGCACAGGGCTACCATCTACGCGCTATTCCGGGTACCCCTGAATTGTTTTGTGATTGTGGGTTTGGCGATGACCAAAGAAGGAGAGGGATATAGGAATAATGTCTTCATGTCCTGTGGTGCATTTTTGTTGGTTGCGCTGGGATTTGCGCACCTGGGCCTTAGCCAGCAAAAGTGAATAATAGTACGATACCCGGAGGTCCAAATAAAAAAAGATCGCAATGAATACTTTTTCTCAAGTGGATTCCTTCCCAGTTATTTTATCTCCTGCCCTTGAAGCAGGTATAAGGGCGTCAGCATGGACAGAGGCTAGCTAAATCGTTGCCGATTCTTAGCTAAAAACTCAGAGCGTTACCATCTCTTCCAATTTGCGGCTCACAGTTTGAAAGAATGGGTCACTTTTGAATTTGGGACACAGCATCAGCCGTTTGATTGACCATAAATGGACGTTGGCAACCGGTTTCAGCAAGTGCCGGATACATTCCCTGGCCGAGAAGTTCTCGTTTGGTGTCCTAGGATTCATTGGCCGGATAGAAAGTTTTGGCCGAGATCGACACGTTACCGTAACACAGGGCGGTCTGGGACCTGGTCGCGGCAGTTCGTGCCGCAACTTAGTCGCCTATGCAGCCCTATGAGGCACCCACACGCAGATAAACCTACTTAGAGGGGATTATCATCAGAAAAGCAATTGGCGTTAGGTCCTTGCGTTTCAACCTTGCAGAAACAGTCGGCGAGAATGGGATCATGTACACGGAGCTTGGGTGTAGACGTGCGGCGACCATGAGCAATACGAAGTGTTAGCTGTAGCTTTCATATATAGGGCGGAGTAAATTCACTTGATGGCTAATCGAAGGATGGTCTCGCGTGCATAGTTGTAGTTCCGAAAATGATACCGAACCGTGGGAGAGGTGGAATTAAGGTTGGTCGGGGATTGCTTGGCAGGAGCGGTTGTGGCAATTTGTGGGTCGAAAGAGTGAAGTTCTTGGCGGCCTTCTTGCTTATTGCAACCTCCGGGCATCTCGAAGGCAAGGCGACTCGAGATGGATGAAGATGGTTGTCCTTACAAGGTTGTGATTAACATAGGAATAGAGACAGCAACAATGCTGTTCTGCAATGGCATGCAGTCAGTAATTACAAGAGGCCAGAAAAGCATCACTCTGACCTGCTTCCGTTGCACCCTGCAACAATTGGGTCTCCATCAGGGCTTGAGATATTGGCACAAGCTTTTCCTTACTGAGTTCTCAAAGCTATTTTACTAGTTACAGCTTCAATCTTTGATTGCTGTAGATTTCTTGTTCTCCAGACTCTTTCCTGAGTTCTTCAAACAAACTCAGCGTCATCTACTTCACTTTCAACCTCTGCCGGGCTCTCTTCAGGCGCTGTGCCTAGGGAACCATTGTTGTCAGTTTCCATAGAAACAACTTTTCTTCTGTCAACACAACTTTTTCTTTCCTCTCCTCACCTCTTCTTTTCTCTTACTTGAGCTCACTCTCCGTCAACTCGAAGCTGTCAACTCCAACATCACTCCCGCTTCAGCAACTTCACATTTTTAGAGATTCCTACCTTTTACTTCTACAGCCTCGCTCTACTATCCTCTCAAAGGCTCTTCCAACGTTTTATACCAGGTACCTTGACGAGGATCCGCCAAAATGCCTGTCAAGTGGACACCCGAGAAGGATCAGACTGTATGTTCTTTACTCGTTCTACTCTTCCCTAGACTATTATTGCTATCTTGGCCCTACAATTATGTCTTTGATGGCTTGTCTGCGAATCCGCTTAACCCATTCTTCGGCCTCTGATTCTCCGCAATTATATCGGCGATGTCATGTACTAACTTGAAGCCTAGCTATTGCTCAAGATCCTTGAGACCCATGATTTGGTCGTCGATTACAAGAGAGTTGCGGAAGCATGGCGTACGTGCCCCGAGAACACTTTGAACTAGTACTCTGCCATTCGCCATTCTAACAATCGCTTCACACCAGCCAACGCAGATGGAAACGCTATGCCCACCCCTCGTGCAATCAGCGAGCGTCTTGTCAAGATTAAATCCATGGCCAAAGCAGCTGGCGGCGATACCACCCCCGTCCAGAAGAAGGCCGCAGCTACCAAGACTCCTACCTCTCGCAAACGAGGCGCCGGCGCAACGACCACCTCCACTGCGAAACGCTCTCGTGCCGCAGCCCCCAAGAACGAACCTACCTCGGATTCCGATGCTATTATCAAGGCAGAACAGAAGGACAAAGCCGACGACATCCCTAGCTCCCCTCTCGCGAGGCACAGTGCCGCAGTCAAGTCCGAGGAATTTTGTGTGAAGGTGGAACAGGAACATGATAGATTGATGCAGTCTCTGGCTAAACGCGTGAGAGCTGCCCCCCATGTCTACCCGGGCTATGTTATGTATGAGGACAACACTGATAATGGAGACAAGTACGAGAGCAGCGTCAGCGAGTTTGTCGCAGCGGAGGACGACGAGAACGATTACGGCGTTGCGATCGATGGGGACGACGATTTTGCTTGAGCAACAGACTTTCGGCAACGATCTGGCGGTCTACAGTTTCCTGGTCTTTGTTTTGCTCCTTTCTTTTGATGGTTGGCCCTCGCTATGGAATTGGTTGCCGGGAAGGGATGGGGAATTCGACACATGCGGACAGGGCGGTGGTTAGAGCGTGTTTCTCTATGTTTCCGTTTTGAAATGGTTGAAACTGTCAGCGGAATAGAGAGTCTTACCGACTTTTCCCTGACTTTCTTCTCGTAATGCGGTTTAGCCCCTGAGAGTTTGCAAGAAAGGAGAAATTGAATATTTAAGATTCCTACGTTACCAGTAAAACTCATATTCTTGTGAATGGCATAGGAGGCAGGATTTAGAGGAGGTTAGAGGTATGGCAAGAGAGGTCAAGGATGCTAAGATGGCATTTGAAGATTGGTGTGGCTAATTCAGGAACACAACACCAAGCGTCTGCCAACAGTCGTATGAACAAGTCATCCCAATAGCCATAAGCACAAATCGAATCCATAGCACCTAACCACCCAAGATCTGCCATACTATCCTGTCCATACATAATCGTTCACGGCTCCTCCTCACTCAACACCTTGAATCAAAGACAAGCTCCCAATATACATGAGCAGGAATCATAGAGGAACACCAGACTACTAGAAGTAGACACATCGGAAATCAAGCACATGATTCCATCTTAAACTTCTTCTTGAGCTCGGTAACGTCCTCATCTTCCGTAAATTGCGCCTCATCAGACTCGTCATCGTCCTTGACGGCTTTCTTTCTCTTGTCCCCCTTCTTTGCACTGGCCGGGGCTTTGGGAGTGTTGGTAGATCCAGCCGCCTTGTCGGTAGCTTTCTTAGGGGTATTGGTAGCCGAACCAGTATCTCCATGTGCCTTGATAGCTTTGGCCTTGAGACGCTGAATGCGGGTTTTAATGGCGATGATAGTAGCCTCTTTATATGTGTCAGTAACTATAAAATAATTGCTTGAAACACAGAAAATAGAGGAATAGAGTTCCATCTGGATATATTTAACAGAGGATATTAAATAATACATACCCTCACCCATGTCCTCAGCAACGGCCTTGTAGTCGATCTTGGGTGTCGAAGTCCGGAGGATGGACACAAGAAGCTACAATTTGAGTTAGCATTAGAGATATAACATTCACACAATACAGAGAGCAGAGTAGGAGATGCAAATAGTAGCACATACGCGGGCATCCGCTTCAGAATTCCAGGTAATAGGCATGATTTGGATTCTTGATGCTTCAAGTAGAGCTTTAGTTGTGAAGCAGGTGGTGTAGAACTCGGATCTCGGGGAAGGCTGAGATTGGACTGTGCGGGTTCAAGGAAGGCTAAGCAAGAGGGAAAAACAAGGAGGTAAGAATGTAGCCAAACTCTAGCAGAGAGAAGATTGTGTTGCTGTATTTCTTAACACAGCCTTGGAAATTGCTCTGGCAACACAGGGCTAAGCGACGGTAACAAACATTTGAATCCTCAAAATTTTTTGCGATAACTTTTGAACAGGAGAAAATACAGGAAATGAAAGAGCTTATACGCCTCGAAACATCAAGGACAAGCATCACAACGAATTCAGCACTATTCATAGTAGCTGCTCAGCAAATGTAGACAACATCCCTGGGTATCAGATTCTCCGCTGCTCCAAACTACACATGAACCGGAGGTCTAGATACCACACTTTTCAAAACATCCACATAAGGCCTCATCACAAATCATGCATCTTCACACTTGTACTCTTCCTCCTCATTAAGCCCTTTCTTTTCATCTTCAGATTCGGGCTCAGCCTTCTTCACCATTCCTCCGCCATTCGAGGTCGGCTTTGACTTTCTAGGCGTAGACTCGGAGGCTGGTCTTCCCCGTTTCTTCGGGGTCGTAGCTGGGCTCTCCTCGCCCGACACTTTCGCCTGTAATTTGCGAATTCGGTGGTGGATAGCGTTCGCGGTGCAACCTGGGGGGAATCTGTTAGACAGCTTAGAGAAACGAGACACACCATAGTTCCATTGCACTGGTGGAACTGAGAAGGCTTTCATGCATGGGGGAAATACCATTGCCCATGGCTTCAGCGACTAGCTTATAATCGACTTTGTGCGATGCCTTGACTATCGCGAGCAGAAGCTGAGGACGAATTCGCAGTCAGCTCAAGATATTTCAGCTACAGTGAGGACAGAACATCAACATCAAAGAGTACATGCCTGCGCGTCTGCCTCGCTATTCCAAGTTATGCCCGTAGGTCACAATGTGCAAGGGGAGATGGCTTTAGTCCAGCGTAGATAGTTCTGAAGCCTTGGGATGCTTGAATCTGATAGTGGCTGGAGCAAGAAATGCAAGAGAAGAGTGTGGTGGGAGGGAATGTGGCAGGATGCAAACTTGAACTCCCAGAATTATGTGTTACTTTCCTGCTTAACACAAACTGGGCGTATCCAATTCTGCCATTTGCATTATTAATTATATAGTTGTAAATTAATCTGCCATTAACGCAATGCTTTAGGCATTGGATAAATAGTAAAGAAGAAAGAAAGCATTTCAGTTTAGACAACTGTCTTTGGATTTGGTCTATAAGACCTGCTTATTGTACTGTGCAGAACCCAGTAAAGAGAGATGATCACGCCGGGACAAGGCCCATTCGGGCCAGCGCATGTGCTGAGACAATACAAGGTGTTGGATATCCAAGAGAAATTGATCTTTGGGGTTGTAGCCAGGGAGGATTCCAGCTCCAAAAATACGCCGTCAAGTCAGCCAATCCCTATGTCCCCGGAGCTAATTGCTAGAAAGACGGACTGACTCGGTTATAATCACCAGGGGGGTTCAGCAAACCGACTCTTCTTAAAGGACGTCGACATTGATTCTCAATGCAGCGGCCAAGGCGGTGATCATAGAGCTAGCCAGTGGTTGGTAAGCATGAAGGCAAAGTGTAGCTGTTCGGCTCTATCCACGATGTACTCGCTACCCGTCGGTATATTATGTGATGGAAAAAGCCCAGGTCGTGAGCGGACGTCGTTGATAACAGTCTCAGATGATTGGCTCGGAACAATTGTGGAGTTCCGCTCTTGGCACTAGACGAAGCGAGGCATAGCCAAGCGTATCAAACACCGGAAGAGTCGTTACACAGGGACGAGTCCCATTTCTCTCAGAGCTTGAGTCGCGAAAACGCGAAGAAGTTGTAGGTCCAAGAAAAACTGATCAGTAGGATTCCGACCCGGGAGAATTCCAGCGCCAAACAGCTGTCGTCTTGTGATTCGAATACCTTGAGTCCCTATAGCTGGAGCAGGGACGGGAGTCGGAAAATAACCTAAAACACAATCATTCTTGACATTATACAAAGATGAGAAGCATAAAACATACCTCGGTTTGCCGAAGGATTGGAATCCCCTGGGGGTTGAGCGTGTACACTTCGAGCGTTCCTCTTACGCGGTTTGAGTTCTCAATGCGTTCCCAGTTGAGCAGCAGTGCGACATTCACGGAACCGTTGCCACCAACAAGCCACAGATTCATATCATCGCGGAGAGAAGGCTTTCGTTCAGACCATCCTGACTCAACAATGACTGTTGGCAGTCTGGCATTAGCAGGGCGGATCAGGAGATCAGCCTCTTTGCGAGAACCAGCATATGGAGGCAACACAAATTCAATTGCTACTCGAGACTCAAGTTAACAGTCTATCATTGGCGTTTAAACTCGGAAACACTTACTTGTCCCAACTTCTTGCTTCAGGTGTAAGGACTCAGCTGCTGTCAGAAGCCCTGTCATGACCCATTGCACCTTCGTCTCCACATACCAATTCTGATGGCAGTTGTGGATTGGAGACGGCATCACTGTGATATGAAAGGTAGAGGTGAAGGAGTTGTAGGACTTCCTATAAGAATATCAGTATTTTGCTGCATGAAACTTCATAGAGTGTTGAGCTGCGTTACCTTATCGGAAGGTTTTCACCGCTTTCGTTGAGGAATCTGTCGACATTGACTCCCCAGGCTGGCTCAACTGATGTGTAGATGATATCCTGGGGGCTAGTAAGATTTCTAATAGTGGTAATTGCGTGCGTCTGCAGGTCCCTTTCCGACGAAAAATCGTCGGCTGAGAATGTTGCTATGGATGGGAACGGGGAGGGTGCGGGGAGCTGCTGGTTATTAGGCTTCATGGTGAGGTATAAGTTGCTATTTTCTTGTTAAGAAACCAATGGTGTTGCTGGGTGAAATCGATAATTTGAAGGGCGAGTTGTCTGGTCACTTGTTTTGGTTGAGTGAAGTGGGAGTTTCATTGATGATGGCAAACAACTGGCTCAGAATAAATGTGGGGTTCCGCTCTTGGCACAGAGTGAATGACATGGATACGAGTACCTCCGAGCCAATATCCAAGCGAATCGTTACTTATTAAGCCAGATGAAAATCCACACTTTAGACTGGGACCTTGGTGGATGATGTCTTTGTACTCGTAATGTGAGAGCTCTGGTTGTTGAGCGGATATTGTTGATAACAGTCTCATTGTGGATTTCCACTCTTGGCATGTAACGAAATGAGGTTTGTTTAGTTGATACATACAAAAAACCACACCTGAGTGAGTACGAGTACAAGTTAAAGCAAGAGTAGCTTCAGATACTCAAGCATCCTCCTTCGTAGACTTGGACTTTTTCATTGGAGATTCGTCCGCATCAAAGTCGTCAGTCTTTAGCTCCGAGTCCCCGGCTCCCTTATGCTTGTTGACGGGCGTAAATTCGTTGTTTTGCGCATGACGACCGGACTTTGGTGTTGACACGTTTGTTTTTCCGTTACCTTTCTTGGGTGTAGACATGGGCGTGCCAGCTTCATCATCACCATTGGCGACGGTGAGCTTCAATTTCTCGATACGTCTTCTGATGGCAACATTGGTACACCCTGTAGAATAAGACGTTAGCGATACAAAACATCGCCGGTGGACGGGCTGAATGAAATGGTAAGAGCTAAGTGGGCGGTCTTTTGCCCAGGTTGAAATAGGAGGGTGGTATCCGCATTACACTGACCCATAATTTGAGCAATCTCATCGTACTGGAGTTTGAGCACGGACGTCTGGAGGATCGCCACTAGCAGCTGAGGCGAAGTTCGTAGTGGTCCTAATAGCAGCCTTCGTTAACCACGTACCTTCGCGTCGGCGGCATGCGTCCAGGAAATCGGCATTTGCACGGGGCTGTTGCTGTTGGACGTTGGATTGCAGGTCGAGACAATGCTGGAGATCGGATGCAGATTGTGATGGAAGGAAGTTGAATGTTTACAAAGAGAAAGTTTTTTTAGCAATGCTAAAAACATGCTCCTTCAAAAAATGACGAGCCATGAGGAAAGCTCTGTGCCAAGACATCATGCACAAGTACCTACATCACACATTAGGTAGGTGCATACCTGTAGGTAGCACGTGTGCAGTTGGCATTAGGTACAAGATTCCAGGGCAAGTAACTTGTCCTATGACACAAGTAGCTTGCTTGTATACAAGTTAGATATTGCCTAACATGCAGGAACAGACTATCTTTGAGCTATGTCAAAGTAGTTTATCATCAAATCCATACTGTGGCAGGGCATAGATGCATGGGTAACCATTTTGCTTCAGTGGGCCCACAGATACTCCGTAAGTATGGAGTAGGTCAGGATATATCACTATCTTGAACAGGAGTAATATAATACTTCCAGGCCAAAACTGGTAGTATAGTTCTCCCAAGCCTTGGATTAAAGAACAGAGAGCTCCAACACCAGAACTCGAAAATACAAAAATTCAATCCAAAAAAGGCTTGACCAATGCCAAACCTCTCGCAACTTGACAACGTAAAATTAAGGACGGGGGCGCGAAATACGGAGCGTGACTCAGGAATTCCGAGCAGAGCGAGTGACTTTTAAATTCCCCGGATCTTTCCAATGGCAAGGGAAGAAACCATGCCAGTCAGCCCAGCCAACAAGACTGACCATAGTTCGTGTTAACCGTAATTAATTTGTATGACAAGCAAGGCCTGGCGGACGGATGTCGTTGAGGGCGACACGATGTGGTCGGCGCGGAAAAACTCTTCGGCGAGCATCCACGGCTCTTGGCACGTCGTTTATTTCGACTTCGTCCCTGGCGGTGTTGCTCTTCAGGGGTGCATTCTTTCACGAATGCAGCGTGGCGCATTTTGAGGCGATGATACCCCTGGTGATGGATCTTTGCGGTTGTTGCGGCGGCCGTGGCCTCGTATGCTAACCCAGGGGTGCCAATGGGATGATTGGACAAGCCATGGCTGTCGATGCCTTGGAAGCGGCCTCCAAGACGACCCAGAAACTGGCATTGGACTGCTACAATGCCGCCTAAAATTGTCGAGCACTATTTTCCTCACTGTATAGCATTATTACAGTACCCCGAACTCGAGACCGGTCCGGAGATGCCCCATAGCCGCGCTGACTTCCGAATTGCACAAGCCACAGCTACTTGTGCTATAATGCAGGCCGGGGTTCTTTAAGTGGGAATAAGAGGACATAAGAAGATTGAGTTATACTGGAAGACCCAAAGCTTGCGGCATCAGCTCTCTACGCCTACGACGTCGTCTCGGCTTTGAAAGACTGAAATGATGTTTCAGTATACAGAGGTGTCAAACTGGGCAAGGGGTTAATACACAAGCTCACCTATGCCTACAATATAGGTTAGTTGTATGGGTGTTTCATGGCTTCTAGTTTCTGAGGTCTCAGAGTATCAGCCAAAGTACTCAAGGGTTAGCCCAGACATTGGACACCAAAGATGTTATTTACAGAAGCATCTTGTGAAACATCACAGGAGAACAGGGCAAAATTTTTGTTCTTTCAAGGAGCGCTGCAGCTACCCGCTGTTGCAAATATTCCCATTTTTTCAACAAAGAGCAGACAGTGGTATTGATGGTTGCATGCACCTCCAGCAATGGATCCTTCTAAGCAGTGGAAACAACTGGTTCTTCCATTCACTTCGCCTTGCACGACACAGAGCCTAGCACTTAGAGTCATGCCATATTTTATGGACTGCACCCACCTTCATCAGGATTCATCTTTCCCTCCACGTAAAATCCAATGCTGAGGACCACAGACTGTGAGCTACTTCAATCTCAAGGTAGTGAGTTTCCACCACTTCTGAAACTTCTGATTTCTGACTTGGACAGTTTTGCAGAGTATCGATCAAAATGGCTAGCCTCAAGAGAAGCAAGACTATGCCTGCAGATGGCCAAACGGCCAAATTCCTGTACACGATCATCAAGCAACTGGATCTTAAAACTGTATGCCACCCGGCCCAATCAACGACGTATTCTTCGTACGTTTTCGAGGTCTAACCCTGGCTTTTAGATCGATTGGAGCCTTGTTGCATCTCAGCTCGAAATCAGCAACGGCCATGCCGCAAGGATGAGATATTCCCGGTTCAGACAGCACATGGAAGGCACTACGAGCACCGCGAAGAACCCCCGACCGAAGAAACCCAAAGTCGAAAAGGCCAAGCCTAAGAAACAAGGGTACAACGAACTCAAAGCCGCCATCAATCAAGAACCTCAAGTTAAACAGGAACCGGCTATTAAGACAGAACCCGGCGTGCCTGCCGGCATAGATACTGGCCCTTTTTCTATGCGATCGAGCGCCAGTCCCATGCAGTCCAGTCCGTACACCACCGTTGCGCCAGCGGATCTCAGGTTAACGTACCCTGTGCCCCAGCCAATCGGTTATCCACGCCCACCTGTTGGGGAACTATGGGCGCAAATCAAACAAGAGAATCGGGATGACGAAATGGTGGAAGACGTGTTTATCAAAACGGAGCCTAGGACCGACAGCCAAGGAAATTTCGAAGGATTGGTGGATAGGTACAACTAGAGGATGGATGGCACCCCGATCGCAATTCCCGGGCAGTTCAGAGCGAGAGCCATATCTTCTTGATGTACCTCTTGTCCGTCGAGCACCGGGTGGCAGGTTTCGTGATCTTTACCTATGTTAAAAATGAATTGACTTCCGCATCCTCCTATGACTCGTCAATATTTCACTTATCACTGAAATATTCTGCTCATTCCGCATCAGACTCAGCTTAAAGCGCGCTCAATTTTTCAGATGTCCTTCGGCTCATATAGTTAACAGCCCTTTCAACTGTGGCTCCTTTCTCTAGCTGCACTTCGCTATCTGTTCTTGTGTTACGCCACTTTGAGTAGCACTTCCCCTGGCTCCTAGACTGAGATACCCTGGGCCATAGTGAGTTTCTATCACTCTTCTATGCAACACGCTCAGCAGACTGAAGGTTTCTTCTTGGTTAACAGTTAAGTAAGACAGGCGTGCTCACCTGGCAGTTGGCCAAAAGGGGGTTGCCGTGCCAGAATTTTCATTCCCACGCCGAGCCTGTTAACAATTCTGTTCCTATCAAATCCTCTTCCTCTCACATCTTTTCTTCTTTCTTCTTCTTCCCCCTCCACTACTCTACATTCCGCAACTATCGCTCTTATTCCCTAGCCATTCTTCTACGGTCTCCAAACATCTTCCAGTCATAGCTTCACCACTACTTCCTTCTAACACACGTCTACCCGTCCACTCAGCAAGAATGGGTGACTCGAACGAGAATAACGGCGAGCAGGCGTCTTCCAAGAGCTCCGATGCCGATTTCATGATGGAGTGCCTCAAGCATCTTCAGACTACCGCTGCAGTGAGTTCACTTTACCTACCTCATCGCTTGTGAAATACGAAGACTCACATTTCAATAGATTGACATCAATGCCGTTGCGCAAGCTCTCGACTACAAGAACAGCGCCAGCGTTGCGAATCGCATTCGCGCGCTCAAGAAGAAGTTTAACCTCAACGTCACCACTACCCAGACCTCCGCCAACGGTGCTACTACCGGCTCTGCAACGACTACTCCCCGCAAGCCTAGAGCTCCTCGTGCGCCCAAAGCGAAGACTGATGCCACCACCACCAATGGCGAGGAAGGCGAGGATGCTACGCCCAACGGCAAAAGGCCTCCCAAGACTCCCAAGACCCCCAAAAACCCCAAGACTCCTGGCGGGCGCAAACGGAAGACTGCGACCAAAACTGAGCCAGAGGAGTCTGCTGAGGATGCCGACGCCGATAACGGTGCAGAGGCGAAGAAGGCCAAGACCGAAGCGCCTTTTAAACAAGAAACGGAGGATTCTGCTGGTGTTGACGCGGCGGTTAAGGAGGAGGACAACGAAGAAGACGATGCTTAGGGCTCGCTCTGTTGTGAGTATCCTCCGCTTTTTCCTTGATATATTCTCCGAACCTGATGCTGACATTTTTGCATTCTACAGCTGCTCTCGATCTACATATTCTGTGGCAATGAGAGTTGCATTTCCTTTTCCCGTTGATGGTTTCGAGGCCCTCGTTGACTTGTTTTCATGAGAATTTTTACCTATCTGTTTACCTGCTACCGCTTCCATTTACTTGGGATGTTCTCTTGGTGGTAGCTTTAGGAAAGGAAGATTCATTTCATCTGGCTAGTTCTTAGGTTAGGAGGGAAGCAAGTAATCAATTTGAGGTTTTCATATCTTTGCCGTCTCGATGATTCTATCTCAACCCAGGTTTAGAGGTGAGATAGTGAGATTAATAGTCCTATTACTTCAGGGATAGTGGTAATATGTGCTCAGTTTTTGAACATGAGACGGAAAATCTTTACCAGTACTCATATTCAGGAAATTCCCAGCTGCCTCGTCAGTATACCACATTCCCCAGTGACGTAAAAGGAGCAAACAGCCAACACACTGCAGACAAATGATACAGCAAAGCAGACTCTGCATCTTTGTCCCAAACATTCTCTTCCCTCTATCACTTTCTTTCTTACTTCCCCAGCAACTAGCTCTGAACATCTCTTCCTCCCCACTGTTTTCTATTCACTGATATTTCCTTGCTTTCCGTCGCAACTCAGGCTTCACTGCTATTACTCTTGCATTCACTTCCCTTCTACACTATTTGATTGAGCTTCATTCTCTTTCTTATCCTTTCTCATTCACTGGATCCCGTCTTGCTTCCGTCCCTTTTCTTCACTCAGCTACAACCAGCCATCAAAGCTGAAGCAGAGGAGAGTCAAAGCAAGAGACAGAGTAATCTCCTCCCTCACTCAGTCTCCTTCAAACAACATCTCTCACAAGTAAGTCAGAGAACCTGAGTTGCCCTCATACCCCTTCAAGCACTCTCGGAGAACTGAAATTCCAGTTCCCAGGACGTGATATTGACAGTGCCTTGTTGCTACTTCTTCGAGAAGGACTCGAACCCCTACATCATCCTCAAGGTACGCGATCTTGTCTTCCTGAATCCCGCAAGTAAACGATAAGCTCAACTTCGGTCAAGCCATACTCTCTTCTCCTTTGCTGGACCTTCTCTTCAACATCGTCGCTAACTTGACAGACAGTTCGACTTCTAAAGCTGCAAAGACATTGTCCAATAAGAAAGGTAGTCTTCCTAACCTCCAATCTTGGCCTTTTGTGATGAATAGTTCTTTTGAATTGAGGGATCAGCTTCCGCTATTTGAGAGCAGGAGTGTCGAACCCGTGGATCACAGTCCTCTAATCTGAATATTGTTTCGTATTCGATGGTGCTTTCGTTCAGCGCGGCGTCTCGCAAATAGCTAACCAGTGGCATCCAGCATCGATAGCAGCGTGCCGAAATCTTCTCCTGCATCGGAAAGGTACGCGTACTTTTTTCATCTGCCAAACCGCCGAGAAGAAATTCCTAGCCTCCCTGATGAGATCAACATCATTGTGAAGGATCAACGAACCGTGAGAGGTTCAAACCGGCTTGAAAGATATGATATTGATCCTAGTGCTCGCAAAAGCGTGACTCTGACTGGAGGAAGGCCAAGACACGAACCTGCTCTTTCGTCCTTGCATACTTGAACTGGCTGGCTGAATAGACAATTCTAGGGGAACATCTCGGTCATCACGTCAAAAACTGTTTTCAGGGGCATTCCGCGCAATTCGTTGACAAATATGTCTCGCACAAACAGCGACGAGCAGTTGAACTTCGTGCTCAAGTGCGTCAAGCACTCCGTGAACGGCAAGGTATGCTATATCCCTGTCTCGTTTAATAACCTTGCTGACCAAAGATAGGTTGATTTTCAGGCAGTCGCCGATGAATGTGATATCGTGAGCAAAGGAGCAGCGTAAGTCAACGCTCCATTTGCTAGCGACGCTGTCCCTTCAAGACGGGACGTTGTATCCGTCCTGAAGAGACTGTCTTTCACAGATTAATGAGAACAGAGCATCTAATCCAGCTTTTCATCATAGCGCGAAACGTTATGAACGCCTCTTGAAATCTCAGGGCATCAACCCCAATGGCGGCGGCGCACTCGAACCCGCAGACGGCGAAGCAGCGAACGGGGCAACCTCAGCAAACCCAGCTCCCAAAAAGGCGCCCCGTACCCCCAAGAAGGATCCCAAGAGCCCCGCAACCAAGACGAAAGCGACTCCCAAAGCCAAAAGAGCAACGACGGCATCAGCTACGAAGCGCAAGAACGACAAAGCCGCCGCCACCACCGCTGCCGCAGAAGCGGAGACGCCAAGCAAGAAAAAGTTCAAATCGTCGGAACTGGTTCAGGATTCGGATTCTGAGGCTGGTATGACTGATGGTAATAGGCTTATCAAGTCCGAGAATGGCGACGCGGCGGGCATGCGTTATGCGGACAAGGATCCATTTTTGACCACTGCGGCCAAGGGCGATTAGGAAGCGGCCATGTTGAAACGGTACTGCACCCCTCTCGGAGGGCTCACGGGATCTAATGGTGGGGATCTCGGCGAAGGATTGACGGCTGGTGATGAAGATGAGGATCTTGGTGCTTAAGGATGGTTGGGAATAGCCGAAAGGGGATGACAGGGAGCAAGGGGCGTCCGAGTGATGCAGTGACTCCGCGTAGGAATTTTCTTCCACGTCGATATATTATTCGCTTCATGGTGAACAAATTAACGGCGCGGTGGATTTTTGTATCTAGGAAGCTTGGAATCTTCGGTGCAGTCGAGACATGGAGTATTTGAATAAAGAAGATCGGGGCATACGAATTCAAAAAAACTGAAGAGCATATGGGGTATCATAAATGCAATATATAGCACGCCTATACATCATCCATCACGGCCTCGAGGATCTTCTTCTTGTACTGTCTAAGAGCAGCGTCCTTTTTCCGGATCTGTTTTCGCAAGAGGAGATATCTTTGTTTCCAATCAATTCCCGCTGTGCTCGAGTTTTCCAGGAGATCATTATCAAGATCGTCGTCGAGTAACGGCGGAGAGCCAGCCTTCCCTCCACGGCCCTTATCATCGGTTCCCGGATTCGAACGTAGTTCCGTGGGCGGTAAATGCACCTGAAATGTCGAGGTTGTAGAGACGCCTAAGGTTGGCGCGAAATCAAACTGGATTAAACATTGAACTCCCGATTTTCCAAGGGGGGATGCATCGTGTCCGGTAGGTGGAAGTGAGATACGGGCACAGTCTGTATTTCCTGCAGTAAATTTAAGAGTTATCTGCTCCATGGGCGCTCCGCCAAAGCCAAACTTGAATCCAAGCCCCAGACAGCAAATGCAGTATAACTCGACAGAGCCTGGTGGAAGGTTGAGGATAGATTGGGACCTGAATTGTGCGATGAGCTTCTCCGCGATAAGACGAGCTTCGTCGTCGCGTAAAGGTGTGGAACGGCCAAGCAACCTGGCGGAGTGTAGTTTTGGGACGAGTACGCGGAAGATATTTTCGAAGTTAAAGGAGAGCGAAAGAGGAGGTCTTTCATTGGTCTGGGCCATATATTCAGCCTTCTTACCATGAGCTTTGCTCCCGTACCAATCGTCGGTGTACCACGGTTGATTGGGCGGCAGTGGGCGATACTCTCTTGGCGACGTAGCCCGCTGGGGGGTATTTCCTGAGCCTTCGGGAACAGGGGCCTGCAACTGTACGTGTCGCGGGGGCGTTGTGCGTGGCAGTCCACCAAAGAATGGTTCATTTTGTGGTACGTTTCTCGTTGCATGAGGCTGTCGAGCCTCCAGGATAGTTGGCTCACGGCTGTGTTCGACTACAGATGACTCGCGGCCGGGGGTAGTTTCGACACGGTTCGAAACACTCTCGTTCCTCGAAACAGACCGTGCGTCCGCTGCTACATTGGGTCGATCGTGCGACGAGCCACGCGGCATTGGCCATGCGGGCCTAGTCGGCTCAGGGCGACGATAATGAACCCTATTTGTAGAATTAGGAGTAATAGCGGAGCGAGGTTCCCTTTCATAAAAGGTACCTACGCCCCTCGATCGGGGAGTGACAGCGGACTGGGGATACTGAAATTGAGGTGAAGGTCGGCCTCCCGGCAGGCCCCAGCGAGAAGAGTCGACTTCGTACCCGAATTGAGTAAAATGGGGAAACGCTTGCGATTGGGATCCTGTTTGGCCTCCCATGCTAGACACGGAACCGGCAGCCCACTGATCGTTGTGGTCAAAGCCATCTGGTATCGCGCTCCACGACACATAGGGCGGATCCTGATTATCCGAAGTCACATTCCGCGTGTCCAGACGGAGTTTTTTGAACGCCTTTGTGTCATCGGCACCCTTAGGCTCCGCCCTTTTGCGTCCTTTCTTCGGTTTCCACTCAGGGAAAAGTGCTCTGAGAGCAAGATCTTCGTCTCTAGGAAGACCGTCCCGACTCTCGGTACCTTGATCTTGTAACATTCGTTGGTTGTTGTAATAAGCATGCGGTCGGCCCATACAGTAGTCGAAAAAGGCATCGATATGCATGGCACGCATCCAGCGCTGCACCATTATCAGATTCGATGCACCAAATATGTAGAATACGAAATCACAATTCACACCTTCAGCCGTACAGCGTATTGCTGGACCTTTTGAGTACTTTGTTTCTTCTCAAGAGAGGGAGGTTCCACTCCAAGCTCGGTCGCCAGTTGGATCCATGTTTTAATTTCTTTGTTATGTAGCTTCTGAACCAACTCCCAGAGAGTATAGCTGCTAAAGCTCTTGCCATCGCTCCGTGGTGGGGCCCGAAATAGCTTCCGGAGCTCGGATGTGTCTGTGGTAGTCGGGACCCCAGGATTACAGTAGAAAATAAAGTCCACATATGCATCGTCGATGGTGGCATCGGAAATATTACGTGAAGGCAAGGTGCGCGGTTCAATTGACGGCATGAGCTCCCCATGTCGTCCTAGGGAAGACACTGAAACTGGCGGCGACATTGATGCAGCGGACAGAGCTCGGCCTTCGCGAATTGACTGAGAGCGGTGGTCCCTTGGCGACGGCTGAAGGTTCCCAGGCGTAGCTCGCCGAATCAATGGGGGCGACATAGCGTGATAAACACCGCTTTGTGTCAGAGATGCAGACGAGGGGCTATTTCTCATCGAGCTTGACGGGAATACTGGCCGTCGTTCCATTGCATTTGGTTGGTTCGACATGACGCTTCGCGTGTCCTGGCTGGATCAAGAGCCCAGGAGAGATACTCTATTGATCACATTCACGAATCGAGCAGGAAACAGGCCAGCCAGCTCAATAGAATCGTTGAAAGAGGAACTCCGGAGCGCGCATTCAACATGGGAGAACGGAGTGACAGCTAAAGTTCTCTATCGTGGCGTAAGTCGGTGTATCCGTCTTCACCGAGCAAGGAAGCAGCGAGCATCTTCTGCTCCATCGAAGGCATCCGGAGACTCTCTCTGCAAGCTGGCCTCAGCGCGATGCCCGTCCAGCGCCTCACACAGAACAACGGACTCCTTTTTGATGCATTGGCGGTTGGAGCTGGGTAGTTACCCAAAATAGAGTCTTGGCGCCTGGCAGTTAAAAATAGCTTTCATCGCCAAGCCTGCCCCCGTCATAGGCTCACCACCGGCCCTTTCGAGCTTGCATTTCCTTTCTTTCTTTTCACAACCTCCCAATCAAGTCCTAGAAAACCATCGGCACACCTCAATCCTACCGAATCACATCACACCGCGCACCATATTTCTTGCAATTTTCTCAATCGTTTCACTTTCTCGCCGTTTACTCCGTACCTCGGCATGGAAGCCAAGAAAAACGAGCCACCGGCCGCCACCAAAGAAAACCAGCAAACTACACAGGGGAAAAATCAAACCCTGCCCCCATCCAAATCCCCAGAGCCAAGACCGGATGAGAAAATCACCGTTCTTGAAGCCGTTCCCAGCTACAAACTGATGTCAGAAATGAATCTCGAAGAATTGGAAGAATATGCTCGGCTGCATGGCATCAGGAGGTTTTGTGAGTAATGATAAACCATCCTTGTCCCTCGAAACTTATCCTTTCCAATCGTTCCAAAACGTCTGGCAAAAAGGAAAACCCTTTTCCTCCTTCACGCATATGCCCTCATTCCCATACCGCCTCCCATAGCATTAATGCCTTGTTCCCGAGTCTCCCGTTACGACAATACTTTTTCTCGGATCATGCGCTTTTAACACTCTCTATCAAAGCCACCTTTTTCCATCACAAATAACTTCTCTTCTCTCACCTGTTACTTTCCTTTTTTCCCCTCTACGCTTGTGATTTCAAGTTGTTTCCCATATCAACACTGATGTAGTTTCGGAAGAATGTGGCCCTCTGAATATTAACGAATTAGATCTTGAGGATGAGCTCTATGGAGACGGTGATAGCACGACGAGTGCGGAATCATGTGATGCTTGAGAAGGGAGCAGAGCGATTCTTACATCGTCGAAACAGGGGGTCAATCTGTGACTCCATGCTTAATTACTTTTTATTCATATTCAGATTCGGCTGGGACTATTCTGTCTTACTAGGACGGCTTTTTCCATACCTCTCCTGTTGTCATAGATGTCTGGGGAAAGGGTGTTTTACGGCGCTCCTTCCATTTGTTGCTATTCAACAACGACGTCTATCTCTACGATGGTAACCGGGACTCTCCGATGGACACCAGCCCGGGGTTTCACAGGATTCAAGACCATGGAGAAATTTGAGAAATTTGAGCCAACGAAAACCGCCTACGAGGAAGGATAGGTGAACTCCATATTCACAAGACGCTTTTGTCGTTCGACCGCATCCTGCGGGTGGCCGGGATTACACGGCCGTGTTTATGAGGTCTGGACGGAGGGCTTGAAACTTGGACTCTCATCACTTCAATTGATCAAGAGCACGAAGGATCGGTGAATTGTTTAAAGCCCTCCCCGAAAACGCTTCAGTCTAACAAAATCCAGAACTGACAACGAATGCTACGCATGATTCATGAGCTTTCTCTCCTCATCGTTTCGATCCTTCGACTCCGTATACGGTCTCAATGTCGAGCGCTGCGACTATTCGATGCGGACAATGCCGCCTCCCTTAACCCCTAGAAAGAAACAGCTGGCTTGTGATAAGACAAAAAAGTGATATGTCCACATATAAAACAGCTCTTGCAGCCAAGTATAGTGGGCAGGGTGTTAAATATCTTCGTTCCGATTTACGTGTGTTCGGCACTCCTGGGATGCCCCCGATTCGTGCAGGATGACGGCAAGCATCGCTCGTCCTATGTTTGGGGCTTTGTGTGACTATCTTGATAAGCCAGGATTGTATCATAATGGAAGAAATACTCCTGGAAAGCACAGGGCGTTGAAGGCGAAGTCTAGTCGATCCACGTGACATTCCGTGACCGAACTTCGATCAATGTTCGTGGCGGGTCCCATCGGGCCGCCCCGCCCGACCCGGATCTGGCAACGACCAGATACCAGCAGCCCCAACAGCAGGAAATGATATCTATTACCAGCCTCATATATCTACCAAGGCACATAGGTAGATGCGAGTCTGATTTAACAAACATGTCGTACCATTGGATGAATTTTGTTTTACCTCCCTTGATCACCAAGGGCCATCCCTGAAGGGGGATCGAGGGTCGGCGCTATGTATTTTAATTGGTCGGTCTGCCAGCACCTAGCCGCCATCCAGCATTCAGCCCGAAGCGCCCTTCAAACCTCCAGACTCGGACACTTTCATAAATTCATTAAAAAACGGGACTCTACGAGCATTATGTCGTTCTTGAATAAATTAACGGCGTTTCCAACAAGAGGGTTTACAAGGACCGGAAAACCCATCAAGGAAAAATCCGAGCGACTAGCAGGTAATCCACACGGTGCAGGCTCCGAGCTTCAGCCAGAAGGAAGTAATGAGGCCTCTGCTACTTCCAACACCTTGACCTCCAAAGAATCTTTCGACCCTTGGTTGGAGGCGCAACAGCTTCTCAGAAAAGACAAGATTTTGAATGAGATATGGGAGGAATCAATTCATATTCTCAGGTCAAAGTTGGGATTAAAGTACGAAGATGGTGGGGAGTCCAACCGCGCAAATGATCTCCACATCTTCCTCGACGCGATAACTCAGCGGCTTGATGACAAAAAGTGGACAGTGCTAGATGGCACCGACCAAACTGTCTCTCGGAAGAGACTGACAAGAGTGTGTCAGAATATTCTGTTGGTTAAGGACCTTATCAATCCTGCGGTAGCCGCCAATCCTCCCGCCTCCATAGCATGTGCCGGCATCACGGTCGGGTTATTGGTAGGACCCTCTATCATTTTTGTGTTAGCACTGCTAACTTTTAGAGCAGCTGTTCATACAGGCCATGGAACAACATGAAAGCCTTCTACAGGGCTTGGAAACAGTATCTTCCTTATTACCTCGCCTCCATGTGATCGAGCATCATTTCCTGCACCGTGACGCTGGCCTCGGCGCCGACCTGAGGAGAACGGTTGAGAAAAATATGATACTACTATGTTCTAAAGTCCTTGAATTTCAGTCTCGGGCAATTTGCTATCTAGAGAAAAGGACAGCAGGCCAGTTTTTCACGGACATGTTAAAGCGAGACAGTTGGGACGGAGTACTCCGGGATATCGAGCGATACGACACCTTTATCAAGGACGCGACTTCTTCGGCGCACGTCTTAGGGGTCGATAAAAAGCTTGAGGCTCTCCAGAATGCGCTGCAGCAAATACATGCATGGCAAACCTCGTCTGCGACGGATCAAAGGAAAGCCAATCTCTTCCGACGACTCTATACTTGCCCATACCAGGATCGCAAAGACAGAAATAACAAGCGTGTGCCGGGTACATGCGAGTGGTTCACAAGTCATCCTCAATTTACAAAATGGAACCAAAGCGAGAATTCCGAACTACTATGGGTTTCAGCAGACCCAGGCTGTGGGAAGTCGGTACTCACCAGATACTTGGCTGATGAATACCTGCCTGGTGGGGTGCGTACAGTCTGCTACTTCTTTTTCAAAGACGATTTTGAAGACCAGAAGCGGGCCACGAATGCACTGGCTTCCATTCTCCGCCAACTTTTAATGGCCCAGCCCCATCTTGTGCAAGATACCATCTTGTATAAGTCAGAGACCAGCGGGAATCAGTTGGTCGAATCCTTCACCGAGTTGTGGAATATACTAGCTCATGTTACAGCGGACGAAAAGGCTGGCGAAGTGATTTGCATATTTGATGCGTTGGACGAGTGCCTTGAGGATGACCGGAGTAAACTGATTCAAGCGATAGAGGGCCTGTTCCTTAACAACCTCGGCAAGCGCAACCTAAAGTTTTTGATGACGAGCCGACCATATGATCACATACGACGCGATTTTTTCACGCTGGAGAAAAGCCTGCCGACCATTCGCTTGAGTGGCGAGAACGAAGCAAACGTCGAGAAGATTTCTAGCGAGATTGACCTGGTCATTACGGAAAGGGTCAGAGACATAGGTGAACGAAACCACCTACACCAAAGCGAATGCGATTTCATCATCGAGCGGCTCACCTCGGTCCCTAACCGAACATATTTATGGGTCAGCCTTACATTGGATGTCGTCGAAAGAATTCCGGGGTTCAGCAAAGGGAGTGTTCGCCGCGTGGTCGACCAAATACCCAAAACCGTCGATGAGGCTTATACCCGAATGTTGAATCGGAGTCCAGATCATGTCCTCGCCAGGAAATTGCTCCACATTGTAACTGCGGCGGAACGTCCCCTGACACTCCAAGAGGTATCTTTGGCCTTGGCACTCAAAACAGAGGACCAATCCATCAGCGACATCGAAAATGAACTACAGACCGATGACCGAGTCCAGATAACGATCAGGGATCTGTGCGGACTGCTCTTGGTTGTGATTGGTGGAAAAGTCTATCTTCTTCATCAGACCGCAAAGGAGTTTCTAGTAAAGGACCCGGCTTGTGGTAATACCGAGGCTAGTACGTGGAAGCATAGCCTGCATCCAGAGGAGTCGCACTATATCCTGGCGGGGATATGCACTCTATACTTAAGCCAAGGAGCCACATACAATACCTTCCCTAGTTTAATGGACTATGCAGCATACAACTGGGCGTCGCACTTTCGGAGAGCTTCTGTGTCGAGCAAAGATGCAATCGCGAAACGTGGCCTCTCACTTTGTCAAGCAGGGGAATGGTGCGATTGGGCTGCCATTTACCGAAGTGAAGGAATCAAATTCCCAGGTTCTGGTGGCATTTTCATAGCGTCCTATCTGGGCCTTACAGCCGTCATCATGGTACTTCTCGAGAGTGAAAACGCGGATGTGAACCCTGGGGACGCTAGTTATGATCGGACTCCTCTCGCCTGGGCTGCAAGCTATGGACATGAGGAAGTTGTCAAGCTGCTTCTCAAGAGCGGAAAGGTGGATATAGAGCCCAAGGACAAGGCTGGTAAAACTCCTCTCGCCTGGGCTGCAATGAATGGACATGAAGGAGTTGTCAAACTGCTTCTTGAGACTGGAAAGGTGGATATAGATGGCAAGGACAATGCTGGTCAAACTCCTCTATCCTTGGCTGCAATGAAAGGACATGAAGGAGTTGTCAAGCTGCTTCTTGAGACTGGAAAAGTGGATTTAATGTCCAAGGACTTTGCGTCTGATCGAACTCCTCTCGGCTGGGCGGCAATGAATGGACAGGAGGGAGTTGTCAAGTTGCTTCTTGAGACTGGAAATGTGGATGTAGACCACAAGGACAAGAATGGTCAAACTCCTCTATCCTTGGCTGCAGAACACGGGGGTGAAGGAATCGCGCCGCTGCTTCTTGGAAGAGACTTGGAAAAAGTGGATAGTATTGAGCCCAAGGAAGGGACTCGGAATCACCAACTTTCTCTAGTCTTTGCTGAATATGATCTTAGGTGTGAGGGAGTTGTCAAGTTGCTTCTTGAGACTGGAAAGGTGGATATAATGTCCAAGGACAAGGATGGTAAAACTCCTTTATCCTGGGCGATGAAAAATCTTCATAAATACACAAGGGCTGTCAAGTGACTTCCTGAAGCTAGTCTAGAAGAAACTACAAAGATATGTAGAGGAAACTCTGAGTCTTCATATTCTTTACTTGTTGGAGCAGACATATTGTTATTGCGTTTTAGTAGGACTGAGCAGTGAGCATAAAGATAGAATGAAGTGAACAGTAAATTTAGAGATACAGCATATTCTATATATAAGAATGCTTATGAATGTTGTTACCAAAACAATGCATCATCTCAACAACAATATCATGTTTGATAAAGTCTACATCTTTGGTTTTGTTTCTCTGCTTTACATCAAGCCTGTTAACTGAAGCTATTTCATATACTTTTTCAATATTATCTCTCAGCATTTGAGAGTTCATCTGTAATTGTTACCAATTCCCATATTCCAGCACAGTGCCACAGTCATATTTGATAGAAGACTAGAGAAATTTATGGAAGAAGTCTGGACAAAACTTCCTCAACATATTAACAGAGCTGTACAAGGACTTAGGTATATGCACCTATTATCCATTCAGGTTCTGAAGACACACTGAGCTCTAATGATTACAGGAACGGGATGGAGACCACTTCTGTTAATGACTCATACCCATGCAATACCTCTGGTCAAAGCTGTATGCATTTAAAGCCACCTGATACAATAGGCTCTGAAGCTCCCTCTGTCATCAACCTGCTTATCAAATGATCATAATGATTTGGGAGTACCAAAAGTGAGATATGAAAAATAATAGAGAGCTATGTCATACAGAGTACCTGAAGGCTGTATCTACAATAGTGTGTTGATGCCTTCTTTATCCCATGATACCCCATAAAAGGTATTAACGAGCATGTTGTGTAGATATTGTTTCCAGTGTTAAATCTGTGCCTAGAGTAGGTGAATTGCCTCAGGGCGCATTGTGTTGTCTCTAAACTAGAATGGGCATCAATCAATCCGTCATCATGATGCCCTTTGGTATTGACTTACCAGGAGACTCCATAGTGTTCATGGGCCATGGAGAACAAATGCATGTAACCTTTCTCAATTTTCAGTCTCTGATCTCGAACTGGACTGGAGATCATTTGACCCTCCACGCTTATAAATTACCAGCGTATGGCCATTACTTTTATCAGCCTCCATCCCGGGACCCTCTGATCCGAAGGTAAAAGTTGGAAATGGCATGAGTAGCAGAAAAAGAAAGCCATCAGCGCACCGAATCCAAGGACTTGGGAAACAGATGGCCTTGAACATTCCTTCAGCCTCGCGCTAAAAACTTTAAACCCCAAGCTGTGGTCCTGTGGAAGGGAATAGCACCACAGCGTTGCACCGCCGCCTGAACGCCATGGCGATGGGCGATCAGTTGCAACGATCTCTGCGGGAGCCGTTGCGTTTTCTCCCAAGACCACGGGAGTGGCTCCCCGTTTCCCGTCCCGGTTCCACGTCTTCGGGTCCCATTATTCGGGTTCCTTGACTAGTCTGAAGCTTGGACCCCTTGTTCGAAGCGAAGCGGTGAGAGGACGGTTCAGCCAATTTATGGCGATGCCGAGACCTCATACGTGCAACACATGCATTTGGGGCGGGACGATCTGGGCCTAGAAAAAGATTTACCGAAAAATGAAATGAAACAAAACGTAGCGGGGAGTGGGGAACTGTGTATTCCATATTCGACGGACGCGGTTCGAGTTAATTTAGTAAAAACCGGGAGTTCTTTGGTTTTAGGTATTGGCCCGAGTTCTCGGGATGGCGACTTAGGACGGATCCAACATGATTATTCAAGTCGTGCTTGAAATGTGTTTTGCCTTCGCGAAGAATGATAGAGCTCCATTGCATATAGTGGTAATTGCCGGGGAGGCGGCATTCAATCTGTGGAAAAATATAAGCAGTGTTCTCAAAGGGGTCCCGAGGTCGAGGGGAGGGGTGTTGACTAAGGAGTCGCCATGACTTCGCTCCTTGAAGTTCGAGATCCGGCAAAGTGTATGCCCAGAGAGTGACAGAACACGGGTCTTGATTGCTGGCTCCTGCACACAAAGAATTGCTGCAGGCTTTCTCATTCTCCCCAACTTTCTTCAACTCCTCATCGTCACTTCACTGGATGTTGGCCAACAGTCAACACCTTTGACCACTTCCCTGCTCAACCGCTCACTTCTGTTCTTACGTCTCCCAAGCTTATCTTATAAGCAGGGCCTCCTTTTGTTGCTGTGACAGAATATATCAGCTTCCATCCCATCTAGGACAACAATAGGGTCTCGCCTCCACTTTTTCATATTCACTGTGAGTGCTGCCCCAAATCAGTCCATCAAAGACAGAGTTCTGCCCAGTATTCTGTGATCTTCTGTAAAAATGAAGTGAGCTAAGACTGTCAAGTTCAGTGAAGTTGTGCCTGACGCATTGAAAGCGCGTTTTCTCCAAGGGACAAACACAATTGTTCACTAAGCAGCTTGGTTAGTAACACTTAATTCTTTTTTTTTCCATCAGGGATGCCCTTTATAACTTCACTTACCTAGGATTGTACCTTCGAACAAGCAGCGATGGGAAGTAGCTCGAAGAAGAAGTCGAACGCGGGTAAAGGGCCCTCGGGACCAGGTCCAAACGACAGCGGCAAAGTTGCAAAGCCTCGCCCTCCCACAAGAAGTATTGTCCGTTGGAATGGTATGAGCTTCCTAATCCACATGTCAAATGAACCACCTTTTCATGACACTAACTAAGTTTCAAAGATGAGCTCGACAGGCAGCTGCTTCTGTCTATTCAATCAGCGTGCAATACACAAGGTGTCAAAATCCCCTGGGACGCGGTCGCCCGGTTTATGGGGGGATCGATCACAGAAGGAGCGGTTGTTCAGCATCTCGCAAAGCTACGCGGTCGATTGAATGCCAACGGCGTCAGGGTTCTGCCTCCTTTGCGCAGAGGAGGACCCGGTTCAAAGAACGAAAAGGCTCGAAATAAGCAGAACAAGGAAGACGACAGCGAAGATGAGGAAGCTGAATTTGAGGACGACAGAGTCGACGATAAACAGGGGGAGGCTCCAAAGGGTGCAAAGCGGCAAGCTCAAAAGACGAAACGTCGTGCAAACAAGAGTCTGCAGGCTGCACATTTAGAAAGCACCATGAGCTCTCAAGCGTCCGATGAAACGTCCGGCTCCGAGTATGGAAAAGATGACCTAGGGACTTCTCCACGCAGTAGCCAGAGCGATGACCAATATATTGCTGAGGGAGAGCCTTTCCTGGAGTATCCAAATGACGACCAATCCACTGAAATCGATAACATCGCCCAAATCAAGAAGAATGCCGGGGCAGCTTCGAAGAAAGGCCACGCTTCAAACAAAGTCGTTGTACTTCGAGTTTCCCCAGAGAAGCTCCATAACGTGACTGACGATGGCACCGGGCTCAAAATGGCAGCCGCTCCCAGATTCACGGAAGCAAGAACTTGGAATGCAATCAATAACGACATTGCGAACACCCATGGCAGCAACGACGACCGTGTGGCAGGAACACAGTCGCTCGGTACGGGTACCAGCCAGACGGAATATCAGAGTATTCCACACTGGGCGGGGAACAGCTCGACTGCCTTCGGGCTAACCCTTTCCCAGCCTTGCTTCACCAACTATCACGCGGGGGCTTATGGCGGAATTGCAGTTGAGCAGCCTGCCCAGCACTTCCCATCCCATGGTTTTCAATCACATCCATACGAACAGTCGTCTGCTGGGGTTCACGGATCAATGTACCCCAGTTCAGCAACCAACAGCTTCTCCACTGCGTATAGTCAGATCGGCGCAGTGAACGATCAATTTCCATGGAACGGTGGGGACTCTAGCCTGGCAAACCCGTCTTTCCTGTCCGACTTTGGCGATACCGACCACGGATATGATAGTTTCCTGAACAACGCTGTTATGGACACCGAGTATGGGATTCCACGAATGAGTGGTAAGCAGTCATAGAGAGTATTGTGGTCAATGGGAAGGCTAACGGAGGCGCAGAAATTTAGCCAATACCAGGATATCCCGGAGGTAACTTCAAGCAAGACTGGCCTATAAGCTCCCGCTTCTTACTCTTTTCAATGGATTTTGCAATTTTCGAACACGTTTTCATTTCCATGGCATTGCCCTCCTGGGGGGAAAGGATCAGCACAAAGAACTGGTTATTTGACCGTTGAAAACATGGATCCCTCTCCCAAGGGGCGCTTTGCCGTTTTCTTTCTTCTGTGTTTTCCAAGTTGCTTTCGGCTGGGGTGCGGGGACGACACGAGTTGTACGCAGGACGTCGGCTGCTGTGCCTAGCTACCAAGCTGGCAGCCGAGCGCCCGCAATTTAGAATCCTGTGTACTCATATAGCTGTTTAGTCCCTTTAGCTTAGCTCTTAATGCATGTCATCGTTTCGTTTGGTCGTCCGGAATCCCCAGCTTAGATGGAAGCTCATGCCTCGAACCATTGACCTGTTTGAATAAGTAACTATTCTTTTACCATAATAATCACAGGTTAACAGGATCATATCCCTAATTCAGTTATTCAATTCACATTCAGAGCATGGGCAGACAGACCTCTATCCCCCTTTCAACCCTTTTTCTCTCTCATGATGGATCAACGAATGAAAGTTGGAATGTGGCACGTGCACACAGCACAATGTTTTGAGTTCAGCGTGGCTCAGATAACCTGGGCAAAGCAGAAGGTCATGTGATTCTGTCGGAGCTTCAAAACACGCTAGCCAAATAGAGATAGCGTGTAGAACGCCAAGAACATGGAGAACTTGCTCGAATCAGCCCAAATTTTTCTTCGACCGACTTCTCCATTTTCTCCCTCTTCTCCCTTTCTTGCTGCATTCCCTTCGCTCCACGTCCTTAATCTCCTTGAACTTTCTGATTTCTTGGGAGCCCAGGATCCTTTGGGGTGAATCCGCCTTTTCCGTCTCAGGTTTATTTTCAATTCCAGCGCACTTCCAAAAATGCAGAGAGCTCTTACTTCCCGGGCTTCGGTCCTTTCATCTGCCGCCTCCTCTCGCACACAGCTTTCCAAGCTTCGATCTGGTGTGAGCTTGCAGCAGCAGCGGTTTGCGCATAAGGTCAGCTGCAATTGCGCTCATTGGACGCTCGTGCGGTTTCAATTGGACGCTGAATTTCCTGCTGACACGGTTTTCTTCACAGGAGCTCAAATTCGGCGTCGAGGGACGTGCATCCCTACTCAAGGGTGTCGACACTCTTGCTAGGGCTGTTACTACTACACTTGGCCCTAAGGGACGAAATGTTCTCATTGAGTCTTCTTACGGCTCGCCCAAGATCACGAAAGGTGGGTTCTACCAATTGCCAAGGGATCATATCCCCACCCCTTTGGCGCGTCGGAGAAACCGGTACTCACACTTTTCAATATAGACGGTGTTACTGTTGCCAAAGCTATTTCTCTTCAAGATAAATTCGAGAACCTCGGCGCCCGTCTGCTGCAAGATGTTGCCTCCAAGACTAACGAGGTTGCTGGAGATGGTACCACCACCGCAACTGTGCTTGCGCGCGCCATCTTCTCTGAAACCGTGAAGAACGTCGCTGCCGGATGCAACCCAATGGACCTGAGGAGAGGTATCCAAGCTGCCGTCGAATCCGTCGTCGAGTATCTGCAGGCAAACAAGCGGGATATCACTACCAGCGAGGAGATCGCCCAAGTGGCTACCATCTCCGCCAATGGTGACACCCATATTGGACAATTGATCTCCAACGCCATGGAGAAGGTTGGAAAGGAGGGTGTCATTACCGTGAAGGACGGAAAGACCATTGAAGACGAGCTGGAGGTGACCGAGGGTATGCGCTTCGACCGTGGCTATACTTCTCCATATTTCATTACCGATGCCAAGACACAAAAGGTCGAATTCGAGAAGCCCCTTATCCTTCTTTCCGAGAAGAAGATCTCCGCCGTCCAAGATATCATCCCCGCCCTTGAAGCCTCCACCACCCTCCGTCGCCCGTTAGTTATCATCGCTGAGGATATTGAAGGTGAGGCTCTTGCCGTCTGCATCCTCAACAAGCTCCGTGGCCAGCTCCAGGTCGCTGCCGTCAAGGCCCCCGGTTTCGGTGACAACCGAAAGAGCATTTTGGGTGACATTGCTGTTTTGACAAACGCCACTGTCTTCACCGATGAGCTCGACATCAAGCTGGAGAAGGCTACTGCAGACATGCTTGGCTCAACCGGATCTATTACCATCACCAAGGAAGATACTATTATCTTGAATGGTGAGGGCAGCAAGGACAACATTGCGCAGCGTTGCGAGCAAATCCGTGGCGTCATTGCGGATGCTGCTACCTCTGACTACGAGAAGGAGAAGCTCCAGGAGCGTCTAGCTAAGCTCTCTGGTGGTGTTGCCGTTATCAAAGTCGGTGGCGCCTCCGAAGTCGAGGTCGGTGAGAAGAAGGATCGTGTCGTTGATGCCTTGAACGCCACTCGTGCCGCCGTTGAACAGGGTATCCTCCCCGGTGGAGGTACTGCTCTGCTCAAGGCTTCCGCCAACGGTTTGAAGGACGTCAAGTCCGCCAATTTCGACCAGCAACTCGGTGTCAGCATTGTGAAGAACGCCATCCAGCGACCCGCCCGCACCATTGTCGAGAATGCTGGCTTGGAGGGTAGCGTCATCGTCGGTAAACTTACCGATGAATTCGCTGGCGACTTCAACAAGGGTTTCAACAGTGCGACCGGCGAGTATGTTGACATGCTGGCCTCTGGTATCGTTGATCCGTTGAAGGTTGTCCGAACAGCCCTTGTCGATGCCAGCGGTGTCGCGTCTCTGCTTGGTACCACGGAGGTTGCCATCGTGGAAGCTCCCGAGGAGAAGCCTGCTGCTCCCCCGGCCGGTATGGGCGGAATGGGTGGTATGGGCGGCATGGGCGGTATGTACTAAAATATTGATGCATCTTACGCTGTACCGATTTCTTTCGCCTCGATGTCTTCAGAATTAATCTAGCCATGTTATTATTATTTTTGCGGTGCTATTAACATTTTTTGGCGTTTTGATCTGTTTCCTCTCCTCCCCCTCCTGTACGATATAGTTCTACATGCTATCCCACGTTCTGCCATTTTTCCAATTCATTGAAAGAAACACCCCACTCCAAGTCTTGTGGCATCCCGTCTGCGTTCTCTGGAAGCATAGACAAAATCATGTCCAAATCATGTCCTCTTGTTATGTAGTATATTTGACTCTTACCTACATTTAACTCCCTAGGAGTGAGCAATGTATTTATGCAATTCAACAGTCTCATTCCGCTTCATATTGCAGCTTCATCTTTCCATTCACAGCTTTGACCTACACACATGATGTAAACTCCATCTGATACATACATGTATGTAGGTAAGGACAAGCAGAAAGAGGCAAAAAGTGCAGAAACATCGCTACCATCTTTCTGAAGGGCATATCCATCCTAATTGAAGCAGCTATTGAAGAAGGCTTTCCATCCATAGAGCTTCTTTCTGAGTAAAATTCTTGTACATTTGAGAGCCGTATGGATGGTTGGCTGTGTATGTTGCAAATGTGTTCAGTCCAGCTTGAAACACCCGAAACACCCCATAATCCTGCTTAATATCTCAGGTTAACAGAGATTCCCATGTCGCGCGGTCTTGTGCATCGTGGCTGATTCAGGTCAGGGGTTTGTGTTTCGTCACTGGTTGCCCCCCACCAACCTGACGACTCAGCCCCGCTATTTCTTATTCTTCTGCCTCATGACCACTTCACCTCTGCGGAATTTGACCTGATCTCCCTCACTCCTCATCCCCCCCTGGATATCTGTCTCAAATTCCTTCCTCTGGATATTGAGGCCGTCTTTCTCCTTTTGTGAGTCTTGAATTCGTTGTCCCGCTGGCGTAGTGCGTCCAGCCGAGTCCCACCTTCTCGTCGTTCAGATCAACAACACCACCTCTCTTCAACCCGGGGAAAACTAACCGCCTTCTGTCCACCACAGTATCTAGCACATTGATATCAGTAACCGCCGTCTGAAACCGGATCCTTCATCATGTCGGTCAGTTTTCCCTTCTTTACTCCTTTGACCAGGAGCTGTTCAAACTGACATGTCGTCTCCTTGCCCAGTTTCCTACATCGTACGTTTGGACTTCTTTCCCCCACCCAGATACAGGAGGGACCGTTTTATTAGTGCTGTCTGTTGACAAATCCGATGGATGATCCAGTGTCAACATAAGCGAAGAATGCAAGTTGGAATACGCGAAGCTCCGTTCAAGAACGCTCAAGTACATCATCTTCAAGATCGTGAATAATGACAAGGACATTGTCATCGAGGAGGCTTCGGACAATCAAGATTACGAGGCTTTCCGTGAGAAGCTTACTGCTTTCGAAGAGCCACGTTACGCCGTGTACGATTTCGAGCTCAAACTTCCAAACGGAGAAGGCAGGCGGTACGTTTATGGTTGAATATAAGTTAATGGGGCTTGGAATTGATAAAGCTTCGTTTAATACAGGAACAAGATTGTTTTCATTTCATGGGTGCCTGCGTCATCGGGACGCGTGAGTCTCCCCCGCCCTGGCATGAGGACATATTCGCTGACCAAAGCCAGTCCGCAATGATTTACGCCACCAATCTTCATACCTTAAAGAGTGTCCTCACCCCGCAGCTCACCCTGCAGGCAGACGACAAGGGGGATCTCGAGTGGAAGGAGGTTGTGGCCAAAGTTTTCAGGGTCTAATGATACCTCTGCAGTTAACAATACGATACTTGGTGAAGAGCTCCTTATCGCGGTTATGCTGATTAGGAGAGATGCGAAATTTGTGCGGCTTGAACGGTTGGGCTGGGAATGATTACGTCCTTGCCTACCGGCAATCCCGGCGGATGTGCTTCATAAAGTTCCAATTTGAGCATTCACCTTAATCTTCCATGCCTCACATCGTTAGATCGTATCTTGATTGGAGCAAAAGCCTGAATTCTGACTTCAGCCTCACTTCCGTTGATGCATCATTCCATCGTGGGCGTCGACAGCTTGCCTTGGTCTGCGTTTTAGCCAAGCCTGAAGCAAGAGTCTAAATCGCAGTCGCCCAGACTTATGTTACTGGTATTTTCTGACCTCAAATCATCCCTCAGCTCACATCGCGATCTCCGTCGCCAGACAATCGCTCAAATACACAGTGATAGCCCAAGGTCCCTCGCCCGCATGTCCAGCAAGGCGATTTGACCAGAGGAAGTATTTTCCGTCGCTGATACTTGGCTTGGGAAAGCCACAACCAATTAAAGTGCCCATAATGACACCTGTAGCTTAGTCATCTCGGAATCTTGCACAGAACTTCGACTCTGGATTTAAAGAACCCTCAGACCACCAACCTCAACTTCTTGCCAATGCGGTGGTGACCTGCGAACTTCAAGCCCGCCACACTTGCAAGTGTTCCCTCTTTCCGTCAATTCCCATTTCCCGCCCGCTGCGTCCTCCGTTTCCTCAAAATGTACTACCAATCCCTTACCCGAGCGGTTGCTCGCAACGCTTCCTCCAGCCTACGCCCGTCGACGCTCGCTTGCCTAAATGGCCGTATCCCTCAGTCAAATCAGTCAGTGATTGTGTCGCAACAGCAATCTCGCTCCGCTACCGGTCACGCCATCGCCAATCCCACCCTTGCCAACATTGAGAAGCGATGGGAGGCTATGCCCCCCCAGGAACAGGCCGAATTGTGGATGCAACTGAGAGATCGGATGAAGGCCAATTGGACTGAGATGACACTGCAAGAGAAGAAGGCTGGTACGTGCTACCTTTCCGGCGCTGTGAAATTGCCGTAAACGACCTGTCTGCGTTGGGTCGGTGTTCGGGGGACGTTTGTTGTTTACGTCGTTCCGTATGCAATTGCATGTGCAATTCGACCCGCCAGACCGCGCAATTGACGTGCTCTATTTACCTATACGGTGGCTAAACTGTGAACTAGCATACTGGATTGCCTTTGGCCCTCATGGTCCGCGCGCCGAAACACCCAAGGGCGAAGGTCTCAAGGTCCTTGTTCAGGTGACTAAATACGTTCTCATTTCCTTCGGTATTTTCTATGCCATCCGCCTTGCTGGCAAGCCCGCCCCCAAGACCATGACAAAGGAATGGCAAGAAGCGTCAAACGAGTATGCCAAGGTGAGAGAGCTTATCCCGGACGCTCCGTCTTCAGCATTGACATATTTGCTGACACAATTCGTGTACAGAAAGAGAAATTGGATCCTCTTACCGGTATTACCAGCGAAGGATACACAGGACAAGGCTATGTCCAGAGCCCAGCGGCGGAGAAATAAAGTACAGCCGAGAGAAACGCTTATTAGAAAAGAACCTTCAGCCTTTCAGAAAAACAAACCGTGGAAACAGATATGGAAGAGCATTTCCTTTTTGGATGACCCGGCAAGATATTGCATGCTTCTTTCCCGTGCGTGTATTTACTACCATGCTACCTATATTTCTTTGTTTTTCTTCTCTTCCGCAGCTCAGAATCGATGTAATAATGTAAATGAGAAGTTGTACAATTCAAACACAGTTCCGCTAATGGATCGATTGCGATATGCTGCTGATATTAACCTCATATTCTCTATTTTGGTGATCCTAGCTGCTGCCGGATTTCCCGAAATTCCTTTCTGTCACAATTCGGGATCTGTTTTCTGGATGTTTACATATCTAAGGTGTATATCTGACATTGCTTCGATTTTTTGACCACCTTTAGTCCCTTGCTAATATACCATTTGTCTAAATCAAAACCTGCCAAATGGTAGCCTACGCTGAGATAGTTTCTCAGTTGCTCCGGGTTATTTCTCCGCTGACAACTCCACGAGATTTCAAAATTTCTTCGAGGATCGGCAGCCGGCGCTCAATCCATGAATGCACATCCAGCAGGAGAAAGCTAACAGCAAGCATATTTAATCCTCCTCCAACCATCCAACAGTCAATGCATCCGTACTCTGTCTGAGGCAGAAAGTCTTGGAAGCCAGCCTGATATCAGGTGACGTTCGGCATCGGCTGAGCTTCCGAAACTTGGTAAATATCATCCGAGCGCTTCAGGGCTGGAACATGCAATTTCGCAAGCTCCCAAAAACTTCACCTTAGGCAACCTCATTCTCGGCCAAACATGAGGAGGATGCCGGGCCACACTCCCAGAGCGATTGGGCTTTTGCCGGCTTATCAATCGGATCTCCTCAGCCCATTGGTGCACCCGTCTCTCTCTTCCGCAGCGGATGAACGGCCTTTCAACGCTCTGACCCGCAAATAGTGCCCTTTCCAGAAGTGCGGGTCATGGTTCGCAGACCCCCTTTACTTACGAGTACCTTTCTTTTTTTCTTTCCAAGAACTTGAGACTTTGTCGGCTCAGCTTGTTCCGTTTATTCTATTTATTAACTCATTGGTTCCCCGCTGGTTTCGGGTTCTCGGAATGAGACGCTGGATCTCCTTGGATATTCTACGTTAACGCGATGGAAGCTGCATCGAAACGACCAGGCAGGGAGCCAAACGAGTATATCGACCCGAACCTGACGTTTCCGGATTCACTCGTTCTTGCGAACCTCCTTCAAGATGCCGGAATCGCCGGAGATACGGTCGCGCGCTCTGGTAAGGATACACAGACAAGCGCTACAAACGGCAAGCTTGAAGGAAGTAAGCTCGATAGCAGGGTTGAAAATGGTATGCTCTCGTCGGATGGGTTTTGGCACAAGCTAACCAGATTCATGATACTATAGGCAGAACGCATATTTCCTCCCCGAGCGACGAGTCAACGATTGATACCCTCGAGGCCCTGAACAATCCCTCCCACAAGGATTTCGAGCCTACCGTTTTTGTGACTTGGGATCTCAAACACCTACAAAGCGTGCCTTTCTTATATGACTATATAATTCGACCATATATCGAAGCAGCACGGAAAATTGTTCGTGTTGAAGCAGATGTCGTGATGTTGACGCACCTGCTTTTATATTTCGCGACCTCTGTTCCGAGCGCTATCATCTTATATTGGCGGTTTAGCTGGGGACATGGAGTCTTCCATTGGCTTTTGCAGACATACTACGTGGGTACCTATACCCTGATGATGCACCAGCACATACATATGGGAGGGGTTCTATGCAGGCAGCTTTGGTGGCTAGACCATGTTTTCCCGTACATTACAAATCCGCTCATGGGCCATACCTGGAATTCATATTATTATCACCACGTTAAGCACCACCACGTCGAAGGAAACGGCCCTAACGACCTGTCCTCGACGCTGAGATACCAACGTGATAACGTCTTTGACTTCCTCTGTTACGTTGGCCGCTTCTTTTTCTTTGTGTGGTTGGAACTTCCTTTATACTTTCTACGTAAAGGACAACTGCTGCTTGGTCTGAAAGCAGGATTTTGGGAACTCGCAAACTACCTTGCCATATACTTGCTACTGCAGTACGGAAATACCAGAGCCACTGTATTCGTGTTTGTTCTCCCGTTGATACAGCTGCGGGTGGGTTTGATGATGGGAAATTGGGGGCAACATGCACTAGTAGATGATATTGACCCGACCTCCGACTTTCGTTCAAGCATCACATTGATCGATGTGGCCGTAAGTTTTGCCGATTCCTACCTCTGTATTTCTTCGGCTGACAATGAACATAGAGCAATCGCTTTTGTTTCAACGACGGATACCATACCTCTCATCACCTTAACCCCCGCAGGCATTGGCGCGACCACCCGGTTGCCGTACTGAAGCAAAAAGACCGATATTGCAGCGAGCACGCGCTCATCTTCCGAAACATTGACTACATGATGATGACAATAAAGATCCTGCAGAAGGATTACCGCCATCTTGCCAAGTGCTTGGTTCCGATTGGCGACCAGGTTGGAATGAGCCTCGAGGAGATTGCAGCGATGTTGCAAACCAAGACCCGTCGATTTTCTGAGTCGGAGATTCAAAAGAAGTTTGGGAAAAAATAGTGTTGGTATAGATAGTATCCGGGCTGGAGTTTGGTTTTATCCTTCACCCTCTTGTATTCTTATCTACGTGAAATTTTGGCGGGGGTCCTTCATAGATCAGGCTTTGTGTAAATAATCATAATTTTTGTATATCGGCGCCTACAACCGTTAAGATCGACGGTAATATATGATATCGAAGCAACCGTCTTCGCAGAGTAGCTTAGTTGACGGTTTGATGGGTTGTTGACACTCCTGCATTGAATCACGATCGTCCAATGTTGTCCGGGATCAATTCAATACAAGGCTAGCTCCTTGCGGAAACTCAAGGGACAGACGAAGGTAAACTGGTACAGAAATAAGACCTATAGTAGAAGCATACGGTTCGGAACCTGTCACCGTCGCAAGGGTGGATGCATGGTAAGACCATGGCGTTCCAAGTTTATCTAGAGTTTGCCCCCCTTCGCAAACGCGTAGATTTCCTCTTCATCCTAGACTTCGGAATTTTACTGTTACTTATGTTCAATCTGTTTTGATACCCTCTTTTTATTGTTGTGGATGATTAACTAGTCTTTGTATTGCTGCGAGAACCATATCCTCGTTGAAAGGGGGCGCGATTTACCAACAACGTCATAGCATCGCGGGGATCGATGTCGCAGCAGAAAATGGAAGGGAACGCGTCTGAGAAGCCTTCAGATGGCACTGGTGAGTAACTGTTGACTCCCATGTATCTGTGCTATTGAATATCGGCTGAATTTTGTCGTGTATTTGATGCTGCGTTCGTTGCTAAACTCAAGAACAGGAGTCCTCAAACTGGACCCATGGCTTGAGCCATTCAAAGATACCCTGAAAAGTCGATTTGATCGGACTACCAAATGGATAAAGAAGATTGATGAGGATGAGGGCGGACTGGAGAAGTTCAGTAGGGTATTTACCCCTGGGTACTTCCATAGCTGTTCGGCCAGTTGATATCAGACGCTAGGGCTATGAGCGATTTGGGTTCAACGTCCAGGATAATGGCGATATAATCTATCGTGAATGGGCTCCGAATGCGGATGAGGCCCATCTTATTGGCGAATTCAGTAGGTTCCGAAATCAGCTCCTTGACTCCTTTTCCCCTGGCCACTAATCCAATCTTTGCAGACCATTGGGATCGTTCGGCGACGCCAATGAAGAAGGATCGCTTCGGGGTCTGGGAAGTGACAGTACCTGCTAAGGATGGGGCACCAGCTATTCCTCATGATAGCAAAATCAAGGTCAGGCTATGCAACCGAAATGGGGAGATAGCTTTTCTAAACCGTTTTTGAATAGATTGCCTTGAAAACGCTTCAGGGAGAGCATATTGATCGGATTCCGGCCTGGATTAAAAGAGTTACACAGGATCTATCTGTGTCACCTATTTATGAAGCAGTGTTTTGGAATCCGCGCCCGCAGGACAGGTATCAGTTCCAGCATCCCCGGCCTCGTCAGCCAAAGAGTCTCCGCATATATGAAGCCCATGTGGGCATATCGTCGCCGGAAAAGGGTGTCGCGACCTACAAAAATTTCACGACCACGATGCTTCCACGTATCAAATATCTAGGTTATAATGCCATTCAGCTCATGGCTATCATGGAGCACGCATATTATGCCAGTTTCGGCTACCAAGTCAATTCTTTCTTTGCTGCCAGCAGCCGTTACGGTAGCCCCGAAGATTTGAAAGAACTTATCGACACTGCTCATAGCATGGGAATCGTCGTCCTCCTTGATGTGGTGCATAGCCACGCATCCAAGAATGTGCTGGATGGCCTCAATATGTTTGATGGGAGTGACCATCTTTACTTTCACTCGGGTGAAAAGGGTTCACATAGTCTGTGGGATAGCCGTTTGTTTAACTATGGCCACCATGAAGTACTTCGATTCCTTCTGAGCAACTTACGGTTCTGGATGGAAGAATATCGATTCGATGGTTTTCGATTCGACGGCGTTACTAGCATGCTCTACACGCATCATGGTATTGGGACGTGAGTGTCACGGTTTCACCCTAACTTCTCAGTAACGAATGCTGATAACACCAACATCTAGTGGGTTTTCAGGCGGTTATCATGAATACTTTGGTCCGGCAGTCGATGAGGATGGACTCACATATCTCACAATCGCAAACGAGATGCTGCATCAACTTTATCCGGATTGCATCACTGTGGCAGAAGACGTGTCTGGAATGCCGGCCCTTTGCCTACCGTACTCCCTTGGGGGCGTAGGATTCGATTATCGCTTGGCAATGGCAGTGCCGGACATGTATATCAAGCTGGTCAAGGAGAAAGCGGATGAAGAATGGGATATGGGTAATCTCACATTTACCCTGACTAACCGGCGGCACGGGGAGAAAACGATCGCATATGCTGAAAGCCATGACCAGGCGTATGTCTCCCTATCCTGAAACAAAGAATATACTAACCTGTTGTATATAGGTTGGTGGGTGACAAGTCTCTCATGATGTGGCTCTGCGACAAGGAGATGTACACGCATATGTCAGTTCTGACAGAATTAACGCCGGTTATCGAACGTGGAATGGCTCTACATAAGATGATCCGACTGGTCACGCACGCCTTGGGCGGAGAAGGTTATCTTAATTTTGAGGGGAATGAATTCGGGCATCCAGAGTGGCTCGACTTCCCCCGTGCTGGCAACAACAATAGCTTTTTGTATGCCAGGCGGCAGTTGAACCTCACAGAGGACGGCCTCCTTCGCTACAAGTTTCTCAACGAGTTTGACCGGAAGATGCAGCTTACAGAAGAGAAATATGGGTGGTTACATTCGCCTCAAGCGTATATCAGCCTGAAGCACGAAACTGACAAGGTCATTGTGTTCGAACGCGCAGGCCTACTGTGGATTTTCAATTTCCATCCTGGCCAGAGTTTCACGGATTACCGTGTTGGTGTGGAACAGCCTGGGACCTATCGAGTTGTTCTCGATACCGACGATGCTGAATTCGGAGGGTTTAACCGTAATGCGAAGGAGACTCGATTCTTCACCAGCGACTTGAAATGGAACGGCCGGAACAATTCAGTTCAAGTCTACATCCCATCTAGAACTGCCTTGGTATGTATTAAGTGCCCCTAACCCTTCTCCTGATGCGCAGCTTTGTTAACCGGGACGAAGGTATTCGCGTTGGAGGAAACGATCTAGCGGTAGGGTATTCGGGGCATGAACGGTGTCGGCTGAAAGCTTTTCGCCTGCGATGCATATTCTAAATCTGTACTTGAAAATATCCTTAGGGTCCGAACGCTAGTGAGCAGTTCTCTCTGCCTGCTGTTCAGATTGATCGAACCCGATATCACAACAATTGTTGGAGTGCTGGGGAGTGGAGCTTCGGAATTTGCGCCCGTAATTTTCCCAAACTTGTTTTGTGTTAGATGTTGTTACGCGGGTGTAATAGGTGTATTCGGTATCGATATTACAATCAAATATACAGTTGATGTTCCGATTTACCCAGTAAATTGAGGTATTCTAACGCATCCGTTGAGACGAGCCCCCGAACTTTCAATTCCATACATTTAGCGGTAATTTAATCCGCGACCAACACCCGAATCCAGCACAGCTTTCTCACATTCTCTTCGTTTGTTTTAACCTCACCTCTTCCCTTTGCTTCAAACATCCCCTCTCCTCCACATCCGCCATCATGTCTAAGAGGTAAGCAATAAGCTCAATTGAGTCAATAAAGTCGATTTATGTTCATGGATATATATGCTTACCCTCGCTTCTTCTCTCCAGCGGCGTCGCCCGGACCTTCGGAAGGTCTGCCTTCTCCAGACCTACCTCTACATTCCTTTCCTCCACACGCCCTGCTTTCAGGAACAATGCCCTGCAAGCCCTTACTGCCCGATACGCCAGCTCGGAGGCCGGCAAGGCTGGAAAGATTCACCAGGTCATCGGTGCCGTCGTTGACGGTACGTGTCCTCGAATGATGCACGAGAAAAATCTTTTCACGGAGCCTCAATGCCATCAACAATTGAAGGAATTGGGGCCTTTCTCGCATCGCTAAACTCAATTGGGCACATGGATCGGAATACTGACGATGGAATGCAGTGAAATTCGATTCTGACCAACTTCCCCCGATTCTCAACGCCTTGGAGACCACCAACGGCGGACAAAAGCTTGTGTTGGAAGTCGCGGTATGTATTCCAATTGTTCTGCCATTGAATTTATCGACAGGAATTGGGCTGACGTGATGTGAATAGCAACATTTGGGTGAAAATGTTGTGAGGACAATTGCTATGGACGGTACGCGCCCCTGTTACCGTAGATAACCGTCCTTTTCATGAAGAGGATCTAACATGAATACCTAATAGGTACCGAGGGTCTCGTCCGTGGTGCTGAGGCTCACGACACTGGTGCTCCCATCAAGATTCCCGTCGGCCCAGGTGCCCTTGGTCGTATCATGAACGTCACTGGTGACCCAATTGATGAGCGTGGCCCCATCAAGGCTACCAAGTTCGCCCCCATTCACGCTGAAGCCCCAGAGTTCGTTGATCAGTCAACAACCGCTGAGGTCCTCGTTACTGGTATCAAGGTCGTCGATCTTCTTGCCCCATATGCTCGTGGTGGAAAGATTGGTCTCTTCGGTGGTGCTGGTGTCGGCAAGACTGTGTTCATTCAGGAACTTATTGTAGGCCTCCCTTCCTCCAGGACTACCGAATAAACGATGCTGACTCGAAGTAGAACAACATTGCCAAGGCTCACGGTGGTTACTCTGTCTTCGCTGGTGTCGGTGAGCGTACCCGTGAAGGAAACGACTTGTACCACGAAATGCAGGAAACCCGTGTCATCCAGCTCGATGGCGAGTCTAAGGTCGCCCTTGTGTTCGGTCAGATGAACGAGCCCCCGGGAGCCCGTGCCCGTGTTGCTCTTACCGGTCTTACCGTTGCCGAGTACTTCCGTGACGAGGAGGGCCAAGACGGTATGAATTCTGACTTTCAACATCTAATCAAGAAGCTAACTTCCTCCAGTGCTTCTCTTCATTGACAACATTTTCCGTTTCACACAAGCCGGTTCCGAGGTGTCTGCTTTGCTTGGTCGTATTCCCTCTGCCGTCGGTTACCAACCCACTCTCGCCGTCGACATGGGTGCTATGCAGGAACGTATCACAACCACCAAGAAGGGTTCCATTACTTCCGTGCAGGCCGTCTACGTCCCTGCTGACGATTTGACTGATCCTGCCCCTGCCACCACCTTCGCTCACTTGGACGCCACCACTGTGTTGTCCCGTGGTATCTCTGAGTTGGGTATCTACCCTGCCGTCGACCCTCTCGACTCCAAGTCCCGCATGCTTGACCCCCGTATCGTCGGTGAAGAGCACTACACAACTGCCACCCGCGTGCAACAGATGCTCCAGGAGTACAAGTCTCTCCAAGATATCATTGCTATTTTGGGTATGGACGAATTGTCTGAGGCTGATAAGCTCACTGTCGAGCGTGCTCGTAAGCTCCAGCGTTTCCTCAGCCAGCCTTTCGCTGTCGCCGAGGTCTTCACTGGTATCAAGGGCCAGCTTGTCGACTTGAAGGATACCATCCGTTCCTTCAAGGCCATCATGAACGGTGAGGGTGATGACCTCCCAGAAAGTACGTATTCTCTTTCCCATTATAAATGTGGTTTCGTATACTAATATCCATCACAGACGCCTTCTACATGGTTGGTGACTTCGAGTCTGCCCGCGCTAAGGGAGAGAAGATCTTGGCCGATCTCGAGAAGTCCGCGTAAATGGTGACTATGTAGATATAAAATATTTGCCATTGTCTCTTGGGGTTCATACCCGTGTGTTATTTTAATCTGAGCACCTTCAATTTTCTTTTGTGTACATGTGCCCCTGTGAGTTCGTTGGTTTTCCTTTGTAAAACAATCAAGAAGAGGATGGTTCCGTGTTGTCACTTTTTCCATTCTCTCATGTGATGTCCTGGATCCCATGATCTATAGAGTGAAGTACTTGTATCAAGCTTGCATGAAGAGAGATTGGAGCTTTAATTCTCCTCTCGTTTCGTCTTTTCGAACCTGTTCTCGGGAGGCGCGGAAGTAAACAAAAACTACTGCTGCGGTCTGTTGTTCGTTTCAGCTGAAGAGGTGCTGAGAGACTCCAGTAGGCAGCAAAATAGAATTCTGCTCGCAAGGACTTACCCAAGTGATGCCTCTTCTTCGTGTTCGGAAAATCGGTTTGCGAATCAACCTTGTTGTTTGTGAACGAAGACTCCAGAAGGAGTTGAGTCTGTCGTCATGCACCGCCACGACGGTCCACTCCCGCAGCGCGATGATTAATCTCCTTTCAGCTGCTGGCACCAACAACTTCCAGAAGGCTGTTTGGGAGAATTGGATGATCGGCCCTTGTTTCTTGGCTGGTGATTGCCATTGGGGGAGATGAGAACCTTTCTTTTCCCGGGGAGCTCGATCAGCCTCATTCGGCGATGGATACGAGATGTTACTGGATTGGGATTGGGCTCGAGTTGAGCTTCATGTTGATCGACGAGATATAAAATGGGAGAGATGGGTTCTTGTAAGGCGAGATGGAGAGCTTTGTTCTGACAATCAACATTTCCCAATCCTTTCTTGTCTGAGTTTATTGAATATTATTGCTTTGCGATGAAATTTACCACATATTCGAGTGCGATACTACTCCCATTGCTTGGGACGGGAGCCGTCGCCAGCCCTACCCACTGTCGATGCAGCCCTCATGAGTCCTGCTGGCCGTCCACAGAAAAATGGAAAGCACTCAACGAGTCGATCGACGGCAACCTCGTCGCCGTGAAACCAGTCGGCAATGTCTGCCATGATCCATCTTTCGACAAGGCAGCTTGCGAAGTTGCAACCGCGAACCGTACGAACTCCTTCTGGAGGTCAAAAGAACCGGGCGCCGTCCAGTATGTAAATTGGGAAGCATGGCCGGCAAAACAGCAGAGCTGTTACATCAATTCCCCGAGGAAAGAAGCGTGCGAACAAGGACGGATCTCTAGGTATTCGGCCGCCGTGCGAAATCCAGAGCAGATCCAGAAGGCGGTCAAATTCGCGGATAAGTATAATCTTCGCCTTGCGGTGAAGAATACGGGCCATGACTTCTTGGGCCGCTCCACTGCGCCGGACTCCTTGCAGATCTTCACCCACCACATGAAAGATATCGATTTCGTCGATGATTTTGTGCCGGAGGGTTCGCGTCGTGGACGCGGTTCAGCGGTGACAATTGGCGCTGGCGTGCAGTTGGCTGAACTTTATAAAGCAGCTGCAAGGGCGAAGAAAACCCCAATTGCTGGTTTCGCCCATACCGTGGGGGCGGCAGGAGGATATCTGCAGGGAGGAGGGCATTCACCGCTCAGCCCATGGAAAGGGCTGGCAGCAGATAATGCCCTTGAGTTTAAACTGGTCACAGCAAAGGTAAGCCTGAGATCCCGTTGTCATGATGGAAAAGCAGAAGACTGATGTTCAGTGATGGCAGGGCGATTATATCACAGCCAACGACCACCAGCATAAAGACCTATTCTGGGCACTGAGGGGTGGAGGCGGAGGGACTTTCGGAATCGTCACCAGCGTCACCCTGAAGACGTTTCCTGACCCCCCCATGACCCTAGCAACGCTGAACTTCACCTCACTTGGCGGTCCAAATGCCTCATATTGGAAGGCGGTGGAAGAGATTCATGCCCAGATGCCAGCTTTGAGCGATTCCGGCGCCTCTGGCTACTACTGGGTCACCCCAAATGTCACCGGTCCCAAAGGCGAACAGCTAGCCACATTCGCGTTTATGCTCTTCTTCGCCGGCGAAAAAGATGCTACAACTGCTGATAAAGCATCTAAGCCGATTTTATCCGCACTCAGGGGTATCTCCGGAATATATCCCGGATATGAGTCCTTCCAGTACCCGTCATTCACTACCGCCATGAATTCTTTCCTCGCGCGAGATAGCTCTGATCCAACAGGAAGCTTCACTATCCTAGGGTCTCGTTTGGTATCCCGTCGATTCCTTTCTAACAAACGTGGTTTAGCCAAATTCACCAGCGCAATCTCCAAGTTTGTATATCCGCCTGGGGTCTCCTTAGCAGGACATCTTGTCGGCGGGGGCCAAGTGGCGAAGAACAAGCACCTCGACGTGTCTGTTAATCCTGCATGGCGCAAAACTCTCACTCACGTCGTCATCCCGGGAGGTTGGAACATCAATTCGACAATCGAAGAACAAAAGGAGATCCACTCCTATATCACCAACATCGCGGTTCCGGCGCTGAAGAAACTGGAGCCAGACATGGGCGCATATCAAAACGAGGCGGACGGGTACGAAAAGGATTTCCAACGTAGCTTCTGGGGATCGAATTATGGCCGTCTCTATGCGATTAAGAAGAAGTGGGATCCGAAGAGTCTCTTCATCGTCCGTTCAGGGGTGGGCAGCGAGCATTGGGATGACGACGGTCTCTGTCGAGTTCGTTAGGCATTTGACACTTTGTTAGGGGGTGTGGGAGCACATGTACCGAGTATCTTTTTGGATAGACAATAAACCCATTCTTCTAGCTCTCATCTTCTTGCCTTGCCTCTTCAATCATCTTCTCAACCTCGTCGTCGTCGTCGAGCTGGCTGTGCGGATAGGTTGATTAGATAAGCAGCCCAGACTGCGGGGAAGAGTCACCTCACCTGCCGCCTCCGGGCCCGTAAGCTATCCCAAACTCTCCCCATCAGTCATCGGTGGCATCACCAACCTCAACAACAGCATCTCCCAGGATTCAGCGAGTGGCAATCAACATCTTTCTATATTCTCTTCTTCTTGCAATTAGCGGTCATCAATTAGCTATCCAATTCCGTTTATCCTCATGACATGAAGTTCCTCTGTCCATTCAGTACGCCCCTCCCGCCACCGGACATGAGCTTACTGGCAATCACTTCCACCTCCCGTCAAGCCCGTCTGTCCTACCTCACGATCTACTCTTTACGGCGCCAAATCTCAACTTCATCCTCAAGATCGTCCCAATTCCACCGCTCTGATTTTACCAATCAGCCCTATACTGGCAGCTATGAGCCTGGCTTGCCTACATCGGGGCCATTGGGCTCAACACCGTCCTTTGGCACCCCTAGGTTAACGCCTAAGGCACTAAAGCAGCACCTAGATCAGTTTGTTGTGGGCCAGGACCGGTCGAAGAAGGTGCTGAGTGTAGCTGTCTACAATCATTACCAAAGGGTACAGGAATTACAACGCAGAGCAGAGGAAGAGGAAGAGGTTCTAGCAGCGCGTGCACGGCGGGAATCCGTGGAAGGCCACCCTTTGGAAAGTACGTTTTCTATTTCTACCCTCATTCAATTCCATCGTTTCGGTCTTTGGCTAACTTCTACCTCGTTTTGCAGCTGAATTTCCAGGTCAGCAACGGACCATACCCATTTATCCTCAAGATGAATACAATGGTGACCTCTCACGGCTAGAGACTGACAGTCTCGTTGATAACTCACCCCTGACGCTGGAGAAGTCCAACATTCTACTACTGGGTCCGTCAGGAGTTGGCAAGACCCTCATGGCGAAGACTTTAGCTCGTGTGCTCTCGGTTCCATTCAGCATGTCCGACTGTACGCCGTTCACGCAAGCTGGCTATATTGGAGAAGATGCAGATGCTTGCGTACACAGGCTTCTAGCTGCTGCAAACTATGATGTTGAGGCCGCGGAAAGGGGCATTATCTGTCTTGACGAAGTGGACAAAATCGCTACCGCAAAGGTTAGCCATGGGAAAGATGTCAGTGGAGAAGGCGTGCAGCAAGCTCTACTGAAGATCATCGAGGGCACAACAGTCCAAATTCAAGCTAAACCTGAGCGAAATGCCCCACGTTCTGGTAGTTCTTCGAACAACTTCCCTGGGAATACTGGTGCAGGAAGCTCCTCCTTTTCATCGACTCCAGGTCCGTCCTCTAAATCGGAAGTGTATAACGTTCGCACGGACAACATTCTCTTCATTTTCTCGGGAGCGTTTGTAGGACTGCCAAAAATCGTGATGGACCGGATATCGCGTGGATCCATCGGGTTTGGTCAGCCTGTCCGTGCGTCTAACTCGTTTAGTTCCCATGAGCAATCACAGGCCTCCAATGCCCCAATCCCCATTCTCCCAGGATCCGAGGAAGAGGCCCTATATAAAAAATACCTCCCTTTCTTTACCCCTACGGCTCCCTCAGGCGCTGGCCAAGAGACGACTTACTTCAACCCCCTGGACCTTTTAACCTCCAGCGACCTTCAAACTTACGGCTTTATTCCAGAACTGATTGGCCGCATCCCAATTACCACTGCCTTATCACAGCTGACTCACCCCCTACTTGTCCGTATCCTCACTGAACCCCGGAATTCCCTTGTCAATCAGTACATTGCTCTCTTTGCGTTATCGGGGATCGAGCTTCGCTTCACCACCCCAGCCCTACATAGAATCGCGGCCAATGCCCACGCAATGTCAACAGGTGCACGTGCCTTACGAACTGAGATGGAGACTATTCTCGGCGATGCAATGTTCGAAGCACCCGGGTCCAGCGTGAAATTTGTTCTAGTAACAGAGAACGTCGCAAGCCGGAAGGAGAAAGCTATCTACTTTGCGCGTGGCCAGGGAGGCAAATTTCATTCCATGATCGCTACAGAGGAAGGGGAGTGGGAGGAGAAGACGAAAAGGGAGCGGGCAGAGCATGCAAAGGCCGGTCATACGAGCAGTTTTGAGGAGTGGAGGTCGCGCAATTCGAGCTCTGCTGCTGGTGGGTTTTCCTAGGGTGGCCATGCGGGCAAGTTGGCGACCGCTTTGATTCTTCCGATACGATTCTTTACGACTGTGATGTTTGTTTTTGGCGTTCTCGTTTTACCTGGCTCTGGGGATTGCGGTCTCCTGTCGATTACTGGAATTTTGCGGTGTATTTCATGATTTGAATTGGCACGTATAGTCATCTAGGAATTACTTGAACAGGCGACTGTTTTGAAGTGACGGCGGTTCAACATCGAGTGGCCTACACAAGCTGAGCAGGCCAGGCTCAATGTACATTGAGTTTACATTAAACATTCTATTCATAAGACAAGGGGGTATGTATGGCTGGAGAAGAAAGGGAAATCATAAGAAGAGGCAGCGAGGCGAACATTTTTTACAGGAGCGTAGGCACTGTGTAGAGTCTTGCAATCAATGGGTGGCCGGCGAAGCTGAATACATTTAGCAGACTAGATTTGTTGCTTTCGGAGCTGGTTCGTTTCGAGATCGTTGGGGGAGGAGTTCTCTGCCAGTTACAACACGAGGGCTAGGCGTCTAACGCCAATGCTACTTCTCTGGCGGCTGGCGGGGTCGTTGTTGGGATTTGGGGGGTCGCGGCTGTTTAGAGTCGATGAATTGCGTTTTGAATTGCACTGAATTCATCAGTTCGAGCTACATGAGATTTCATTTAGTTCAGAGATGCCTTTTTTGTGTTTTGACAGCAAGAGTTAAACTTACATGATTCCATTTCCTCCAGCGTTCTTGCGGTTGGTAATGGCTTACGACGATGAATCTTCTAAACTTTTCACAGTGAAGTATACTCCAGCCTGCAAAGTATTCGACCAAATGATCCGTATTTCGCATGTTTTGAGATAGACCCTTGGGTATATCTGGGTGAGCGTCCTCGGTTCTGGATCCGTATTCGGGGAGATAGCTTGTGGAAATAAATGGGTGATGTTGGCCTTCGTCGTCTGTGAGGCCGTCGAGGGAATCTGGCGATCCTTCTCTGCGATACCAATTCTCGTGTCCTTCGGGATATTCTGGGATAAGGTCTTTGATCAAAGAGTAGATTCGATACAGTCTGTAATTGGAGATTAGTTAGAAGATGTAGCTCCATGCAAGGGGCAAGATATATATACTTGTCATCTACCCAATTGTCAATCAATCCGAACAACCATCGCTGAATGTTTGGTCGGAAAAACATCTTCCAGGTTCCCGGGAATCGCTTGGGCAGAAGACCCTCAAACCATTCCAATATCAACAGCGCGGTTGCAGGTTCATTAATGATAACATCCTCCGTTATAAGGATTACGCCGCCCTGCGGGAAGAGTCGTTGCAGATGGCGATCATAACCCAGGGACTTGATCGGGTTGTTCAAGCTAATGTTGAAAATATTTGCCTGGCCAGCAAGCAATTTGTTGAGGCGAGGCATAAATTCATACCATATATAGCTCTGATGAAACTGTTACTGTGGTATTAGAGTCTAAGGAGCGAACACAGGATGTAATATAGTAACTTACCAGGATAGTAGCAGTTGACGAATCGGCTACCTCAAAAAATTTGCCCCATTCTCCGTCAACCCGATTGGAATATATGGCCTTCGTGCACGTCTCTAGGAGACGGTAAACTAGCTCAAACTCATCATCTGCTTCTGGTGGGAAGTAAAGGAAGAAGGTGAATGCGGGATTGGACGAGCGATGGTTAAACCTCAACTCCTCTAATGTGATGCCCCATTTGTCACGGAAGAGCTTGACGATGTCAACATTCGTGGGTTGAGGACCCGGCGGCAAGCTTGTAACGGCCGGTGGAACAACTGGTGGTCGTCCTGCTGGAATCACAGGCTCGGTCGCGGTCTCAAAAAGGGCAGCTGCTGGCCTCACAGGTGGTGCTGCAGAGCGAACTGTGCTAACAGGAGGAAGAGAACCTCGCGCTACGATCCGAAGCTCCGCAGAGGGAGGAATGTTCGCGCCTTCGTTCAAAAAAGACCAGGTGGGCGATCTTGATGCGTAAGCAACAAAGACTGTATTTGTACCCGGGGCAGGATGATACCACAAAGCCGCGAAATTATTCTGCCGAAGATAGTTGGCCATGTTGTTCACTTCGGAAGTAGTATCATCATAGCCAACAACCCAACCAGTGGCAAACTTTTTGTTGTAACTCTGCCGGCAAAGATTAGCATGAAGGATATCTGTGCATATGAGGAATCTACATACCCGCTCGCATAACTGACCATACTCATCGAGGGTACAGAGGTCTTTAAAATCAATTTGGATGTTGTGATTTGACTTTAAGTCGAGAAGTTGTCTTGCAGTAAGCCCATTAAGACCACAGAGCCGGACTGGGCCAATATGTACTTCAACAGCTCCAAATTCCAGTGTCGCAAGAACCTCCCCCGGGTTCCAATTGCGGCGCACGAAAGAGCCCCGGCCTGCCGTCCGTTGGTCGTCTCTTTCAATGCTGGGGTATACAGGAAAGTCTCCGGTAGTTCTTCGCTCGACACGGGGTCGATCTGGGATCGTGGGTGTGTTTGCATGTAGGTGTGGTCCTTTCCCTGGAGAAGGCATAGATACCGGACTATCTTGCCTTACAAATAGACTATCACTAGAGCTCCGGAGGAGTTGATTTGACGGCCGAATAGCCTGCTCACGGCTCTGAGCATGTATCCAATCTTGAGGCCTTCTTAGGTCCAGCTGAGAGATATCTGGAGTAGATTCACGCCGAGATGCTTTCTCATACCTCCATTTGGTTGATAGGTTGCGAAATGTTTCGGCTGCTGGCCCAGCTGACCCCGAGGCCAATCCCGTTCGTCTTGCCTTGAGAATTGTACTTAGATTTTTGGAAGTTTTTGGTCCTGGCTTGGGAATAATTGTTCCAGAGCTTCCGCTGGCTGTCTTAGTTGTTGTGACAAGCTGACTCCTGGAAGGAGGTGGTGGCAATGCCGTATTAAGCCCGGGCCTTTTTAGAGTCGATTTTGAAGCTGATGTAATATTTTGTGTCCTGTCGTTACTTCGTAGTTGTTGCTGTGACAGAGAGGGCTTTCTAGGGGCATTTGTTGCTAGTCTGCGTGCCATCAATGGCGGCCCATCGGGACTAGAGCTGCGAGACGTGTCCGGTGAAGAGGATCCGACTGTAATATGCTGGGGTTTGACAGGGCTGTTCGAAAAACCCGTATTAGAACCGCGTTTGACGGTCGCGTTTTTTTGTGGTTTGCCACTTTTGTTAGGAGATATCCGGCGGGTGTTTGCTTCGTTTCTGTGGTTTTCACTGATGTCGTTGTCGCTTCCGCTGGATATGTCCATCTCACTTCCATTGCTGTCGGAATCCGGAGGCGACCTACTCGGCAGGCCAAGACGCCTACGTTTCGCTCTCCGTCGTTCTTGCCGGTCGATCTTGGCTGCTTCGAGCTCCAATACCCGGCGGTCCAATGCCTCATGATCATATGCAGCAAGCTCATGGCGTGCAATTTTCTCCCGCTTGATCCTCCATTGCCGTAAAATATCAGGATCACAGAAGGACTCCTCTGGTTCCCAGGTACATCTCTCCTCAGGATACCCAAGCCATTTCACAAGGTACATTTGCACACCATCGATGATCCTCTCAGCCAATACCGCTTCCACATCATACTCATCTTGAGGATCGCTCGCCACTGTAGAGGTGAGGGAGATGTCATCATCTTCAATATCTTGCTCTGACTGCATCCTTGACAATTACACTGGGGAATAAGTGTAGGGCGAGGTCACTATTTTCGTATTAGTACATTCAGGATCAAGCTTTTCAAATGTAGCAAAGAAAGAAGAATTCGAGGCCAATTCTCTTTGGCATGCGAGTACTGGCATGCATATTATGCATAGTAATTTCCCTTCCATACCTCTTTGTAGAAAAGCCTGGGCTCGAGCAGTAGCCTCGCATCCTGGAAATGGCGGGAAAAGCTCTGTAAGTCCACGACAACTTCCGCCTTAATCAGAAATTGTGCGTGCGTCCATCTTCCTTGCTAGATATCCTCATTATCCTCAGTCTGCCGCCAATGCAATGAGTTAAGGCTGTTGAGACTTTCTGATACTTCCAACGGCGAAAGTGCGCTAAACCCTTCAGGGGAGCATTTCTCACGTACAGCTTGAGGTCGCCCAGAGCTTAGTAAGCAAGCGCTCTTGAGGCAAGATTAAACAAAAGTACCAGGTACTTTTTATTGGCAGACAGTTGGCCCAAAAAAGAAGTATCAGATACTTGTCGTCGTCGCGCCAGACTCCACTCCCTGTTCCTAACTCGACAGCGACACACCTCAACACCAAACCGTTCCTCCATCAAATATTATTCTGTTGCCTTAGAAGCCAACGGGTTCTCATAATTTTTGTTAAATAGTCCTCGGTTCCCTATCTCAGGCAAACGGGATTCGTGTTGTCGGTTTCCCATCCCAGTTTCTTCCCGTCCAACTCGCTTCCTTACCGCCTACACCTTCCATTGAAGGGGCACAACTGCCACCATGGCTAACGATGAATATGATGTGAGTTAAGGTCTTCTCTAGAAGCCATGGGCAACTTGTTGCTAACCGCTATTTGCCAACAGTTTCTCTTCAAGGGTAATTCTTGTCCCGTCGATCCCCGAGTCTCACTACCCCTTTCCTCGCAGCCCCTCAAACTCCTGCACGTTGTACACATACATGAAGATCTACGACTAACACGCCACTATCATCCTAATAGTGGTGCTTATTGGTGATTCTGGCGTCGGAAAATCCAATCTTTTGAGCCGCTTCACTCGCAACGAATTCAACCTGGACTCCAAGTCTACCATCGGTGTCGAATTCGCAACCCGGTCTATTCAGGTTGACTCCAAAACGATCAAGTCTCAAATCTGGGATACAGCGGGTCAGGAGCGATACAGGGCCATTACATCAGCCTATTACCGGGGTGCTGTCGGCGCACTGCTCGTCTACGATATCAGCAAACACCAGACCTACGAGAATGTGACACGGTGGTTAAAAGAACTTCGGGACCATGCCGATTCCAATATTGTCATCATGCTTGTTGGAAATAAGAGCGATTTAAGGCATCTCCGTGCGGTACCAACAGAGGAGGCTAAGCAGTTTGCGAGTACGTTGGAGATGTTGATTTTAAGTACCACCGGGATTACATAGAGTGCTTACCATGAGGAATAGGCGACAACAACCTGTCTTTCATTGAGACTTCTGCCCTCGATGCCAGCAATGTTGAACTCGCTTTCCAAAACATCCTTACAGGTATGCTACCTCCTTAAAACCAGCTGTTCAATTGACCCGGTGGGCTAACTTTCCACTCAAGAGATCTTCCGCATTGTGTCAAGCAAGGCCCTCGATAACGGCGACTCCTCCCAGAACCCGCTCGGAGACCGTAAAGTCGTAGAAATTACAAAGTCACAAGACAGTGAATCCAAACAGGGATGCTGTTAGGTGATGATGGTGCTTGGATTGCAACATGGGAGGAGAGTCAGCTTACTAGAAATCTGTGCTTTTGCCCATCTTGTCTTTTTCTTATCTGAAAGGGAGAGCAAATCAACCCTGTTCTTAGCCCTTTCACCGGACAAGGGGATCTTGTCTCATTTCAGCATCATGCAGGATGGATGGATTATGACAAGTTGATGTTGATATGATGATTGATGCGGATGGAATTATTTTCCTTCATTTTTTTACTTCTTTCATGGCTGGGAGTGTGTGTGTTATCCTTCTTCCATGTTTCTTCACCCTGTTAACCTCCTTTTCCTTTCCAACTTCTTTGCCCCTGATTATACTTCCTGCTCGGTTCTGTATGGCCAAATGCCTGTTCCACTTAAATCTGCTGTTGTTCTTGCCTTCTTAACAAAGCAGTTTTGTACCTGGTCATTGGGGAAATTGTGTCTATACCTGGGTTCAAATCAATTAATTCCATCAGATCGTTCACATTTACAGCACTTCATGCAACTGATTTGCCTGGTTGCTGAATGTGTGACCGTGTGGGCATGAGTAAATCAATTGTCACCTCAGTGACATGAGTGAGATGAAAGTCCAATTAGATTGTCATCACAAAATTATCTCCCCTTCAGTTCATTAAACTACTAATCCATATCTGAGATACATCCAAGGTACCAATAAATCAACTCTCCCCAGGAACAGGGCCAGGAGTGTTATGGCCAGTAACCCTTGCAACTCCCAGCACACCATCACTAATAGCATCCCTGAATTCCGCCTCATCCTCGCCTCGCTCGAGAATAACCCATTCAAGCGTCTGCACAAACGTCTCCCCGTTATTCTCGAACCACTCCCCCATCGCCCTGACGTACTTCTCCACCTGCTCCTTTAATTGGGTATTTTCACGCAGCCATAGAATCTGCCCCGGATCAAGCTTTAACATATCTTCAACGACGTAGTAGTGGGGGATTTCGTCTCCCCAGCCTTCTAGCCCTGGATCATGGTAGAGATCCGAGCGGAACTTGGTGGTGTATTTGTTGGCTGGTGGAGCGAAATGGTTAACTGGCTGAGTCGGGTTTGTGAAGCGGGAGCTGAAGAAAGGGGCATTTCCTTGGGTGTCGGTAGGCGAATACCCGTTTTGAGAGGGTGGTAGGGCAAAAGTCGACGGAGGGGGAGGGTAGTTCAGATGGATGTTGAAGGAAAGTGCCTGTGCGGAATCGGGATATCTCTTGTGGAATTTTCGCTGAATTGTGCCGTTGCTTGGACAGATCTGGTTCTGCACTACATCTCGGACAACCTGTCGAACATCTTCAATCTCAGATAACTCGCTAGAACTCCAATTATGCAAGAGCTTAGCACGTTCTCGAATAATAGACGGCACCATGCGCGAGGTACGAGGGAAGAGCGGGTTGTGAAACGCGCGACAGTAGAGCCAGAAACGGTATATAGCGCGGCGGAGGACAAACCGCTCCGTATCGGTCAAGAGTCGGCGATTCTCGTAGTCGGCCTTCCACTTTTTCAGCGGATAGATTTCCTCCCACTTCTTCGCAACACGGCCAACATGAACAATTTGTTGCAAGATATTAATGGACATGGGCGCTTCGCGTATGAGATAAGCTGGCTGACTCGAGTTTTGGGTGACTAATTGGATAATATCGTGAAGCGGACCGTACTCGTTTTCCGCAGCATTGGCAAGAATAGGTAGCTTCTGAGATAGTTTGAATATCCGGTAGATTCGGCGGCATGTTTGCGCAAGATTTAACACGTCCGCGATGGAATCGCATGTATAGAAGATATGGAGCACCAACTCCGTGGCGAGGTCGTCAAATAACATTTTTGATAAGCGTAAAAGTCTAGATAGAGTATGGTCAAGCATTGGTTAGCATACGCCTAGGAAGTAGCTGGGGAATTGACGAACGTGCTTTGGATAAGATATCAGATATATTGCGGTCAAATTGTTTTTGGACTATCAGAACAATGCGTATCGACGTTCTAAACCAGCGCCCCGCTAAGGAAAATTGGTAAAAAAGATCAATCTTAAAAGATCCGGCGACTGAGAGGACTGAACGACACGGACACTTCAGCTGAAAGAAGTGCCTCTGCCAGAGGGATGTTAGGGAATCAACTGCTGCTGACCCCGCTGCTTGGGGGCTCATAAAAGAGGATCACATCTCTGTTCGGTTTGGCCGAGGCCGTACTATAAAGCTGAGTATAAAGCCGCAAAGGGCTAGCAAGATTTGGTATCGCCATGGTTGATAATAGGAACGAGGAGGTCAAGAGGTTGGCTTTATTAGGGTCATCGATGTCGTTCACAATATTACGTAATGCAAGGGGCTTGGCTTGGCATCGCGGAGCGGAAACCCACTCCGCCAGGCTGATATTGTTCTCCAACTTCCAAACCATATCCTTGAGCAAAGATCTCAAGGGCTTTGGGGGTCTGGTTTTCTCACATCCACCATTCGCCTGACCTTGCAAGCCTTGCCTAGTTCGCCGCGTTTCCAGGGCTTAGATGCTTCAGAAATGGAAGGCCTCATCCGAGGACTGTCTCAGCGTTTGGGAGAGACTCGTTTACATTCAGGGCATTGAGTATGGAGGATAAGCCAATTGTCTCTCAGCAGCAGATCACGAACACCAATTCCATATCTCCCTGTTGAGAGTCCAGAGGGAATCCTGGATTTCCCAAACGACCTCGGTACTCCTTGGGCACTAGTCCTGGAGGGGCATGAGATGCGGGCCGCTTTAATCCCGGCTTGGGGTGAGGACAAATTCTCAAAATAGAAATGTTTCATCATTCGACCACAGATGATATTATCTCCTGCTAGCTTCGCTTAGTTATTCTGACCTTCTGACAGTGCCGTCAAACAACACGAAAGGATAATGCTTAACGCAATTCGAGATATCGACAAGTACGATTGGTTGAACGCTTGGAGAGGTTCATGTTTGCAAAAAGACCCTGTCATTCTGAGACACTTGCTCTTCCTCTCGGAGCCACTGTGAAATCACTCTTCCCCCTGATTCTGTGCCTGAAAACCTTCTTGTGCTCGGAACTCACAGATGTTGACCACTGACAAGCCGCGCACCTCGTATAGCTTATGAGCAGACAGGTGGATCGGCCAGAAAGACGATGCAAGAGGCTCTCATAGGCGGTCCTGGCCCTGAGTTTTCCACCGAGCCGCAAGGGCAGGCTCAGCAATCAGTGGATATAAAATGACCGAATTCCTCTTGTTTTTCGAGACAAGCCTTGGACCAGGTCATTCATTCTCTCTTCGACATTCAGTCATCCATTCTTTCTTGTAGGGATTTCCTACTGCCACTCTTTTTATTTGTTTTGCACGAGTTACATTCATTTGAATTGCTGTTTTGAGATCAGACATCGCGCTTTGGACGATCACAGCCTTAGTAGATATCCGTCTATTCCACCGACCATGGCTTCCACAGTCAAAATTGCACTTACCTACGGCATGGCGCTCCTCTCGACGGCACAAGCGCTTGCATCAAAGCCTCTCTAGGAATACCGCCATGGCCTCCCCCAAGCCGAATTCGAACAAGTCGCCTATACGTACGAGAAGAAGTCCTACAGCCCCCGCAATGTCGATGCATTTACCCTCGATGGCCAGACTCTGTTCTCCGGAGTCTGGTTCTACACCTGGAGCGGAAGTTATCTAGAGGACTGGCAGACCGGCATACACCTCACTGCTGAGCAATACAACGCATCCTTCACCCCGTCCAAGCTGCATATCCACAGGAACAGTGAGCTGGGCCCCCGCCATCTGGTCGGATACGCGGATGCCAAAGGTGAAGCTCGGTATGCTTCCATCTGGAGTGAATATACTAAAGGAGGACACACCGACATCGGCCTCACCCGCGATCAATTCTATAAGAAAGTCCCGAAACCCGAGCAAGGCTGCAAGTCCTCAAACGTTCTGCCCTCTGCAGTCTCTGCGTACGAAATCAAGGGCGAACCCCGCTACACCATATCATGGGCTTCGGGACCTGGCGTCTGCACTCAGACCCACATCGACCTCACTTCCACCGAATTCCTAGCGAAGCATAAGAACATCACCGAGCCTGCCAACTGCAGGTACAGACTTCAGAGCATCAAGGGCTATACTTTGGGTGGCAAGGTTCACTTTGCTGCTTCTTGGTGGACTGGGGGTGTGAAGACACCTCAGGTCATTAAAATCAATCTGACTGCCGCCCAGCTGCAAGCAGAGACTGTCAAGCAGCAAAAGAATGGGTGGAAGGTTGAGGCTATTAGCGGGTATGCTGTTAATGGCGCTGCTAGGTATACTGCCATCTGGCAGGATAACCCTCCACAGTAGCTGTTAAAATGGTAGATCCTGTATGCAGTCTTTCAAGAGTACGGGTGAAGTGCTTTCTCTTTTAACTTGGAACTAGCACAAGTGTTCGGTTTTTGTTCTTGCTTCTCTTCTTGACACTCACTCTATCGAAGGAGGAATTGGGTGCTTTCGTTCCAGGCCCATTTTACTTGTATAGTTATTAGATGAAAAATTAATTTTGAGGAAAAAAAATAGCCTATCACACCGGAGACGGGTGCTTTTAAGAGATGCGACTCTGCAGCCTCTGGTGAGTACGGAGCGTGACGCGAAGGAAGCGACGTCGAGCCGCGAAAGAAAAAAGAATTGGAGACATTTTAGCATGTCCTGGTTTCGATCCAGGGACCTGGGATGGATGTTAGAGAGGAGTTCGGAAATTTATGCGTTGATGGATAAACGTACCTCCGGGTTATGAGCCCGGCGCTATTCCGCTTAGCTAACATGCTGATGGCTGTCCTATTTTTGCCCTGACTCAATTCTCAGCAAATTCCTCCCGGCGATCGGGGAAGCCACCACTTAATCTTCGTTGGAGCCACCGAGCAAAGGTATCAAGATATCCAATGGTTTAAATATACTCGCCAGATCGAGATTTATTCCAGCCTATTTTTTAGAATTTACTCTACATTAAGAACCATTCAAATTTCCGCTCATGCGCCGTGTCTTATCACCCATGCTCCCTGAACCTTTCTAACCCCGGCCACCCGCTCCTGTGTATGAAACCGGTCCCAAGGTAATATGATACATAAGACTGAAGAGAAGGAGAGGGTTCCATGTAGAGCGCCAAACAGCCAACCAATATAGAGCCCGTTTTCCACCCAGCCGTCCAGCATTGCTGCCCGATATGTAAAATAGTGCAAGATGCGCAGCAAGAAAAAACAAAAACAACATCATCAAATCCCAACCCAGGCGCCGTTACCATGCATAACTATCGTCCTCTTCAAAAGGATCTTGACCGTCCCATTCTGCATCGTCAACCTCAGTACCGCTCAGTTCATCTGCGGCCACGATATCTTCTGCTGGACGGAGGTTGTCAATAAGAATCTTGACCACGTTACACATCCCCTGCACAGGCCTATCCCGTCCAAGGGAGGATAGATTGCCGCCCGCTTGACTGGAACTCTGAATACGGTTTTCGTCAGTTGTCTCTGGGTCAGAAGAAGACGATTCCTCGGTGTTTTGGACTTGTGCCTTGTCGGCGAGGCGGCGACTGGATCTTATTGGGACGGCCGCTCCAGAACCCTCATCCATGGAACGTATTCGGGACCCATTGCTTGTGGAGCCGGCGGATTCTTGAAGAGGCAATGGCTCCCGAATGGACGTGGAATATGACCGTGGTGGATTTGACTTTCTGAGAAAAGTTCGCTCAAGTTCACGCACCCAGGTCTCGCGAAACTTCGCTCTGTCTCTCCATTCGATATCAAGTATAGCGGTAAGTATCAGCGTCCTCAAATCCGGGAAGTTTGGAGCAGCATCGATGAGCGATCTGAGAACCATTTCGGCAGTGGGGACTTCCCATTTGCGGAGGCGCTCCAGTTCTAGATGTTGGAGGGTGCTTGGCCACCAAGGTATCTCTGATTCTAGGAGAAGTTCATCAAAATACGGCTCCACGTTGTGTTCAAAACGCGACGGAGACTTGTAGATGAAGTTCATGGTAAAGACTCTAAGGTGCGGACACAAATCCCCGAGGCCAGTTGTAAACGACATGTTTAGGGATCGATTGTGTTCCAAGACGAGTTCGCGAAGACCTCGTCCGTGAGCCACTAGATACTGCTCTAGAGCATCAGATTCGACATCATCACATTGTATTATGGAGAGAGCTCGCAAATCCGTCGGCAAAAGCGGGAGCAGCTCATCCACATATGAGCAATATTTGAATTCCAGTCGACTGAGGTACGGAAGTGCTTCCCGGGAAAGGGCCAAAGCCAATTCTTCCACTGGCATAATTATCCTTTCGTCGCCTTCATCCTTGGAATCTTGGGCTGATCTGGCTGAAGACAGGTTGAAGAAACGAAGGCTCCGAATTGTAGAGAGATAGGGAAGATTGTGCAGGGTTTTTATGGTTCCAAAGTCCATGCGGCCGTTCCATTCCCAGCTCCAAAGGCGTGGGTGCCCGGTATCAGTAGCTTCGTTCAAACCAGCAAACATCATTTGCGGCAGATTTTTCATAGTCGAGCCAGGGAGATTATATTCCCTTGGATCATAGAGGCGCAGATGTCTGAGATGCGGGGTGACGGCAAGAAGCATACACAGTGAGACAGGTTTGACACGGTGTGCATCAACCTCGAGCTTTCTAACCTTGCTCCTGTAATTAGTCGACAAGGAGTCTTGGTCTTGGGACAGCAACTGCAATAACGCCTTCATCTTCATGGGAATATTGACAGGAGGGGAATAGTATAAAGCCGCCATCGCAGGCTCAAAGAAAGCTCGACATAATCGGGATGTCCTCAACAGCCAGTTTACTGACTTCGAGACATCCACTGATGGGTTGTCATTCACCGCCGGGGAGAGGTAAAAGAAGATATCGAATAGGATATGGTAAGGGAGGGAGGCCCAAGGAGGCGTGACTTGCGTTTTAGCAGGCGTCGAGAGAGACGAATGCTTAGTTTTGGCCCTTCTCTTCGAAGGTGAACCGATATCTGGCTGCTGAGCATCTTGTGGACGTTTCGTTTGACGCGTTGTAGATCGCGTTGCTCGGGGAGACATGGTTGTCGGTTGAAGTTGCGTTCACATGCTTTCAGAAGAGACCATCCCAAATGACTTTACTGAGAAAAGGAACATAGGGAAGTGATAGGAACAGAAAACTGGATCAGCAGAGGGCAAAGAATCATCGACGCCCAAAACACTCGAGAAGCAATGAAAAAGAAACAAACTTCAGTGAATGCCAAAGATGTCATCGAGGTCTGCAGAGTTTCTTAGTAAGTGTGTTGCCACGCACCTGACCTTCCTTCCACCCTTACCATCCGGTCGTTGGGCCTTTCTTTTATCAATGGGATATCACTGGGATCTCATCCACTTGACAGGCCAGGAGAAAATTAAAAAATGAATTTTTTTAATATCATAATACAACACCTACAATTGCACCATTCCCTAGCATTGATCAAGCCCACACCATAAAACATGCGGTTGGTGCCGAAAAAGAAGACAAAAAAGCAACCAAGTTCCAACTCAGGCAAACAAAGTCTTGGTATCAAGTTCATCCTTCTTCCTATTCCCCTCTGCCCCAGCAGCAAGTCCCAGGCCCGTCATGCGCTCATTCCGATCCATCTGTCCTGCGCGTCTTGACACATATCGACCGGCCTTCTTCAACCTGACCTCGCGCCGCACCTGGTTCCCACTAACGTATTCACGATTCTCATAAATGACCGGACCGCCAAAGCTCCCCTCCAGAATGACGATGGGAGTCAACACGAATCGAGGTCCAATCTCCACCAGCGAAATCTCAGGTGCCCCGTCCTTGCCACGCTTCGATTTCTTCGCCTTTGCACTGTCCTCCTCCTTCTCCTTATCTTCGGAAGCAGCAGTAGCGACAACTCCATCCGTCTCCCGGATCTCAAATACCCGGACCCAGATCTTTCCATCAACCCAGTAAATCCCAATAATCCGATCGATAAACGGCTTCATGCCTCGAACGCCTCGTTTCGGCACACTGAAGACACTCCTAAGCATCTCGCGCGCTAACCCCCTCCACTCATTCCCAGGCTTCATAATCGTCTCATCATCAAACGAGTTGTCAAACACCACAATCCCCCTACCGCCCTTTAGGCAATTGCCAGCGAAACCTGTGCCTAATTCGCCCATAGTGTGTAGATTGGTAACGGAGAATTTGATCGTGGGTCCATTCGGCGGTCGCGATAGCCATAGATATAGATCCTGGCCCTGTTTTTTGGCCTCGAGGAAGAAGATCACGTTGCAAGAGTGCAGGTCTGCCAGAGAGTTAAGGAGAAAGTTGTAGCCTGCGGTTTTCTTTTTTGTGTCGAGTTTGCTTTCTTTGTGGGTATGAGGGAGGAGGGCGGACAGGTCGGCGAGGAGATGACGATGTCTGCATTGAGAGGTTTATACGTTAGTTATTGATTTTTTTTCCCCCGTAGAATGCAGAGGGAATGGACATACCTATATGAGACGCCTCTCGATGTGAGCATTAAAACCCTAGTTTTGGGCATATACTGTGACGGATGCGACTTGGGATTCGGACGTGTTTCTACCCCATTGCTGTTACTGGCCTCGACTTCCGCTTCCTCCTCCTCTACCTCGCTGTCGTCAGTGCTCTCGTCGCTGAGCATTTCCTGCATAACAACATCTTCGTCGATCTCGTCGCCAGTAGCAGGCTTGCTTTTCTTTTTCGAAATAGACTTGTATACGGCTGCCATTTTAATAGATTTTGAGAATTTTCAACAGAAAAAGAGGGAAAAAAGAAAGGGAATGGTTGATCGCAGAAATTCCTCTCATGATCACAAAAATGCGGCAGAATTATTTCTCGCTCGGACTGATCCTTCACCGCCCTAAAAACTTAGTAAGCACATTCAAGAAATCCCTCCAATCAAAAGTAAGCCGGCCATCTCAACGCTCGATTCGCCCAAACATCCTTCAACAATTGCGAGACCAAAGAAATACACACAAGAATGTATCGCTACATACAGTCTTTGAAAGGTATCCTTCATTAGTTCATTAAAAAGAATATGATCCAATGGAAACAAATTGCCCAAATATCCTGTCACAAAGCCACCGAATGCCACATCGAAACAAATTGATTGATATGATTACCTGCTCCAGTTTCCCGAATATCCTCCGCTATCTGACCTATAATGTGGTGGTGGTGGGTGTGGGGGAGTATAACGGCGTTGCGCAGGTACACCGCCGGCATACCCTCCCCCGTTGTCCGCTTGCCCTCTCTGATAATCCCACGACGGCGCATTCGCCTGCCCACGAGCGCTCGGAGCTGCATAGTAATCCTGATTTGGACTTGGGTTTGGTGGATATCCTCGGCCCTGTCCTTGGTACTGATCTATCGGTCCGCGATCATACTGGGCTGGTGGAGGCTGGCCGCCATATCCTCCCTGGCTGGATTGCAAACGTTGAGCACGTAGGCGCTCTGCCTCTCTGTACGACGTTGGGAAAATGGGGGCAGAACCGGGCTCCCTGCGGATGACCGTGATTGCGTTTTCCTTTGGAGGAGCAGGCTGTACAGGATGGCCACCGGGGGAAATCCTCCTTGGGAACTGGCCAGGTGGTACTGGGATTGCCTGACTCTGGTAATAGGCATCTGCTTGCTGCGGCTGGCCCGGGTAGCCACCCATTCCTTGTTGCGGAGACTGAGATTGGCCTGGGTATTGTTGGTACTGGGCTCCCATATCCATGGGTGTATTATTTGGCGGCATAGCTGCCATTCCCGGGCCCTGGCTGGGTTGATTCTCCGCATACTGGCCTGGAACACTGGGGGACATCCGGGGCATACCATGGGGGCTAGGGCTAATATGCATAGTACTGTTATCCGTCATTCCATAAGCCGGGCTTTGACGTTGCTGAGGAGAAAAAGAAACACCGGCAGGAGCACCATCATTTTGTGATGGCGGGGGGCCTTGCCCCATCGGCTCGTCCTGCTGTTGGTTCTGTGGCACTTGGCCTTGGCTGTACGGTTGCTGGTAAGGTTGCTCCGTTGTAGAATACTGACCAGGCGCCGTCTGTGCAGGAGAGTAGGAGGCCTGTGGTCGATCATTCTCATAAATTGTCAGTATCGATGAACATAATCTCAAGGAGTGGGAGTGTGGACATACTGTTTGTTGGACACCGACCATCTCGTCTGTGTTGCTACGACTTGCAAGATCTGATGCAACCTGGTTAAGTATGCCCTGGCTGGGTGGACGGGACGACTGCATCGGGTCTCCAATAGTCGGAGTTCGTTGTGATCCTGGTGTATTTGTCTGATAATACTGAGCTCCTGCCGGGGGAGTTTGCATGCTCTGATCGAATGGAGAATTCTAATCATCCTATGTCAGCCGATATCTATTGATTGGGCGAATATGCAAAGATAAGAAACGGGATCTGTCAGCGTACAGAGTAGTTATCACCGTTTCTCCATTTCCCACTCCTTAGTTCCTCAAATTCGCGTGTAGCTTCCGACTCGGACGGTGCTAAGCTGTCTGCACGAGGCGCGCCATAAGGGCCAGGGCTGGCCATCGAATGCGGCGTCGACGATGGCGTGGGAATGAAAGGTTCTGTGGGAATGTCCCACTGCGCTTTGCCCGTCGCAGGCTGGACATAGTACCATTTTTTGGAACTTCCTTCCCACTGGGCAAGCCTTAGATTCGAATCGCCAGTGAGATGGCCCCCAAGTTAGCGACATATACATGCAAGAGACAGATGGAAGTTGAAATAATGGAAGTTAAAAGCATACCATCCTTCTGGCACGGTTGGTGGAGGAGCGGATGGCCCACCAGCATCTGGGCTTAGAACCCTCGATGATTGCGGACTCATAACGTTGGTTTGGGGATGCCTTTGATGCTCAAAGTGAATGATTTTCCACGGGCGTCGATACAGAGATTAAATCTCTTTCTAATCTTGATAGATCCGGAATATCCAAGGTAAACCTCCGAAAGATCGTACAGCGGGGGAGCGATCGCGTACGAAGAGCGTGCTGCTGGGCAGACTTGCGGCGCGGAAAAAGAAACGAACGAATGACAATGAACAGTAGCCACCCAGATATTTCAGGAATTTTTGGACAGAAGCCTACATCACTGCATCGTGACGTGATTAGTCCACGATACCGGGTTGGAATGGTTTGAACAGTCCGGCCGTGCTGGTGGTTCGATGTGGTCGGTAGTCTCAACGTAGTCCTCCTCCTTGCCAACGAAAGGAACCAGGTTAAAATGTGGTGAAAACGAAGGCAACGGTCCGGTTTTTGTGAAACGGGAAAAAGAAAAGAATGTTCGTTGAAAAGCGCAGCGGGCGACCGACGATGGGCGTGCTGTGGTTGATGTTGCAGCGAAACTCGGGCTTCCCCACTCTCCGCTCACAAAAGCAAAATGTTCAGACGGGCCGGAGGTGGTCAGTCAAGGGTTTCACGACACTCTTCCCTCTTCTTGTGTCTCTCTCAGGCCCGGTCTAGCCTAGACGCGGTGGCGATTGAGAAAACTACCGGAGGCCCAATGCAAGGAGGTTAAGCGCGCAACGTTGGTTGGGTGGTGGTGTGTCAACTTGATGGGTGCGGGGCTCGGGTCAGCCCGTTCTCTACCACGGATGGACGACGGGATGCTTTTCAGACTCTCTCAAACTTCCCTTGCTGGCAGGTTGACGTCGACGGTTGAGGAGAGAGATGGAGAGAGGGAGATGGAAGGCAGAGGAGTCTCGATGAGGTGATGTCGACTCCCCATGCACGTGGTTGACGGCTGGTAGTGGGTGAACGACACTGAAAACTGTTTACCATATTTACACTCACAGAGCGGCCGTAATTACGAAATTTGGACATGTTCTTTCACCAGCATTTCACGACATATTCCCATGCTATTATCAACTTCGGATGACTGTAAATAAACTAGCGTGGCATAACATCATCAGCAATGGACGCCAATCTCCAAATCATCCCGATGGACAAGCAGATCATCTGCCAATAACTACCCTAATCCTCAAGGCAAAAAAAAACGTCGACCTCAGCCTATAGGTATTTCGAGCCGGTTAGGCACACATATCTGTAGAAATAGTGGAAAGTTGCAATACGAACCATGATGTAACGCCCATGAACTATCGCTTTAGGCCTTTATGCAGTCTCTTCTTCTTCCTTAGTGGCCTTGCCATCGGTATCCTCCTTCTCGTCGATGGGAGCCTCTTTCTTAGCGTTCTTGCGGGGGGGCTTCGTTGGTGTCTTGCTTGGCGTATCTTCGGGATTCTTGGGCTTACGCTTGCGAGGAGTGGCGGTAGGCGTTGCTTTTTCCTTGCCGTTAGGGGTGCCGTTGGTGCCGTTGGAGGCAGCATCACTGAAGGCCGTCTTCTTCAACTTTGCGAAATGCTGGCTATTGAAATGTTAGTTTGGGGACAACGGAGAGGATGAATTCGAAGGGGATGTGCTCAGAGCAGAGAGGCTGCTCAAGGACGTACCGACAAGCCTCAGAAGTGAATCCATCCCCCATTGCGGCAGCCACCTTGTCCCAAGCAGGCTTGGTCTCAGGGTCGATGATGTTAAACAGAAGTTTCAAGTCGGTAGATTCGTTCCAATTAATCGGCATGTTGCTGGATGTAGCGAGTAAAGCGCGAGAGGTGTGGATAATAAATTCGAGAAGTCTCGAGATGATCTGGATGCTCGAAGAAGGATGCTTTTGGAGATGATTTTGTAAAGGAAATAGTGAAGAGGGAAGAGAAGAAGAGAGAAGGTGGTTGATAGGAGGAGAAGGGAAATCTGAGAGATGTTAAAGATGGGACGAGAAAGATCTCAGCGGAACTGAAAAATTCTTCATCAGATTGTGTTCACTTGTGTATTGCACGGCCACAAGGGAAAATAGCTTGACTGTTTGACCAAGTGAATCTTGGGAGTCAGGTTACAAGTGAAATGCCCTTGTAAAGGGAACACACCCTGACTAGAATAAAATCAAGCTCACAATAGAGCAATGTTATGATGGCTGTTAAGAAATATGAAACACAACTGCACTGCAGTTGAACCATTCCTATCCATTCCAACAAGTATAAGAATGACCAATTCTTCCATAGACAAGCCTTGGATTTGTTTTCTCCACCACATGACAGTGCGACAGCTCAGGCATATTCTGAGATAAAAAGCTCATCAAAACTGAGAGCTGTTACAGAGACGCTTCCCACAAGCTTCATGCTTGGATTAAAATACCATTTCCACTTAATAAAGGGTCAAAGATGGGCTGGCTGCGTTGGCGGGCGTATTGAGCCCAATTCTGATGCCCATAAGAACACCGCCGGGGAAAGATCTTCGCCAAATCCATACCAGCATATCTTTGCATAGCACCTTTTCTTGAGTGGCTGACTGACCGCTCGCAACTACTAGCTGCATTGGTATGCTAGGTACAGCTATGCCATCACCGAAAAGCTTGGCTTTAGGTATAGATATGAACTGCCGAAATACAACTTGCGGCGGCTTCAAGTGCTCCAACTGGAAATGGACGAGTGGATTGTACACTGGACAACAGCGGTGCCCAGTCGGGTCAGCCACCAAAGTTCGCCTCGACCAGGTGATAATCTGGCTAAGGCCGGGATGGAATATTGTTAATCCGAAATTGAGCGAGCCTCGGAGGGGGCGGGATTGATAGGCAGAGCACGGTTTCCACCCTCAATGAAGGATGAGTTTTGTTGCAGGTAAAAAAGATACAGCAACCAGCTTATGAGCATAGTGGAATGACACACAGCTTATAGCCCAGAGATAACTTCCCAATCTTGGACTTCACATGCCTAAAAATATTTTAACACGGATATCAACCTACTAGTATACTAGTATATATTATATGTGGAGGTAAATCCCTGGACCAAAACAAGAACAAATCATAATATGTTGAACCTTTCTTCTAGTGCAATTCACTTCTTCATGGGGGGTGTGGATGGGGTAATTCATATCTCTCATTCAATAAACCCTGTCTTGGAATTGCCGTGCTCTACCATCTGCCAGCATGGGGCAATGGGGCATAATGCTAGTCTTCATATTTGATGAGAGACGTTCAAACTTTTCTGTATGTGATGTCAGCTTTGAGCTCTCAGGTGAGGCACAAACAATTATTACATGTTTCTTTGCTCTCTGCTCTTCTTTTGATGGCGCTCATGACGACCTCCCAGCATGGCCACATCATGTATGCAATGTCTTCCTTGTACACATGATGGATATGATGAATGCCTCTGTTCCTTCTGCACTAAATGTGGTAATTTTGGGCACATTAGGGATTCATGCACACAAAGGCCATGTTTCCAGTGCAGCAGAAGACATGGGACTAATGAATGTCCAATAGAGGATGATGGGATGCTCTTGTTGCATCAACCACACTTGACAGCTGTTTCTGAACCAGGTAGCAGCCTCCCTTACTTGCCCTGCTCTTGGGTTTTGTATTTTTAAAATGTGTACTGATATTTTCAAAAGGCATCCCTGAGTTGCAGGACAATGTGTCAGACATCGATCTCACGAAGAGAGCTGGGGAAATGGATATCTCCAACCTTGGAACTGCTGCGCATCATACCAATCTTGAAAACCTTGGATTAGTTGATCGTACGGCTATTCTACGACATCTTATCTTCCGAATTAGGGTCCGCTTTAAAGAAAGATACCCTTAGAGGATAACTTGACTTTGGCTGTGCGAAGAATTTGTGAGAATGGACGGTTCACTCCGCCCAGGTATGTGTCCGAATTCTAAGCAAAGCGAAGAGATACTGACTGTTCTCAAGCCTGGTTCTGTTGGGGGCAGTCCTGAAAAATCCGATGAAACTGGTGTATACCTCCACATCTTGTGGCGGCGCCATGCGCCAGGTCGCTTTTGGCTGTATGTTGGTCAAGCGGTTCAGTTCAGCGCGAGAATCGCCACACACAATAATCCATATCGTCGGGAGCGCCAGCGCTCATTGCATTATACGATTTGGGCTTCAGATCCTGATATGGAATCGGTATATCGTGAAACTCGCTGCGCATGACACGATCGCGTCAGAGGAAGGCCAGCTTTTGCTCAATGTCCAGGAAATGTGGATGAGCCTAATCTTCCAGACACTGAGAGGATTCCACCTAGATGAGTTTCTACCCTCGCATTCAAACAAACTTTGGGCTGGCAACCACCTCAATGTTGCACTGCCATTATGGCAGAGTTTTTCGTTGGTTCCCAATGCCGAAGCGATGGGTGGAAGGCTTGCTTTCCAGGAATATCCTGCATAACGAGCTTCCGGTAATGCGTCAGTGGGCCAAGGATGCTCGTGACGCTTTTAATGATATTCGCAACTCCCCAGAACTTGCGCTTCGCCGCTATTACCAAGATCTTCATGAAAGAAGGCGTGAGCACGCACAGGCAGCTTGGGAGAAGAAGAAGTTTGACGATTTGACGGAGTACTTATCAGGGAAACTCGTCGTCGTCGAACAAAGCCACGGGGGAGAGACGAATGAGATTAGTGCCGGAGTTTTTCGATTTACAATCTCGCGAAAGTTGGGGGTGAAACTCAACGACGGAGATGAAGTTTTTGCTCAGTTTCACCTTGCTGACGGCCGTCACCCATACGCCTATGCCCGCAAAGCGCAGCAAGACGACCCTGCGAGTCGGTTTGCAGTTTCAATCCAAGGCAATAATACGAACGGTAGCTTTTACGAGTGGCTAAGAACAGATGGAAGCCGGAATATTCAAAAGATGAATTCCCTCGTTGATGTACTAGAAGGATTTTCTCTACAGGAGAGCCAATCGTTCAAGCGCCGGTGGCATGTGGGACGCACTATTAAAGGGCAAAGATCTTCAAGGAAGAATATGTACTCCTAGCTTAATAAACTAGCGGGTACTCTGCACGTACATAACTAGATACATGGAGGTAGGTAGTCTATGTGCCTGATGTTGATAGCATGCTGGGTGTGCATCTCTTGAATGTTAGTTTGGTAACCAGGCATGGCAAAGCCACTTCGTCCTTTTCAAAAGACTAGTTTTTTAATCCAAAAAAAGGTCACCGTAGCAACAGGCCAGCAAGACCCATTCGCTGAACGAGAGAAACGAAGCAAAGGACAAAAAAAAATTATTGGTTCTCCAAGATAGCATGTCCTGGTTTCGATCCAGGGACCTGTTGAAAGTTAGTTGACTGAATTGGGAATTCTGGTTTCGAGATAAACGTACCTCCGGGTTATGAGCCCGGCGCTATTCCGCTTAGCTAACATGCTGCAATGTTATTTGAAATTAGCCCGGAACACAACTACCTGTGTCTATTGTTCCACAGATATCGACTTTATGAACGGGCGCCTTCCGTCCTCCTTGATGACCACTTACAGCCATAAATGCTGGCAATATCCCTACTGACATATCGAAATCGAATTTGTAACGCATCCTGCTCCTCGACGAGGGCTTCAGGCGCAGCGACACGACCTCCGACGTCCCCTCCGTCTGGGACGGCCGCTTCTTCCGCCACCTCAACCGCCTCGAAGCCAGCTGCACAAAAATGCGACAGGACGCGGCATAAGGTGAAGTATGTGGGGATTAACTATGAGATCAAAAAAAGATGAATTACAATTATTAACCCAAGGTGTTCATGTCCCAATGACTATCTACTTCGGCAATTAAATCTCTTTGCTTCAGAATTTTTGAGCATAAACCAAAGGACATTCCATGTCAGCCACGTGACATTATTCTGATACTTGTCCCAGCCCAAAGAGCCATAATTACCAATTAATACTCCCGATGCTAAAAACCGTCTCCGCCAGTTATCACGTAGATAGCCATATCGCTTCGCGCTTTGTCGCAGACCGGACCTAGAGTATCCACCATCGGAAACATTTGTTCCTCGTTGGAAGCTTCTTCAAAGGGGATAGGCCCATGGGAGCCATGACATAGAAAGAGCCTTGGAAAGTCAAAGCCCGGTCCGGAGCATGACCAATTGAAGAAGAAGCCCAATGCCAGAGTGAAGAGACAAAGACAAAGAAACCATGAGATGCAGTTGCTTGCAGACGCTCGAAAGTCAGGAGTATTCCGGAGACCGGACGCCTCTGAAAACCGGTCCAGAACTCCGGGTCCGCTGCCGCAGGCACAGCTACCTTTACCAAAAAAGGTCTGTGAACTCCATCCTCGGCTCCGCCAAAGGCCGCCCAGGCCTCCGTTCAGTGAGTGTATGCGCTCTCCAGCCGGAATTCTGAAGGAGCGACAGCCCTGGTCGCCCGAGGTAGATGATGCTCCCTCCCCTCCGTGCGAATGCCGCATACGCGTTCATGCTCTCCAAACCAGGATATTCAGGGTGGCACCCCGTGATCGCGACGCCGTATCCTTCGAAAGCGGCCGCTCCCCGGACATGCAAGCCACGATCCGTGATACCATCATATCCACGGCGATCAAGGCTTTCCTCGAGGATTCCGACCATCAGCAGATCGACGCTGGACTCGCGCGGGCGCTGAAATGCCCAGTTGATATATCCCTGCCGGATATTGAGGATGAGCCACAGGGATGAAGTAAAGACAGCGCCGAAGCCATAGCTGTGGACATCGTAGAGTGAGCTTCCGAGATCATCGTGCCGCGCGATACGTCGCCAGTTGGAGATTTTGCGGATACGTACGCCGCCTGCGAGCTCCATACGTGAGGCCCGGTCCTCGTCGAACATACGCTATGGCGTATGCGAGATACGTGAAAGTGGGTAGGACCATTATCGTCTTGGGCTTTGCACTGGGGGCCCGCCTTGGGCATGGCTGGACGAAGAATGTGATTTCGGCAATGACATATTCGCGCTTGAGACCTTTGGCGAGAACCGCATAAGCACCAGAGGGAACGCCGTTGGGTATTCTAACCTTGAAGTCGGTGGACCACGCAGCGTCATCCAGATTGTCCTCATGGAAATGAATGGCGCCATAAACATATATGGCCTTTGTCCCATCAGGCTCAGAACCATCCCAGTCATGCCCTTTTTGACAGCTGTCGTAGGGGCATTGATTAAAGTGCCATCATTGGCATTATTGGAAGTATCGGTGATTTTATCGGTTGAAATACCCAGCGCAAAGCCATATTTCGCCCACGTTGTGCATGACACTCCGTCGTGGGAGACTTGAATTTCGGGGGAATCGAGACGGCCATTGAAAACACTGGCTGGAATTTTTGTCCCGTTCAACCCGTTAATGAAAAATCCTGCAGTCATCCTTAATGGCCTCTCGCTGTTCAGCAATATTGGAGAATTAGTCTTCTTAGCGAAGGCACGGGCCAGTGTCTCCCAGTGATTGACCTCGGTTGATAGGTCATGGCGGTTGATAGCGAGGTCAACGTGCGCCCATCGCCAGCGTCGTAGCATTATCTCGGCCACATGCGGCTCAATGGCCTTCCCTTTCCCCACATAAACCCCAACTGCCCCCTTTCCACGCATAGAGAGCGCATCCTCGATCCTCTCGACGGTGCTAAACCTGATTATAGGGCTCGTGACTCGTTTCAAAGTCCATGCCAATGCAACTGGTGCCACGGTCCATCCCTTTCGCTTCGCGAGCTCCTCTACCCGGTTGATGATTTCCTTGGATTCGGGTGGAGGTTCTCCGTCGCTAGCAGACCGAACAGTAGTTTCTTGGACTTTCAATGGACGAGCGAGCTGGCCTTCGGAGAGCGGGCCCCGCTAATAGTTAAATATTCATAAGCATGGATAGGTAGGAGGCTGGAAGAAGTGCAAACTTACCGGGACAATAGCCACGCCGGTTGCATTGCAATATTTATTCATCTCCCGCTCTTCCTCGCGGTACAGTAAATTGTATCGGCCCTGTTAAGCTGATTAGCGACACGAAAGAGTTGAAAAAGGGACTGCAGCTAGTGCGCACCTGCATGGCGACGAATTTCGTCCATCCATTCTTCTCTGCACAGAATTGCATCATGGCAAATTGGTACGTCCACATCGAGGAAGCTCCAATGTATCGGATTTTCCCCGCGGTGACTAGATCATGAAGCGCGCGCATAGTCTCCTCGATTGGCGTGTATGGATCGAAACGGTGAACCCAGAAGAGATCAATGTAATCGCTTTCCAATCGTTCGAGGGAGTTATTTACTGCAGTAAAAATAGCCGTCCTTGAGAGGCCTTTTACCTCAGTTAGTCGCCTGTATGTCACATAATATAAATCTTTGTATGGAGCTTACCAAACTGGTTAACGTAATCTTTCGTTCGCCTTAATTTCATGCAGGATAGGGTATGCATGGAACTGTTGCTCTTCTACACAGCTATAGGCTTTTGTCATGAGTAATAACTTGTGTCGTGGGAGCTTGTATTGTTTGATCGCTTGGGCGATAACCCTCTCTGAATCTCCATTGGAATAGATATTTGCTGTATCCCACTACGGTTCGAACAAAAGTCAGCTTTCAAGACACAGAGCCAGGCGCGAAGGTAAAACAAACCGTGTTGACTCCTCTATCGTAAGCTGCCTTAAGGAGTGGGAGAGCCTTTTCCGGCCCTATCACCCAATCGGCCCACTCCGGATTCCCAATGCTCATACATCGACGATTGGAACGGACACGCGGAGTCCACTGTTCCCGAGGAGCTTAGAGTCGACTTTCGTTGCCTCCAGGGACTTTGCAACGCCTGCTGGAAGGGGTGCCATGTCCAATGACGGGAGGGGTATACTGAAGGCCACAGGAATTGCTAACAGGTTAATAACAATCAGGAGTCCGCTTACATCGCTGGCAAGATCGGTGCATCCTTTTATAATTCCATGATAATGCCGAAATAGGTGACTCGCACATCTCCTGGTGGGGAGACATAACTCCTCCGGACACTCTTGTTCTTTCCAAGATCACACGATTGTGTCTGTCTTGAAGTTTTACCTGAGTGAGATATCCACGGCCCGAGCACCCATTCCCAGTGCTCGTCGGGCATTGTGGGGCCGATCCCTTTCCGAGCCGATCGGATCGCGATGCGACAGCTCCAGGTCAAGGATGGACTGGGGTTCTCCGTATGGCGCGGGGGTATCTGAACGCGAAGAGCATCGAAAAGAGTGCTTTATATGATGCGGAGTTCCTCATGTTGGATGATAAATTATTCTAAGCCAGAACAGATCCTAGATTCTCAAGCAAGAATTCGACCACAGTTATTTCACGATGGGAAGCCAGACAACAAAGCCATACCCGCCAGGGATACATGCTCCTTCCGTGACCTTTTTCCAGGATGACGATAAGCAAGAAATCGACTGGGTGACCCAAGACCAGCATTTGGACTTCCTGGTCAAATCCGGGGTGCATGGCAGTATGTGTTCCGATACAGTAACCTGCTTCGATCGGTGAGTAGAAGCTGATGTGATAATAGTTGTGCTAGCGGGCTCAAGCGGCGAGTCGGCCACGCTGACGATAGACGAGAGGAGCCAGTTGGTCCGAAGAACTCGGGAGATCGCTAAAGCAAATGGAAGGGAGGATCTCACCATCACCGTGGGTTGTTTGGCCGGCTGCACCAGAGATATTATGGCCCAGATTTCAATAGGCCACCAGAGCGGCGCGGATTTCGCGTTGGTGGTAGTACCGGCCGTTTTCCACTGGGCCATGACGCAGGGGGCCATTGTCGACTTCTTCCAGGAAATCGCCGACCGTTCTCCGATTCCAATTGTGATTTACAATTTCCCAAACATAGTAGGGGGTTTGGATGTCAATTCAGATATGTTGGAAACGCTTAGCGTCCACCCAAACATCAGCGCCGTCAAGTTGACCTGCGGAGGAATTGGCAAGGTGACAAGAGTGGCGGCACATAGCCCACCCAGTCAGTTTGCAGCCGTGACTGGACAGAGTGATTGGATTGTGTCTGCAGTGGTAGCTGGAGGAACTGGTTGTATCTCAGGCGTGGCAAATTTGTTCCCCAAGGTAAGCCCAAAACACCTTTCAACGCAGTAAGCTCCAGTGATTAATGCATTTATCAGGTTCTGCTTGAGATATATAATCTCAGCCAGAACGGTCAGTTCGCGGCGGCGACTGAACTGCAACAAAAGCTAGGCTCACCAGAATGGGGAATCGGAACCTCAGACGTTAACGGGATGAAATGGATCATCGCAAAGCAGCGGGGATATCAAACGACTGCAGACTGTCGCCGACCATTTCCCAAATTCTCGGATCCGGAAAAGAGAGAGCGTGTCATGCGGTTGGTCGCGCCGCTTGTTTCTGTAGAGGAACAGCTAAATTTGAGGAAGTAAAGAGCGATCAGAAAAATAAGAAAGGAATCAATTCCTGAGATCATCTCGCTGCCAAAACTCAAACAATTGCGAGGCTAGAGTTTAGCAGCTCTAAGCATACGGACTGAATGTGAACCCTTGTACCTGCCTCACGTTGCCTCCTTTGAAGCTCTTCTAGTACATTAGCGGTCATATTGGCGTTTGTGACAACGTGTTGAAGACCGCGAATCGTCTCCAGGATCCACTGGCACTCGTCGTAATCATCCTCTTCAGAACCCCATAGAAATAATGGCCACAGCATGTTGACCGGCAAAGGTTCACCATCGTCGATCATGAGATGCATCATTTCCTTAATTTTACAGAGTGCTGTCATCATTGCTTTTGGACGTGGCAAATGGCGGTGGGCGACTCGATGCAGGTGAATGTAACAGGCGTAAAAATTGGCAAGGTACGTCCGGAATGAGCGAACGATGGCTGATGCGAGTGGTTCAGCCAAGGTATCACCGCCGATATTTCCCGAGACGGCATAATCTGTCAGTTGCGGTCGCCGATCATACAAGGAAGATAGATCTTTAAGGATATCGGCAGCAATAGCCATCACTTCAGTCTCATCTTCCACTGTTCCTCGACTGCGATGATTGTGGGCGATGCGAGTGATGCGGCCCGTAATTGTCTGGACTTCTTGGAAGAACGCGATCCCCGGCTGGCAGAGCATGTCATAGACCACCTCGTGTGGCCCAAAATTCGTGGTGGGCTCCGAACCCTCAGGATCTGAGCTTGAAGAGGCAGAGCTTGGGGTTGATGGATAGATCCCAGATGTGTCGTTAATCAAGAGTCCTTCTCCACCAGCTAATGCAGCTCGGGCATCCGACAAACGAATCCAAGATATGATTCTCTGTTCTAATAGTCTGTTATTAGCAGGAGCAGTAGCCAGTCGACAAAATGGTCCCTAACAAACCTAAAGCGCCCAAGGCAGCCCTCCGTGATGTTTGAAGTACATTATGGGCCATTCCGAGATTTAAGTAGGCTAAATCCAGCCGGCCAGTCAGAAACTCCAAGAAAAGTCAGTAAAATCGAACGAAGCATAGATTCATATGGAATCAAATGGACAAACATTTGTGTATGTAAGAAAGAAAATAGTTGTCAAAATGTATTTGAGCTCATTACTATGGACTTTCAGAGTTCCTCCGGATTTATGAAACTTTTGCGACAGTTCATTCGCAGCTTCATCATAGTATTTTTGGAAATCGGCCTTTTGCCCCGTATTACCGACCTGTATGGCTCCGAATGCCGCCATCGAATTACGAACCATTAGGGAGGAGGCGGCCATGCTTGCAAACAGTGCTCGCACAGAAGCGTATCTCGGTCCGCTCTCGATAGGATCCAAGATCGGTGGCACATGTAATGGTAGTTCTTCCATATCTATGCTAGTAATTGAAGACTGCCGTGGGGACCGTTCCGGTGCAGGGGGGGAACTCATGGCATCTGCGTTGGTAAACGGCACACGCTCAGGTGGCATATGCCCCGGCACAATAAAATCACCAAATTCCGGCGGGTAATTGCCCTGAAACACGGAAAAGATTTCCGTGGGATCTGTCATGGATTGCGCGAAGTCAAAGAGATATGCAGAAGGTGATGGCCTGTTGACTTCCGGATTCGCGATGGCTGGTTCAATAGGGGTCCCTGTCCCTACGTTCCTGGCGGGCGACGGTCGCTGGGGCCCGACGTCTTTCCAGGCGCATTCCAGATTCAGGCGTTGGCAATGATAGCACTGGGGTTTCTGCTCGTTGCATCTGACCTTGCGACGCTTACAGGTCAAGCAACCATTTCGCGATCGACCGCCATGAAGTCGACGATGGCCGGCTGCGCGAGCAACGAAAGGCAGGGAGGTCATAATTCATAGTACATTAGTTTGAGTACTAGAAGATAGAAGGGAGAAGATGGTTAACGCAGGTTCATATTGGCAACCCGCTGTCCCCGGGGAGAAAGAAAGAGAGAGACGTCACCCTGCAGCCGTCAATGGGGGTAGCAGCCCTAATATCTTGGCATGGGGTAACTACGAGCAACAAATTGGGACCTCGGCACCCCCCCTGAAGTCTTGGCATAACTACCAATCCCTTCCCTTTGGATGTTGGGGTTGATATTCGAGAATAGACATCTCGGGAGGACTTGAGCTATATCCCGTTACTGCTTGCATTGAGGAGAGGTTTATGGTATAGTTTATTCTTCAGCACAGCCCAGGATGCCAATTATGAACAGAGGAACGGACTGCTCAAGAACCCAGTGCATGTACAGTATCCAGGTTGGACGCATGGGCGACACGCCTCCTCGTTGCAAGACGTGACGACGGAGAAGTTGGCCTTCGAACCATTTGGATGGTGGCCATAACAGGGCTCCCTCTTTGGAGGCTAGAGTATTACTCTATCTTTTTCTTGCCCGTATCAGGTTTCAAATTCCATCTGCGACTTTTGTCCCTCCCCACCGATAACTTGAAGTACGGTTCCCGCAACGGCACGTTGCTGCATCAGGGTAAAAGGCAGCGATCACCAAATAATTTCATCCTTCATCATTCACGGCTGCTCCAAGACACATCGATCTCGTCTCGCTGCTGCCGCAGCCGTTAACCAACTATGGGCTAACGGACGGTATCTCAACTCTGACGTCGAATAACTGTGGCGTTCTCAAGGTTTACATATCGCCATCGATTAGCCGAACGGTGTTTTGCGTGGAGCATGGCTGCCACGAGGGTGACAGGTTTCTTTTGGCCAATAAAGCAATAATGTCACGACAAGCAGTAAATCAAGATCCGTGCAAGCAGAGACGGTCGCCTCACAAGGACTCCCAAATCAATCCACGAATCGCTTTACGGTAGCCAAGCGGACTAGTCGGCCCGAGGAGACACCCGACAGACAGCCGACCCGGCGCGAGACGACGTCTAAGCGCGATTGGACGGAAAATCGAACTTGGACTGATGGCCTGCTTCTCCGCTCATATCAGATTTTGGTTGATCTCCGGATTATTACCCGTTTAGGCATAGGACATCGATTCCGCCGTGACCCTCGATCCGTCGTCCACAGTCTGGGGCATTACCCCGGACTGACTGGGGTATGTCTTCCTGGGGAAAATATCCATTTATCATGAAAGGCTTTCCTGCTTTTCCTGGGTTACCGTCCGTGATCTAAACCTCTTGCTTCACACATTACTCCTCCGTTCTTCTCCGACAGCACCGTGCTGTGTGAACTTCAGAGGCTCAAACTATGCAGAGTCCGGATATCGAATGTATAGGAGGTACAAAACCCTCTCAACGCCGAGAGGCCCGTCCAGAAAAGGCGGCTTCAGAAACGGTGGAACATGCGTTGGTCACACTGACGGAGGAAGATGTAAGTGTTTTTCATGAGTAGATGTCGGTATCCCTTCGTGAAACTGGCTGACTCTGCCAACCCAGAACGATCGGATCAAGAGAAAGACGGATATAACCATCTTGTCACTGCTCACTTGGATCTATCTCTTGCAGGTATGATTTACAGAGATACCCCCTTCAGCTTACAGAGCAGTCTTCTCACCACCCCTAGGTTTTGGATAAAGCCGTGCTGGGGACTTCGTCGGTTTTCGGTCTCCAGAAGGATACTAACCTCACGGGTCGTCAATATTCCCTCGTTGGGTCAATTTCACCTATAGCACAGTTGGCATGGCAGCCCTTCTCAGCCTGGTTGATTGTGAAGGTACCGCACCGGATACTGATGCCAGCGCTAGTCCTAGGATGGGGGACTGCACAAGCATGTTTGGCTGCATGTCATAACTTTGGAGGGTTGCTCGCCGCTCGCTTCTTTCTGGGCCTGTTCGAAGCAGGTTGTATGCCTCTCTTTACCATCATCACGGGTCAATGGTATCGCCGCGTCGAGCAACCACTTCGAGTCTCCATTTGGTATTCTACGAACGGCATATCCACCGTGGTAGCCTCCGCTTTATCTTATGGCCTTGGCCATATCAAGTCCGATGTTTTAAAACCGTGGCAAGCGTCAGTTTTTCCTGCTTCATTCTACCTTGGATACCCTACTTATAGCTGAGCAGGATCTTTCTCGTTACTGGACTGGTGACTATTGCCAGTGCACCCTTGGTCTATTGGAAACTGGACAACGATATCACCGAAGCCCGCTTTCTCACCGAGCACGAACGACTCCAGGGCGTAGAACGCCTCCGCGCCAACCAGACCGGTGCTACCTACAGCGAGTTTAAATGGGCTCACGTTTGGGAAGTGCTTATTGAACCTAAGTCCTGGCTATGGGTTGGCATGGCCGTGCTGCCAAATTTGGGCTCAGCCATGACGAGTATCTTTGGCCCGCTCATCGTCTCCGGCTTTGGATTCGACAAATTCCAGACATTGCTGCTGAATATCCCTTTCGGAGTCGTACAGACCATCGTGATCGTCGTCTGCTGCTGGGCATCCTATAAAATGAAACTGAAATCCGCTGTCTTGGTGGGCTTCATGGTCCCTGTAGTGGCCGGCACCGGAATGCTTTACGGGCTCAACCGCAATAAATCCGATCAACCTGCACTGCTCGCAGCGTACTACCTCTGCGCCTTTTTGTTCGCTGGAAACCCCCTCCTCCTGACGTGGGTCGTGGGAAATACGGCTGGTGCTACGAAGAAGTCTGTCACGCTTTCGCTTTACCAGGCTGGTCTGTCCGCAGGAAACATCGTGGGCCCACTTCTATTCAGTGATGAACAAGCTCCGGAATATCGGGTGGGAACACGGGCCGTACTTGGAATTTTTATTGCTATGATTGCATGCGTTATCATCCAGTTCTTCAATTTAGTGTTCCTGAACAAGATGCAGAAGAAGAGGAGAGTCAGAAACGGGAAAAGTGCGGTTATTGTTGACCAGTCGATGAAGAAAGAGGTCAACGCAGATGGCAAGATGTACGAACAAGCAGTGGGCGAGGTGGTACATCCGGACATGACTGACAGGGAAAATGACGAGTTTGTATATATTTATTGATTGAATTAGTCCTGAGATTCCAATATGGACCAAGAGTCTCGGCCCGCTCATTTAAGAGATACTTAAGATTAGTTAATACCTAAGACGGCTTCAGCAGCGGATAATGGTTGCCTGCGCTTGTCTTTGCGGTAAGATTCCCAAGTCATCAACATCATCAGCCTTTGGATGAGGAATCAAAGATGGAGAGTATTTTCAAGGATTCTAACTTACCATGGTTGAGCGGACGACAGGCATCACTCTGCCTTCATACCTCCATGGGTGTGTAGTATATACCAGCACAGAATACTCACATCCTTCAGCTCTCAACACCACACCTGCTATCTCTGAGTTCTTCTATTTTAACCTGAGAGGTTCTGTTTTCCTATTACCCATACAGTATCCTCAGTTTTCGATTCTCCGTCACGATGTCCACTGAACTTGAACTGAACGTTCTGCTGGCCCTGATCTTGCTGATGCTGGTCGTGATGCTTATCCCACACCTGCTAAAAATCTGTGAACGCTATTTCTCCAGAAACTTCTCAGGGGATGATAAGAATTGGAAAATGTTTTCCTGGGCCTACATGGACGCCATAACCGACCTTCTTCTGGCTTATTCTGCGTGGACCCTGTATTTGGACGGACAGTGTGCATAGGCCTATTCAGTGACGCGCACCGACTTCGTGGGAATAATCGACGGTACGAATCTCAACAATGCCCTTTACCCCGACAACCTTCCATATACCCTTCTAGATGGCTCGGTGCTACGAATCGCTGCTGAAAGTGATGACAAAATGCAGACTTATACCGCATCCAACCACATCCTCCGTTGGACGAGGAGATTATTCCGGTTATCTTCCTTGAAGATATCAATGTTCAGCCACGCAAGGGAAAGCCACGCAAGAGAAAGCTCCACCCCCCAAAAAGCAAGAGATGACAAAAGGCGATATGACCGAGCAGCCAGGTCGAAATAGAGGGTCGATCATTTGTTTCTTCGAAGATGTAATTAACTGGCGTTAATACGAGGCCATTCGAAGCATTCTGAATAATTCAAGGCATCCACCGTGCGAGAAGCTCAATATAGTCCATCAATAAATCAGGATATAACTGGCGGAAAATCCTCAATGCATAATACCAGAAATTCTCACCTACGGGAAACAGTTTTCCCTGGACGAGCTTTATGGAGCAGCTTGACAACTCCCTCATGTCCATTTCTTGCAGCCAGGAAGAGAGGAGTTTGACCAAACTTGTCCTTGGGCTCTAGGAAGTTTCGTCCAAGCTCCTTCGCTCGTGCATGGGCAGTATAACCGGAAGAGAGTATCCTAGCAGCTGGCACTATCAGAGGAAGTAAACCTCTAAGCCAGAAGGTGCCGGCTGCGCGGTCTGTCCAGGACTGTTCCCCCAATGGCCATCCTGTCCGCGGATAGCCACGATGCCAACCGATACTCGTATATTGCACCATACCTCCTCCTATCGCCAAATGCAACAAGAATGACGCGAACTTCGCAGAAGTCGACACGATAATGGGAGAATTCCAGTAGATCAAGGTAACCTACTCGACGAGCGCGTTCTCTCCGTGTATCACCGTGACTTCGAGGCACTGGGAGAATCGATGCTCAGGCGGTAGCTCCGCCTTGGCTAGTAATTCATTTCGTCCTAAACATGTAGCAAGCCTAACTCCGTTGATCAGTCTCTTCATTGCTAATCAATATCATCCTCGTTGCTTTCCCGTCAGCTCTCTGTGCGGCCGAAATCGAGATTTAACTTATATCACGTGATTCAGGTCTTGGCGAGAAGACAGTCTGTCCGTCCAATGCCGTCCAGCAAATGGTCTGATACGCACGCACTCTTCCGCAGACGAAATATCGATAGCACCATGACTTTCGCCTGGAAATCCGCTGGCTTAACGTACGCAGCTCTGCCTCCTACCTGTATTTCGCTTTTTTCCGCTCCAATTGCTGACTCTAGCTGCCCATTAGATACAACCGCTACCTGGCCGTTGCGTCCAGGGCGGTTCGCCGATCCCTCAAACCCGAATTCCGCGTCAAGGCTGAGAACCGCGGAGCTGCAGAGATGAGATTCTCTAAGTGGCAGGTCAGTAAAGCGAATTTCTATATGGATGAGGAATCGTCGGGATACAGCGGTCGCTAACACCTGCGCTGCTCGCATTACAGAACGGCAAGCAAGGAGACTTGAAGAGCTTGGCCGCTGAAAACGCCGGAGCCGCCGAAGAAGTCGCCGCAGCGTCGAAGCAAAAGTAAATCCGGAGTCGCCACTTGTTGAGCAGCGATGATGGGCGGAGATACAGTCAGAGGGGGAACGAATGTGTTGTACTTGTACATTGAGCGGGAGCCATGCTGTGACAATTCGCTGCTTTCGGCAGATTAAATTGCTTCCTCTATAGATATCAAAGACGACTGCAAAATTTACTTTATCAACCGTTTTCATTTCTAGATCTTGTTGAGCAATTGGTAGTTGAATTTCGTTGTAGCGGAATGGCCGAGAGACCGACAAACAAATTTGTATGTAGCCGAAACGAGGGATGACGATGGTGCTCACTCAACTACACACACCACACCCAGTTGTATTGGTCAATAGAGATACCGGGCATGATATATTGCACAATATAAGCATTCCTCCAAAGCCATCCATTTCTCCGTGAGCCCGAGCAGCATTACTCCCGCGCGATGCTACCAATTCGAAGTTCCCCGCGCAACGTGCAGGCCCGCGACATCACAGAGGAATTCACAAATGCTGCGTCAAGTGTGTCACCCCAGATCGCCGCTGTATATCATTTGATACGTATAGCTAATCTGGAGGATAGAGTTACGGACCGGCCAACTCGTCAAAGATGAATACTTCACGCTGTTTGAGTCCGTGGGTGCGCTGGAGGTGCGAATATCCCGATCTATATAGCCGTTTGCGAGCCCCTCCGGTTATCCAGATTTATACAGACTGTCATTTGGACAAGGAAAAAGATTGCTGACGAGCGGATGAATTGGATGCTTGTAGATTATGGACTCCAAGATGGATAGCGGATACCTTGCGCCGGGCGAGACATTGGAAGACGACTACGACGTATTAAGAGAGCTGCTACCGGAGGAAGTGCTGGGGATTATGGACCAGCTCTTATGCCACGAGGTGCGTCTTGGAATAATGGGGATAGAAGGGTTGCCGTGGTTGCAATATGGGATACTGACCTCGACCACCAACGTTTAGGTTGCGTGGCATATGGGGCATCCGCTCTCACAGACATTATTCACGTCGATATACCTTGATCGGCTGCTATGGCCAGTGCCGAAATCTCTCGAAGAAGCACAGTTTAGCCCTCGTGATTCAGTCTGCGGTCATAAGCCAAACACCGGTGACGGGAAGGAAGACGGAGGTGGGGGGAAAGACGAAGGTCTTGTTTCGGTTGTTCTGAGGGCCTATTGCCTGGGTTTGATCAAGGCTTGTGATCGCGTCCTCACAAGGGTGAGCTCAGAGTATTACTATGAGGTGAGCCTCTCCTAAGCATTCCATCCTCTGCACCCTAATTGACCCGTATCACACATTAGGAGGAAGATTTTGTCACACAGCTCTATAATCGGAAACTCCTTTCCGGCATCGAGCCTGAGGAGATATATACTCTCCTCGAAGATGCTATAGCTTGGTTACGCGAACATGAAGAGGGAATCGAGGCAAATCTCAGAGAGGCTCTTATGAACCGACTGATTTTCCGGCGGGAGTTCCTCTCCGTCGTCGATATGGATGTATCTGTCATTCAGAAGAGAAGCACAGAGAGTTTATCATCCAGCCTCCATCAGATCGAGCTCATCCAACAGTCTATCCCCTTGGGAAAACCAGTGGAAGAATCGTTTAGTGACAAAGTCCAGCGGCGATTGGCCAGCACAGTTCCTCCGCGGCCTATCATCCGGATCAATCCCAAAGATGCCATTACATTTTTGAACCGCTTTTGCAGAGACGCTATGGACGTGCAGCAAATTCTGGACTGCCGCCGCCCATATGATCTCCAGGTAGGCTTCTTTACCAAAAAGACTCTACTTTCAAAAACCCGCTGACATTTTTTCGCTTTCCTATAGAACCTGGTTTGGGCATTACAATCCCGAAATCCGCAACCTTCGGTTTATATCAGGTCTCTGACGCAATCGTTCCTGGTGAACGAGATGCGAATACTCGGCTCCACATCCATTAAACGGTTCTGTTACGATGACCTCGCGGACCTTGTATTGCCATGTAGTCAACTACTGGATGTTAAAAACGAGGACGTAGAGCTACCATCAGACCCTCGATTCCAAATTGCGAAGCATATGGACACATTCATTCAACGCGTGGCTCAGGTAAGTTTTATCACCGGCTTGATTATATGTCGCTAATTCCATAAAGCCGTTCGTAGATACCTACCGAACAACATGTTTGAATCGATGCCGTATACGGCGCACACTTTGCCACTCAGTGGTCGATTGGGATCATCTGCAAGCAGAGGTGAGTCTAGACGTGTGATGAATGGCTTTTTCAAGATTTGGAGCTGATTATCGTGTCGTAGGCTGAAGATTTTGACGTCCAACTTCGTGCACTGACTTTAGAACCGCCAATAACGCTGCACGGAGACGAACCTACGTATTCATACCCCCTTAGCAGCTGGGCATATCACCAAAAGCTGCGACAGCTTCGATTTATTTTACAGCTGGGCTTTGAGCTGAGTATCTACTCGCCGGAGGAGCTTCCTGGTATATATTGGTATTTATCACATTTGTGTTCAACACATCTTAGCCACCTCGACCGGATTCGATCCTGTGTGATGGCCGCAAATCGCCGGTCTTCAACCTCCTCCTATTCGATATCTGCCAAGTCAGCGGCGGCGAATTCAACGGAGCGCCAGAGCGCATTTGACCGGACATTTAAGCTAATTGACCGACTCACGACGGAACTTATCGCTATTGATGCATTTGCAATTGCGCTGCACGCACTCTACACGCTATTACGGCGTCGCAACCTATTGCGATCGATATATCTATCATCTTCAAAGCATTATTCATCCGATAATCTGCGCTACGAACTCCGCATGAAGCCGTTCTCTTCCGTTTCCCTGCCAGAGTTCATTCCTTTCGAGCTATTTGAGCAGGAAGTCAACATGCCGGGAGAGAGCGATGAAGCAGTTCTAGAAAGAGGCTTATGTGCTATCGCCGAAGCGAAGAAAGGGCTGGAACAACGGCTTAAAGAGGGGCCATATTTACAGCCGTCTCAAACAAAACCAGGAGATAAGTCCAAAGAGTCGGTTTCGGGTCTTGAGGCGGACTGGAGCAAGGATGTGAAGGATTCTTTGCGAGCTGCTATTGCAGCAGGTATAGCACTGGGTACACTCAAGAAGGCTTTGCAGTCCGCTCCAAAGGAAAAATCCGCCACAGGTATCGAAGCCGTTAACCCACCCTCGGATAGGCTGAACAAGCTCTTGGTTGAGATACCTGAGATTGGCTCGAAGGCTCGCTGGCACAATTGGTGGATTGTTCCACAGTTATCCGAGATCCCGGCTGCCTGAAGCGCTGACGTGAAATCGGTAGCGCCTGGTCACTGACGAGACGAGAGCTTCTTGTGCTGGAAGCACCGGCAGGTACGGTTTGCTTCTAGATGGTTCGCTTTCTTGGGTTCCTAGTTAGGAGGGAGGTATACTGAATGATCGCGTGGCATAGGGTCGGACGGTCTGACGTGTATGTAGACGACAGAAACAATAGATGCACCCGAAGTGCTTATTTCTCCATAGGAACACTCGAGAGATACACCACAGGGAATCCGAGAGGAAAGAAAGGCCCATTCAACTCAACGTGACAAGACTGAGGACCATCATGACACCTCCTAGGATCCAGATACTCCCACCAATCCCTCTCAGTGCTGCCCCATCCCCTTTCTGAGCTTTATTCCCCGAACCCTTCGTATTAGACATCAACTCCGATAACCTTTTCGAATAATCCGGCGCATCAACCGGCACGGCCACCGAGCCCGGTTCACAGGGGGACTCCCTCTTCTCCACTGAGCCAGTAACACCGTCATCACAATCACGGCGGTGGACCACTGATCGGTACTTGATCTTGTTTCCGACGGGGACGCAACAACGGCCGCTTATCTTGCCGTTTTCAGAGTAGAATTCAAGGTCTCCGGGACAGCAGCGTTCAACGTTGTTGACTGTACTGCAGCTTATGTTTGTACTTGAGTTTGCGCGTGCGGTTCCTGCTTTAGATCGGGACGTTTTTGTTAAGAGGGTTATGAAGGGTGGAGAGAGAGCCAGGTACCTATGCATGCTAGGAGGAGGAACGCCGTTGGCCACATTGTGATCAGTATACACGCAGGTGTACGCATGGTTTCTGCTTGTCGACGCAATGGGAGCCCCTGGATATAGGGCGGAGCGGCTGGTGAATGGCAATCCAGTGGGCGAAGGCAGTTCTGGTGTAGGGGTTATCGGTTGTTGGTACAGGTAGTACAGGTAGTAAGATTGAATATAGCAGTGTGTAGACAGATAGTAGGTGTCGACTGGAGTTGGGAAGATGGTGAGGTGACTGGATCTCCTATCCATTATCTAACAAGGGGTTAAATGCGAGGATAGAAAAATACAGCCAACGGGTACATCGTTTGGTTGTACAAAAAATTCTTCATCCAACTTGCATCTACGGCTTCAGCTAGAGAAGCTCTCGCAGAAGAGGCCACTGAATTGTTTCCAGTACGCGCCATGTGGCTACTGTTTCGACCTTTCTGCTCGATTGGATGAAGATGAGTTCCCACACGGCAGGAAGAGATAAAGACTTCAAACTCGGGGACTAAGGGTATTGAAGAAATTATTTCGGACTGTTAGACGAGCAAAAGGAACTCACAGTGCCGCTGTCGGAGTACTTTATGCATATGCTGGCTCCAATCAATATCCCGACGGCGTTGCATCGAGAATTCACCTATAAACCGGGCCTCATTTGAAAGTCATGTCCCACACCTCGTTTGAGGGGGATACAGCCATCAATCCAAGCCGAGATACTCATCGATGTCAACCCCAATCCCCCTCGCCAACTCCACAATCCACTCATCGTCAACTGATCGCCCAGAGCCAATCGCAACATTCACATTCAAACACCACTTCTCGCCGCTATCCAAAGCATTCCCAGACGTAGCAGCCGCAGAAGAAGCAGGCACCACAAGTCTCAGCCGTTGAAGCGTCGCCAGCTCCGGATATATCGCATCCGCGACCGGAGGGACTGTCGTTAACGGCGGGTTAGGGTCTATAGCATGGAAGATCGCTAGGAGTCGCTCTAGCGGAAACGGGCGGGGAGTGAGAAAATTCGATATACTTTTGCCACGGAAGAGGGATGTAGATGTCGAAGCCGTGGATTTGGTCACTCGTGACTGCACAGCGGGCTTCTTCCCGGATTTGCTTGGTGTCGTGGGATCGTCAAGATCCCGCTCTTCATTCTGTATCTGGGGCAGAATGTTTACGCGACCACGGCGACGCCGTTTCTTTTTCGACGAGGTAAATTTGGAGAAGAGGACAGTGTCGAGTCGTGGAGGAATGTGGGCAGCAAGAAAAGCTGCTGTGAGGAGTAGAGACGGGAAATATGGCAGTGTTGGAAGTGGTGGCTTTTTTATAAAGCTCGATGACGCAGAGCCATTTGTCGTAGAGGTCTGTAACGAAGTATCCGGCACGATGCGATGGATAAGCATTGATTCTCCCTGCTGCTGGAAAAGCGCTCGGTTCTTGACAAGCAATCGAGAAAAGTCCCACGCTCCCGAGCCCGGGGGCTTCTCATTATGGACGATTGGCGCAATGAAGCGCGGCCAGAGCTTCTCGCATGTTGATCGAAAGGCGGGTATTGTGCCTGCAGTTGGACCGATCAACGAGTCGTATAGAATTGATAGAAAAGGGCTATAGAGGTGTTCCGCTATGTCTGCGCCTAGCTCGGGCACATCCGGAGGCGGGGATAACGAAAGGATGGAAAGCATCTCGTTGCGGCTGTACGGCGGAAAGTAGATATGAGGTATACCGGCGATTTGTAGGAATAGTGGTCGGGGTGTAAACTTCGACACGAAGACAATAGACAACGAGGGAACCTGCCCAAGGAGAGAAAACTGTTGAGTAACCCAGACGAAGCAAGAGATATATAGACCAGGTGTAAACCTACCAAATCCCCTACTCTAGCCAATGCCGCCAGCAACATCTGGCCGCCTTCTCGCAGATTGTCCACCCCATCCAACACGAGCACAAAATTCCCACATCTCGTTCTACCCAATATATCCCCCAGCACCCCAGACAACGAACTAACATGCTCGCACCTCGCCTTCTCGGCTGCCTTCAGCCATTCTTCCTCCATCCCTTCAGCAAACAGCCTCGATCCCGCCATCCGTATCGCGTTGATTGTGCTCGAAACGATCTTCATCAAGAGATGGCGTGCAGTGATACACTCCGCGACTCTGATGATGGAGTAGAGAAAGGGATCGAGTGCATCCTGTTGGTCTTGTTCGGTTTCCTTTTTTCTCTTTTTCCTTTCACTGCCGCTTGTCTCGTTCTCCGCTGTTAATCTCTCCGATACTTCGAAAAGGGAGGAGAGGAGAGTTCGGAGGACGCTTGATTTCCCAGATGCCTGGGGCCCGTGGATGAATATGGCGGGAGGGGACGGTAAGCTAGGCTACACATATTCACATAATAGTTAGCTAGTTGTTATTTATACATTGAAGTATAACAAGGATAGCTCCAAGTGCTGAGAAGGCATGAATTCATCGGAGTCGGTATACTAACATGAAGAAGAGGGAGAAGCTGTTTGATTTGAAGTCCGCGGCAGGGCCATTGTTGTGAAATTGAGAGGATGAGTTCCTCAGGAAGTATTGAGCCCATTTGACCGTTTCATCTAGTTATAATGAGGTATGGTTTTGGTAAATGATATCAGTGAGGTTGGTCTGCAGTTCTCTTAAAAGTTGGAGGTCCGCGTCGCGCGTCAGCCCAGCCTCGGAGCTTCGGCTTGGCGCTTTTCTATCAAAACTAGGTGTTCAATACAGATATCAATTCCATTCATTTACCATGTTCATGTTAATACTAACTTTGCAGAAAAAAAGGAAATGATAACAGGGGGGAAATTCTGGGGCATCTGGCTATGAGTACATCTATTTGAGATGACACTGGGAGAAAAGTCATAGTACATAACGAGCATCATTGGACAAAGAAAACAGAGGGGTTGAAGAAGCAATACATTGCAAGAAGATAAAAGGTAGATGGATCCAACGACCAAAATGACAAGAAAATCCGATAGTAGACTCAGAGCAGTGGACCTGCTAGAATTTGCTGGGATCTCAGTCGATTGAAAGTAGCCCTGGGTTGGTCGAAGGTAAATGGCGTGAAATGGACAATGCGACAACAAGAATGGCAATCCATATCAACCGGGAGGCTCTCCGCTCGAGCTTGACTGTCATTTGGCGCTTAGTCGCTATTGCCGACAGTAGACATATCAATGTCCGATCCAAGCGTGATATTGACGATAGAGATGGCGAAGGAGATGAGCACATCCAAATAGTTGAAATGGTACCAAAATCAAAATGAAGTTGAACCAGAAATGCTGCCGAAGACTGGAGGCTGTCGTGCACAGGAAGGGTCAGAGGGAACCAAGGGAATACAGCTTAAAACAGGCTGTGTCAACCGGAATCGGTGGGTAAGGATAGTCACATGAAGGAGGAAAGGGAGAGATAACAGTCAACTTATAGGCAGCGACTGTTACCCCAGTCGTTGGAGTACAGCTATGGCTTGCGAGGCCAGGCATATGTAGGGCGTAGGTTGTACAACGCGGTGCAAGACACCACGAATGTGGAAATAATAATATGCATCGTAAGATCCGTGAAGAGGCGCGAGGAACTTGGACTGAGACTTGATCGTCGGTCTTAGATGTCGTTCCTGGGCTTTCTAATCCTTTCTTCGCGTAGGAAATGTGTGGAGTCTCGCGTTGCGGCCGTAAGTCGTTATGAATCGTTGCGTCGTTTCAATTGGTGGTACAATCTCTAGGACAAAGAGAAAAGGAAAAGAGGTGAAAGGTTCGTCGGGTTTAATAAAGACTGAATCCGGGAGAGGTGGTCCCGTTGATTCCATTGAGGAGGTTGCTGCCCTGTTGAGGAATAGGACAATATATAGTTGTCGCTGAGTTATCCCCGTTGGGAGTCGCAGATACTCCGTTTGCAGATGAGCCGGCACCTACAGTCGTAGCCGCGCTCGAGACACTCAAGGTGTCAGACATTTGGAGCTGGGGACCAAACTGCGAAAGGCTGGGTGCAGAGAATCCATGGGTCTGGTGATACACCCTATTTTCATCACTGGGTGTCAATTGACCAGTTCCATTCCCATTTACACGGCTCTGAGAGTCGATACTCATGATTTTCCCAGCAATGCGGCGGCCATGGGGAGTTTGGCGAATAGATGGTAGGATCGGCCTAATGGCCTCGATAAGAGCGGTGCGAGTTTCTGGATCAGCATAATCCATCGCAGTTTGAACCACATAGTTCGCAAAAGAATCCCGCAACATGATTTCGAGGGAGTTTGCGGACAACATTTCCAGGATCAGAAGACGTCGAACCTGGAAATCGGCGGTCCGAAGACATTTTTCAATGACATTGGAGCTGAATTTCTGCTTTGATAGCATTGGAACACTGCCCAAGAAAGTTTGGCAAAGGGGTTCCGTAAAGTGTGGCTCTGCAAGGTCCACTAAAAAGTTGTTAGTTACAACAGGTACCGATTAAAAGCTGAAATTGACTTACAGATATACTGGACGACATAGTTTCCAAATGGGTCCTGCACGAGGGCAAAGGAGTTGCTGGTGATCTGAGAAATCAACCGCGCGCGTTGCTCGCCCGATGCATGATCAATGCAACGTTGCAGGACGCAACAGCCATGGCGATGGGTACCGACAGCGACGCAGCTAGCCCCAACTGCGTCATAAATAAACTAAACCAAGTCATTAATTGATAGAACACGATGGAATCTGGCTAAGAAATGGTAATACCTGGGCGTCGGAAGCCGAAAGCCGATTCAGACATTTCTGGATAACGTGGTTCCCATTCAGGTCTTGAACAAGGTCAACGACCTTTCCACGCAAAGATTCGATAACAGTTTGGGTCTAGAGAACAGTTAATCCAACGAGCTCGGCTTGCAAATCAACCGACGGAGGTATATACCTGTTCAGGCGTGGAAATAAATTCAATCATCTTCTGGAGAGCTCGGGTTCCATGCTGATTAAAAGCAATCTGAACCAATTGAGGAGCAGCGTTATTGATAAGACCAGTGCGCTGCTCATCATTCGAAAATTCAAGCAACTTCTGGCAGAGATAGTTGCCAAAGGGATCTGCAAAAGAAGGTGCGTCAGTCCTGTGTTTCACAAAGCAGCTCGAGGGGAAACCAACCAGTCATGAGCTCAACCACATGCATATGGGTTTCCATATAAATCAGCTGAACATTTTCGGGATTACGCTCCTCGAGTTTCCGCTGCAGGTAGCGGCAACCGTGTTGGTCCTTGCATAGACTATACAATTCTCCTCGGTAATGTTCGAGTGGAACATTCGCAAATCGGGAAAATGGACCGCTTTCAGCTTCTCCGTTCCGACGGACTTGATTGGGTCTTCCTGGGCTTTCAGCGAACCGAGAGTAAGGTGTGAATGGTTGGCCGAATGGCGGCTGCAGCGGGAAGCCTTGTACCTGATTTCCGTTGGCTTGGAAGGAATTTGGCACGAAAGGCTGGACACCGTAATTGAAACCAGAAGCCGGATACGCTTGCATCGCAGGAGTAATGGGCCCAGAAGAGTTGGCTAACGCAGTTGGCCCAGTGCCTACTTGCTGCTGAAAGGAGGTGGTCGCAGGAGTAGCCTGGAACCCCGATTGAAGGGCAGAAGCCTTTGGAGCAGAATCAGTGCGTTCCGACTGAGGAGTTGGAGGGGTCTCACTGGCCGAGTGCGTGCTTCGAGGGGTCTGATGCATAGGGCCGATACCACTGCTACTATAAGAGTGAGTATGCTCGTCGTTCGACCCTGGAGAAGTGTCGGCGCTATGGAAACCGCCATTCCGGACGGTGGGAACATCACTGGTCGAATAAGACATTTGAAGTGAATGAGGTCGACTGGTTTGGGCCGCTGCAGCCGGAGTGGAGCTGAAACTTGGTGGGGTTCCTCCTAGTGAGAGTCTGCTGGCGTGATGAGAAGAATAATTTCCAGGCGAGAAAGTCGCTGTAGTAGTGGATGCCTGGGGCTTGTCGTTCGAATTCTCGACCTGGAACCAGGCCAACGAATTATGCGGAAGACTCTGATGGGCTGCATGGTGGCGTGCGTTCCCACGATAATTTTCAGGAACAGGCGTACGGGAGTTTGCAAGATCCACAGCAGCTGGGTTCGCAGAGAGCTATGGGCGCAACAGTCAAACAATTGCCTATTTGATTTTTAAACAGAAAGAATCATACCATATTTGAATCATTATCGTGGCGCATCAAGGTAGGGAATTTGTCGTCAGGATCCGTCATCCGCAGATAACTTTTCACATCTGGGGTCGACATGCGATCCTCGTCTTTGGGCTTATCGTCGTCTTCATCCAACGAATGTTTGGTGGAATAAAATGACCCGAAACCCATTGAAGTTCCGAATCCGCTGCTCTTGTGGGATGGCTGGAAGGTAGATGTGGCAAGTGAATATCGAGTTCTAAGGAGTGTTAGTATCACTGCTGAGGTGGCAAATGACAGGGAAAAGAACGAATAAAAGTAAGGAGCGGTTGCAGTGAATCTTGTCGCAGGTGGATTTCAGAAAGTAGTCGGCTGACTCCGCTGGTGAAGGAAGAAGTGAAATATTAAAATGCATTAACTTACAAATGCTTGGGACGGTAGGCCGAAAATGCACCGGAATGATGTGGCTCATGCTCAGAGTTCCGACGTGAGTTCATAACTGACGCAGTAATGGCGTCGTTATTGTTTCCGCCAAAAGTCGAGCTGGTGTGGGCAGAAACTGGAGATGTCACTTGAGAGGCGGGGTATCCGTTCCCGAAAAGAGCAGGAGAGGACTGGCCGTTCGAGATGGAGAATCGAGCAGGGCGAGAAAGAATGGTTGGAAAGCCAGACTCGTGATATTCGGGAGGGGTAGTAGGTTCACTGACAGGACCAGCGAGGCCATTACGAGCCAGATCCCGTGCGAGCTGATCCATTTCCAGCTCCTCTTTCTCCTGCTGGAGGTCCAGGAGCTTCAGATCTGCCTCGAATCTCTTCTTCTGCTCTCGCATGTACTCAATATGTTGCCGTTTCTTTTCAATCTGAAGCCAAAGAAAGCAGGTGTTAGAAAGTGCAAAGCTATGCAAGAAACGTAGTGAGGAGAAAGATGTTCAGTTCATGCTGGGCAACAGAGCAAATGTAGTCAGAAGAATGACATGAAGCTACATGTCAGGAAGATGGAGTTTAACTTGAAGAGATAGTCAAGTAAAAGGAAGCAAGCTGCAAAGTGCAAAACTGTTGGAGGTAGGCAACAAAGGGCGGGGAAGCTCACTAGGTGGTGAGATTTATGTAGTCGCGTGGCCTATAATGTGAACTGAAGTGTTAGCCCAAGTGAAGAATAACTGCAGGTGTAAGAATGGCGTGATCACGGAAAGTAACGCAGTTGTGTATATAAATTGTCCCCGCAGGACCTCACTTTATGAGACCATGGGGCTGCTGCCACAATCACTAGATTCTCAACCAACAGAGGGACACCCACAGAAGACAGTATATCCAGAGACTCTGGCAAAGCCATCGGTTGCGCGGCACCTCCTACGTATGGAGGGAACTTGGTGGAATCGGTGGTAAAACGGCGTTGAATCGTGGAACGGACATCGTTCCCAAGGGCAGAGGGATAACCCGTCTGTCCTCCCGGGGGTGACGGAAAGGTCGAGAATATAGATTCGGAGAAGGACGACCGAGGAGAAGCGAGTCCGAACTCGTCGATTCGGTCGCTCAAGGCGTTTCTAAAGGCCATATTTGCGGAAATCTAGTCTAATCAATCGATGAGCATTGTCCCAACAGCAGAACGGGCAATTGGCGATTGGCGGGGATGGAGATTAAAGATTAAGAGGTCACAATCGAGTAGTGACAAAGATAGAAGTAGACAGTTGCAAGGAAAAGAGCGTGGGAGTGTTTCCAAACGTTGAAGAACGAAAAAAATAACAGTAGTCAACGGTTGCAGAAGAGAGTTTGGGGATGTGTGGTTGGTGGTGACTTGCTAGTGAGTCCAGCCCAGAGCCATCCGCGTTGAGCGACTCGTGTCTGACAAAGCGCAGCAACCCAGGGCGAGAGACAGCAGTTCAGGGGTTGAGAAGAGACAATGAGGAAACAAGACAGCAAGGCTTACTGCAAATTGGCACCAGAAAATCCCTTCCAGTCCTGAGGCGGGGTCCTCGATGTCGAATATGTTGGTGGCCGTATTGCTTTGCTCTGCGCGACCTGGTGCACTTTCTTTCTCCCTTCCACCACACACACGTCCACTCTCAGCTCCACGTCCTTTTCTTTCTCTGCAATGCTGTGTTCTACCCTAAGTGCTCTTGACAGAGGGCTTCTGCATCGAAGTGAGGGCCGATCTTCCTCAAGGGTGCGGGGAGTGGAGAGGGGTCAATCAAGACGCAAAGGGCTCCTGAGACTTGCTGGCTCAATTCGACGTTCAAGCTCCAGGTTTGGCTGTCACGGAGACAACTATCATATCAGCCAGAGAGATATTCAGACGTGAGCAGATTGCCCTGGCAATGAGAGCATGTTCATCCTGCGCACGAAGACAAAAGGGCGGAGATATAGAAAGGGCGGGAGGGGGTCTTTGAGAAACGATGGGCTGTTGTACAGGCCAGTCTCCCCAATAACTCTGCGGACAGAGGGATTGAAGGACAGGAAAGAGCAGCGAGCGAAGAGGAGAAGAGAAAAGAGGAAGAGGGAGAGGGAGTTTTCGAAAGGCAGCGGGCTTGAAGGATCGATGGCGGGGGTTCAATTAAAGGCTCCAGAGATGCAGAGGCCGGGTGAAAATGAGGCCACAGCACCGACCTGGACGAATAATACAGCAGGGAATAATTTACGCTACCGACGCCTTTCAGATCTATTCATTTCTTCTTTTTCTGATTGGAATATTGGCCGTTGAATTGAAGGCCTTGTGGGCAAATAGCGTTGCGTCAGGCAGATGTACCCGCTACCTAATCCCACTGAGGGGTCACCGCTTGTTTCATAGCCCAATCGACGCCGCCTCCCGCTTAGCCTGGACACGCCTCGAAGTACCCTTGACTTGCGACTCTTTTTCAACAATCATCGCAATAATGACAATCGGTTCTTCGTGGGGTTAAATTTCAACGGCCGTCGTGCTTTCTGTGAGGCATGCGGTTTAACTGAACTCTTGCAGCATGTATGGAAAGTCTGCCGTGCAAGCTAACTTACACGCCTACGTTGTACTCTTACATGGCTTTGGGTTAAACACAGGGCCTCCCGTGCCATGTCACTGGTGATTGATTCGAGCCCACAATGCTCACGTTTAATGGCGGCAAGGGCTTTGGATGTACATGGGGCTTTCAAGTTACCAACGTGGATAGCGCTGAGACCAGATGCAGCAATCGCACCAGTTCCTGGCATCGTTGGCGCTCGCTCCGCTTGGTTTTTCTCTTAGGGCCCAGAACCTATCGCTTCTGCAGGCGGTAGCCCCCGCGCGCACCTGAGCAAGAGGATTCACACTCGGGTCGATCCATGCCTCTTTTGAATCCGTGGAATCGTGCCCAGGGTGAATGAATCAGCCTAGGATACTCCAATCCGGGGGCCAATCCGGTCTGGGAATATTCACCGGTTTCCGCAATTGATTTGAAACACGTCTGATTGCAGATATTGTTCCAGCACGACGCTGTGCCTGAAGGCGAGTGGAATGGCGTATCCTGACTAAGTCCAGCTGCACCAACACATCAGACCCATAGCCCTGGGTGATGTTGGGGGCACTGCATTTTCCGGTTCAAGCCTCCCTGCCAGTAGATATCGACTGTTTGGCCTACAGCTACTCGTAGCCAGCGGGTAGAAGTACCGACCAGAAATGTGGTTCTCAAGCACCACTGCCCATTTGGTACTCCGCAATGAAAACCCAAAGGTGAGTCGAGGAACGCGGGAGTCCTGGAAAACCCCCTCGTTGAGAAACAAAAGTAATATAGGTCCGTATTTTGGTTGATGAAGAAGCCAATGGCTTGACAGCCGACAGGCCAGCGGGATGGCGTCGGAACGGGGAAATGCAATGGTCAAACACCACACCAACCTGATTGACAGGCCGTTCTGACAAGCATGCCACGATGCATTTGTCTCCTCTGAGACCTCAAGACACGAATTGAGATCCAACTACTGTCCACTCGCGATCAACCTTTGGAGCGAATTCTCGAAGACAAGCCAGCGCAGTATGGCCAATGATGGGGTGGCGCTCACGACACGAGATTCCTCTGATTCCCCACGGGAGGAACCGACACATCTCCCCTCCCTCTTCCATGATTAGCGCCGAAGCCGAGGACTTGCTGACTGAGAATAAAGCTGGCTGTGTGACAGAACCATGCAGGTCTGGCATCGTGTGGTCTTCTGGCTCTTTTGGTTCCATTCGCCTCAATATCCCTGTGAAATGTTGGTGTCACAAATTGCGTGGGGTAACTCATGACTTTGCCTCGAGTTTGGGTTTAGCCTCGTTCTCTCTCCGCTCGGACTTGCGATTGATGGTTCATTATTTGTTGACAGGGCTCACTCAGCGCGATTGGGGAACGCCTCCAGAGAAGAACCAGCCTAACCTTTCTTGACGACAAGCATAAAGTGGAGATGAGGCCTGATCGGTGAGGCCATGGCTCAGGAAGCGTTGATACCTGACCTCTGCAATGCTTCTCGATCCGTGCGCTGCAATGCTCCCATGGATTTATTAATGGCGAAATGCTGAAGAATTTCCGGGCCATCCAGCGACGAGCTGGCGACGACAAGGAGGAGGTTTGCGGCAACTCAGAATATTATTCTGCCGTTGACCCTGCTGATTTCTGCCGCGGAACCACAGTGCTTTTACCGCCTTTGGTACTCCGTACCGTAGCTGGTACCTCGCCAAGTGAGCTTTGAAAGCCGCTGTTGACGACCATGCTCGCGGACGAGTTCACATCTTTGAATCCTCTTTCGTATTACAATAATAGGCAACGAAAAGGCGACGAAGCACATACCTGGAATATCTCCCCTTCCTCCGGACAGCTAGTAATATGGTATTCGGAATTTAAACATGTGGAAGAGCTACAGACGACTCGGAGCGTTTACAAATGATACGCCTCGAGCCCATTAATTATATTTACAGACCTTACTCCAGTGTATTTGAAAAGCACAAAGACAGTTTTTTACGTCGAGTGGGCTTCATCCACGCCATAGTTACAATTTCCGGCTTCAGCAATGTCGCCCGACTTTCTCAGAAAGCTTTCCACAAGAGGAAGAAGACCTCAGTACCTATGATGAAAGCATTTTCTTCAATTTTCAATAGAATACTCCTCCAGTGAGCGATACTTTCTATATGAGATAGCCTTTCAGAACTTTGGAGCTTTTATCCATGATAAAGCAAAGAAGTCTGCGTCTTCGGAGACGCTTACTTTAGACGGCGGGTGGATTCCCCGTCATCTTCCTTCTGGCCGACCAGTGGCCCAGCATTAGTGCTATAAGCTGCGCACTCCGAATCCCCAGAGAAAGCGAAGAAAGATGTGGAATACTGGTTAGATCAGTCACTCAATGTCCAGATGGCCATGACACCGGATACCAAGGACCCAAGTGGAGATAGCTTCACTGCCTCCAGGAGACGTCGGCTCGACACTATGGGGCCTATCTGGACCTCTGATACAGAGCCTCTTGAATGAAGAATACACTGGAAGAAGAGTGGCCAAAGGCCCTACACGGCTGGCGGCAACAATATCATGACACCCCTCAAAGCATAATGCTCCGCGATGGGCATCATATGTCTCTAGAAATCAGAAGACCATCATCTTTCTCCTTCCAATTTTCACCTGTACACGATGGTATTGAGGACGCGATAAGGCCTTTAGTTGGAGGTTCCCAAAGGCAAGCTACAATGAACTTTCTTGCCACAGCCTTTTATAATTTTCAATTGTTCTTCCTTTTCCTAGTAGTCCTAGAAAAGAATGCAGAGAAAAGCCACCTCTAACAGGTCGAACAACAGGCTCACATCTCTCACAAAGCCCCAGCAATAGTCAAGCCAATGGGAAACTATGTCACCATACTCCATAAGGTCTCGGAACTTGTTCCTCAATCCCTCCGAGTCAGAAATGCGACTGATTGCATTGATAATGCTATTGTTCTCGGTCATTCTTGGTAAAGTGCAAATGTGGAACATCAGCAGGCATCGACTCCTCACTACTCGTGCTGCAGCTCCTAATACTCCCTTCGAAAGCTTCCTCCTACTTCTGAGGAGAGTCTTGCTTTACGAGGAAAATAAGCGCATCAATTTTAGCACGCGCGTCAAGGGCGCCAATAAAGTTCTTATTAGCGCCGGAATAAGTTCACCCGGATTCCGGTTCCTCCATTAGTCATCTCAAAAAGTCCATAGATTTGAATCACTGGAGATATCGGAATCCTGTCTCAGGGACAAACCACGAGTGGCAGTCATGTCGGGCATTTATTTATGACATTTACACCTTCTGAACATTTTGTAAGTTCTGTTCTATAAGTAGCCTACCGAAATGCCGCCCGCCAGGCGACCGCAGGCTTCTGCGCAGCCAAACCCTGCTGCCGCGAATCGTCCTAGAGTACGCAGTTCCACCGTAACAGCTTCCGAAAAGATGGCTAATTTACTAAATCAGGTCTCCTCCCGTATACCAGAGACCACCGAGCTTCCAGAGATGCCGAGCGGATCTATCAAGCGCAGACGTACCCCTCACCCCGCCTCTAGCCCAGCTCCCTCCAGCCCCGCCAAACCGTCCCCAGTCAAGCGATCACCGATTAAACAAGCTTGGGCAAGTCTAGATCCGGCTGATCAATCGCCCACGAAACCGAAATCAGCTCCGGCCGCGACCGCAGCTCCTGTTGATGCCGCCTCCCTGGGCGTAACTCCCGTTGGCGCTAGCCCGTATGACCCAAGCCCCGTTTCTGGGGGCAGTACGAATGCCTCATCGCACCGGAATGATCAATTTTCGAGTGGACAGAATAGTAGGAAGACAGACGTGTGTTACTCTCACTCCACTGTACGCGGCGAGAATAGCAGGATATATAAGTTAACACGCTGCGCAGGACTTCGAGGCTCTCTTGGAACCTTTCTATTATAATAAGTCTTTGACCGACCCAATCAAGACGGAAAGGGATAAATGGAACCTATTACCTGCTTTTCTGAAAGTCAAAGGGCTGGTGAAACAACATATCGATTCTTACAACTACTTTGTTGAAGTGCAGTTAAAGAAAATAGTTCAGTCCAGCGCTGAAATTCGCAGCGATGTTGATCCGAACTTTTATATCAGGTATGAACCGCTTTTTTTGCATTGGCCCCCTGACTCTTCAAAGGCTTACGTGCACTCGTTTTCTAGGTTCCATGATATTTATCTGGGAAGCCCAAGGCGGGCAGACGAAGAACAATCAGAAGACCCCCGTTTTAAAGTCGAGTCAACCATAACTCCGAACGAGTGCCGGCTGCGAGATATGACCTACGCCGCCCCTATCCTGGTTGACTTCGAATATGTTCGAGGCCGTCAACGAGTGAAGCGCAATGGAACTGCAATTGGGCGCATGCCGGTCATGCTCCGAAGTTCCAAATGCGTTCTTTCGAATAAGTCACCAAAAGAGTTATACTTGCAGCATGAATGCCCTCTTGATCCCGGCGGTTACTTCATCGTAAATGGGACCGAAAAGGTCATCCTGGTGCAAGAGCAGTTGAGTAAGAACAGAGTTATCGTGGAAACAGATCCTAAAAAGGAGATCGTGCAAGCATCTGTTACCAGGTATGCTTTTTTCAAGCTTCACAAATAAGTGTTATCGGCCCTTTACTAATTGCTCCTCATAGTTCTTCCAACGAACGAAAGTCCAAAAGTTATATCCTCCTCAAGAAAGATCGCATATATCTACGTCATAACGTTCTTAGCGAAGACGTACCTATCGTTATTATACTTAAGGCTATGGGAATCCAGTCAGATAAGGAGATGCTTCTCCTCGTGGCGGGTGTTGATATCGCCTATCAAGAAGATTTTGCGATTAATTTCGAGGAGACTGTGAAGCTGGGAATATACACGCAACAACAGGCCCTCGAATACCTAGGAGCTCGGATTAAAATTACTCGTAAGCCAACCTTTGGGCCTACCAAGCGGAACTATGTCCAAGAGGCGATTGAAGCCCTTGCCTCTGTCATAATTTCCCACGTTCAAGTGGAGAACTTGAATTTTAGGCCGAAGGCATTGTATGTTGCCCACATGACACGCCGTGTTTTGATGGCGAAGCACGACTCTAGCCTAGTGGATGATCGTGATTACGTGGGAAACAAACGGCTAGAGCTAGCCGGCCAGCTCTTAGCCCTATTATTCGAAGATCTGTTTAAGAAATTCTGTTTCGATATCAAGATGAACATTGACAAGGTCTTAAAAAAGCCCGTTCGCACGGAAGCCTTTGATGCGTTTGGTGTGATGTCGATGCATGCCAACCACATCACGCAAGGAATGAATCGAGCGATATCTACTGGAAACTGGAGCTTGAAACGTTTCCGCATGGAACGTGCCGGTGTGACCCATGTCCTGAGTCGATTGAGTTATATCTCAGCATTGGGGATGATGACCCGAATATCCAGTCAGTTTGAAAAGACTCGAAAAGTCAGCGGCCCTCGCGCGCTGCAACCGTCTCAATTTGGCATGCTTTGCCCTGCCGACACTCCAGAAGGTGAAGCTTGTGGTCTTGTTAAGAATCTCGCGCTGATGACACACATTACAACAAATGACGAAGAAGAGCCGGTCCGAAAGCTGGTGTTTGCTTTGGGGGCAGAAGATATAGAGGTTCTGGGAGGACGAGAGCTATATGGGCAAGGTGCATATACAGTTTTTCTGAATGGCTCTCCTATTGCGCTGACGCGACGACCGAAACATTTTTTAAACTCTTTCCGACGTCTACGGCGAATGGGCCGGGTATCGGAGTTCGTCAGCATATACATTAACCATCATCAAAGCGCTGTGCACATTGCAACGGATGATGGCCGCATATGTCGCCCTCTGGTCATCGTCGAGAATAAAAAATCGAAAGTGACAATCCGGCACCTCCAATCCCTACGAAATGGAACGATGGAATTCGACGATTTCCTCGCTCAAGGCCTCGTTGAGTATCTTGATGTTAACGAAGAAAATGACTCGAATATAGCCGTTTATGAGAAAGAAATCAACGAAAACACTACGCACTTGGAAATCGAACCATTCACCATCCTTGGTGCCGTTGCTGGCCTTATTCCTTATCCGCACCACAATCAATCTCCCAGAAATACATATCAATGTGCCATGGGTAAACAAGCTATTGGCGCTATTGCTAACAATCAGTTCCTCCGCATCGATACCCTGCTGTATACCATGGTTTATCCTCAAAAGCCGATGGTTAAAACAAGAACAATAGAACTTACCAAATACGACAGACTGCCTGCAGGCCAAAATGCGACGGTGGCTGTGATGAGTTACTCTGGCTATGATATCGAGGACGCTCTCGTCTTGAACAAGGCATCGGTAGACCGCGGATTCGGCCGATGCCAAGTTTTCCGCAAATATGCAGCTAATCTTAAGAGCTACTCGAATGGCACGAAAGATCGCTTAATGGGGCCTACGCAGGAGAACGGAGCACCTATCCGCAAGCATGCCCTTCTCGATAGCGATGGACTAGCGGCTGTCGGAGAAAAAGTCAGTGCTGGCGAGGTTTATCTCAACAAAGCAACCCCAGAGAACGCCTTGTCTTCCGGCATAACTGGTTCCGACGCCGGAGGCCCGATTGCCTATATCCCCTCCGCACAGACGTATAAACTACCTGATCCTAGTTACATTGACAAAGTGATGATTTCGACAACAGAGGGCGAAAACCAATTGATCAAGGTCCAAACGCGACAAACCCGTCGCCCAGAAGTTGGCGACAAATTCTCCTCTCGCCACGGCCAGAAAGGTGTCACAGGTATCATCGCTGAACAGGCCGACTTACCATTCACAGACCAGGGAATCGTCCCCGACATCATCATGAACCCTCACGGTTTCCCCTCCCGTATGACAGTCGGTAAAATGCTGGAACTAGTAGCCGGCAAAGCCGGCATTCTTTCCGGCCAATTCGGCTACGGTACACCCTTTGGCGGCAGCCCCGTGGAGGAGATGTCCGCCATCCTCGTTTCCAAGGGCTTTAGCTACGGTGGCAAGGACTACCTTACTTCCGGAATAACAGGAGAACCGCTACCAGCCTACATCTTCACCGGACCCATTTACTACCAGAAACTAAAGCACATGGTACAAGATAAAATGCACTCTCGAGCCCGTGGTCCTCGCGCAATTCTCACTCGCCAGCCGACGGAAGGTCGTTCGCGCGACGGCGGCCTGCGTCTAGGAGAGATGGAACGTGATTGTCTGATTGCGTATGGAACTAGTCAACTGCTGCTCGAGCGTCTGATGATCTCGTCCGATCGACACGAGGTCGATGTCTGTGAGGCCTGCGGATTCATGGGATATTTGGGTTGGTGTCAGCGGTGCAAGACGTCGAGGGGAGTTGTGAAGATGGTGATTCCGTATGCGGCGAAGTTGTTGGTCCAAGAGCTTTTTAGCATGAACGTTGTGGCGAGGTTGAAGTTGGAGGATGAGTTTCCGGAAACAAGAGGGAAGTAAAGAAAAAAGAAAAGAAGCTGATCCAGTTTGGAATACAAATCTTGAGGCATTATGACACCAACGGGTGGCTCTATTCATGATTTGATGCCATGAACTATTTATGCGGCCCTGTGGACATGACTTGGAATATTCAAATGAAATAAATTTCTGAATAAGGCCTTATGCATAGCCGTCTATAAACTGACACGCTGTGCCTCTGATGAGATCTGAAGTAATTTTTTTCATATTCACAACGTTGAAATTATCTACCACACGCGGCTGAGGAAGTCGTACACATGAGGAGACCATAATCGTACACTTTATCAACAACCTGGCCCAAAGCAACACGTACGAAGCGCCATTATGTTAAATTTGAACACCTACAACGGTCTCACATGGCCCATTCATCAACAATACCTCCCGATCCAACCAACAGCCTCGGCACGCCCATATTCATTCCCGCTCCTCCGACGGATCCCCATGCATCGAATGGATCCGGTAGTGTTTCGAAACGTACGTATTGTATTGGATCAGGGTATCTATAGGAAGTTATGCCTAACTCATCACTTGACGAAGCGTGCGCGTAGCGTGTATCTAAGCCCGGTATGCTGCTGGTAGTAGGTTTGAATTTTGGGGTTGGGTCTTTGGAGAGCAGTTTCCCGGTTGCGAGGGAGTAGAGCTGGACGCTATGAAGATCGGTGGCTGTTGGGTGCGCGTGATTGTGAGAATTATATGTGTGAGTGATGATGCAATGGAGGACATACCAAGAGCGAGAAGACCAAGTTGAGGGCAGACGTCCATGTTTTTTAGAGAGCTGAAGTTCGTATCGGGGAAGCTTAGATACGGTTTCGATGGCGTGTGGCTTGGATGATTCGGTCGTGGAAACCGCTGCGCCGATGCAGAGGTATATCGGAGGTCATAGATACATAGCTGCAATAAATTAGCAATTAAGTGTTAACACGATTGATAAAGGCCTACTGTATTATTCATTCCCGCCACCACGATTCTTCGATCATCCACCGCACGAAGAAAACGCACTCCATGCGAATGCTGAAGCCTCGGTACCGAGCCTCTAGTCCGAGTATCATACAGCGATACAGTTGAATTAGTCAGTCCGGTGATGATAACATCATTATTCAACCAGTCCACAGCCTGGATGCGAGCCGGGAGTCTATGCGTGGTCTCGAGAACCCATTGATGGCCCCTGTTGGTAAGCACGGCAAGCTCTCGCTCGCATCCGATTGTGAATATGCTTGTGCCAGGCTTAGGGCATGCTGCAGAGTTACAGTGTGCAGAGCCCTCACGGCTGAAGGAAATCAACACGCCGTCTTATAAAATCGGAATTAGCCACTGGCTCTCAGTCTAGAGGTTGGCTGGACATAGTACGTACTACCAAGCACATCACCTTGGTCAAATTGACTCTCGGTTGGCGATTGGAGTTTGCCAACAGTCAAACGGACATTTGATTTCATAAGCCCCGATGACGCGGCCCTAAAGTACGTTAGACATTCCGTTTGATATATAGTTGATCGCGGGAGAACTTACAGAAGATCCCCTGCAGGGGAAATAGAAATAGAGCCAATCTAGGATCCATCAGAACCGTATCATTTGCTGCTCAAACATTTACTCACCCACTCGTCATGCCCTACGAGGCTATCATGTCCTCCACCCAGCAGCTCATTATATTTCCAAGAGCCCTTCTTCTTTAGCGGTCGAAAAGTACTTCAATATGTTAGCCGTGTAGTTCATATATCATGAAGATCTGCTTACCAAAAGTTCGCAACTCCCACAGTATCAATTGCTACATACATAAGACGTCACCCAAGGCTTCCTCATCGATATATACGTATGCACTTACCAGTAAATAGACATCCCGTCCTCGGATCCCTCGCAAAGTTATTCACAACATACGCCCGATTGCGCAACCGCAGGTCAACCAGCGTCCTGCGGCGAAACAAATCTAGGCAGGCCTCTCCACGTCGGCTAAGAGAGGGATGGTCCGGCACAGAGCGTAGACCCGCCTCCCGCTGGATTCCCAAGTCGCCAAAGAGGGGATGGCTCAGGGCCTTGGACCGTTTGATCCGTTCGGTGGATAATCGATGCTCGAGTGACTCGGCACGTTTACGCTTCTGCATAAGAAGTAAGCAGTGAATGGCACAAACAAAGGGACTTACCTACCACCCCTATTGTTTCCCGTTTGGTTATTTCCTGCCTGGAGTATTTTGACCCCTGGGGGACAAGGTGGTTGGCTTGGATTCGAAAGTACTTTTTCTTCTCTGCATCTAGAGTTGATATTAGCTTTGGTTCTCAATGGAGATATATAAATTAAAAGCCAATGCATGGGTTTCCCATGCATCTGTTATGGCTTGAAACGATCGCCCGATCATGGCACATAAAGGTATGATAGGGACGTCGCCCGCAGGAAAGAAGCCACGTTAAACCAAAAGCTCATAAGCAATTCCTATTCAGAATGCGACAAGCACTCAGTAAACAGACACCCGGCATTCCACAGAAGACAATTCTATGAGGTTGCTAGAGGCTATAAGTTTTCGACAAAGAAGATTCTTACCATAGTAATACCCAGGAATCTGGGGCATGTCCATTTTATCCACTGCTTCAGGAAGCAATCATTTCTATCTTTAATACCTGAATAGCTTGGGAAGAGAACATGATGCGATCAGAGTCTTTCCAAGAAGTTGTTTGTTTCTTCAGCCAGCCTGAAGTTGAAAGTGACGAAAGAACCTTGAAGCTTGGGCAGATTGATAAGATAAGATGGATCTTAGCGCTATCGCCACCATACTCTATGCTGTGATGGGAGAGGACTTAGGGATTCACATTGTCCATAGTAGGTTTCTTATATTCTTCCCTGCTTCAGCGGGATGCCTAAGTTCATAACTAGGTAGGTTACCTCAAAACTAACTTACATGCAAGAACACCGGAAAAGGGGAAGACAACCGATATATCTTTCAGGCCAGAACGAACAAAAATCAGCAACGTCACCAACCGTATAAATATAACAATCAGTCCATTCGAATTCATATTTCACTCCTCTCCCGCCGCCCCTGAAGGCCGAATATGTACTTCTCTCTTCAACCTATTCTCCCCCTCCACATACGGCTCATTCACCGCCTCCCTCGCCATATCATTAATCCACCGACCCCCCGGCGAACAATCTTCGCCCTTACTCATCCGACTCGCAAGATACAACCACGACAACGCATTCCCCACCGTCGAAACCTCATCACTCACAGAGCGCAACGCATACTCACTCATCCGATCATACAGCTCATCGTCAACCCACAAATCATACAAATAGCCCGCAACCGCATCCGTATCGCCCACCTCGACCAGGAACCCGTTCTTGCCATGCTGAACCTGCAGCGGGATCCCGCCCGCCTTCGTCGCGATGACGGGTTTCCCCTTATGCAGCGCCTCAGAGACCTTCACCTCGAACCCTTCGCGGACAGAGAGCTGTAGCGCGATCCGTGCCTTGGAGAGTAGGGCGTTGAGAATCTGGTCCGAGGGCGGGATGTGCATGATACAGATCTGGGATTTGAGGTGCTGGAGTTGCGAGTCGACGTATTCGATTACGGCGTCGTAGATTACGGCGCCGTCGGGATCGTCGACGGAGCCGTGCCCGCATACGAGGAGCTTGGGAGGGGTGGTTACTGGTTTTACGCGTTCGTGGAATTTGGCATAGGAGTTTAGGACGTCGAATATGCCTTTTGAAGGGTCGAAGCGGGCTATCTGAACGATGTATTCGTCTTCATGAGGTTAGCTTTGAACTTATGGGACGGGTTCTGCATATATACCGTGGGGGTAGCTGATCGAAGTCATGCCAATTTCACGGCATTTGGCGTTAAAAACGCGGCCATAATACCCGACATCCCAGTCTTCCATGTTCTTATTTAATCCATCGAGCCTGCCGGGGAAGTTAGCAATCGGCAAAGAAGACCATTAAGGAATAGCATACCAGTCCGTCGAAGCAGGTAAATATCCCACTTTCTCCGGGTTGACCGTCGACGGAACAAACGCCTTGACCGGATGGCTAATAAAAACATCCGCTTCTTTGATACTGTCCCAGAAATAATTCCATACTTCTGCCTGCGGTGTCGAGGGGTCCTCCACCAGATCACTCCTGATCTGAATATGACTACGGTATATCACGGGCCGGTTAGGCGTTAGCTTTTTGATAATGGGTATCAGGCCCGGCATTTGCGGATCGTCGATTATAATGATGTCTGCGCCGCCTTGTTCGGGAGGGTCCAGGGGACCACCCTTGCCGAACCAGTATCTGTTCGCGTTGGTCACAATCCAGTCCGTCAACGTCTTTTTGCCATCATCGTCGAGTCGCTCGTCGAGCCTCGCAACGCCTTGGAGGATGTTGTGGTTCGTTTTGGTAATTCTGAATACCCCTGGTTTCGGTCGTGGGACATACCTACACTCAATTTAGTTATAATATTCTCAAAGCCCCCAAAAAAGGTGCAACTACTCACCACTTCATATCCGTCCCAAGGACCTCCGAGAACCTCACAAGAGCATGCCTCATGAGCGCCACACCACCGCCCTGCGGCGTACTGCTAAAGAACGCAATCTTGACCTTCCTCTCCTTCAAATCCGCCGCATACTTCTGTACTGCGGCCCATGTACTCGCCCCGACACTCCGCTCATATTCAGGCAGCGAAGTGAGCTGGGCATGGAAACCTGCATCCACCTCAACATTCCCTCGGAACCCAACCTGCAACAGCGGAGCCTTGGCCGGGCCGAAGAAGCTATATCCCATCAGCAATGACCTCCTTGATTCCCTTAGATGAAACGTACGTGATACATTTCCGCGCAATCGATTCCGCCTGCTCATCCAACTCCTTCGTATTCCACAACTCCCTATTAATCCAACCCACGCTATGCACGCCCTTCCCATGCAACACAATCGGCACAATATCCAACTCGCTCCACAGCCGCGGACACAACGCCGGACAATGCTCCGCCAGGTCCCCTGGGAGCGCCAATCCCGCAAACTTCTCCAGATGCTCAACCTTGTAGCTCCGCAGCTGGTGGATGACGAAGTCGGTGATGATCTCTGCGGCTGAACTGCCCCCCTGTTCCAGCGGGAAGTGGTTTTCGGAGAAGTCGAGAAAGTAAGTGGTGTCGCGGACCGCGAGGGCGATTTTCACTTCTGTCTCTGATGAGGAGACGGATAGGCCGCCGTAGATCATCTAAAGATGAACAACAAATATCAGCCCTGGCCCTAGTATGCAAAAGGTAATTTTACCTCCGACGGCGGACCAGACCACGATTTCTTCAAGATGTTATCCAGCAGATTATGCTTCTGATATATCGACGTGCGGCGCTGGAATCTGCATTCCGTCTTTTGTTCCATGACGACGTGGACATAATCCTTCATGCGCTTCGGCTGAGCTGGCGTTGGCCCATCGGCCTGCGCCTGTTCCTGGGGTTCCTGAGTCGCCATCACTAGCTCTGATTTCCTCTCGATTCAACGGGATATAAATGGATATAAGTGAAAGCTTCCTTGCAGCATTAACGCATTAACGGTTGAGCTGAGTTATACACCCTTGGTAAAAACATCCGTCATTCCAGCTATATTAGTACCTCTGCAGAGAGATCCACAAGGGAAGAGAAAACCAGGCATAGCAGCATTATGCTCGGGCAAGTGTAGACAGTTCAATAGCAAGCCATTCGTTGGCATACAGCCAATTGACATCATCGGTAATAGTCTAACCAGGTAACCAGGAAAAGCCGGGTCGTATGACTACGAGCGACCAACTCTAACAAGCCCGACGTATTGGAAAAGAGGAGAGTTGCAAAGTTTCCACATTGACTCCGGGGTACGAGTCGTTCCCTGGCAGAAGGTTGGTTTGTGAGGCTACAAAGTTGACAGAGCTCGGCGCGGAGCAACGAAGGACCGACAGAGAGTACGGAGCAATGTTCAAGGATAGATTCAAAAGAAATGTAGTCTATTCTAATAACCTCCTATTAAAACATATAATATAAAAGAAAAGAGAGCAGTAAAACCCGCTCTCGACAGCTGCTTTTGTTTTCAAGGTCACCACAACACGTTCTCTTTTTTCGACTTGCGAGTGACAGCAGAACAAACCAGAAAAAAAAACAGTGAGACCTGAATAGAGTCAACAGATGATCAGCATACTGTACAGCAGAAAAGGGAAATAAAGTCTGTGGTCTATAACCAACGGAACGCCGTGCAACGAGGAATCCGCCAAGATATTAGACATTCGTACAAAGGGTTGGGAATGATGACAGCGAACAAAGCGACAGATCCCATGCGTAACACCCATAAGAACAAGTCCCTGTTGATCCGGCGGGCGCAGGCATCCAACTCGACTCGATATCACTCTCGAATTTGGTCGATTCGTCGACGAAACGGCCAAGGACACTGCCACGCCTGTTGTCGCACCACTGTGTTAAAGTCAAGGAACCCATTTGTATTCAAGCAGACTCTAATAAACAACTGATGAAACTGGAGGGTATTTGTTCAAGGAAGTACACAAAGGGGGAAATGCACGACTCCTGTCCAAGCATGCGCCATGGAGGGTGACATTAGCACGATTAGTTCGAGTAATCGAGATCGTGGGTCGCAAAATATAGAATTTTGCCGGATTAGTCGGGTCGGTATATGATCGGAAGAAGAAAAAGTCCTCCAGAATAAGAATATGAAAAATATGTCTCTATTCCACCCCACAACATCATCCTTCGACAGGGACTTGCTTTTAGATTCCCATCCCTTGTTTATGCGCTCTTCTCGTGTTGAGTAGAGACACGCTGGAGGGAGACGACTAGTAAAAACGTTAGCTGTATGAACATTGGATAGATAGAAGTGATAATGCTTACCAAAGTCTTCCAAAGAGCGCTGCTTCTGCGACTTCTTGGGGCTCTTGCCGTGCATCAGGTTGTCGAAGCCGACAGAGCCCTGTAGGAGGTAGTAGACACCACCCATGACGCAGAAGACACCGAAGGAGAAAATCCAGACACGGACGACAGCGACAATGGAGGTTTGTCCACCGACGAACCAACCGAAGAGGGTGAAGAAGGTGGCGACAATGTCGACAATCAAGATAGCACCAGCAAGCTGCCACGACGGGATGGAAGACCAGAAGGGGCCGTTGGCACGAGTGATGAAGATGAGCCAGTTCTCAGTGAGAGAGATTTCGAGGAACAGGACAGGGTCGCGAACACCAAAGTTCTGAACAATACCACCGTTCTCACCACCAACGAACATGGTGGTAAGGGTAATCCAGGTACCGACAGCGAGAACAACACCCAAGAGGACGGACATACCCCAGAGCTTGGGCAAGTTCCACTTGACGGGAGTCTTGGAGAAAGGAGCGTTGTCGTAGGCGATGGCAAGAGTGGCAATATCGGCGAAGATGGCAATGAAGACAACGAGTTGCAAGTTCAGAGAGGTGTTGAGAATGGCGATCCAGAGACCCAAGAAGATCTCAAGATGGAGAGACAACGCGATACGGTAGACAACGTAAGCGTACATACGGTGGAAAATCTGGCGGGAAGTCTTGAGAGCGTCGATGATGGCAGAGAGACCGGGGGCAAGGAAGACAATATCGGCAGCAGAACGAGCAGCATCGGAGGCACCCTCAACAGCAATACCAGTATCAGCTTTCTTGAGAGAGGGAGCATCGTTGACACCGTCACCAGTCATGGCAACAAGGTAACCACGCTGTTGCAAGATCTCGACGACATTGTACTTGTGTTGAGGGAAAACCTCAGCGAAACCATCAGCAGCCTCAACGAAATCGTAGACTTCGGAACCAGGCATGGTGCCACCACCACCGAGACCCAAGCGCTCAGCGTTGTAGATGTTAGTTCCGAGACCGAGTTGACGGGAAGTTTCACGAGCGATACCGACGGCATCACCAGTCAACATCTTGATGGACAGACCAAGGGTCTTGGCCTCGTTGACAGTCTTGGCGGTATCGTGACGTGGGGGATCAGAGCAAGGCATGATTCCGAGAATTTCCCAGGAACCTTCACCACGCTTGCGAGCAACACCGAGAGAACGGAAACCACGGGTAGCGAATTCGGCGACCTTGTTCTTGTAGGCAGAGTCGATTTCTTCGGGGATAGGATGATCTTCCTCGACAGTCTTGAGAACGAAGAGAGGAGCACCCTTGACGCAGACAATACGTTCACCCTGAGGGGACTCGACAACGCAAGTGACCTTCTTGGAGACGGGGTCGAAGGGGTAGAATTCAAGGACCTTGTACTGGGTAAGGACAGACTTGGCGCGAGGATAGTGCTTGAGCGACTTCAAGAAAGCCTTGTCGATGGCATCAATACCCTTCTTCTTGCGGGAAGCAGCCAAGCAAGCAGTCAACATGAGGTCATCGGGCTCGACACCGGCGACGGTGAAGGGTTCGGAAAGAGAGAGCTTGTTCTTGGTGAGGGTACCAGTCTTGTCGGAGCAAAGGATCTCGACACCAGCAAGAGACTCAATGGCGGAAAGCTTCTGGACGATAGCCATCTTCTTGGCAAGGTAAGCAGCACCGACAGCCATGGTGGTGGTGACGACGGCGGGAAGACCGACAGGCACACCAACGATAGTGATGGCCAGGGTGAATTCCAAGATGTGGACAATTCCGTTGGAGCGGTAGAAAGAGGAAACCCAGACAACCAAGAGGGTGAGGATGACCAAGACCAAGAGAGTAGTACCGATACCGTTCAAGACTTCAGTGAAGTGACCAGTGCCGGCGGCGGCAGCGTTGACGAGAGCAGCAGCACGACCGACGAAGGTGTTGTCACCGGTGGAGGTGATGACGGCAAAGGCCTCACCACGCTTGACGGCGGAGGAAGCGTAGACGGTGTCTCCCTTGTGCTTGTCAACAGCAAGGGACTCTCCAGTAATGGCGGACTGATCGACCTGGAGGAAAGCCTCATCGGTCACAATGCGTCCATCGGCGGGGATGATGGTACCCTCCTCGACTTGGAGGATATCACCAGGAACGACTTCGGGAGCTTCAATTTCAGCCAGGCGGCCGTTACGAAGGACAACAGCCTTGAGGGCAAGAGTTTTCTTGAGTTCGTCGACGATGGAACCGGCCTGGAATTCTTGGATGAAACCAACACAGGCGTTGAGCAAGAGAAGACCGCAAATGACACCGAAATCGACCCAGTCCTCGAGACCAGCAGCCAAAACAGCAGCAGCCTGGATTTGATCAGTCCTCGTCCTGTTTCCTCTTTGTTTGAAGCTTGGACAAACTAGCTTACCTCCATGACGAACTGAATGGGACCAACGAAGAAACCCAAGAACTTGAGAACCATGTTCTCCTTTTCCTCCTTCATCTGATTGAGACCGTACTTCTTGCGACGAGCGAGAACTTCCTGATCCGTTAGACCGATGCGGGTATCAGTCTGGAGCAGTTCCTCCGGCACAGGTCGAGCACCACCAGGCTCGTTATCCTCTTCCTCCTCTTCAAAGACCTGGCCATCTTCAGACTCAAGCTCCTCGATGAGGGCATCCATGTCCTCCTCCTCCTCATCGTCGTCTGCAGGAACAGGCTTCTTCTCGTCGTGCACAGCGGGAGCAGGTTGAGCTTCCTTCTCTTCGAATTGGCCGCTGGGAACGTTGGTACCAAGGTGGTTATGGGGCGCAACGCCACCCTCAGGGTGGGTTGAACCGGTCGGATCAGCCATTGCGTGAGAAATGGCGATTTACTTTTCTGCAAAGCCGGGTTGGAATCCGGGGCAAAAAAGAGTCGAATTAATCCAGTGTAGAAGAAGTTTCGGGGATTGAATTGATCCTTTCGTCTGAAAGAATCGATTTAGCAGGTTAAAATCTTGCGGTTTTCTAAACCGGAGGCGCGCGCGCGCTGGACGATAGAGAAGGAGGAGGAGAGGAGAGGAGAGGGGAGAGGGGGGAGGAAAAACGACGAGACCTCGTTTGGCTCAGTCAGAAGACGTGAGTTGACGATGAGTCGAATTGCAAGAGGCCGATGTTTTTGAAGGGAGAAGAAAGGAAAAGGAAAAGAAGAGAGGGAAGAAGAAGAAGAGGTCGAGGAGGGAGGACGGGGGAGAGGGGAGGGAAGATATAGGAAGTGGGAGGAAAACTCGGAAACCTTAACGGGGGCAGAGCAGACCGTGTCACGGGCGAGCAGCGAAAAGCTTGGGCTGGCGGCGGTATTTGTGGTACTGTACTGGGTTTGGTAACAGCCCCGAAACTCTCCTTACCCATGGCTCGACTGCGAGAAAAAAAAAGACGAAAAGAAAGGGAAAATTACGCGGGCAGCTCCGAAAACGGCGGGTGGTGATTGGTAGATAGTCCAGCAAAGCATGAGTGGTTGGAGAGGGTAAGCGCGAGACCCGGCACCGTATTACTGGTAACGAGCGATACGCGGGTACCAGGTGCAAGCTCAGGCTCAAGGCGAAAGTCGGAAATCTCGGAGACGGTGTCATTAATTACGGCCATGGTGCGGGTGGTGTGCCGTGGCAGCAAGCTGCCCTCTCAAGGTACGGTACGATTACGAACAAGCTCTTGGGTGGTGGTGGAGGTTGCAAATTTTCCCAACCTTCTCCCAGCGAACCGGCACCATGCCTATCTCGGCCAAGCTGTATGTATTATTACATGCGACGAGGGAAAAAATGGCTCTCTGGCCGGGAAACAATCGTCGTCACCACCAGATTTGGGGGATCAGAGGGATAGACGGTGGGCCGCCCTGCTCCACACGCGGCCTCGCAGTTTGATGATGAGCTGCATCGCGTCCCTTTCGCACTTCTCAACGACGCTGCGCAAGAGAAAAGGTTTGCTCTCGGTTGGCCCGGGATTCCTTCTCCTTTAGCTTTTGTCCTCTTGATGATAACTTATGATGCCTGCCCCTGAGCTGTTTTGTTACCTGCTCTCTTTGACCCGATTCAACTCATCAGCGCATTGGCAAAGCCGTACGACATAGCTATGCGCCGAGCTTCTTCCCACTGTCACGACTCGATGAATATGGCCAACAGAGCCGCGGTAGCATCACAATTTCAATTGCGAGAATATGTAAATACATCGCCTGGTCTGACATCATCCACTGGTCGGACAACCAACAACCGTTGCGCCGACTCCGAATGTACCATTCATCAACCATCACTCTCCTCATCATTGATGTCGTGCCGTGCCGTGAGCCCGTCCAGACCTTGTCAGGACAGTATTTGCTTTTTCGTCCTTCTCACAGTCCGCCTTGTGGTGGCGACCACGGCAGGCTCCCCGAAAACCGCATTCCTCCAGAAAACGGGGGGGAAACAACAAGCTGCCGGAACTTCCCGCGTCATCCTTCAGCCTATCCCAATCGCGTAATAGTAATAAACCTCGCGCGGCACTTAAAATATCGTTAGTTCGAAAGGATGTCACTGTCTGTGCAGATGATCGCCCTTGGCAGCCAGATTTGACAGAACCTGGGTGCCAAAACGCGCATGCTCAGTTAACCTCCATGCAGCATGGAGTGCTTCCAAGAGACAGGACTGAAAGTTATGTTTCTTCTGTTTTCATTCCATTCTTTGGTTTCGAAATGTGCGAGTGGATGGTCGAGGAAATGGTGTCTCTGATCTCTAGGGGTACCTGTGGAGCCAAGGACGCGACGAGGAAATTATCCAATGCTACTCCGTACTCGCCGCCACTCCTGACTTCGATGCAGCGCTCATTGATCTTGACTGCGATATTCAAGGAGATAAGAAGCTCACTGTCCGGTTGCAGCCTGCCACTGAAGAAGAAAAAAAAAATGTCAAATCGACCACCACAGACTTTTCTGGGTTCGGGTGCCTGAGAAGGATCCAGTTGCCCCAGAAAAGGTGAAACGGAAAAATTTGACTAGCAAATGCTTCATTACGATAAGATCTTCTCACCAACGTCATTCGCCCCTAAGATCAAAAAAAAATTCAACACAAGCTTCTGTTCGAGTCTTCGAGAGGGAGAAAATACGGTCCTTCGGGACGATTCTCGGCTACGATTTGAATCCGCCACGTGGTGGTGGCAAACAACGAGTCCAAGTACTACTGTACCTGAAGAAGAGAACCTCGCTTCGGGAGCAACTCGGGTACGGCCGATGCTTGACAAAATCTTGCTCGAGTGGCGCGCAGTGAAGTGCCTCGGGAGGAACGGGAAATGTGCTGGTTATTCCTGCTGGAACGGCCCGAGAAAAGTCCCCGATATTACATGGTTTCGTTCTGGAAAAATTGTGCGATGGGATGTCTGGATGCATGTTGCATTGATTGCCTAGCAGACGCGAATCATCGCCGACCTGAACATTCCATCAACCTTCCAACGGGCGTTTTGTCACACATTCTCGACTCTGAAATAAATTACAGCGTCCCAAGGAGCTGGCCCGAGGCAGCAGCCGTTCAAACCCTCAAAAAAATTCACCATCGATGTGCTCGTAATTGATATTTGTAGGTTCAAAGAAGAGCAGTCGATGACAATTTCACAGGCGTCTCGTATTAGCCAGCGAATTCCTCTCCACCCAATTATTGCTTGTTTCTCCGCCAAAGACCCTCTGGCGCCGTTTTCGCTCTCGTTCGACGCCGGAACTAGACTCGATACCTGGAAAAACGACCCGCCTGAGGAGAAAGATCCGAGATGAGTAGTTTAACGCTTTTTGAAATCTATCACCGTAAGCTGCAGAAGGAAGTCAGCACTTGTAATCACCGTAGGAACAGCAGCTTCTTCTGAGCAAGAGGCCCAAAATGAAATCAGTCACGTGAGCGGATATTCCCAATTAAGTTAGCGCCCTTTCTAGCGAGTCTGATTTTCTCTCCCAACTTCCCCTCTGGCTCTTCAGCTTCAACTTCTCCTCCATCACTTTTTCTTACTGTAACCATCTCCGTCCATCTTCATCCATCTCCATTTCACTTCTCTATCACTGGCAGTTGAAGCAACAAGCTGCATTTGAGCAGACCTGCTCACTCTGGCGCCTTTTCTTCCCCCGCCAGTTGCTTGATTGAGCTCGACTGTAGGTCAGCGCCGCGCCTGCCAGCTGTAGTGGCGCATCAACCGCATCTCTAAGACTTATCCTCGAATTCATCGTCATTCGGACTTTTGTATCGTCAGCAGGAATCCCAAGCTCGAAAGGCCATCAGTCAGTCTTTACTTCAGTAGATAATACGAAGTGGGACGACCTGCAACTCTTCCTTGTGAACAGAAAACCTCAACCCAAAGGTGCTCTTCTTAGAGCAGCCTACTTCTTCTCACTGGTGTCCGTAACGATAAAACAGTACCCTATTCAGCCATGACGTCTGCTGTAGCAGAGCTGGATGGCTACTTGCAGTCCATGCTGGCCCTAAAGCCTCCAGGCGTGTCGACCTCCAAGATCAACGGTGTCACCTCGCTTTGCACCGCCAACGTTCAGGTATGACGGCTTTTATTCCGCCCTTTGCCTGATGGTTTAGCCTATACTAACTGCTCTTCGCAACGTTTAGTCCGAGTCAGTTCTGATCCAGAAGATATACACGCACTTCAAGAGAGCACCAGGAACACACAAATTGGGCGTACTCTATGTCGTAGACTCTGTAACTCGACAGTGGGTAGAATCCGCGCGCAGGGCTGGCCAGCAGATCGGCGCCAGTGCTCCAGATGGAACATTTGCTGCGGGCGTTAACAGAGTGACCGAGCTTCTTCCTGTGCTCATGACTGATATTATAAACAATGCTCCCGAATTTCAAAAGGTACGCGTACTCTTAGACATCGAATGGAAACACGAGCTTTGCAGACAAAACATCAACTACCAGGCAGCGCAACTCTGCATGTGCGGCGCCAGCCAGCCTTGGTTGACCTAGACATCTTCCCACTGCGTATTCCCTTTTACGCATCAACTCATACCCCTACTTGATTAGACGCGTCTGCTCGACTTGCTATACTTTCCTGGTGACTGAATAAGGTCTACTTACACGTATCATCATTTTCTTGCTCTAGGAAAAAATCAGAAAACTGGTGGATATCTGGGAGCGCGGAAACACTTTTCCTCTCCCCATGCTGTCATCTTTTAAGGAAAAACTCGCGCCAGGATCACAAAGTAAGCTTCTCCCTCTGGATTAATTGCATTCCTCTTGGCTTTTTTAAAATCGTATGCCAGCAAGTGCCAAAGTCGCCGAACCACGACTTTGGCAGCCAATGGCTCTGTAGGGTTTGGAACCCAGATTTCTGATGTATGGCTTCTTTCTAGACGTGAAATCCACCACCCCTGAAGGATCACCGGCCCCGGGCTTCAACCCGCTGCTTGGGATTCAGCAAGGACAGTCGACACAGGGGTCCTCGGTTGGTCCTCCAGCGGCCGCAGCCCCTGCAGCCCCCGACACATCAAGCATTTTGAAGGCACTAGCAGATATGGCAAAACAGAACTCAGCAGCGACGCCAGCTGTCCCGACTCCGGCCCAAACTAGTCCCAATAGTGTATTAAATGCGCAGAGTGCACCAGCACAAGTTGTCCCTCCGTCTGTAGACCAGACTGCGCAACAGTCCAACGGGGCAGCAGCTGTAAACCCATTTACCGCAAACATGCCCGGTCAATTTGGAGGCTTGAGTAATCTCGCCCAGAATATGTTTCAACCACAAGTTCAACCGACGAATCCTGCGCCGGCTACACAGAATCCACTTGCTGCGTTACTCCAGCAGCAACAGCAACAGCCACAGCCCCCGCAGCCGCCGGCAGTGCCTGGTGGTCTCTCTCCCGATATGTTGCAGCAGATCAACCTGATCCAGCTCCTGGCTGCTCAGGGCATTCCGCAAGACCAATGGGCAACTGCACTACAAATTCTAAGTCTTTCGAACACAGCAAACGCTGGAATGGGTAATATGAACCCGGCGGCTATTGCTGCTGGGTTTGGCCAAATGCCCGCCGCAGCTCCTAATGCCTGGGGGGCGGCTGTGCCTGATGCATCATCGTCACGTGATCACGATCGTTCCCGCGAGCGCAATAAGGACCATGAGTACATGCGGTCTCCGCCCAGCCAGTATCGTCGTCGTTCTCGCTCTCCAGGATGGGATCGACGTCGCGAGGCTTCTCCGCCCCGCCGTCGTGATAGTCCTGTGTATGGAGAGTATCACGGGGATTCTCCTGGCCGTAGCCGTCCTGACACGAGAGATGGAGGACGAGGCGGGCGACGCGGTGGAGGGAATGAGTATCGCCAACGCAGTCCTCCCGGAAGACGTCGTCGCAGCCCAAGTCCTCGTAAAGAGCCTGCGCTGCCACCTCCAGGCCCAAAGCATGTCGAGTATGATTACTCCATTGGCGAGGGGAATATCAAAGGTATGGCCAGAAGTGGATTTCAGGCTATTAGTTTGGTGCTAATCGTGTTCAATTTAGTTCTCAGCCGCACTCTGTTTGTTGGTGGCGTAACGTAAGTGTCGGAGCTTGGGCCTTGTGGTTGAAGACACTAACAGCGACGAGGACCTCGGAGCCGCATCTTCGCAGCCTGTTCAGCGCCTACGGGCTTGTACAGACTTGTATCGTCAACATCGAGAAGCGACATGCGTTCGTAAAAATGCTCAACCGACGCGATGCCGTCAAGGCTCGCGATGGAATGGAACAGTACAAATCAGGCGATATGCAGTTGAGAGTGAGTATCCGCGGCCTTTGTCTTGTAGAGCTAACTAATTCGAATGACAGACGCGGTGGGGTGTCGGATTCGGTCCTCGGGATTGCAGTGATTACCAGACGGGCGTTAGTATTATTCCGATCGAGCGATTGACGGAAGCGGATCGGAAATGGATGCTCACCGCCGAGTATGGCGGGACGGGCGGCAAACCTATCGAAAGTGGACTAGTGGTGGAGGAACCTGATATTGAAATCGGCGCGGGCGTGTCATCCAAAGGTATGTACCAATTCCCAATAACTAGGAAAGCGTAAGCTAACAGACCAACAGCCATCAGCCGACGCATGGCCACCGACCAGGGCGGCAAGCGCGGACCACAGTCAACACGGCCTGGGTTCGGAGGAGGCCACAACGAGCGGTTCCGGCGTGGCGAACGCGGAGACGACGGCACGGGCAGCGATCGGGAGCGCGACAACGCATCCAATAGTAATAATGCGGCCAATACCGTTGCTGTCCCGCCTGCGGTTCCGGGCTTTGGATTTCAGTTCCCCGGCATGCCGATGTTTCCACCTGGCTTCATGATGCCGCCGAATTCATCGACTGCGACGCCTCCGCAGCCGCCTCCACCAGGCCAGGGCTAGTCCTAAACAAAAGAAAAGAAAAGAAACCTACTATGACAGCCGGCGTTGGTTGGATTATTGCTTCGGAGTGTGATACCGATTTGCTTTTTACCTTTTACACTTCTTTCCTGTTTCCCTTTCTAATCCTGTCTTCACAAACCTATTCCTGTATTTGTACATGAGCCAGACGCCGATTTTCAGTTAATCGATACAGTAATGCCAAGGCCTTAAATTCTCCATTTACCCCAGGAACAGATTGAAGCTCTCGGGTCGTGTCATGCATGACCATCTCCATGATCCATGCGTCCATCCGCGGAGCGACGGCAGGTACCTTAGCCCGCGATCACATCCCCACATCTTTCACAAATTTCAGGCGGGAAGAGCGCTAAACTCGGACCCTTGAACCGTAGCGGGAAGAGAGTGTCTGCATGCAAGATGGAGTCCGCGTCGGGAACAAAAGGAACGAAAAAAGACATCCCCGGAAATATCTCCTTTGCTTTTTTTTCGAATGGGCCTGCCGCGTGACAGATTTCCCTTTTCTCCGCTGGGACACGACAGTTTCTTCTCTTCAGTCTTCACCGCTGGTCCCGATTTGTAGTACGAGGGACATGCATTTCGTCCCGAGCAAATAGGATTGAAGCTGGCCTTGGTCCCGGGCGCGGCGCGGGTTGCCCATGAAACGTGGGGATCATGACGGCCAGACAGCTTTCTTCCCTTCTTTGGGTTGACCGTCAAGCGAATTGTCCGTGTATCCACGGAGGTAGAGATCAAAGCAAAGCGAGTCAAAAGTCCTGTCCTGAAGATCTCCCTCCATCAGGTCAGATTCAGCCTCGGCGAAAACCGCCTTGAAGCTAACTATCCTATCCCAAATCATCAATTCGATGAGACAATTCCCTCATAAGCTTCAATATTACGGCCGTGACAGGAAATTGAAAAAAACGGGAATCGATGTGCCGCTTCGCCGACTTCCACGCACCACAGGGCTCAATGCACACGGCCCCCATGTCTTCTGTCTTGAGGTTACCGTATCCTCGTTTCCGTATGCGATACCAGTTCCGCTTACGACGTTACGATACAGGGGCCAAAGCTCGGGAAATCTGATGTCAGCCAAGCGAGGTTCCTTTTGCAGAGCTGATTTGGAGCGATGATCGTGAAGATGCAAGATAGTCAATTATTATTCTTTATCATTGAGGAACTATAGTACGATAGCTAAATAGCTGTTGCAACAATGAACTGCTCTCCCCTTGCTTGCTTGCTTATGTGGGTACAAAGCTCTTTGGAATTCCAATTCCAATTGACTTTTTCGCATTTTTTTCCTTCTAGAAGACCCATCGAAGCGGGAAGAAGCTTTTGCGGCATTTTTCGCGTTGGTTGACGTCTGCATGGGCAGGGGTTGTGCTTGCTGCTGTGCTTGCCGCGGAAATGCACAATTATTGTTTTTTTTTTTCCTTCGCTTCTCCTTTTCATTTGATGGGCTCTCCACTTGGCCCTCAAGGTCACTTCGCTTTCTTCATCGCAGCGCAACTCTGGGATTTGACTTGCCACCTCTACACCTCTCAATGGCTCGCAGATAAGCGAGTTACATACAAACACTCGCTTGGACACTAACTACTCCAGACTAATGTAGGATCATGATGAAATCGTGCAGCGGGGAGAAATCATCAAGCTTCCTTTGCCCCCGCATGTCGCGCCCTGACTCGAAAAGTGGACTCGCATCGGGCTTGGCTGGTTGACTTTGTATTCGAATTCAACGATTCTGATCCAGAGGATTGGATGAAATCAACGACAGAAGATGGCCGGATGAAGGCGGATGATGATGATAATCCTTGTCGATGGGCGAAACACCTTTCAAGAATATGATGGCAGCTGTGTTTGGACCCGCCACGATGCCATTTGAGAGACGGAAACAATCCCGCCTTGAGGATGATGATGCTTTGAGGGTTCCATCAATCAAGCTTCTCGAGTGAGACTGGCGAGGTTGATATCAGAAGCTAATTTGTTTTGTTTTGGTGTTGTCCCTCCAACGAGAGCATGGTCCCAAGGTAAATAACGTTGTGTTTCACCATCTAGCAATAATGCTGAAGAGTTTCTATAAGTTACCCTAGCAGCACAATGTGCAAGATCCAGGACAAAGCATCTAAAACTTCTCCCGGCTTCTCATGCTTTCTTAACGCCTGCTTTCAGAACTGACTTTCTTCCATAGCAGCTTCACCCCTGGATTCAAGGGTTTATTCAGATCATAAGAGACTTCCTATTCCAGGCCTTTTGTTCTGCTCCCATGAAAGACAGTTCAGTTAAGAACCTAGAATATTGCATGAGCCAGAAGTGATTACATCGCAGCTGCCTGTTCTGGTGAAATCACAGCCATGTTGATGATTGCACATGTCTGGCCCACTGCACCAGAGTGAATATACTTGTCATACTTCAAGCCACAATGGTGTAGCGTCAAGCCTATTCCCCTGCTGGGATCTTCCATCTTTTCCCACACGTGTTTGATTCTGGGGTATGCATAGGCCCGAAGCAAGAACGCAACAGGGCCAAGATACGGTCGCGACACCCAATTTTCGCAGCGTCATAACCTAAAGACATCGAATCGCGGCAATACAATAACATCCCGCCAATCGACATTGTTATTCTTCCCACCCGCAGCACCAGCAGCACCAGCAGCATCCCTTCTTGCCTTCCACACAGCACCCACCAAATCCTCCAGCACGACCAGGTTCCGAAACCCAAGTTTCCTTTGATCCCGAAACCAAGCGCGCACCCGCCGCTGGACATCGGGTGCGCCGCACTCTGCTCCAAGAACAAGCACGGGCCAGAGCATCATGCAGCCCAGCTCGCCCTTGCCCAGTCGCTCGATATCTTCTAGTTCGCGGATCCCGAGCTCGACGAGGGTTTGTACTGCGTCGAGCGGCGCGCTGCGGATGCTGCGCTGGAAGAAGACGAGGCCTGCATAGTAGAATGTTTTGGCCATGTGGTGGAGGATCAGCCCTTGTTGGGTTGGTTCTTGAGGTGGGAGACCGGGGAAGTTGAGGTAGAGCTGGAGTTCAAAGGCGTCGAGCTCCTTTTCTAGTGCAGGCGTCTTGATCGCAGCCGCAAAAGCATTCATGCGATCATGCTCTCGCAGAAAGGATCTCGAGATGCCGTAGTATGGGAACGTGAATTCGAGACCCTGGCCAAGGGGCCCATCATCGAGAAAGGGCTTGAGGTCGTCCGGGACAGGGATGTCGCAGAGGATGGCCATTGATACCATGTGCCGCTGGAAGGCGGATAGAACCACCTCTTCAACCCCCCGGGAGCGCAGTTTCGCAAGATAGGCAAGGCCGCCGAGGACGTGGGTCCGCCAGCGCTGTGTTGTGCCAGAGACGGCCTCGACTGCGATGCAAGCCATGATGGCCATTGCAAAGGACTGATCTTGGTGCTCGTCGGCCCTGGTCAAGTTGTGACGGAGATGGTGAATGGCTTCCTGGTCGTGATGGAGTGCCAGAGCATGATCCTGCTCGTTGGTTCGGCCACCGAGCTCATACAGATTGAAGGCGGCCGCGGCGCAGACGGCGTGAAAGATGGCGACGTCGGCGTTGGAGTCCGCTGAACTTGACATGAGACCTTTGAGCGCCATGGGAAGCATCATGGTGCGACAGGGGTTGTGAGGCTCGTCAAGGAGCACGATTTTGCCGCTGGTAAATGTGACCCAGTGGTGCATGAGCCGTTTTTGACTCGCAGGCATGGGCAAGACGTCCAGATGGCGCGGAGGAAGGCCATAGTGTGGATGAACCTCGTCGACCGTTGGCTCAGGCACATCGCGTTCCCCTCCGAGACTTAGCAGGGTCTGCGCAACGGGGACAGTATCTGGACAAGAGCGTTGCTCCAAGTGGCCTGCGGGAGTGGCAGGCACTGCTGGCTCACTACATGTGCCTGTCTGATCTATTGACTCTATCGCTGACAGCTCTGTCTGGAGGTGATGGCGAGGAACAGGTGAAACTGCTTCCGTCTCGATCGGGTCCACTGGAAAGACAGAAAACCCAGTTTGCTCCAGTCCCGAAGTCTCACCGGGAGACCATTCGTCAATCTGTCTCAACGCACCGTCGAGTTCCGGAGATGACAGCCTCGGAACAGACGACACGCCAAGGTATGTCAAGGAACGTCTCGATGCCCTAGACCGATGGCCGTCATCATGTTCCTCGTCATGCTGGCTCGTCTCATCCGAACTAGGTGGCGTCTGATAATGCACCCAGTTCAAACGGATGCCATAGCCTTCGCACTGGACGCCAAACTGGCGACAGCGCTCGCATGACGGAGTTGTCCTGGGCATAGATGTTAGAGTTGTTACTGTGGGGGGTTGAGGACTACTCACTCATCACACTTGACACGACGCGAGCGGCAGGTCCAGCAGCCTGTGAAACCTTTGGTGCGCTGTCTCGCCGCTTTCATGAAGCCGACCCGTTCACGCCGCTGGTTGAGGTGAGACGATGCCGTCGGACGTTGTTGATTGAAGATGAGAAGTGGTGAGAATCGAAAGAGGCAAACCACAGCGAACACCCGCTGATTGGCTCGCTTTCAACTGCCACCTCCACCAGCAACGACCCATTGGCTCGCTGTGTTTTCTTCTCTATCAGCCCAATATAACAACTTGGGAAAATAAATATCTCGAGATCCCCCTGAGATAAGCAAAAATGTCTGGCAAAAATCTTGCACTCCATCACTCTCACCCGAAATCATGGCTGCAAAGTCCCGAAGCCGTGATCTTCCCGCGGAGACAGCCCCGACAGCACTAAAAGAAAAGACCATCAAATACAGAGATGGCGCATCCGAGAGCCTCGAGTTCGGCGGCTCCCTTGGTGTCAGCGCGCTGATGATCGGTTTCCCCCTGCTGATGTGGTACATGTGGATAGGCGCAACCTACTATGATGGCCAACTCCCTCTGCCCACCGACAAGCAGACCCTGCCCGAGTTCATTCGACATCTCGCCCATCTTGTCTACGAGGGCGCCTACCCAACGGCCAAAGCATGGACGATCTATTGGACATTCTTCATCTTCGAGGCCATCATGTACTGCTACATGCCGGGAGTGATGAGCGTCGGCCGTCCTCTACACCATGAAGGTGGTAAGAAACTACCCTACTACTGCTCCGCCTACACCAGCTTCTACGCTACCCTCGCAGTCGCGGCCGTCTTACACGTCACCCGCCTCTTCCCGCTATACACTCTGATCGACGAGTTTGGCTCCATCATGTCCGTCGCCATTCTCTCTGGCTTTCTGAACAGTATAAACGTGCATGTCCAGGCCATTGTGCGTGGCCGCACCCACCGTCTCACGGGCCATCACATCTACGACTTTTTCGTAGGCGCCGAATTAAACCCGCGCATCGGGATCTTGGACTTTAAGATGTTCTACGAGGTGCGGATCCCGTGGTTCATTCTGTTCCTCACCACTTGCTCCGTGGCCGCTCGTCAGTACGAGAGGTATGGGTATGTTTCGGCGGAGGTGCTCTTTTTGGTCATGGCTCATTACCTGTATGCCAACGCTTGCGCAAAGGCGGAGCAAATGATCATTACCAGCTGGTAAGTCAAAAGCCTAGGGACTGGAGAATAAAACTAATACTAGTAGGGACATGTACTTTGAAAAGCTAGGCTTCATGCTCACCTTCTGGAACCTTGCCGGCGTCCCCTTCACCTACTGCCACTGCGCTCTCTACCTCGCCAACAACGACCCAGCCGTCTACCGCTGGAATCGCTATGCCCTGACCGCACTGTTCATCGTCTACCTCTTCATGTACTGGATGTGGGACACCGCCAATGGACAGAAGAACGCGTTCCGACAAATGGAACGCGGCCAGTTGATCCGCCGCAATACCTTCCCGCAACTACCATGGCAAGCGATTGAGAAACCCCGGGCAATTGAGACGGAGGTCGGGGATCGCATCATGGTCGATGGCTGGTTTGCGATTATCCGGAAGCCCAATTACGTGCCTGATATCTTCTTTGCGGTGTCCTGGGGGTTGATTACGGGGTTTAGGTATGTCCCGCCGTTCGAAATTGGAGATACTATCGCTGACCTATTCGCAGGAGCCCTTTGCCGTGGTTTTATCCTGTTTTCTTTCTGGTGATGATCGTGCACCGGACCAGCCGGGATGTGGAGCGATGTCGGCGCAAGTACGGCGAGGCGTGGAAGCAATATGAGAGAGAGGTGCCGTACATGTTCATTCCGGTAAGTCTGAAATCATCCGACAGTCGCCTAATTTGAAGGATCTTACTGACCCACTGTAGTATGTCATCTAGAGGCTTTCTCATGCGAAGGTGGGCATAGTGTTTTCCAATGCTACCGTGCCCTGACGCGCAGGCGATAGAGAGTGCTTTGATACTGTGATAGATCTTTATTGATAGTAATTCATGGGTTCTCAAAACACATATATGCTTGTTGAAATGCTATGATGCTATAAGAATCTCGGCCCTGATAATGCATGTGAAGAATGCTGGTCCTGAGCAACATGTCTTGGGGCAAACAGTAGTAAAACAGGGTGAAGGGACACGGTTGCTGGAAAGGATTGGCAGTTAAGGCTGGTTTCATTTGTATTTCCGGTCCTTCATTGTACATGACCGAAATTACTTGAAATAAACAAGGGACGTGGCCTTTTGTACCGTCTATCCAGCCATGGCCCTTGATAAACGGCATCCTGCCTCCTACCTCGTCCGCCCTCTAACGCTGCTCCTACACCTCCGAAGAGGCTTGACGACGGCCACTCTAACCCCACAGATAAGCGGCGAACGAGTGGATCACGCAACAATCAAATGAAGCCGGAGAAGACAAGGAAAAGAAAGAGGGGCCTCGAGGATGGAGGAGTCCCCCTTTTATGTATATCGCCTGCCCGTTGCCTCCTGTCGACAGTTGGCGACGATAAGTGCAGCGAACGCGGACATTCTACCGAATGTACTTTGGTTTTAGCTTTCTCTTTCCCAGGACGGCGTCTGTCCCATCATAACTTCCCCTTTTCCCTGTATACCCTAGTTATTGGGAGAGGACCGTTTCAAGGGGAAAGCAGGAGCTAGGAAAAGTAATGAAACAAAAGAAGTAGGTGGACCAATGGACCTCCCGGGGTCTTCTCTGTATTCCCGTACTACCCTTCCTCACGCTGTCGGGTATGTAAGATGGAGAGCGAAGAACCAGAGAAAGAGAGATGATTTTGGAATCAGCGCAGCCCGCCCCTTTTGTTAAAAAAAAGTAAAAAAAACATGATGTTGGGCCAAGCCGCCTTCGCGACTCGAACTCCCAGCATAGAAAGCTGACGTTCCAAAAAAAAAAAAGAAAAATAAATAAGCTTCTCTTTGATTGAGCGTGTCATTTCCCCCAAGTTTATTCCTCTCATACGAGGAATATGTCCCTCTCCAAAACGTACAAATTTTCGGATCCACACTCTCTCGCTTATTGCTAGCGCCTTTTGCCTCAACTTCTTCCGCTTGCCTTTTTTATTCCTCTTTTCCCTCTTTTCTCGTCATGACGATTCCGAGGTTTTCTCCGTCCACCGTTTTCCCACTTTGCTCCATTTTGGCCATACTCACCGTGTTACTGTCTTGATGAATGGACGGAATAGCCAACTGACCGCTAACATACAGGTGTTAGACAGCCAGTCGCAGCCATGTTTCCTTTGTGGCATCTCAGAACATGGATATCGTCCTCTACCATAACCGGCTCGCCTCCTCCACCTCCTCGGACTCGAATAAGTGAAGAAATGTCCGATGTCGTCGCATTGAACGGTCCCGAGTGCGAGAAGACTGAACCGAACATTTGGGACATGGCAGGAAGATGCTCACGCGCATGACTGATACTCCTTTGCTCTTGTTTCTTTTCTTTCCTTTCCAGCACGGATGTCAAATTGCAATCCAAACACTCTTTTTTCAATTGTTGTGGTTGTGCCGAAGATGTGCTGAGATCAAAGACGGCTTCAAGCTGCTCTTTACCCGGATGTACTGGATACCCACCGCCGCTTAACTGCTGGTCATGGTGGGATTTGATCTATTGAAACTCTGGATACATATTTCACCGCTTGTGTTCTTAGAGAGTATAGTTAAATGACAATATTGTTTCTTATGTGTTAGCTTTGAATGGAATCATGGTATGGCTATCTTCAAATCTACGCTGAAACGGGAGAGAGTGTTGAAGTTACATCCCTGTTATACTCTTTATATCAACCACTCCTTTTTGTCCAAACCTCAATAACCCAAGAGCTGTGCATGTTGCCTGCCAATATCTCTGCGGGGAGCAGCTGAAGAACAAAGAGAGTTGATACAATGTCTGTTGCGTGTGTCAAAATCCCGACTGCAGAAGCTCACCATCACAGGCCAACAGCACTAGTTTATTGTCGTCATCTTTCCATGTCCAAGTGCAGCCCTTAAGAGTATCCAAAGCCCATGGGAAAGCAAGCACCCATTGCCCTACAAGAGCCCGAGTATCTGATCCGACAAAGTTTCACCAAAGCCAAAAATATTAAGCTTCCGGCCGCACCGCACAGTGGATGCCAGAGCAATCAGCAAAGCTCTCGCGCCGAAATTTGCCATCGTGGTGCTTCATGACGCTCACTCACGCTTGGCCAGCCTCCTTGACGACTTGCTTCCTAGTATCCGCCCCTGGGTAATTGAGCTCCTCAAACCCGAATTGACGCCTTGTTATCCTTCCTCTTCTTTAGTCCATACTGTACGAGTGCTTTGTAGCTGTTCGAATGACGTCATTAGTAGAAGCTCTCGGGTGCGTAACCGGTTTCTTGAAGCTTGTGCAAATGGGGAGATTGATGTGTACGAGGTAGGTCTGCCATTGAGATAGGATGAGCAGGAAAGAAGCTGCTGTTGCTGTCGAGTAAAGAGATAAAGAGAGTGTGTGAGTGTCTAGATGGGTGAGCTGAAGCGTGCGCGAGACAGGGAGAGACTTTTTGTGCTCTGAAATTGTGCAGCAATGAGTGCTACATCGCCATCGCAGCGTGTCGGGTCAATGGAGACGCGGCGTGGGAGTGGGTGGGGGTTGAATCACAGAAAGATGTTCCTCGGTCCCGTTACCATGCTGTTGCTGGGGAGTTGTGCCCGGCATTCCTTCGGCGTACACAGGAGTACAGCTCTGTCTCTCACACAGGATCATCAGCTCATCGTGGCTTTTCCCAACGCATTGGAGTCCGGAGGAATAAGGCCAATTGATCGTAACTCGGAGAGAACAGCCCTAAAAGTCCTCCATACAGGAGTGCAGGCCAAAAATACGCTGGAAAATCCCCCGAGAAGCGCCCGGTGAAGCCGCTGTTACATTACATGACCGGCCTGCATTACTAAAATTACCCTGTCAACAAAAAATACGAGTAACATCCTCTCAACGCTTGGCTTTGCTGATCAAGATCCTTTTTTTTTTCTCTCACGTCTCCTTCTCAGCAAGACCATCGTCTCCTCCATTCAAGACCTCAATTGAACTTTTTTCTCATCAGCGTATTTCTTTTTGCACCTCTAGAGTCTTCTCACAATGGCCTCCTCACTCAGATTAGGAAGTGCTGCGCTTCGCTCCACTTCCGCCATCTCGAAGCCCGCCGTTCAGTCTGCGGCCTTCAATTCCCTTCGTTGCTATTCTACTGCGAAGACCAAGGTAGGCCGGCGGTCGAATCGGTGATAAAAGGGCACTTCTGATGATCGTGGATTAGTCTTTGAAAGAGACCTTTGCCGACAAGCTTCCTGGTGAAGTTGAGAAGGTGAAGAAGTTGAGGAAGTACGTTTTACTACCCCGGATTGCATTGGAAAGGTAAAGAAACAAGTTACTAACCGACGTCTACTTGAAATAGAGAGTTCGGCTCAAAGGTCCTCGGTGAGGTCACCCTTGACCAGGTCTATGGAGGTGCCCGTGGCGTCAAGTCCCTCGTCTGGGAGGTAGGATTGTCATCTTGCATAGAAAGGAGACAATGGGTGCTAATTCGGTCTTAGGGTTCGGTTCTTGATTCGGAGGAGGGAATTCGCTTCCGTGGATACACTGTACGTTGGCCAGAGCTGGGTACGAGCCGTGATACGGTGCTAACAAGCGTAGATCCCTGAATGCCAAAAGTTGCTTCCCAAGGCCCCTGGTGGCGAGGAGCCTCTCCCAGAAGGTGAGAAATACCGTTTTGAAGCTAAAGATGGTCCTGGCTGATCGATACAGGTCTTTTCTGGTTGCTCTTGACCGGCGAAATCCCCAGCGAGGCCCAAGTCCGAGGTCTCTCCGCCGAATGGGCTGCTCGTTCCGACGTCCCCAAGTTCGTCGAAGAACTCATTGACCGCTGCCCCAGCACCCTCCACCCCATGGCCCAGTTCTCTCTCGCCGTCACTGCTCTCGAGCACGAGTCTGCCTTCGCCAAGGCATATGCCAAGGGTATCAACAAGAAGGAATACTGGCAATACACCTTTGAAGACTCGATGGATCTGATTGCCAAGCTCCCCACCATCGCTGCTCGCATCTACCGCAATGTCTTCAAGGATGGCAAGGTCGCCCCGATCCAGAAGGATAAGGATTATGGTTTCAACTTGGCCAACCAGCTTGGCTACGGCGAGAACAAGGACTTTGTTGAGCTTATGCGCTTGTACTTGACCATCCACTCCGACCACGAGGGTGGAAACGTCAGCGCCCACACCACCCACTTGGTCGGCAGCGCCCTCAGCTCTCCTATGCTTTCTCTTGCTGCTGGTTTGAACGGTCTTGCCGGTCCCCTCCACGGATTGTACGTCTCCTTGAATATAGTCATTTGGTACTTCCGATGCTGACTGATATACAGGGCCAACCAGGAAGTCTTGAACTGGCTTCAGAAGATGAAGAAGTCCATTGGCAACGACCTCAGCGACGAGGCCATCAAGGACTACTTGTGGGCTACCTTGAACGCCGGCCAGGTCGTTCCTGGATACGGCCATGCTGTCCTCCGCAAGACCGATCCTCGCTACGTCTCTCAGCGCGAATTTGCCCTTCGCAAGCTGTCCGATGACCCCATGTTCAAGCTTGTCAGCCAGGTGTACAAGATCGCCCCCGGTGTCTTGACCGAGCACGGCAAGGTATGTATTCTCCAGTTCGCGAGTGGGATCAATAGCTGACATTTCATCTCCAGACCAAGAACCCCTACCCCAACGTCGACGCCCACTCCGGTGTCCTCCTCCAATACTATGGCTTGACCGAAGCCAGCTACTACACCGTGTTGTTCGGTGTGTCCCGCGCCCTTGGTGTACTTCCCCAGCTCATCATCGACCGCGCTCTCGGCGCGCCCATCGAGCGCCCCAAGAGCTTCAGCACCGAGGCCTATGCCAAGCTCGTTGGTGCCAAGCTTTAAATGAATGGTTTTCTACCATCTGTGATGAATTTAAACTCGCATGTGTTTCGGTTTCATGCAAGTTGGGGGCTGTCATTTCTAGGTTCTTTTACTTTTCTTTTTAAACCAGAGGTGTAGGATACGGGCGAATTGATTTTATTTAACGGTCAAAGTGTTGCCTTTTGTGTATTATTATTTCAAGCCCATAAAATTTGGTGGTTTAAACTTGACCTTGATCCTTTCCCCTTTCTATACCCCCGTCATCGGAGCATCCAAGGCCCAGACAGCCAAATGAATCAACCTTCAACAACATCACCGATTATTCGCGGAGTCCGACCGATCTTCCATTCAGTTCCGGTCTGTCATCGGGGAAACTTGGGAGCCGATCAGCTCTTCACCAAATGTCTGAATGTTGGGAATCGATGGTTGAGGTTCAACAAAGAAGAGCACGCCATTTTAGCATCTCTTCGGGCTGTTTCCGACACTACCATTGGCCAGATATCCAGCCGCACCGCTAAAACACAACGGCGTTAGGAAGATGTAGGGCTGACTCATCCGGAGGCTTTCTTCCGCAAGGGGCTTAGCGTGGTTTCTGGCGGTCCGGCCACGGGGGAACTTGGGGCCCGCTAGTCTGCTTTGGGAGCAGCAGCGATGTTTCCCCGGGCCGGATTCGCATTCATGTGAGACGGATTCCCTTTTTATTCTTTTTCTTTTCTCTTTTCTCTTCTATTGCTTCTGTTCATCGAGATAGATATCATCGCTGTGTTGAAGGATTAGACGTTACTGGTGAGTTTGTTGCTCTTCCCGTCGGGACTGGATGAGACGTTTTTTCTCTGGGGATCTGGCTCAGCTTAGCTTCGGAGCCCAGATATGTTCTTCTCCTCCCTGAATATCATCCCATTGCTCCCCTTTCTTTATCATCCTCTTTCTCATCTTGGCAGAAAGAAGTCATTTCAATTCCTGTGTGACTGACACTATTCTCCAGACTCAACCCCCTTCCGTGCTCCCGTAACCTAGAAACTCTCCGACCCACATCCAAAAGCGCCCCGGAACCCGAAAAACAGGTGTCATTCACCCGATTCCCCTTCTCGCAAACAGACTGAAAAGCTGCATCACGGTTACTTGGTCATAGCCGAGAAACCCACACCCATCTAAAACTACTTCTACCCGGCTCCGGCTCCCCCAGGCGAACGACGCCCCTTACATCCCTTGGTCAGGGCCCCTTTCAGTGTGTCCCAGTCGTCCAGAGATGTCCGCTCCTCAGGTCGCTCCGTCCGCTACGGCCAGTGCGCCGAGAACAATTGAGAAGAAGCCCGTCAAGTTTAGCAATTTGCTGCGTGAGTTTTTCTCTCCTCTTATTTATTATTCCCAAAGTAAGGAAGCTAATGAATGGCTGCTTAGTTGGTGCCGGTTTGAATTTGTTCGAGTAAGTTGAACTGTCCTGATTTTGAGGAAATAAGCAGATGGGGAATATATTTTGGTGAAGAGTATGTGTTGATGGGATTGCTAGGGTCACCACGCTGGGACAGCCACTGGAAGTGATCAAGACAACCATGGCTGCCAACAGAACCGACACCTTTGCTGGAGCCATGGCTCGGATTTGGGGTCGTGGTGGTGCCTTGGGATGTAAGTCGCATCCTCCCTTTTCAATATCAAAAGCAAACTAACGAACTGTATAGACTTTCAGGGTCTCATTCCATGGGCCTGGATTGAGGCGTCGACAAAGGGAGCCGTCCTCCTCTTCGTCGCGTCAGAAGCCGAATACCACGCCAAAACATTTGGCGCAAACGACTTCGTCGGCGGAATCGCCGGTGGTATGACCGGTGGTGTTGCGCAGGCCTACGCCACCATGGGCTTCTGCACCTGCATGAAGACGGTCGAAATCACAAAGCACAAAATGGCCGCCGCAGGCGTTAAACCTCCCAGCACCTTCGCCACCTTCATGGACATCTATCGCCGCGAAGGTATCCGCGGCATCAACAGGGGCGTAAACGCCGTCGCCATCCGCCAGACCACCAACTGGGGATCCCGCTTCGGTCTCTCGCGTCTCGCCGAGAGCGCGATCCGCAAAGTCACGGGAAAAGACGAGAACCAGAAACTGAACGGGATGGAAAAGGTCATTGCAAGTGCGTTGGGTGGTGGTCTTTCGGCGTGGAATCAGCCGATCGAGGTTATCCGTGTGGAAATGCAGAGCAAGACGGAAGATCCGAATAGACCCAAGAATCTGACTGTGGGCAAGACGCTAAAGTATATCTATTCGACTAATGGCGTTAAGGGATTGTATAGGGGCGTGGCGCCCCGTATTGGGTTGGGTATCTGGCAGACTGTCTGCATGGTTGCGCTTGGTGATATGTATGTTCCCCCACCTCTTTTCAAACACATCCTTTTGTTTATATGGTTTGGCTAACTGATTCTGAATAGGGCCAAGGAAGCTGTCGAGAAACTGACCGGTGATAAAGTCACTGCGAAACACTGAACCATAAACAAGAGTTGTCAACATGGGAGGATTTGCTTAGGGCGTCCTTCCCACCATATGTTTTTATAAACTGTTTTTCTGTCTTTTCGTTTCTATTCTTGCTACTTACTTGCCCGGATTATGAGCCTTGCTTAATTATTTTTCCCATTATACTCATACAATATAGACTTAGGGAATTCATTTATATCATTGATCTCGCACCATATGTTTAGTTTGATTTACAAGGGAACTTGAACGAGATCAACACAAATGAAACAGGTGATGTATATTCTTAGACAGCGTTCTTCCTTAATACAAGTACAAAGTACACCAAAAAAAGAGAGATCAGAGGGGGATTTGCGTGGGGGTAATCGGATTTGCTAAAGCGGGAAAAAAAGGGCCACGGTCAAAAGTTGAAAAAATATTTTGCAATATTATGTTCCAGGTCCCTCATCCCCCGCCACGAAGTAGATTTGTCGGAGTTTAGAATTTGTGGTGGTCCCTTTTCTTCTTTTTTCGTTTTTCCCTCTCTTTTGTTATTTACACGGTGAGACCGATATCTGCGGCGTAGGGGAGGAAGAAGAGGTCGCCGACACTGGAGACGGAGGCTTTGTTGCTGAGGATGGATTTGGCGGCCTGTTGATATATTAGTATATAAAAGGTATATATGATGATATGTTAGAACGTACCTCCTTGACCTGCTGCTCGGTGACCTTGTCAATGCTCTGTCCAACCTGGGCGATCTGGAAAGGGGCGCTGCCGTGGACAAGTCCTGATCCGGTCAATTCGATTCCGGTGTTCAAGTTCTGGCCCGCTTCAAGAGCACGGAACTTGGCGAGAGCGGTAGCGCGACGGATTTCCTCGCTGGCAATGTTACCCGATGCAACGCTCTTGAGGGCCTCGACAACGTTCTTGCTGGCCTGCGCCACGGATTGGGCGGATTTGCCGGAGATGCTGACGTAGAAGAGGCCGGCGTCGGAGTAGGTTGCTTGCTTGGTGGAGACGTGCACGCCGCTGACGCTGGAGACGGCCTTGGAGAGCAGAGAGGAACCGGGGGACCATTTGATGCTGGATTCGCCGCCAAGCAGGGCAGCAAGAACGCCGAATTCGGGCTTGTAGCCGGCAGTGCCAAAGGAACTGGAGCCAGGGAAGGCGAGGATCACGGTGTTGCCGGCCTGGCTGGCAATGCGCTCCTCACCGCCGTAGTACTTGCTCTGCTGCTCGGAAAGAGGGCTGAACTCGCCGGTCGTGGGGGCAGCGGGGACATCCTTGAAGAATTGGCCAACCCACTTGGACAGGTCGGCGGGAGTGGCGCCACTGGCGACAATGGCAGCAGAGGACTTTGTGTATGCGCCCTTGGCAAACGCTTCGAGGCCATCGACGCTAAGGTACTTTGTCAAGGGAGCGGATGGCGGGGGGAGCAGGGGGTTGCCCAGGCCGCGATGGAAAGCGACGTTATGGACAGAGTCCAAAGCCTGGGTGGTAGTGTCGGCAACGACCTGGCTCTGTGACAGCTTGACCTGTTCGAGGACAACTTCATCCAGTTCGTGCACTTCCCTAAGTCAGCGGTAAATTTCCAACTATTTCGGAGCAAGAAGGAACCCACTTGGGAATCTGGTGTTTGCAATCACTTCGGCCAGCAGTTCGGCGTAGTAGGGGAGATCAGCATTGAGGAATTTGGCGGATAGGACGATGTTCTCTCTCGAGTGATAGGCGGAGAGGTCTCCTCCAAGCAGTTCCGATTCACGGGTGATCCGCAACGCCGAACGTTTGCTTGTAGACTATCAATTGGATGTCCTGTCAGCCATTGGAACAAAACATATCCTCCCCCGCCGTGTATTTGGGTAATTCCCACCTTGAATGCAAATTGGGCCAAGGTATCAGAGTATCCGGGATACGGTTGGTACCTCGAACCGGCTTTGGCGACAACGGTCAATGTGGTAGTCGGTCCGGGAAGATCACGGCAAGCAATCTTCATGCCCGCAGCCTCGCTGGTCTCGTATTCGAACCCTCTAGGAGCTGCCGCGGCGGCCATGCCTCGCTGGGAAACGGTCTGCTTGAGGCATTGTTTGCGGAAGGCTTGTGCCGCATTGCGGCCGAAGGAGGACCGCGACAACATCATCTCATGTGCTGGGGGAGTAAGGTGAAGGTAGAAGGGTGTCGAGAGCAAAGATGCGGCAGCAATTGGGGGTGGTGGTGGCAGCGTCGAGAGCCCGTCGTCAAAAGCGTCGTCAAAAGGCAGACCATCACCATGTCAGCAAAGGATTTCGGGATGTCAGCATAACATGCGCTCTGATTGGCTGACTTGACGATTTCCTTTCCTGGCACCTCCGAGATCACGTGCAATAGCCTTGGCATTGGTGTTCTGCTTACGTAAGGCAACCTCGCCCAAAAAGGCCCAATGGCACGAAGAGGAAGAAAATGAAGAGAGAAGTTGACGCAGAGAGGAGGACGATGCGATTTCCTTTTGCTTTTGATCAACGATGCTACTGCTGTCCTACGCTGCCCATGAATAGCTTCCGGTGATTCAGGTGAATCCTTCTAGGGAAGTTGACGTCTCTCTAGAAGCCCGCCATCATGTCGCAGGTAAACTTAGTCACTGCAGAGGTCCCCCGCGTTGGAGATTCATAAAGTGCTGACGACTGCTACGACAGTATGTCGCGGAGCTCTGCGATCTACTGATCAAGGATACCTTTGGGGAGCTATACTCTGTAAGTAGCTTGTTGTTGAACTTTGCTTCCATCCCGGCGCAATTGACTTCTTCAACTGTGTTCAAGCTTGGGCACTGACAACCAATTCCAAGTTGATCTTCTCCTACCTCCTTCACCATGGCCGCCAACCCATTTTCAGAATCATCCGGAGTACCCATTTGTCTCCGCGGCAGGTCAAACACGGCCTTGCGGTCCTTATCCAGCAGCGTCTCGTCTTCCACTGTACATCCTTCGAGGATTCCTCTACCCACTACGAAGCGAATTGGAGGACGGCTTATAATCTGGTGCGATCGGGGAAGATTATCCAACTGGTCGAAGAACGGCTAGGACAATATGCAGCCCGTGTAGTGTCAACACTCCTTGCTCTAGGACACGCGAAAATCAGCTATCTAGAGGCACTCCCGGAACTGCAACCTGGATATAAATCTCCAGAGAAGGCGAATGGGGCTAATGGGGCTCATGTTAATGGAGATGCTGTTGATGACCCGGAAGCGGACACTACAAACCAAGTGGACGACGGGTTGAAACGCCGCCATCGCGCCAATGGCTACGATCACGAGCCTTCTCCAATGGAACTGCAGTCAACACTAAGAGACCTTGCCGCGTACGGTTTCCTCTCTCGTGTACGAAATACCCATTTCCAGAGTTACGAGGACAATTACGAAGCTGCTGTCAAAGCCTCGAAAGGAAATCCTGAGCTTTATGGTTTGAAGGGCAAAAAGCTTGAAGAGAAAATTGCGGAAGAAGCAGAGAAAAAGGTCCAAGAGTGGATGGATGGGACTATCTTACGGGGGTTCCAACCGGTCAACAAACCGCGTGGCAAGAAAAGGCGAGCGGGGAATGATGAATCCGCTGGTCCGCGGAAACGTCTAAAGCTCGATAATGCGACCGACGGTTACGGAGAGGAAGATGATGAGGAGTTCTCGGGCGATGATTATGTTGATGATTTCGTGCCATTAGATGTGAGTGCTTTCCTTTGTATTGCCAACAGACTTCTAAAGATGCATGTCTAATATCCACTAGAGCAACTTGGTCATTCGGGTCAACTACGAGAAATTTGAAGTTGCTTTTAGAAATAAACGGCTTGTCGCGCTGGCAGGCCAATACACATCGGGTGTGACCTCCCAGGTTTACGAAACTTTACTATCCCGCATCGAGCTCCAAACGCCCAGGTGTCGCAACCAGCCGGAACCAATTCCGGAAGGAGAGGAAGCGGAACAGTATTCTGCACCTATTCCTCTGCACTCTCTTGTTGCCGACCTTGATCAAGATTTAGATCTTGCGGGAGTAATTGCTGGCGCCTCTCCTGACCAAGCGAATGGCGCCGACAGTGCAGATGAGGGGGATTACGGCGATGAAGATGACGAGCTTGGTGATGGTGCTCCAAAGCCGCGTGGACCGAATCGTACATATTTGACGGAACAGCATCTAGCTCTTCTTGCGGCAGAACCCCACCTTTTCTCGGTACGAAATGCGCAGACGGGTATGATTACCTGGGCAGTAGAGTACCGGCGCCTCGCCAGGAAATTACGGCACCTGGAAATAGAACGAATGATCGAATCCCGTTTCGGCAGCTTTGGCGTCCGTGTCATTCGAATTCTCTTGGCCAAGGGGAAGTTGGATGAAAAGAGGCTGCAGGAGATTGGGCTCATGTCCTCGAAGGACCTACGACAGATCCTGGCGCAGATGTCGGCCGCAGGTTTCGTGGAGCTGCAGGAAGTTCCGCGTGATGCTCAGCGGCAGCCGTCCCGAACCATTTATCTTTGGTTCTACGACCCCGATCGGGTTTGCCAAATGGTTCTCGAGGATACATACAAAGCCATGTCACGCTGTCTCCAACGAATAGGCGTCGAGCGCGATAAACTGAGATTCTTCCTCGAGAAGACAGAGCGAACCGACGTAAAAGGCAACGAGGCGAAGTACCTCTCTCCCGCCGAATTGAAAACGTTACAGGATTGGCGTGATACTGAGGCGATGTTGCTTGGCGAGGTTGCGAGATTGGACGAGCTGGTCGCTGTGTTTAGGGATTACTGAGCTGTGTCCTCGGACAATTGTCATATTATTTTCTTTTACTGGTACAAGTATATGTTGGTGGGAAGCGGCGCAATAGGATTGGGAAGCTTGGGGGCATTTAAAAGTTGGAAAATACTGATGGGTGGCTCTGTGTTTACGATGTCTAAATATCAACGAAAATATAACCGTTGGTTATCTTCAATCCTCCATTCACGATGCTTATCTCAATTACGATATTACTGCACACTTGTCATATAAAACATAAATGAAGCTAAAATACATGCACAAAAATATAATACCATGAAAAGTCGACCTGTAAATCACTTTACTTTCCTCTCCCTCGAAATCTCTCCCCCGCTCCTCGGCTCTGGTGAATGAATGATTTCTCGCACCGTCTTCTTGACATAGGAAGCTACATACCATCCCAAAACCGCCACAAGAACGACATACACGCCCGTAGGCACGAGGGACCGCGGAAACACGTTCAGAAGATACGGATCAAGAATGATGTCCGTCGTCACAGGCGGGACATAGTTCATTAACGTTTCGTTGACGGTGAAGTAATCTGCCGCAGCGTGGACGAGGAGGAATAGTGATGATGATGATGACGATTTAGCGGTGGGGCTGGCGGCGGCTGATGGGTTGGATTGCGGTTTGGGAATGATGTGTTTTGTTAAAGAGGAACGGAGAGATTGCGAGTCGAGTATCTCGGTGGTGGTGTAGGTTGTTAGCGTGAATGCGGTTGGTTGCTAGGGGCCATGTTAGCCATCAATTATTTTTATATATAAACATGACAGATTGTATTTGATGATCATTTCTGCAGCTTACAGTGGCAACCCAGCATACCCTCACTTCATACCGCTGACCAGGTCTCAGATCATCCAAATAAATCCATGATTCAACACCCCTCGGAGCTTCGTCTGAAGGGAAAGCCGCGCGGAGCTCCTTTCTTGTTGACGGAGAGGCGGGAGAGAGTGTCACCACCGGCTCAGCTCCTCTGTTACTTAGGTCCGGACCCGATCTGTCGTTGGTAGGTGGCGATGATAATAATGATTGGGTATTTTTGTGAGAAGGAGGAGGAGCCAGGAATATAGTCTTCTCCGTATTTCCCGAAACCAGGGATGTACGGAGAAGGATGAGAGAAAGAGTCAGGTATAGAGCGTGGAACATGTCCACTTTCCTTGCTGAATCGCAAGGAAAATTTTTGTTAAGGGCCAATTGTAACTTACCAGAACGTGAGATGGAGATAGTCAGAAATTCAAGTTAAAGCGGCCAAATATATGTGTGAATCTGGCATCGTTGACTCCTTGAACCGCTAAAAAGAAAGTTGACGTTGGACAGCCGGCTTCACCGCTTTCGAACCTGGTTGGAATGGCACCGCACTTAAAAAGTCTCACCCTGGTCGGAGGCTCAATCAGGCCTAGCTTACTAAGTGTCTAACCTGTTTAGAATAGCTTTAAAGTTTAAGACTCCACTAACCTAACTAGCGCCGGTAGATCTAGAGCAGCCCGGCAGAATCTGATATGGTACGCTCCTCCCTGTCCTGAAACCCTGGGAGAGAACAAAACCCCTTTTGCGTCCTCAACAGACAACTAAAACACCACATCTCAGCATCCTGAATGAATCGAAGAGGAGAAAAATTGCAATCCGGCCGTCAGCATCCGAAGGCACCGGGCCGTTATCGGATGTCACAAGGTTGTGGGTACGTCACTGCTAGCTCAACGCCCTTTGACATGATCAGGGCTGACGAAGTGCTCCCTCCGTCATCGGACATAAATTGGTCTTATATCAGTTTCTTCCCTTCTTTATGGTGAATGACACATTTTTCCAGGCCATATATTGATAAATTCATCCCCCGAGTTGAAGCGAAGCTTTCGTTGAATGAGCAGAACGTTGATATTGCCGGAAGCTCAAGGAGTAGAGAGCCTGACAGCCCAGGTCAGGAGATTCCTGAACAGAGTGATTTCGGAGGCTTGTGAGTCGATATTATTTTCCCAAGGAACATTCTTTCCAAGGTATGAACGGGGCGAGTCTTTCTTCCGTCTATCGTTTGTGGTTGCTTGCTGAGCTCGCAGTATCAATCGGTACAGTTGAGGAAGGCTTGAAGGCATGACAGAGAGATAGAGGAATACATCTCCCCTACTGAGATCTTCCCAACACTCTCCAAGGATATACCCAACGACCGGAATCCGATGGCAAGAAACGTTTCGGGACTACGATGAGAAGCTTAGGGCGAACTGGATGCCTGAAAGACAATTAAAAAATCCATCTGGCACTGCCAGATGGTGAGACGTGGATGCGTTTCTATTATTAATGAGACGAGATACAGGGACATAAACAGCCGTTGCACACTAAACTCATTCTTTATGAAGAGTCTGCGGCTCTCCCAACTCCTCTGGAGATCCCTTCTCCATACTATTAACGGGAGAATCATTCTCCAATGTCGTCAGGGCCGGAGCGAATCGCCTCTTCGCAGCACCGCGGTGCTCGGGCGCCACGAACATGCTAAGTGCTCTTGGCACGATGAATCCTCCAACGACAAAGAGTATGACGAGATGGGCAATGCTGAAGCCGAAGATGTGCACTGGATCGTTACGCTTAAGGTGGAAAGCCGGGTAAGCGAAAGACACGATAATGGCCAAGATTGGGACAGAGATGTATCGAAGAATGGGGGTCCAGGCAACAGGAAGCTTCCAGTTCTTCCCGGTGGCGATTTTCTCGTTGAGGTCGTTGGTCAATTGATAACCCTGGAAACAGACTGTCAGCTATCTTCTTGTGACGGAAAAGAGTAAAATGGAAAGGGAGGGATATTTACCGAATAGAAGGCTAACCACCAGAAACTGCTCGTGATCTTGTTGTTGCCCCAGAATGCAGGAGCCTTAACGTCGGGAGTTTTCGCGATGACAGCGGCGAGGATAGAACCGACAATGAAGATGCCGAATGCAACGCCAGCGCCGGCGGAAGGACTGACCGAATGGGCAACCCCCAGGCCAATGATCATGGAACCGAGATAGGCGAAGTTATACAAGATATAGGCAGGGAGGCCAACTTGTTCGAAGACGTCATGGTACCGATAAAGAGTTGTAACGGCGACAGCTTCGGATAACGCAGCGAAAAGAAGAGACAGGTTGTTGATCCAGGTGTCCACGGCATCTAGGAGGTAGAAGCCGAACTGGGTGCAATACATAAGTGTCAGGAGGAAGGAGACCAGGACCGCGATGGTGGAGACAGCGGTACGGGGAATCTTCTTTCCCCACTGGGTATCGGTGATCATGGTCACCATCGTTTCAAGGAGGGCAAAGGCGGAGCTGAGACCAAGGAAGAACACGGTCAAGAACCAGAGAACGGCCCAGACCTGGGCACCAGGCAGTTCTGCGATAGCTTGAGGGTAGGTAAGGAAGCTGACGGTAAAGGTTCCCAGGGTGGTACCATCTTCTGGCTTGAGACCGAGGTAGCCGATAACGCCAAAGACGGCAAAGGCGGCGATGACTTCGAAGAGCGAGTTGCTAACGGCGATGATGACGGCGTCCTGGACAGCGTTGGAATGTTTCGAGTTGTAGGAGGCATACGAAATAAAGTAGCCGAATCCGACACCGACGGAGAAGAAGATTTGACCGCACGCGGCCTGCCAGATTTGACCGCTCGCAAGTTTGGAGCTGTCCCAGTGTCCCATGTACATCTTCACACCTTCGACAGCGTTGTCGAGAGATAGGGAGCGACCCATTAGGACGAACACCATGACAATCGGAAAGCCCATGGTGAAGTACACAACCCGGCCAGTTACACTGACACCCTTGAACATGCAACACCAGATAACAAACCAGGCCAAGGCGCACCAGCCAACAGTCTCACCAATAAAGCCCTTGCCCGGGTATTGGGTGAAACTTTCGATACCGCCGCCTGCGGTGAAGTTACCAGCGATGGGATCGACGTTGGCAATCACATCTTTGTTGAAAAAGTCCTCGATCCTGTTGTCCCAGGGGAGTGGACTTCTGAAAGAGTGACGGAAGTAGGTCAGGACCCAAGCGAGGATGGCCACATAGTATGCAACGACAGCATAACCGGTGAAGACGATAGCGAGACCAATACCCCGAGCGCGCTTGTTGATGTTCTCATACGCAGTCAGAGCACCGCCGCGGAAGCCCTGGCCGATGGAGATTTCCAGGGCCAAAATCGGCAAGGCGAGGAAGACGAGGGCGATTAGGTAGGGGATGAACCACTGAAGGCCGTTGTTGAGGAAGACGACAGATGGGTAACGCAGAAGATTACCCAGACCGATGGCACCACCCATGGCAGCGAGCACGAACGAGGCACGAGAGCCCCATACGTCACGACCATCGTCCCCCTTGGCTGCATCAGGGGCGAGGAACTTCTTGACTTTCCTGAGCCCGTCCATGATGGATGTTGTTCAGGGTAAGAGGATTAAAGACACGAGAGGAAGGGGAGGATCAGATGCTTGTTTCCATGAAGAGGATGTTTGAAAAAGCAAAAAAAAAGGAAAAAGAAATTCCCTCAAGGAATATTTGGGTATTCGGTGGAAGTTGAAGCTGGAGGGAGGAGGAAAAACCAAACCTGCAGAAGGAAAGCAGGGAGGGCATGTCCTCCATATATACGAAACGTCGCAGAGCTATGATACCTACCCCGGACACGTTCGGAGGGAAGATCCAGCAACCCGAGTCCTGACTATCTGGCATGGGGGAGGAGTCCCTGTTCCGTTGCACATGAAATTCTCCACAAATTCACCTTTGACGAGCGCCCCAGCTCTGAGCGCCAAGGGCAGAAATCCACCCGCAAGCCAAATGAGAGAGCGGAAAGGACTGTGAATGGTGAGGTGACATTGGGGCAGAAATTGCCACAGAGTTCTTCCCCATGGTTCTCCCCAACATTTGCCCCTATCATCTTCCCCCAGAATCCACCGAGGAAGGTTCCAAGGTTTGGTATCGATCATCTCGTGTGTGCATCACTTTTCGTCCTGCAAGTCAGCGGATCCGGAGCGGGTCACTGTTGGTGTGCAACCAGCGCGCACCGCGGCTTGGCAACGTGGCGTTTTGGCTGAAGTCTGGAGGATCTTCTCCTCTTTGGGGCAAAGTTCCTGGGGTCCGCCCCTGTCATTAGCGGGGAACTTTAATTTCCACCGAAGGCCAAGACTTTCTCGAAGCCTTTCACGTGATAATGTCGGCTCCCATTGGCCGGTAAGTCGACGAGGGTGGCTGGTGCTATGCCGGAGGTGGCTTAGCTTCACGGTGGAAGTCTTGGCGCAGCTCCTCTCAGCCAATGTCCGCCGTGTTGACGCTGGGGCCCAGCCCTCCTGTCCCTCCAATTCCATTCGCCTGCCAAAATGTGACTGATCCCACCTGTTCATTTCCACCGCGGATACCCGCCCCCCTCAATTTTGGGCGCCGAAAACAGGCTAGTGCGCGCACCTGCCTGCCTGAAGGGTTCTAGGGCCGAAAGAGGGCAATCATGAACGAACAATCCTCTCCACCGAGCCCTGGGGGGTCCGGGAAAGAGACGAGATGGGGCAGCAAACAGGGACTGTAAATATCAATCTGATGTTGCTCGGGACGGTTGCAGCAAAACAATCATGAGATGGGGCATATTCCGACATACCTGCATAGATCGCCTGCGACAATTATTGCTTCTGCCGCCTGTCCCTCTCGCGATGCATGGCGGGCGCCTAACCCCGGCGTTCATCAAAACTTGGCTTGAAACTAACGTGGGAGGCAATCATGACCGGTTTTCCGCCTCGTGTCCACGCTCACTAGCGCAGAACGAAGCTTCTGCGGAACATTCGCTCGCAGCGAAATCAACACCGCTTGTCGTTCCGCCGCTCGTCGATGGGTTCTTCTTCGGGCCACGTGCATGATTGGCAACATTTACCGAGATAGTGGAAACCGATTAAGACGTGGTCAGAGAGCTTCGCATGATCAGAGCTTTTTTCAATCGACTTGATCTTGCTGTTTTTATGATTCTGTCAGGGCAGCTGAGTTTGTGGGGAAAAGTGTCCCTGTACTGGAGTCTGGGGGATCGATGTGGCTTTGTTCCCCATGGTGGAGAGTATGGAGAGGAAAGACGCGGGGAGCGTTGGGGAACTGGAGTCTGGGACTCTGGGGGTGGAATTCTCGTCAACATGCTCTCCAGTGTGGGGAGGCGGTGGCCCTCGTGCTTGTTGTGTGGACTTTGGCTTGCGTGAAAGAAGCTTGACGGGCGGGTCCATCTGATGCCTCAACACTGCGTCATTGCTGGCGTGATTGATGACATGTTCGTATTGTGGCTTTGAGGGGGTGAGAATGTCCATGATTGTCCCTTTGACACCTTCCAAGGTTGTTGGTTGATCTGAGTCCGAGATGTTTCGTTCGCAGCAGATACCTGGCGATCAAATCCTGAAGCCTTTGAATCAGCTCTATGTATATCTCTGACGTTGCCCGGGCCGAGATGCTGGTTGAAGCAAGCGACGGGATCGGAGAATTTCCAGCATCGGACAAGCCGCAAAACGCTAATCATATTTCACTCGGCAAATGAGGGACGGAAGACAAGCTCGGAGAACATCCATCAGTCGTGCCCCAGGTTTTTCAAAAGGCTGGCGAATACGGATGAAGTGCTGAGGATTATTGGTCTTGATCATGATCAGGCACGCCCCCTGTCGTCGCGTGGGCTGTCTCTTTTTGGACCGGTCTTTGAACTCTGATTTTCGCGGAGGCTTTCCCTTTGCAGCTTGGCTTCGCGCCCTGGGCAGGGAGAGGGGTGGTCGTGGTCAGTTTTCTGGAATCATGAAGGAGAAACTCTTTGCCGTCGCCGCCGTGGCGTGAGAATGCGGTTATCGCGGGAAAGGTAAATCGATCAAGCGATCGGACTTTCTTTGGGCCTCGACTGTCCATCTTCTTTCGACCGTGGTCAGTCGTGACATATGGCTCGTTGGGCGGCTTTTTTCGAGGCCTTGACGGACGCTCTCCGTTGTCTGTGTCTCTCGCGACACAAGCGGTCAATAATCATCGTTGTTAGGGTGTTCAGACCGCCGCTCACTCACCCTGCCTCAGGATCGAGGGCCGAGATCCGCTTTCAGCTTGGATGACCGTACTCGTATGAGTATCGGCAACAATTTCTCGATCTAGATAGACCTCAGCTGTGACCTCTTGTTCTCAAATGCTCAAACAAAGTATCCCTCCCATTGATATACGAGCCCATAACCAGCCAATAAGGAAGGGATTGACCGTTCATTCTGGTCAATTGCTCGGGCACAATGCGATTGGAGACCCCTTGTGATTGTAGACACGTCTGGTGTTGACGGAATCCGGTCATCCTCTTCTTCGCTCATGACACATTGATTCTTCTCTTGCATTCTTTCATTCACGAACGTACAAAGCTATTTCTGATGTCCTCGATGATACTGTCGAAGATGCTTGGGGATCCGTCGAGCTGTATCAAAAGTACGGAGGACAGAGGACGGTGGGGGGAATCAGGCTGTCGTCCGGGCTCTAGCTGTAAGCTTGACACGCTTCAATCGGATTCACTCATCCCCTTTAAAATCTATACATGCAGCTGGAATTGAAGAAATCGATCAGTTCTCTCCTGATTCTGAGCGTTGTGAAAGCCGACAGCGCCAAACCGTTAGCTTGGCAACGCGGCTAGGATACGCTGACTAGCGCCCTCAATGCCCAAAAATATTCTTTGTGACCTCACAGCATCGGACATTGTTGGGCAGGTACACATTAGTTCTGCGATCCCTTCCACTGCCTCGAATTTTTCTGCTCTCTTTCGACACCTCACATCGAATTCTTTGATTTTGCCTCTTTCTTCGAGACCTCTTTCGCCCCTTTTCACTGCCGTTTTGGGTGTGTGTTGTGGTTGGGATACCCTGAACTCTACCCCGAAGCTACCAAGATGAGAGAGGTAGTAAGCTTGAATAGTAAGTATATCTCAAGCCCTTTTGCGCATCCCGCGCTGGTTAGTAACTGCTAACAGGCTCTGCTTTACAGTCGGCCAGGCGGGCTGCCAGATAGCGAATGCGTCCTGGGAGGTATGCACCCTCCCGCCGAATCACACGAATCACTGTGTTTAGCCCTAATGTTTCCGGCTAACATTGTGATACGATAGCTTTATTGCCTTGAGCATGGCATCAAGGTATGTGCTATGTCTTTGCTGCTTGAATATGAGGAAGTTGTCGAAAGTCCTAAGGCTAACGTTGTGTTTCTGTTAGCCCGATGGTTATCTCACCGACGAACAAAAGGCAACCGACTCGAACCCAGGCTTCGATACTTTCTTCTCCGAGACAGGTGCGAATTACTTCTTTACCCCATACTTATCCATATCCGCCCGCTGAGATTGTTTTTGGTACCTGTTAGGACAAGGAAAATATGTTCCTCGAGCAATCTACTGTGACCTCGAGCCCAATGTCGTTGATGAAGTCCGCTCCGGTCCTTACCGGAACCTGTTCCACCCGGCACAGATGATCACCGGAAAGGAGGATGCATCAAACAACTATTGCCGCGGTTACTATACCGTTGGGAAAGAAATGATCGATCAAGTCGTGGACAGGGTGCGCCGTATAACTGAGAATTGCGAAGGTTTACAAGGCTTCATGGTCTTCCGCTCGTTCGGTGGAGGAACCGGATCGGGTTTCGGAGCTCTCCTGATGGAACAATTGAGGGCGGAGTATGGGAAGAAGTCTCAATTGGAGTTCTGCGTTTATCCCGCTCCTCAAAACTCGGTCTCTGTGGTTGAACCGTACAATTCGGTCCTCACCACGCACACTACTCTCGACGCCTCGGATTGCACATTTATGGTTGATAATGAGGCGATTTACGACGTCTGCCGCCGTAATCTCGGCATTGAGCGTCCGGGCTATGAGAATTTGAACCGGCTGATTGCACAAGGTGAGTGGGTACCAGGGGGAGTGAATTCTGATATCTGTCTTGGGAAAACTACCTCGTACCAATACACAGTGCCTTGATTAGTTGTCTCGTCCGTCACCGCATCCCTCCGCTTCTCCGGCTCGTTGAATGTCGATTTGCCCGAATTCCAGACCAATCTCGTTCCTTATCCCCGTATTCACTACCCGCTTCTCTCTTATGCGCCAGTTGTCTCTGCCGCCCGAGCGTCGCATGAGGCAAACTCCGTCCAAGAGATTACGATGTCGTGCTTTGAACCGTACAGTCAGATGGTCAAGTGTGATCCACGGGACGGTAAGTATATGTCCACCTGTCTGCTCTATCGCGGAGATGTGGTTCCCAAGGACGTCCACGCAGCGGTAGCTACCATGAAGACAAAACGTACCATTCAATTTGTAGACTGGTGTCCCACCGGTTTCAAGATTGGTATCTGCTACCGACCTCCACATATGGTTCCTAATGGTGATCTGGCCAAGGTTGATCGTGCAGTGTAAGTTGCATACCCATCTGATAACCAATTATGCGTTGAAGAATGCTGCTAACACGCTTCTAGCTGTATGCTATCAAATACTACTGCCATTGTTGGCGCTTGGTCGTCGCTATGCCACAAGTTTGACCTCATGTATTCCAAGCGGGCCTTTGTCCACTGGTATGTGGGCGAGGGTATGGAAGAGGGCGAATTTTCCGAAGCCCGCGAAAATCTTGCGCAACTTGAACAGGATTATGAAGAGATAGCCGGAGACACCGTGGAGGAGGAGGATCTTGAAGCCGAATACTAAACCCTCAACCGCTGATCCACACCTGTCGGGACCCTCACACCATCCTCCAGGTTCATTTCAGTTGAAAAACACGTTCAGCAGCGTCCGCTTTCAGATCATAATACGAACCTACCCTGATATCTGGCTAACAATTTTCGGGACCTCATACCCTGAACCAGCTGTGGCCGGCAACTGCACGGCGAGGGACGGCGTATGATGCCTCAGTTTCTTTTCTTTTTTCCTTTCGCACATTGATCAGCAGCTTCTACAGAGACGAGATTGACAAATTTAAGAGTATAGCAGGCGTTGGGACTTTGAAACACTAGACTACCATCTCTTGGGTTTAGCCGGATCCGGAGAAGCATTAAAGTCTCCATTTATAGGAATATAATCTTTCTTTTTTGCGTCTCTATCCTCATCCTCTTCTCTATTCTTCTAGATATGTCTCCAGAGGAGACATGGTCAATGCGGAGATTCTATTTTCCGGTAGATTCCGCCTGTTTCTGCCGCGTGCTGTGATTGGCTGCTGGGCAATTGAGCTTCAAGATTCCCCAGTTGGGACTAAGGTGGGCAATTACGAGGCCCTCAACTCACCCTCATCACCAACCCGCAACTCCCGACGCTCTTCGAACATCTTCACTTCGCGCATTCCAGCATTACTTCTACTCTCTCCTGTTTTTAAGGGACATCGGAGCGCTCCCTCTGTTGACATCCTTTGCAACGCTCTCCGTCGCGAACTTCCTGACGCTCCCCCGGATCCTGATAAACTTATGCTCCTCCCCTGACTGCGTTTACTGCCGGGTTAAAGGACTAGTGTGCTAGGAACTGTATAATCCCGGGGGGGAACATTCGGCATCATGGCAGAAGGTGAGTTGTCGATACTACACATGCGGTCCGCGGGAATGCCTGGTTCCAAAACCTTGGACCCAACCACTTCCGCCACGGTTCATGGTATAGATCGGGATACATTGCTAACCTGACGCTTCCCAGCAACACACCATCCAAATCTCAATTTAACGCCGGAAGAGAAACGGGTGTTCTATCAGCTGTTCCAGGCAGCCGATAAGACCAATCTGGGCGTCGTCACAGGCGAAGTCGCGGTTACATTCTTTGAGAAAACGAACTTGCCTCCGGAGACATTGGGTTTGGTAAGCGGGGCCTTCTCTTTCTTTCCCGCCGTGCCTCTTCGGGACGCAACGAGTGGTTTGATGCTGTTGGAATGAATCTGACAATGGGACGTGATATAAATAGATATGGCAAATTGCGGATACCCAGAACCGTGGGCTTTTAACCCCGTCCGGATTTGGTGTCGTTATGAGATTGATTGGCCACGCGCAAGCTGGTCGTCCCCCGACGGAGGAATTGGCTATGCAACGTAAGCACCTTGGTTTGCGTATTGCGGTATCAGAGAATTGTTAACGTATCTACAGCCGGCCCATTGCCGAAATTCAATGGTATCACCGCGGATGCTGGGCCACAACCGCCGCACCCACCTGTGTCTGCGGCTAGTCCGCCTCCTGGCGCTACTCGAGTGCCTCCTTTAAACCCTGAAGATGCTGCTAAATTTGCTTCTCTCTTTGAAAGATCAGAGCTCCAGGGAGGGCTTATCTCAGGTATGTTACGCGCCAAGGAGAGCTGGGGAATCCAGTTGCTTACAGGTCAATAGGCGAGGCGGCGAAACAGATATTCGAGCGAGCGCGCTTGCCGAATGAGGTCCTCGGTAGAATCTGGAATCTGGCAGACACAAAGCAGCGGGGAGCCATGGATGCTACTGAATTTATCGTAGCGATGCACCTTTTGACAGCTTACAAGACGGGCACTATGCGCGGGATTCCTCAAACGCTGCCCCCCGGCTTATACGACGCCGCTGCTCGGCGGGGTGTTGTGCGACCACCTCCACGGACCCCGTCAGATGTACCCCCCGTCCCAGCCATACCAAAACAATTCACTGGTGGTCCCCAGCGTACGCAGAGTCCGCTCAATCGAACGCAATTCGGTAGTCCTGTCACTACACATTCAACCGGCAGTGACTGGCTTATCACACCGCAAGAGAAGGCCCATTTCGATACAGTATTCAACACCGTCGATAGGAACAGAACAGGATACATTAGTGGTGATCAGGCTGTTGGCTTTTTCGCAAATGCACAGCTGGCGGAAGACGCCTTGGCACAAATTTGGGACCTCGCGGACATTGACTCTGATGGTCAACTAAATAAAGAAGAGTTTGCGGTTGCCATGTACCTAGTTCGTCAACAGCGGAGTACGAAAGACCCTCTTCCCCAGGCCCTCCCTCCGGCATTGGTACCTCCAAGTATGCGACGCCAAGCCGTCCCTCCTCCGCGCCCGATTCAACCTCAGACAACTGGCGCGCGTACTGCCGCGGAAGATTTGTTTGGGCTTGACGTATTCACCCCGGCCCAGGTTCCTCAGTCAACTGGCGGTTCAAATCCGTCTTTTGGCACTCCTTCTTCCCCTCCCCCGCCTGCACGCCCGGCACCACCATCTACTACATTCAAACCTTTTGTCCCTTCATCGACTTTTGGGCAGAGCCTCACTCCTCACGCGACAGGGATGTCAAGTCCCGGCCAGCCTCGCTCTCCTCCACAGTCTGCGGACGATTTACTAGGAGATGCTGATCCAGAGGAAAGCAAGAAGCTTACACAGGATACAACTGATTTGGCAAACCTCTCTAACCAAGTCGGCACGCTCTCGAACGAAATGCAAAGTGTCCAGGCTAAACGAGGGGCTGCGGAACAAGATTTGACACGAACCAACCAGCAAAAGAAAGATTTTGAAGCTCGCCTTGCCCAGGCGAGAGCGATGTATGAACAGGAGGTTAAGGATTTCAAAGCTCTCGAAGAACGACTGGCAACTTCCAGGGCCGAAACCCAGAAGCTTCAGCAAGAATACGCTCTGATCGAAGGCAGCAGGCAGGATCTCCACAATCAATATAATCAGGTGTCTGCCGCGCTAGAGTCTGACCAACGTGAGAATGCCAGCTTGAAGGAGAAGATCCGTCAAGCCAATGGTCAAGTTAGCCAACTGAAACCTCAGCTTGAGAAGGCCAAGTCTGAAGCCCGGCAGCAGAAAGGGCTCGTGGCTATTAACAAAAAGCAACTGGCAACGGTTGAAGGAGAAAGGGACCGCTTGCAAGAAGAACTGGATACTGTCAGCAAGGAATTGCCAGCAGCCCAGCCGCAATCGCCGCAAACCACAGGGTCCATTGCCAGCCCCCCGGCAGTTACAAGCCCTGCAGCGTCCTCTACCAGCCAAACGAACCCTTTTTTTAGACGCGCCCCGACTGCCTCCTCCGAAAATGCCTTCTCTCCAGCTCCTACTAGTCCGGAAGCAGCAAATCATGCGCAGAGTGTCTTTGATAATATGTTCGGTCCGTCATTTTCCGTTCCAGCTACCTCCACTCCGCCGCCTCCCACCACATTCAAAACGGAATCGACTCCAGCTAGCGGTACGCCGGCTCCCGGGGCAATCTCACCGCCGCCCGGAGATGCTAGAAAGCCTAGTTCGTCTGGTAGCTCGGCTCCTACTACTTCCCCTCCTCCATCAGCATTCGATTTTGTGCCTGGTTCCAATGAACCGCCACCGCCTCCCCAATCAAGGCAAATAACACCTAGCAACCTCCCTATCGAAGGCCATCAGGAATCCGAAGCCTCGTCCGTCAAGCCTTCACCTCCTGCAAGCCGATATGGCACAGAAATCAAGTCTGAATCCGGAAAAGACTCCAAGGAAACCTCTCCGTTTGGTGAGGACGACGAAGAGGATCGTAAGCCAAAGACCGCAGAATCTGCATCAAGCGAGGAACAAACTCAGAATGAACCTTCATCGGGCATTCCTGGCGCGTTCCCTGCTGCACCCTCTCCACAGGAGCAGAAACGTGACATTAGTTTTGATGAGTTATTCGGTGGCCGCGCACACGAACGATCACAATCACAAAAAGCCAATGATTTTGAGGAAGCTTTTGCCGCTATGAAGAAGGATCCAAGCGTCAAAGGGGACAGTGGTCATATTGGCAACACTTCTGAATTTCCACCTATCAGGGAACTAGATGATGACGACGATGATGATAGTACCGACAGTGAAGCGCCTACGGGATTCGATGACAACTTTACTCCAATTTCCCCTTCAGCGAACAATGCCTCGCAGTTGCCGACTCCTAACGCTCAACCGGCGCCTCCAGAATACAAACGGGATCTCTCCAAAGAAGCGCATGGCGCGCCGCCGCCAGAGTTCGGGGGGTTGTTACCCGGTAGGAGTGACCCGACTAGTTCAGGGGACGCGCCTCATTCTCTTGAATCGACAACTGGAGCTCCCATCGTGGGTGGTGTGCCACAACATGCTACAGGTGGAAGCCAAACGGGGCCAACGACGGCAAAACCGCCTGCTGATTTTGACGCGGCCTTTCGGAGTATGAATCTCGCCCCGGCGAAAGAAGCAGACGACGATGATTCTTCGGACGAGGATGATTTTGAATCACCGTTTAACAAGGATGCCTCTAATTTTGACATGACTTTCGACTCGCCCCCCGCCCCTGCGAAAACGGCAAACGGCACGTCGGAAAACAATACAACTAATACAGACTTTTTCACATTTAATAATCAAAACGCGAACGCATCCGGAAATCCATCCCCTTTCGATCAAAAGCCGGCGTCTCCACCGCCTCAGCAGACAAATCCTAGCTCCTCGCATGACTGGGATACTCTATTCTCCGTTCTTGATTCAGCAAAAACGCAAAGCGGGGCCAAGGGTGATGCAAAACCCGCAGAACCTCCGTCAACAGAGCCTACTCAATCAGGCCCACAGCCACCCACTCGTACAAAATCGCCTGGCTGGGCTCTGAGTGCGGATTCGGGAGAAGACGATCAGATGCTACAACGGCTTACTTCCATGGGATACCCTCGAGACGAATCGTTGGCGGCCTTGGAGAAGTTTGATTATAGTCTTGACAAGGTGAGATGAGATATTTTATGTCATCGGACTGATGCCCAATGCTAACCTGCATCACTAGGCCGCCGACTTCCTGGCTTCGAAGTCATAATCCTTGTCTACTATCTTCAAAAATAACTCATACCATTAATCTTATCCTCAGAGAGATGGGTGACCATCTCTCAGGGATAGGCGAGACAAATGGCCTGTCCTGTTTCCAAGCATTTTAAGAGAACAAGCGGTGTTCGGGAAGCGATTGGGGCTAATATATCTCATCGCACCTGTATGAGCCTTTCTTGACCTACTTGATTCTGATCCGATTTAAATTCCCATATTTTTGCATTTTCGCTTCGGGTCTCGGGGCCTACATTCTTTCTTTCTCTCGTTTGTTTCCTCATCCCTTTTCTTTTCAGTTATTGAGTTAATCTCTGTTGGGGTAATCAGGATTTAAATGGTCAAGTTATGTACTTAAGCCAGCCCTTTATTATACCCTTAATTCTTTCATTTCTTCAGACATAGTCATCCTTCTCCTCTACTAATGGATTACTATTCTCCTTGTCATTTGTATCCCGCATGTTTTCTCTTGTTCATTCCCTCTTTCTGAGCAGCTAGTTTTGTTTCCCACTTCTCCTTTCTCATTGTAATTGTTTAGGGAAGATTTGAAGTATCTGTAAATAAAAAGATGTTAATACGTAACTTCTGCACCTAGCACTCTTTTTATCTGCCTTCTCATGGAATCAAAAAGCATCCAGGCCGATGAAGTGTTCAATAGGGTTTTAGAACCAAATATGTGTCCCCCTTTTCCATATTTATTTATAATGCAGCCAACTTGGCTTCAGTCATGGAAACCTCTGCCAATGAGGTAGGTCCCTTGCATAACAAACAACCACACCACTGATCCTCACAGGAGAGGTCTCCTCAATCTTGATATCATTGTTTAGACTTGCAGAATGTAATTCTCCTTTTCATTTGATTGATTTCTCACTATGAGTGCGAGCTACCTGTTAATCCCCTTGTATCTAGCCCGCTGATATTCTGCACTATCGGGCTTCAGCGTGACTCCCTCTCTATTCCTCCGCTATGCAACCATCACCACAGCACCTTCGGCTCTATTCCTTGGAGCAGAAATTGGCCCTTCCAACCAGTATTAACTCGACTCCACTGTCAGACCTTACACCTGAGAAACTCGAGATCCACACGCGTATTCTCACTCATATCTTCCGATCAAAGGTCGCCGAGTGGACTTTAGCCCAGATTATCGAGGGACTACCCGTCAAAGCTGCATATGAGTTTGGGACGACATTTCGCCACGAGCTCCTCAGGCGAGGGGATGGACCGGCACCGGAATCATTACGCCTATTCCGGAGTTTCGTGGACGGACTCCGGGTTGAGAATCTGAGGATAGACTCGCAGGTGCTAGTTATACGTTGCTGTTCTGGCTGGAAACGCACGGGCGCTGACTCGCATCTCTAGACATTCCAAGCATACCAGACCAGCCCAACACATCCACCCAGTGAATTCAACAAACGCCTTCTAGAAGCCATTGCAGTTGCTGTTCATGACCTTGCTGCCCATGTATATGCGGAATTACATCCCAATGGCGAAGAAGACCGCGGGCCAAATCCCGTGAAACATTGCGTATTCTCGCCTACTTCACTTTGTTTTAGCCCCTATTATCATACCGGACGGTACCCAAGGGGCGTTGCCGATATTGTTGGATACTGGGCTGAAAAGCAGATTTTTGGGGGTGTTGTCTTGTTTGATCGTGGCAACCAGGATGAAAATGAGATATCCACGATGAAACGGTGCCACAGCGCCTTCATTCATGATGTTATTCATGAGATCTTCGAGCTGTCACCATCTCAGCTCCAGCTATTTTCTAAAATAGGAGAAGATGGGCTCGTTTTTTCCCCCTTGCCTTTCACCCGAGAGGAGGAGGCGCGTGTGGTAGGTACAAACGACTCCTTCCACCTTAATATTTATCGTCATGAGTACGAGCGAGTCCGGCCGAGACGGGACACACATCGGGTCCAGTGGAAAAGGGAAAAATATCAAGAGCCTCTGGATGCTATGCAGGAACTTGAAGAGAGACAGAAAAAATAGGTGTGTAACGAAGTAAGTGAGCCGTGAGATGTTCGCTTGGGGATGTTTAGTTTCTTTTTTTTTTTTTGAGCGGCTGCAATCCCTTTTACATTATTAGCTATTACGTTTGTTTATTTTCCATGTGCCCTCATCCTGAATTTACTCGTTCAAGGGCTGGGCCCAGTATCAAAGGTGTGCTACTAGCAGAGATGGACATGCTATATCTGTCTGTGTCAATGTGTGTTCCTGGGAGTTGCCTGGCTCCACGCGATACAGACATAGACGGCGAATTCGCAGTCACCACATTCCCTGCCTCGCTGTCACGCAGAAATTCGAAGAAGTAGTCCCGCGTCACGCTCAAAATATCGAAAATCCGTCGTCTGTTCCGCACACTCGGTTGCGTCTCCATGATCCGACCCACTGCTCCGAGGAGAAAGGGCCAATCGATCGCCCCATCATTCTCATAGTAGTCATAGTCGTCAAGTTCCCAAACTACGTCGCGCGGAATCCGCGCTTTAAAGTAAGAAGTCGGTAGCTGCCAGCCAAATGCAGTCAATGCCTTTGGGATATCGCTTAGTGGCTCGACATGGTCCATGATCAAACATTGGATCTCAATGGGAACGGGATATGGTAGTGGCAGAAACTTTTCCTCTGCCGGAGCTTTTTCCTCTGCGTGGGCCTGCGCTACTCCTGCTCGAGCTGCCCTTAGATCTCTGAGCCTGTTTCTGCGACGAATCCGTTTAGCCCTCCCAAATTCATTTGCTCGACTTTCTGCGGAACGTTTACTCCGTACGATGGCGTAGGTAAGTGTGCTGTAGGACGGATCTATCGCAGGGAACATCAGTTCACGGAACGCCGGTCTCATCCGAACAGGCCAGGAATAGCGCGCATAGCGAAATTTGCCCGAACTGTCATTCAAGGCTGCGTAGAATGCGTGCGTGTTAAAGGGCCATTCTAGCCACCGTTTCCGGAGAGCTTGGACTAGAATGGCCAGTCGGGAGCGGAGGCAGTCTCCGATCATATCTTCGAGTATGTCCCAGCAATACGAATGGATCATGTAGCCATGAGGGCCTCCAGTACTCTTGCATCTCTTGTCCAGTCGACAGATGCATTTGGTTTCAATCCAGGAGAGCCCAACACGGAGGGTGACGGTCCTCCATGGATCGAGCGATCTGTCATCAGAAGGCATGCAGTGAAGCATCTCATATGGCATGGAACTTCGGCTGGATAGATGATAATCATCTTCTCCGGACTTGAAGGCATTGTTTTCCAGGACTGTCCGGATATTAGCCCTCGATATATTCAGGGAAAGAAGGAAAAACGGGCAGAACACACTCATCCGAAAAGCTCCACACCACTCTCCTCCCCCGCCCAAGTGAACGCCTGAAATTCGGTTGGCCACTGGCACACCACAGGCACAGCACGTATAGAGGCCTATTTTATCAGGTTGAGCCATTCTTCAACAGAAGCCACTTCCACACTTGAGGTTAGTGATGGGGGTTCTTCACGCTCGTCAAGCTGCATCGAAGATTGTACATGACATCATCTATTTCACGGAGCTGCCGGCTCCATGATGCATTTGTCGCATCGAGGACCGTGGAAGAGCCCGTTGGGTCGATGTTTGAAGTTACCATGAAAGTCACGGGAAGCCACTTCGACAACTCTGGGACAACAGGAAGAAAGAAGCATTGACTCTGGGCCTCCTTCTGGCGGAACTTTCTTTTCAGAAAAGAAAGAGAACGAGAGCAAACGAACGATGCTTTGCAATCTGGAAATGTGTTTGGGGACGGCGGCTGAGTAAAACAAGCCTTTGTTCCAGCCCGAAGCACCGTGTTTTCTCTCTCACACCTCGAGAACTCTTCCCACTTGTCTCTTGTCCATGTGTCTGGCCGTCTTTGTCAGAGTTCCGATTGAGGCGCTGCCAGTCTCCAGTGCCAGAATGCCAAACGGTGACACGAGCTTAAACACGAGGGTGCCATGCAGCGTCGGCGTGTCAGGTCTGCATGTCGCAATCTTGTCGTCCAATGGGATCGTGCGCAGAGCCGAATCCTTTCAGTCTGTGAGACTGTCAACGGGGTTGTCCCACGGGCCATGGCTCCTGTTGGCGTGCATGGATGTCAAATGAACTGACGATCCCTCGTACTTTTCAACTCCAGCGACACCTCTCTCCAGACAAGACTTCAGGTCGGAGAGAAAGTTAACGAGAGCTTTCAATTATTGTCCTGGTTGCAGAGCAGCAAAGCAAACACCGTTAGCCGCGCCACTGCAGAACGTCATGGTTCGTGGTGGCGATGTTGAAAGAGGCGCATTGTGCATTGGCCGTGATCGTGTTGAAGCGTCTTGGGGAAGCGAGCGGCTCGTGGGCCGGGGATAGTTGCATGATGGGGTGTATGCATTCTCTAGCTGTATTATAACAGCATGTTTGGTATGGTTCAGATCCCCCAGAATACCCGAATCCCGCTGAAATACGTTTTAAAAGCAATGAATCGGGCCGTAATGGAGACTTTGGCGTATGGTAAAGCCGATTTCACCAACAAATATACGGAGCGGTTAAATTATCGGTCTTGGCGTCTCCTCCACCCGTAGGGCATACTATTTATATACAAAAGTAAAATAGGCAACGGGGAATCTTTTTCTCTTGTTGTTTGTGGATTCTTTCTTAAACCGGTCTTCTTCGCACTCTTCGTCTGTATATTCCCATTCATTCTGGTGGTTTGTGCCGTGTTCGACTTTGAAAGCAGTGACAAAATATCGAGATTCAACCCGCACGTCATCCGAGCTCCCCCTGCAAGCCACACCACTCACGAGGCTGTCAGTTGTCAAGTGACGTTTCAACCAAGAACAAGGCTTCAATTTTGTTCCTCCTGTCGAGGCCGATCGCTGTTTGCCGATCTCCTTCATCTCCCACCCCGCTCGACTCATCTTCTTCCTCCTCTTCGCCGCGAAGCGCAAACAGCCAACCAACAGAACTTTTCACCTTTCGCAACACTGCCGTCACGCTTCGCCGTCACCATGGAATTCAACTTTAACATCTTCCTCATACTGCGCGGTGTCCAGGCCCTCTTCGCCATCATCGTTCTCGGTCTCACTGCCGCCTGTATGTCAAGAACTCGTCAAATCCATGAAATGGAGGGACGCAACAAGCTAACCAAGATCTTACTCTGCAGTCACCCACCGCTCCCACGGCTACAGCAGCACCGTCAACTTCCTCCTCTTCTGCAGCGTCTGGACCTTCTTCCTCGCAGTCCCCTACCTCGTGCTAGCACCCATCTACTTCCCCGTCTGCGCCCACAAGTATGCTCTCGTCGGCGTCGATGCGCTCTCCATGATCTTCTGGTTCGCAGGCTTCATTGCGCTGGGCTCGATTCTACCTCCACCAGAGTTCTGCCGACATGTCAGCGCCTGCGGTCATTTGCAGGGCGCGACCGTCTTTGGCGCATTTGAATGGTATGGACCTTTCAAGCAGTTTAGTAATTGTGGCGACAAAGCTAACAGTTGATGTATAGGGTTCTCTTCGTCGCCGCCCTCGTCCTGGTTGTCCTCCCCCTAGTTCGGAACCGTGGCTCGAACTCAACAAGCACAAAGGCAAATCCTACCACGGAAGCCCAGCCGGGAGTCTAAAGTCTCATATTATTCAGGTTCGCCAGCGGCAAGATATATACCCCGAAAAGCCCTGTTTATGATACCCAATCCCCCTCAATGGCTTTAATTATTTACTTTTCCTACTCATGATTTCTCAGCTCATGTTCCCATGTCTCATTGCTTGATGTCTAATACCCTCCCCTTTATGCCCTTTTGGTGTTCCACAATGGCGTTTTGGTATATATACCTTGACACCCTATGTATATAACACCTGTAATGTTGGAGAAGCTGCAAGTACATATCTATGAATGAATAGGATATTGTCAAAACATGCCTTGCTAGGGATTAGAAAAGAAAGAATATCCAAGTAGGAAAACGCAGCTGTGTATTCAGAACCTCATAGCAGCTCCTGCTCCTTCTCTTTTAGTTTGTTGCGGTCTTCAAATTCTGTAAATAGGAAGGTATGCAAGTGGAAGGGCAAGCTGCGACCTGCTGCAAGAAAAATGCCCCGGGTCGTGCCTTCTCTTTTCAAATATAGGGACTGATATTTGGAGGATCATGACTCATCATATTAGCTGATTCAACAACTGGACGAGAAGAAGCTGGAGAAGGAAGAATTCTGGGTATATTGATGAATATGGTATATACTGGAAACAGAAAAAACTAATAAATCATGAACCTTATCAACTGGGATATCGACGCCTCTTACTCAACTGGCCTGGGAGCTGAGTCTTTTGTTTTATTATCTGGCAGTCACCAAACCTGCCGCTCTGGGCATGCAATGCCTTCAATCAAGCAGTTCGGTCTGGCAAAGCTTGCTGCTTATCGGCGCTGACAGCGCGGCTGGCGGCGAACGATTGCTCGAAATCGGCGATGATGTCATCAATGTGTTCGGTGCCGACGGAGAGACGGATGGCGTCCTCGGTGACACCGGATGCCACCTTCTCCTCGTCGCTCAACTGTTCGTGGGTGGTGGACCAGGGGTGGATGGCCAGAGTCTTCGAGTCGCCGACACTAATGGAGAAAATTAGTAAATCATAAGACGAGATTGAGGAATAGGGTCAACTTACTTTGCCAAGTTGGAGATGAGTTTGAAGCCATCGACGACCTGGGAGCCGGCAGCGGCACCGCCCTTGACGCCAAACGACAGGACACCACCGAAACCACGCTTGAGATACTTCTTCGCGGTCTCGTGGCTGGTATGGCTCTCCAATCCTGGGTACGACACCCAGGCGACGTTCTTGTTATTCTCGAGCCAGCGGGCAATAGCAAGGGCGTTGCTGGCATGGCGTTCGCAGCGCAAGCTCAGAGTCTCTACGCCCAAAAGGAGCTGCTGAGCGCCAAAGGGGTTGAGAGCGGGGCCAAGGTCTCTGAGGATCTCAACGCGGACACGAATGGCGAAAGAGATATTGCCGAAGGTCTCCCAGAATTTGAGGCCGTGGTAGCCTTCTGATGGCTCGACGAATTGAGGGAATCGCTGGCCATGCTTGCCCCAGTCGAACTTGCCGCTGTCCACGACGACACCGGCCACTGTGGTTCCGTGACCGCCAATCCATTTCGTGGCGCTCTGAACGACGATATCGGCACCGTGGTCGATGGGCCTGCAGAAGTAACCGCCAGCTCCAAAAGTATTATCCACCTGAATGTTGTCAGTTGACTGTTTCGAACAATTCCAAAGGTTTAGCATACAATGAGCGGAACTCCCTTCTCGTGGGCAACTTTGGCAATGGCCTCGAAATCAGGAACGTTATACCGTGGGTTACCAATGGTCTCGATGTAGACCGCCTTGGTCTTGTCGTCGATGGCGGCAGCAATTTCCTCAGGGTCCTCACCCTTGAGGAATTTGGTCTTGATACCTAGTCGAGGTAGGAGGACTTTGAACTGGTTATATGTGCCCCCATAGAGGTTGGTGGTCGAGACGATATTGTCACCGGCGTGCGCCAGAGCAGCAATGGCCAAAAACTGGGCAGATTGACCAGATGACGCCGCCACGGCTGCGACACCGCCTTCGAGGGCTGCAATGCGCTTCTCGAAAACGTCGACGGTTGGCTATATGGTATCAATCCAAATCAGCTCCAAATGTCTGACTATTAGTGGCAGACCCACTCACGTTCATGATCCGGCTATAGATATTGCCAAATTCCTTGAGGCCAAAGAGCCTGGCGCCATGAGCAGAGTCATTGAAGACATATGACTAAAGATCACGAACTAGTCAGTACAGAGTCGTCTTAAAGTAGCTTGGACTCCATACAGAGGTGGCATAGATCGGGACTGCGCGGGCTTTGGTCGTGGGATCGGCCTCTTGACTACAGTGTTCAGTTAGCCGGAGCTCCAAACGTCAATTCGGAGACACAACTTACCCAGCGTGTAACTGGAGAGTCTCGAATCGAGGAGCTGGCTTATCAGAAGACATGATGGGCAAAATGGAGTCTCAATTCTTTTGATTCTGGCGATGCGCGTAGCTCGACCGTTTATGCCAAGCTATGGCGGGGTAGATGGTTCTGGAGGAGGGGAGAACGAAGAGATGAATGACGGTAGTGAATGCGATTGAATAAAAGAGAGGAAGACTGCATTATATATGACTGTCAGGAATTCTGCGATGCCCCTTTTGCCCCTCTGCCCCTCTGTCAGCGCATCATTTTTGCTGGGAGCGTCGCGCCGATTGCGGGGAGGACAGCAGAAAGACTAATAGCGAAGAAGGCTGATGGCGTGATCGAAGCCAAATCTCACTGAATTGCCCTGGCGGGAGGGTTCCCCCGTACCAAATGCACGATTTGCGAGCCATTTTCGGCGGTTGGGGGCAATTGCGAGCAATTATCTTTCAATTTTTTTTCGTTTCTTTTGGCTGATTGAGCATCATCGGCTTTTTTTGGTGGTCTCGAGCTTGACGTGATGGGCTCGAAGGTCCAACAAACAGTGCAAACACGTCAAGACACGCCAAAAGTGGTTCGGAACGACTGCCGGGCCATGGAGAGACATCGTCGACCAGCAACAACCGTCAGGAACGCGAGCATGATCACGGCGACAATAGTTTGAAAAGACGTCCATTCCAACGACACACGGTTGGAGCCACTCCTGACGGGCACTTGGACGCGAGGGCTGATCCAACCCTTGGCCTCTGCTGCCGTGATGCCTGCGTGCCATGCAGACGCGATCTGCCGGTAGCCCTCGTCGGTTGGATGGATCTTATCCACCGGATTGATATGTTCGGGCTTGACTCTCTCCATGCTGACGAGAGCAACATGTCTCCCCGTGTCTGCGCGGGCCGCAACAACAGTTGGAAGAGCAGCGTTGAACGCGACTCGTTGGACATCTTTCGCAGCGTCCAGCAGGGGAGTAATTGTTGCTACCAGCACGGCAGCTCCAGGACAACCAGCGATGATGTCATCTATCACCTTGCCCAAAGAGGCTGGCGCAGTATCGACATTGATGTTGAACCAGATGTCGTTTGTGCCAGCCATCAATAGCACGACATCGGGTCGCTTGACATAGTCTTGCTTCCCTGTGTTGCCAACGGCGATGATGGCGAATCCCCTATGGCCCTCATGGTTGTTATTCACCATGGAGCCCGACCGCTGGCTCCCGATGAACTGCACTTTGTTGCTCAGCAAGTTGTGCAGCGTCAACCGATAGCCGTTGCCATCGCTGCTTCCTTGGCCCCAAGTGATGGAGTCGCCCAGCGGCAGGATTCGCGGTTTGACGGAATTTGCATTTCGAGGCTGTAGTCGCGATGTAGGCATGAGCACTGGGCTGGCAACCGTCATCAGAAGTATTAGCCCAGGTCAGCGTTCTCATCGCTCGTGTGTGGACCAACTTACAGCAACAACAAAGAAAGAATTCTAGCAGCAATGCGACACAAGTCTGACTGAAGCGCTTGAGAGACCAAGATATCACCTGTCAACTTTGAAGACACATATGTTTAATCAAGAAGGGTGCCTTTCCAGCAGCGGAAAACTCCGCTGCCTTCATCAGGCTCAGCTTGCTTCATCCACTACGGTGGATCCTGAAGGCTGATGCAAGGATCTTCCTGACAACATGCCAGCAATAAAAGATGATATAATCCCAGCAACAACGGTCGCCTCCCAGGCCCTCCTCACGTTGGGATCAGCGGATTCAGTTCAAGGCTTCGTGCGTTGGAGGTTGCAAGCTTCGCTAGGGACTGTTCACCTTATACCTAGCTCTTCGATTGACGATCTTAGTAAGTTCTCCCATACGCAAGCGAGATAATGCCGCTTTTGCCAGATCTTCTCAACGCCGGAGATGAACCACTTTTCTCCTAGATTCAAGTTGTTTGGCGCATCGCCGGATCTTTATTTCTCTGTAAGGTGCTACTTCCGCCGTTTCGTCTCAATTGTTCTGGATTTTATGAACATCTCCATATATCATGGCTCGAATTGGATAATATGCGCTCTCCGATCTCTCGGTTTGCGCAAAGCACAGTCCGTATCAAGCAGGGGAACCGAATAGGGGAGCCACCCAGCACCTTGAAGGTCAGTAACACGAGTTGAATGTACACACCGTTGCGGGACTCACATCAGCCAGCTTACCTGGGTATTGAGGTCGTTACCCCAGGATCAAATCCGCAGCACCTCGGAGAGAAACATTTTATTAGAGACGTAAATTGCCTTAAGTGAGCATCCCAAGAGACCTGCGGGCCCATCCCCCGTGGAACAGAAAAGAGTCGGGAGGAAGTAATGGGCGCTAGCCGGTATCTGTTGTGTCGTCGCTTTTGTTGTCACGATGGTCGCTGAATTGTAGTGACATCGAGGCAATCAGAAAAGGAAACTTTTCTTCCCGTTTTCTGGCGAAAAATGGAGTTATTATTGCGTTCCAAACAGAGTCCAGCTTCGCGCACCCCGCCTCTACGCCCTATGCCCCGGGCCGGAGGGCGTGCTCAGACGGACCCAATTGGCACCCGCCGAGACGTGGCCCAACCCTTCTGCTCTCAGCCCAAAGCGTGTCTGCGTGTCTGGCAGGGAACAACCAACCTCTACACAACTGCCAAGTTGGGGTCATCTGTTGCTGCAACCAAGACTCGCCCATCAAAGGATTCTCCATAGTTGGTACCTTCTGAAACGATACATGGTATCAGTTTCTAGCTTGCTGACTTGAAACCGGCTGTTGCGCTTTAGTCGTGGTTATCTGATGTTGACGACGACAATTTGATTCAAGACATCTACTCCGAAATCCCTTACTCGGACTGGGAGACTGGAAACATAGGGAGCGAAATGCAGAATTCCTGACGGAGACAGGACCACCTTTACACTGATTTACGAATACATCTACAACGACAATGGCAAAAGCTGGAGTTAAGGGCACCCCTTCGAGGACACGGTGGCTTCGGAGGCGCCAGCCATCGTTTCTCTGCTTGCCTCTGCCTATCTTGTCTCGATGAACAAAGACCAGTCTATCCAGCTTTGCTGCCCAGATTACGACGAGGCGTGGGATCGCACCCGCTCTACGCCGAGCCCGGCTTCTGTTATGAAGAACAGGAATATTTGTGGGCAGTTCAGCTTCACCTTTCAAGGTCTCTACGGGAAGATCCGGCGTAGCAATATCTCCGACCAAGAGGAACCAACCTTGGCGCGACGGGGCACTATGTTTGACATCGCAGATGTCCCTGCAGCCAGGGGAATAGCTATCACCTGTTGGTACTGCTTTACGCAGAGTCCGAAATAGAAAAGAACAATGTTCCACATCTGTATCAGGATGACGGGGTTAAAAACGACATTATTGAGGCAAGGAGGTAATGGACCGCAGACAATATGACCTGTCCCGGAATTGGGCATAGCAGGGTATACGGTGCACATCTAGGATGGAGACAAGAACGGATGACGATTCTTTATACCAACTGCGGACCGATGATGATTCCTCCTTGCCACGCGCTGACGACCGAAGTCCGATAAGACGTGATACAACGCATACCGAACTGAGATTGATACCACAATGAGAGACAATTCAAAAGAAGGAGAAGTGCAGAAAACATGTAGCATCGTGAACCAACACCAGATACCTCAATGAGCCGAGGAGACTTGTCCATCCTCAATATCAGTGATGCTGCCAACCTAGGCAAAAGATACCTATCTCGACAAGCCACAGCTCGTGAGCCGAGGTCCCTGGAGGATATGCGGAGCGGAAACCGTAGTCGGCACTAATCCACTTCGGGCTCACTGCGGGGCCACCCGAGCTAATGCGAGCCAATCAGGAAGTTGGAGCTGGAATCTGAGTCAGCAACCGGCGCCACTGGATGGAGTCCGTAATTTTAGACGAAATCGCATTTCACATGAAGCCCGATCATGTTGTACCACCTAGGTACCTCTCCCGCCAACCATCGCCTTGCAAGTACAATATGATACGACATCCGGTACGGAGGACGAAGGTCTCTGTACGGCGAGTCCCAAGGCAAGCCACAGCGTCACAAAAATTACGTCTGCTGGAGAGCACATGCCCTTCCCTCTCTCCCTTTGGGCTGGGCAATGCGACATATGGGAAATCTCCTTAATGTGCCACTCCTCCACGTCCTTTTATTCCCGGGGTATGGGCTTTTCTCTCCCCCATTAACTTCACGTCGTCTTCTACTCTCTGGGGCATCCATACCAGACCTCTGTTGAGATTTACTGGGACTATCTTTGTATAAGAAGTTATATCTGGCCTGCGCCTGCTGACTGCCATTCCTCTTGCGAATCAGAGGTCGGAATTGGGCCCGAAGGTCATTGATTGGCTGCATACCTAGCGAGTAAGGATTGGACCTTTTTGACGACCTTTTCGTACAGTGCGTTGGACTAATATACCGAATTTTTGGGTTATTTCAGACATCTTCAGACGGATAGCACGGAGCGTCGGAATATACCATCACCATGTTTTCGTCGGATCCCCCGCATAGAGCTCTGGCGTTGGAGCTTTCGAGCCCCCCGCCAAAAGGTACGCCGGGCTCAGTCGCTATCCCCGGCTCAGAGAAACCCGGCCGGAGTAAGGTGTATAGACATTGGAAGATTGGCAGCGGGGAATTATTGAAGACTTTGGATCCGAATGTATGTCGAATTTTCCCCTGGTGTGCGTTTTGTCGAGTTGGGATGAAACGGCGGATGGAAAAAGGGGAAAGCAGAAACAGAACAGCGGGAGGAACAAAAGGTCTACTTTCGGAACTTGAATGCTAATTGCGACGATATGCAGGTCCGGACAGGGCATGACCTCTTCGAAAATACTGGTAGGCGGGCAATACGATCAGCTTTGCGCTTAATAATACCTCGAGACATCGTTTTTGGCTAACTTTGTAGCAAGCCTCCCGACAGCCGAAGAAGCCATGCTTTGGTTTCCGCCCCTGGAACCCGGTCACTAAGACTTTTGGCGCCTATCAATGGATGGATTACCAAACTGCGCAGAAGAGACGTGCCGCGCTGGGAGTCGGTCTAGTTGAATTACACCGTCAAATTGGCATCGAGGGTGCCAGATATGGCGTTGGACTCTGGTGCCAGAACAGGCCGGAATGGCAAATCACCGGTGAGTGCATGTTCTGTGGCGATCTACAGGGATTGTTGATGCACTTTCTGGGGTTGACGTACGCGCTGTGACGGGGGGTCAGGGGTTAGCTAACATTCAGCAGATCTCGCCTGCATGTCACAGTCCTTGTTCTCTGTGTCGCTCTACGAGACACTAGGCGCTGATGCCACAGAGTTTATCATCAAAAACGCGGAGCTTGCTTGCGTGGTGACTTCGCTGCCCCATATTTCTACGCTGCTCAAGTTAAAGCCCCGCTTGCCAACATTGAAAATCATTGTTTGCTTAGATCCGCTGGATTCTGACGAGCAGGCCGGTCACTCGAAGCGAGATATTCTCAAGCCAATCGCTGATCAAGTTGGCGTGGCTATATATACCATGGAGGAAGTTGAGAAGCTGGGTGCATCGCTAAATCGACCATATAACCCGCCATCTCCCGAAGATATCATTACTATCAATTATACATCTGGAACCACCGGAGTGCCCAAGGGTGTGGTTCTTACGCACTCCAATGCTGTCGCAGCAGCATCCTCTTCGTTGTCCTCTTCTATGCAGGACAACACAGACGTGGGATGCTCCTACCTACCGCTTGCCCATATCTATGGGAGGCTGATGGAAACAACCATGCTTTGGGCTGGCGGCCAGCTAGGTTATTTCCATGGCAACATCCTGGAACTCGTGGATGATTTCAAGCTCCTGAGGCCTACCGTCCTCGCTTCGGTCCCACGCTTGTACACCCGCTTTGGTTCGGCAATCCGCGCCGCTACGGTCGAGCAGCCAGGGTTTAAAGGCGCGCTATCCAGGCATGTGGTAGCAACGAAGACGGCGAACTTGACCGGAGTCAAACCGGAGGATGCCACTTATAAGCATTTACTTTACGATCGTATCTGGTCGAAGAAAGTAGCGGCCGGACTTGGGTTTGAGCGGATGAAAACCATGGTTTCGGGGTCGGCTCCTCTCGATAAATCGCTGCATCAGTTCTTGCGTGTCGCCTTTTCCACCGATATTGTGCAGGGATATGGTTTGACGGAGAGTTATGCCATTGCTCTTTGCCAATCGAGAGGTGACATGACCTCCGGTCATTGCGGGTATCTGTCTCCCTGTAACGAGGCTTGTCTTTTGTCCTTGCCTGATATGGACTACTCTGTTGACGACAAGCCATATCCCAGAGGTGAATTACTTCTTCGCGGACCCAACATCTTCAGGGAGTACTACAAGAATCCAGAGGAGACAGCAAAGGCCTTAACAGAGGATGGGTGGTTCCGCACCGGTGATGTCTGCTCGATTGACGAAAATGGCCACTTTACCATCATTGACCGTCGGAAGAATCTCCTTAAGCTAGCGCAAGGAGAATATGTCTCTCCTGAGCGCCTCGAAGGTATCTTCACGAACGCCTGCCCATATCTCGGACAGGCATTTGTACATGGGGATAGCGTCCAGACATCTCTCGTTGCCATCTTCGGCATCCAGCCCGACATCTTCGCAACATTAGCAGGAAAGACGTTGAAGAAGACCTTTTCTCCTACCGACCTAGAAGCACTCAAGGTAGCTGCGCGGGACGAAAGGGTGATCAAGGCCGTCAAGAAAGATCTGGATCGAACTGCTCGGGAATATAAACTCGCTGGATTCGAGAGGATCAAGAACTTCGCCTTGATGCTTGAGCCATTCTCCATAGATAATGGGCTCTTGACACCTACGTATGTGGTTTTCTCCTTTTATTTCCTCTGAATCTAATTATATGCTAACATTTTTATAGGCTTAAACTCAAGAGACCCCAGGCCGTAAAGGCTCATCGTCAGCTTTTGGATGACCTGTATGCTGCCGCCGAGAACGGAAACAACGTCAACGAAAATGACATCCTCAAATCTAAGCTCTAAGCGCATGTGTTTCGAGTACTGTTTTTGTAACTATTAGTTATCATGACGTATAGATCCTTCGCTGTATATATCATAAATTTTAGCGATCTTACAGTCAGCTTCCTCCACTTGTCGGCAGCGTAGGGCACGGTCCTTTAGGGCACGTCAATCGTTCACTCGTGTACGTAGTAAAATATCCCGCTGTATGGAGTAGATTCACCAATATCTTCCCTTGGGGGCTGCGGTTTGGCTATTTTCGGAATTTCAATATTCCGTTCCGATAACTATTCTAGATTACATAATCTAGTCCCGCCGACATAACTTGGGATATCTGAGGCCGTTGGCTCGGATCTTGAGCAGGAGTAGATTCAATATATGCAATTGCTTAGCCCACCATGCGCTTCTCAGTCATTAAAAGAACATTCTCCACCCTTTCTCTCCTCCTTCTCCTCCCTCTCGCCTCAGCCTCCATCCTCACCATCACGATCCCGCCCACGACTCAGCTCCCCAATCCGAACTCCCTCCCAGCTTCAACCCACGCGACTCTAACAACACTCCCGCTTCAACTTACACAAAGTTCCGAGCACAGCAATGCGATTCTAAAAGCCCCGCTCTCACGCTCCTCAACGTTCACTTTTCGTGACCTGCGACCGGCGGCTGCGCCGCAGAGAGTTTCGTATTTACTTGATATTCATGCGCGTGGCTATATCTTTGCGCCATATCGCGTTGACGTTGGCGTGGATGGGAGCGTGATTGGGGTCTGGGAGACGTACAGGGGGAATCCGTGGGAGAATAAGGGGCCAGAGAAGAGTAATGGGCAAGAGGGGGAGGTTGTGAATGCCGAGGCTAAGATTTTGGGGAAAAAGGAGTTTTATGAGCAGAGGGAGAAGTGTGAGTATTTCTACTCTTCTTCTTTTTTTCTATTCCTTTGGGTGTGATACACTTGCTAACGTGGGACGGTTGTAGTTTCGCCGCTGAGCTTGTTTAAGAATCCGATGATATTACTTGCTATATTTGCACTTGCGATCACGGTCGGGATGCCTTATATCATGGATAATAGTACGTATTTTTCTGTTCTTACCTTTCTTCTATTTGCTAACGCCTCGTCGCAGTGGATCCCGAGATGCGTGAGGAATTCGAGAAACAGCGCGCCGCCGGTGTTCTTCCTGGTGCCGGTAAGGGTGCCGCTGCGCCGAATTTCGATTTTGCGGGTTGGATGGCTGGGACGAGTCCCGGGCCCTTGCAATCGGCTGCAGCAAAGGCTAGTGGAAGAGAGGAGGGTCAGAAGCAGACGACGAGGAGAAGATGATTGGGAGTGTACAATTTTTATCCCTGAGAGTTTTGGATGATAGTATGAATAGAGCGCTGCTGAGTTCGTTCCCCAACAGATAACTAATTGTTCAAATCAGTACTGCTCATAAGGCAGATTGATAAACATTTTACAGAGTGCAAACGCATGGCATTTCGGTGATTAATGTGAAGCCATTCAGTCTTTGTTGATTTGACAGATAAATTCAATCTAAAACAAATGGCAGTAGGTGTTCAGATATGCCATAAATCCTTCAGAATGAGAACCTTCCAGCTTCCTCAATGACGGCTTAGAGGTAAAAGAGCAGTCTCTGCACCTTTTATCTACGTTCTCTCATGACGACTTCCACGCTCAGTCAATGTCGTGAAACGTGGAAGCCTGCCTTGGGTTGCATAAATGCACTTGCTGAAGTCCACAGTTTTCAGCCACGATTCAGCCTTAATTAGGGCTGGCAAGGAGTCCTTTGCTGTCGCGCTTCGGGACCCCGACATCGCTGTCATATATCGGTACCGTATCTGACTCGTCAGTACCGGCTAGAGTCATTTGATGACCCCCGGGACGAAACAATACCCCGATGCAGACGTACAACCCCGACCACGCAAGGCTGAGGATTGGCGATTAGCTGAACGGCATCAGACGAAAGCAGCCCTAAAAGAACAGTTGCTTACTCCATGCCTAGGCAGTTGCGCGAACCTTGGTTAAAGGGACGAAGTTTCGGTTCATGCGGGGATCATAGCTTCCAATCCAACGTTCGGGTTTGAACTTGTAAGGCTCGGGGTGGACTTCAGGATTCATGTGCAAGAAGCAGATGGACATGCCTACGGGTGTCTGCGAAAGAATTATAAGCACGCTGTCCACCTTGCCACCTTGTTGAACTAACTCACATTTTTCGGGATGGTCCACCTCGACATCCGGCGATATGCGATTGTTCCGTCTGAAAAGCGGCCGATACCATTTTCCTTCCAATTAGCTCACAACGCATGACGATCAGGAGCATGGTACGAACCGCAGGCCTTCTTTAATGCAGCCTTGGGGATAAGGAAGTTTTTCCAACTCCGCCCAGCGAGGCACTTCCTCGGGGAAACATGCTGTTACATCCTTTAACTCTTCGCGAAGTCTCTCCTAAACGGCTGGATCAGCAAGAATGAAATATGTGATCAGCGCAAGCGTGCCAGCAGTAGTTATTGTTCCAGCAGCGAGGAGAGCAAACGCTTCTCTCTTGAGACGAGAAGCGTCTTTCTCCGACGCGGGCATATCACTCCTGAGGATGCCATGAAAAATGGACTGCTTAAGTCACTGCCCCTGGTTTCATTAGCAACCTCAGCCTTGATTTTTTCAATTTGTTCCTCCCCGAACTTTTTTTTTAGGTTAGTAAAGACCGGCTTTTCTTGACAGGTAACGGGATTGATCATTGACTGACCAACGTGAACATCCTGAATCCAGATGCCTCCGGATTGAGCGCCTTCAGCACCCAAACCAGAACTAGCTTCAGCAGCTTCGAGGCCCAGCCAATGTTGCGCAACAGTGGAACCATACACAATAACAGTGGAACCATACACAATACACCATCATGAGATTTGTGCCTAGCGATCGGTCGGTTCACGGGCTGTGGTGGCTTACCATAGGAAAAGCTTGCCATTGAGGTGTAAAGACCGGCCCTTCCAAGAGCTGAGGGCGCTCACCGCATGTGAACTGGCCAACCATGTCTCCAGTGAATGCTGAAAACGCGTGATCAAGGGCTACTACAGTGCCAGTACCACTTAGAGCACGGAGTTTAGCATCCAGCATCCTAACTTCACGATAGATCTTTGATTCAACACGAGTGACATTTTGACGTGAGAAGAAGTTCGCTACCTGCTTTCTTCTCATTTCGTGTGTGTCATGGTCGGCTGTAATGGAAATGGCGTCTGCCCGGAGTACACATTTAGTTCCCGCTTCGCCTTTCACGAAGGTATCTCAACACTCACCTTGCATGCCGAGGCCACTGCGAGGCCCAGCGTCGAAATTAGTCCGGTGTTTCCCAGCTGTCACATATACCTCATTGTAGTATTCGGCGTCATTGATAGAAAGTTCCCAGGGATTAACTCTCACGATTAGACCTGGAAACCACTCAGTCAATTGTCCCACCTTGCTCACTTGCAGAGACAACCCAACATACCATATTTTGCGTGCATTTCCCCAAGGACATGGAGAAAGTTGTTATTCCAAAGACCAAAAAAGGTTTCATACCAAGGCGTCGCAGCTGCAAGCTTGGGACCCAGGAATTTCGCAAGAGGGGAAAGGTACAGACGATAAACAACCACGAAAATATTGTAAGCAAGCAGGGTAACAAGAAGGCGACCGAGCAGGCCCCAGAAACCTAGAGTATGCAACACACAAGTCACATTGGCACTGAGGTCCTTCACCATGTCACGTTTGGGTAGGAGGGTAAAGTTGTCCATGGCCTTGAGAATAGCCTTGCTGGGAGCAGTTCAGTCTTTGGTGGTAATTTCAATTTTCTCAAGACGGTGGTGATATATTGTAATACCCGCCGATTTTGGAACAAATCCGTCCGGGATATAAGAGAAAGAGACAGAGGGCCGGGATCTCAAACTCAAGAGCGAAAAGTCGCATCAGCAACGCAACCTTCCATATTGAGCCTTTCCTCGCCTCGCTCTTTCAGTGATCAATCAGCAGTAGGTCATTGGTCCAAGCAAAGCAGTCCTCGCCAAGCGTTGGGCTCCAGAATCCTGAAAAAGGACATCCTGCGAGCAGGAGCGCCATTTCTGAAGAATGCGGGCCTCCTGGGTACAGAGTATCTGGCAAGGATTGCTGTCGCTACCAAGGAGAAAATGCAGAATCCCAGACTTTTTCGCACATGGCAAACCATTGAGCTGCATGGGGGAAACGCTCCGGCGGCGCCTGTGGCTTCAGCCCGTCCCATCTGATAAGACTGGGTCCGGTTAAGTTAGCTTCCAGGGATCGGCCGGGGCCCCACTTTCCACACTGCCCGTTGTCCAGCCTCGTGCTCAAGCGTTGCAGGCTTGCAGCATTCAGGGGCGAGCTCATGATGCTTTTTGGACTTCGGAAGAACCTTCCTGGGATGTAAACTTGGCCTCCCGTATCCGATTAATCAACGCCAGATACACCGAGATTCCAGGGGTCGACCAGGACACTCTACGCGCGTAATCCCCGTATCCGGCCATGCTTGGAACTATCAGCGTCGCAAAATATCCAAGGGCGAGATGCGTTGGGCTTTTCGGGGTTAAAAAGAATCTTATTCTCCCTATATCCGGTAAATCAACGGTTGATACAGGGTACAGTATTCATTGACCGAAGGTTTGCGGACCGTGGCGGGCCGGGGGTGGTGGAACGTCATTACCGTGTCCCTGGATCCAGCTCAAGCCGGAGGATTGCGACACAAGAATTGACATGCTCAAAGCCACTAGAGCCAAATCAGTTGCTGGAGCCGAGGATTTGGAGTCGAAGGTGCAATGTTTGAAGAATAAAGCCTGCCTCTACGGAGGCCGAGTTTATTCAACGCCAGAGACCTTCCTCTACTTCACGGCTCGGTTGTACGTGAAATGCAAAGATGCGTTCTGAAGAGAAAGCTTGATACAGTCAAGGAGGCGCTGCTTGAGCGAGTCAATGTAACCGTGAACCCATTATCCCATGCGCTGCGCCCTCTAGCTTGTCAGCTGGTGAGAGTTAATCTATTCACTTATCAGCATGACCTGAAGCAACTCATGTCGTTGCAAGAAGAGGATGGAGGTTTCCCGGCCGGTCATTTTTGTCGTATTGGAAGGACATGAGCCCGCATTGGTAATCGAGGATTGACAACCGCTCTGGCAATCAAGGTGATCCGCCATGAGGAAGAGGTGAAATCCTAGCAACATTTTGCTGTTGGTGCTCAAACGGCCAGCACAATTGACAAGGGTTTCTATGAGAGTAGGAGAAAAATGTGTTGAAGTAGGAATCGATGAAGTTGATTTAAAATTGCTTGGCACAATAAATTAAGTTAACTAGCGTCTTGCCAAGAACACATGGCCCCCAAACAAGGTCCACTGGATGGACGACGCATCGGACTTGGGGACTTCGTTACCTTGGAAGCCTCTCTGTCCTGAGAACCCCTTGTTTCTTCTCTCATAAGTGCCATCTTTGCATGAAATGCCAAGGGTAATGTCTGATTATTTAGTGCAAGCGGAACACCGGGCTTAACCGGACTTAATAGGACTTAATGCAGGTGACAATTCAACTTCACCGACATCCCCCTTTCCCAGGCACCAATTTGATCCGGATTCCTGAATCACCCTACCCGAAGAGGGAAAAACGTTACAATAAAAGGGCATGAACCCCCAGCACAAAGAAAATGTAGCTCCTCCTCTCGATAAAAGCCACAGTCTGAAATCCCTGGCAATGGACGGGTCAAACACAAAGCCATACCACCTGCCAGCAGATGCAGTTTGGTTCAGTGAGTGATATACTTGATAGTTAATAGCATCGTACAATTGCTAACACATTGCTTAGTCACCGGCTGCTCCTCAGGCATCGGCCAGTCTCTCGCAAGGCTCATTGCAAAATCTCCAACAAACCGTGTCGTGGCAACAGCACGCAACCCAGCCTCTCTGGCAGCCCTTCCAGATGGCCCCAATGTTCTTAAGTTGACAGTAGATGTGTCTTCAGCCTCTTCAATCGAGGCCGCTTTAAGTGAGACACTGGCCAAGTTTGGCCGCCTTGACATTGTGGTTAACAACGCGGGCTATACACTTATGGGTGATACTGAAGCAGCAGAAGATGCGGAGTCGCGTATGCTGTTTGATACGAACTTTTGGGGCATGGTGGATGTATCCAAAAGGGCCCTGGGAATTATCAGAGACCAGAACCCCAAGGATGGAAGCCAGCAGGGCGGCGTCATTTTGAATGTTAGTTCCATGGGCGGGTTCATTGGTTATCCTGGCAGCTCGTTCTACCATGCTAGCAAATTTGCGATGGAGGGGTGGACAGAAGCCGTCGCGAAGGAGTTACCCGTGGAGTGGAATAGTAAGCTGATACTTGAAAGCCTTAAGAAGGCCTCTGTATCAGTCTTCAGCTTACTGACGATAACTATCCAGTACACTTATGTAACATCGAGCCAGGTGGTGTCAAGACCAATTACGCAACCACATCTCTGAAAACAATGAAAAAGGGTAGACACCCAGCGTACGCTGATCCGAACTATCCTACGAATGCGTTGCTGGGATACATGGGAAAGGAGGAGAACCGCAGTTCCTGGGCGGAGCCAGATGCCATTGCAGCAGGCATGTATAGTCTGGTAAGCAGTGGGAAACGGATTCCAATTAGGGTTCCCTTGGGTGCTGATGCCTATGGCATGATTGCGATGGATATTGAGAGCATCAAGAAAGACTTGGATGAGTTTAAAGACATCAGTCTTGGTGTGGGTGAGGCAAAACAGCTGGAAACCATCGCCTTTTTGCAGAAAGCTTAAGGCTGCCAGTGAATGTTACGGGAAGTTACGCACCATGCAGTAACAGTGGAAATTCGGGGGAAGCTAAGGCGCCAGGGACGTGACTCTGGAGGCTCGAGCGGGCCGGCGCAAGGATATTCCGGGCCCCAACTCCTTTTTGAAACTCCCCACTAGACATACTTGTAATATTTTAGTTCAGCGTAATATTTTAGTTTCAGTCCAGAAATCGGTTTTCTGACATATGGGCTGGCGACCAACCCAGCTGAGGAATTCCAAAAAGATTTCCGCTGACAGGTTCTTAGGGAAAGCGAAGAAAGGTCATTTTGCTTCAATTTGATTTCCAGTCCCAGAGGAGAGAAGGCGGAAATGAAGGCGAGACAGGCGTTTGCTCTATTAGCAGGCGGGCTAGCGCTGCTCCTTCAGGTGAAGAGCTGGTCGAGATCTTTATGGGTTCGGTGAAACGTGCGAGGAGCTCGCCCATCTTCTCCCGTGCGCATGGGAGGAATTTCCATTGGGCTCAACGACTTTTGATACTTGCAAAACTGGGCTTCGACGACGATGAACCTGAGACTCAGCAAGCTGGGAGAGGACCAAAATAGCATCGATGATGGATTGAGGATTTGCAATACGAGTAAGAATGCGGTCATGTTCATCCCTGCGCCTCGTTTCGCGTCCCAAAAACATGGTGATCGTCGCGATCTCACCCCCTTGGGCATTATAGCCTCCTTTGGCGGAGCGGGGAGAGATATAAGAAGAGGGAAAGGGAACCTCAGTCTGCAGTGGCTGCAGCTCGACCAGAGAGGATTGTCCCATATCCCCGTTTCGAGTCTCAATATGATGTACTTGCCGGTTTTTCTCGCTGTGTCCCTCATCTTGGGTTTCACGGCAGCCTTTCCCAGGCCACCCTGCGGTAGGCCATATCCAGGTTTTGTTGGCCCAGTCATCGAGTGTCCTCCCAAGCCATGCGGTAGGCCATATCCAGAGTTTGTTGGCCCCGTCGTCGAATGTCCGCCCACGCAGCCCCCTCCAGGAATGCAACCTCCTCCCGGAACAAAGCCCCCTCCAGGACCGAAGCCTTCAGCATCATGTCTCGAGGGCTACTCTCGAAAGAATTTCAAAGTGGGTGTCAACTGTCCCTGTTGACTGCCATGATATTTCAAATGCTGACATTTCCTCCACAGGGAACACCGATAGCTCCTCCAGCGCAGGTTTGCTTCGACCCTGCTGCAGGTTGTTCCGCAATCCCTGCCGGAAAATTCCAGAACGCGCTGTATTCGGCCCGAGTCAAAGGTAGTGGCCGCCTTTATCTGTATGTACTCCTACCCTGTTCACTCGAAGAGACCTTGTATCGCTTTTCCACATTCCTAGAGTCCATCAAAATACGCTCCTAGCTGATATTCTCACCTCGCTAGGTATACCACGGCTGACTGCACGGGAGAATCCCTTATGGTTGACAGTGAAGGATGGGGTGATCTGGAAAAGGCCCCATCGTACAAAAGTTTCAATGCTGGAAAGCCATAGTGTGAGAGCTCTCAGGTAGTCGGCATTACTATGGAGCCAGGAAGTCGATGTCGCAAGATAGTTGACACAGGAGATGTCATCTGCGCTTGATACAGGTCACTCTGACTGAAATACATTATTTATTGTGCACTACCATTGGCAAACAGGGTTTTGACTTGCTTGTAGCCATAGATGGTTTTGTACTGCGGAAATTCCTTTCTTTCAGTGAATTAAGTTTGCCTTGCAATGAACGCATTATAAACGAGACCATTTGAGATTTGAGACTACTTCTCTTCCTTGATTCTTCCACTGCTCGTATCATTATTTTTGAAGCAACAAAGTAACTCAGAACACACTTTCCAGTGCCAGAGCATTCAGAAATCCCAGCTCCACAGCCACTGTGATTAGTCTGATTGTATTGAACTACAAGCTCGAGCTTACGGCGTGTGTCAGTATAATCAATCAGTCTTGTCAGATCTAGCTGATATAGATAGCCTCTCCAAGGATAGCCAAGGAGAGGACAATTACAATACAAGATACGATCGAGCCATAGAGCCACAGACTAACCATATCGGCGGTGCTGGACCTGATAAGCTCCACAACCCATCCCTAGAACCTACTAGTCCAGCTACGAGTAAGGGGGAATTCGCAATGCGGCCCGGCCCGGCCGGGCCAAAGGTCGACGCCGGGATGGGGTCAAAAAGCGCCGGACGAAAAATCCAAGATCACCATCGTGTTCGGGGCATCCAACAGGACCTGATCCGTGTCCCTCCGGCCCAGTTTGCGCAACGTCGTCCGGCCCGGCCCGGACGCCCGGCTGTTTTGGTGATTGAGTGCTTGAGGATCCACTGACTTTGTCTTGCAACCTCCCAGCTTCTGGATTTCTGAGATGCTATAAAGCATGAAGCCTGAAGTGGTAAGAGACATAGCTTTCCCTTGAAGTAGATTATACCCATGTATTATCATCTACCAAGGGAAATCTAGTGGAAGTACTGCAGAAGATTTGACATTAAACCTGAAGCACAAATTTTGAGAAGCTGAATTTAGCCAGCATTTATAATACTCTCAGAATACATAAATGTAACTGGCTAATCTTTCGAAGTTTAATTAATATTTGACACTCTGAAATTAACATTATAGCATGCTAATAGCACCTTTCATCTGAGCCACTCAATACTTCAGTGAAGCAGCTTTTCCATCAGATTTCTCTGCAGTTTTCAGCCTTCAATCTGAATTAAAATTAGGATCCACATCCACTGGCCACCAGTAATCCTCTTCAAGTAAGTCCTCAGGTTCACCTGTACTCAATATCTGAAGTGAATTCACAGAATCTTCCAATTCAGCCTCCTCTTCATCAGTTGTATCTCCAGTGAGATCAATGACTTCAATCCCATTCTTCTGAAATGGAGAAACCAGCTCAAATTTGATACGTCTTAACTTTGGAGTTTGGCCGTGTCTACCACTGGATCTAGGCGTAGCAGGAATCTGTGGAGGGGTTACAGAACTTGGTATAGAAGACATCTCCCGTTTTCGCTTTGGCCGTCTGAATCGACTGTTGCATATTTTCGCTTGGGAGATTTTCAATTCCAGATCATCACGTGCTGCTTTGCTTAACGCGCGGTGACTCGGGGGCGGCCCATCAAGCTGCACAGCCTGAACTTCTGGGTTTAAAGGAGTTGTTGCCATCTGATCTAATGGAGTACCAGAAGGGCGCGCCCAAGCAGCATATGGACCATTATAACACGGGCCCTTGCCCACCCCAAATGCAGAATGTCTTGACAATCTTCCTGCGGCCAAATGTTCCTGAGAAGTCCGAGTTCCCAGCAGAGGATCCTCCTGCTCTTGACAGTCATTAGAAGATGCTGCTTGATAGCTGAGCACGGAATCCGAATCTCTACTCCAAGGGGCGGTTGAGATCACGTGAATTCCTCCAGAAGCATCACCGATCAGCATGTTGGTGTCACACATAGCACCAGACATAATTTCCTGATCAAACGAGAGCACATTTTCAACAAGGACATTCTCCGGCGCTCGGCGAATATCCCACGATTTGAGAACTCCATCTGTTGCACCGGTATAGAGTAGGTTGTGGTTCCAAATCGCGACGCGCACACCGACATCACTCTGCTCCCGGGTAAGGTTCTGATCAAGTCCCGTAATGGGCTTGCCGTGCTGGAGTTTATGGAGGATCTCATTTGGATTGCGACTATCCCACACATAGGTGGCCCCGTCCGTACAGCTTGCAGTGACATAGTTCTCATTGGTTGGGCAGAATGTCACATCATTGATGTCAAGAGCAGGGCAGTCATATTCCTTGATCTTGCTCTTTGAGTGGAGAGGATCATAAACCCGAACCATTGAACGGATATCTTTCCCTAACCCTAAAGAACGTGCCGTAGCCGGAGCTGCACAACCGGTAGCAAGGAGTGGGAAGGATGGATGCCAGGTCGCATGGAAGATGTTCTGCGAGTTAGGAGTCAGAACCTCAGATACAGCGCCCGTCTCACTAAGACGCCAAAGCGCGAGATGTCCGGTCCTTGGGGGGTCCTTGATATCTTCCAATTCTCTTCCGCACATTCCACCAGCTAACAAATTCTGACACCGGGGATCAACCCCCCAAGAGAGTGCTGATGGGTGGAAGAATTGCTTTGCCTTTGTCCGAAGGATACTGTGGGTGACACCGTTATCCCCCAATCGCCATAGATGGAACTCGTCACATCCCGTGGCCACAAGGTTGCTGTCATGGCTCGAGACTGCTAGGAGTTGGACTTTGTTGCCGTGAGGCAAGGTACGTATGCAGCGAGCTCCTTCATGCGTAGATACATCCCAGACTTTCACAGTTTTATCGTAGCTCGCGGTATACAAACGATCACTCCGTGCCCAATGAACCGCACTCACACTCATATAAAGGTACGGATCAACCGCTGAAGCATTTGAACGCATGACTCGATGGTCTGGTAGCTCCTTGATTTCACCTCGCGTAAGATCTCCCAGTAGCAAGTTATTATTTCGATTATACTGCATGTTATGGTCGGCGCACTGGGCCGCCGCACCGGCAGCAAATCGTGTCCCGTCAGGGGACCAAGACAACATCAGAACGTCGTTTGAAGCACCTTTCCAGGACTTCCATGCCTCCCATTTTGCTGAGACTTCTTCAAGATGCTGATTAACCCGAACCCTATCCCGGTGCCGGAAGTACCCTAATTCTCGGGTTCGAAGGAGTGCTTGTGAATCGCTTAGATCGTAACGGCGGTGGTGAGGGATACTGGGGACAGCGCGGATGATTGTACCCTTGAATGGCAGCTTCCCCAGTCGCGTGTCAGAAAGAATTCGTTGAAGATCCTCCTCTTTTCGGTGTTTGAGAACATCCAAATGCGGAAATTCTTGAGTAACTTTCTGTATGACTGATTCGTCTACCTTCCGGAGCAGACTCTTGACCGCCATTTGAAGTTGACTGTTCTGGTTCAGGTTGGCCTTGTCAACTTTGCGGCCCAGAACTCGTTCAAGATACTTCAAAATTCCCTTTAGAGTCGTAGGCCTAAGATTAGGGCTCTTCCCAAAGCTACCTTCACGGTAATTATAAAAAAAAGCATCCCTCCCATCCCCACAACGCAGCATATATACGTTGAGTTTTAGTAATGACGATATCTGCCGATCCAATTCCTTAGGGCAAGTCTTCCGGATGGCTTGAGTAAGTAGGTCCTGAACGGTACTACAATCCTCTTCCGGGTCGTCGCGTCTAGTTATAATGTGGTATAGGGCTTTCAGTTCTTTCGTGTCGAAATCAGCATGAAGCACAGCTTCTGGCGGAGGACTGTCAGATATTTCACGCCAGCTCTCCCTGCATCCCTTCACATTTCTTCTGCTGAATTCGAGGTACGGAAGGTGAGTTGTGGAATCGAGATTGTGTATGCTCTGCCCTAAAGGTTGTTGAACGATATGCCAGTCATCCCACTGGTAGAGAACGCGCTGAGGGGGTCTGGCAGGCGTGGAGGGAGAGTTTATTGGCCCAGATGGTGTTGGGGTTCGAGGAGATCGAGACGCTTCATCTGATTCGGATTCACCAGCAAAGCGGAATCCGGGAGCAGCTCTGTAGTAGTTGCCCGGAACCCCTCGACTACGCTCGGAACGTCGCAGTAATCTGCTAGAGCGTGAGGTCCTGCCAGGCTTAGGGATGGGTCGTCTAGGAGGCATCGAGAATGCGGAGGGTAAACTAGAGGCCGGAGGCGTTGCCGAAAGGTTCGGTTGAGAAGGAGAAGGAGGAGGAGTAGACTTCAGCAGGTCCTTCTTAACAGGAACAGCAGGTATGCAGGGCAAGGGATCCGATTTCTGAGAGAGAGGAAGAGAAATACTGGCATGTTTTTCTCCAGGTTGTGAGTTGAAAGTTGTGTTTATATCGGCAACGGCCTTGGTGTCTGGTTGCTCCCCCAGCACTTCCACACTAGTCTGTTTTGGGCGCGACGGAGTCTCTGCAACGGGTTCAGACACATTCTGCTCGTTTGCACCATCAAAGCGACCACTCTCTAACCTTACTGGCGGGTCATTCCGTTGAGGCAATTGCGAGCTTACTAGCTTCGTTTGCGTCGGGGGCGGCGCCAGCGCCTGGTTCTTTGGCTTTTCTGAGATACCAGAAGCATTTTGTACAGGCGCCATGCCGCCAATATCTGTAGAGATAGAATCCGCTTTCCGTTTCAAGGGTGCCAGCGGAGGACCCATGGGAGCTGGACTTTTCGGTAAGTCACTCCCATCCGGGGAATGATGGCGACGGAATTTGCTGAGCAACTCCTGTCGTAATTGGTCCACATCATTAATCTCAGATTCGTCCTGAGACGAGTCTCTAGACTGGCGCCGTTGAGTGTTATGAGGGGCTATGTGCTGCTTGGAGTGTACTTGTTTCCTCGGAGAACGAGGGCCACAGATCTCGCGAGCAGCCTCCTTCGAGGCATGAGCGTTAGTCTGCCGGCGGACATCTTTTTGCACCGCTCGATAGCCTGCACTTAGGCTGAGTCCACCTCGTTTCGCTTTCATCGGAACCTGCCGCGCCAAGTGAGAGTTAGCTGAAGTGTTCAGATTCGCCATCACTTTGTTCTCCACCCACCTCTGGATTTGTAGGATGCTATCCTCATTTCATAACAGCACGCGAAACTGGATAATCCGCGAGATTTCGCTGGACGGGGCGAAGGGGGGCAGCATTCACCAAATCTCGATCGGGGACCCAAGTTTTTCGGAGGGTCCGAAGGGCTATTCTTCCAGAGCGGGTCGGATTGCAAACTAGATGACGACGCATCTAGGAAGGAAGCGACTATAAACTGAGAGCCGCGGCCGTGCTATATATGACATGAACTCGTGTTACCGAACCGCCAACGTCACTGAAGCAAGCAAAACTGTGGCAACGATCAGTACACTGGACATGATGGGGCTATAGCGTCGAGATATGCTGTAAAAGAGAAAAACTCTTCTTTACCTACTGCTAGAATAAGATAACCCCAGGCTTCCCGCAATCTGTCAAAGTGCTGTCTTCCAGTGAGAAGAATAAATTGTTGAAGAGACGTCTGATGTCGCGTCTGGCGTCCGCGGTTCAACGTGCACCGGAAAGGGTTAACTTTCCCCCGGACTCGGCAGTCAACATCGCGAAGCCGAGACAGCCGCAAAATGAGATAAAAGGAGTAAACATTATTACATGCGACGCAAACGAATTATATACATTTTTAACGGATCCAACATATGGCCCTCTCTCATCCGAAGATAGATTGACCCCGTTGAACTCCAACCCCTACGTTAATGCACCACATGCCAAAGACAAGCCCAAAGTGCACGCATCTCCACGCAGAATACCAGTACTATCATCTTGGGAATTGGTAGGAGACATGGCTCAATCTGTGGCTCCTACATATCGTCGAACTAACGATATACCAGTCTTACTTCCGGATGCTTCGCCTGCGAGCAGCAACCATCGTATCATAGAGGACATCCTTAAAGGCAAATAGGAAGGCAGCTGTAAGCACGCTCTGGCTGACCTTCGGGGCAATTCCTGCAGATTCAATTTAGATTAGTTAACTATACCGAATGTCTCTGATAATGGGGAATATAGAGACTGAGCGCACCTTTGTACAATCCACTCCATCCCTCTTCATTAATAATCTTCTTCACACTTCCATTCAAGCTCTGCTTCGGCCCATCCTTGCTCGCAACGTGCATCCTGCTCTTGACAGTGATGTACGGATACGTGATCGTAGTGGCCAGCAACTTACCGATAGCGCCTAGATAAAATGCATCCGTAGGCGTCATCTTCCTCCGCTTCTCCACCGCATTCTTCAATTGTTCGAAGATGGTATACTGCAGGATCGGGTTGATCACCAGAATCAGAGCCGGCAAGACCCCCGCGAATAGCGCCTTGGGGCCCTCGTTCCGGAGAAGATCCATCAGCGTCGCCAGCGTCGACTTCTGCTTCCTCGCCGGTGCCCCCGGAAGAGCGTCCTCTTCAGACTCGCTCTTCCGCGCCGTCATCCGGGTATTCACGACCCAGATCGGGTTGGTGATAAGCACCGTGGCGCTACCCGCGATCGCTCCCGCAATCATGGACTCCGCAGTTGTGAGTTTCTTCGACGCCCGACCTGTCTTCGCAGCGGCTCTTTCGAATGCCGCACGGGTCCATTCGAACCAGTAGTAGTACACGAAGTTGGTGACGCTGATGCCGAAGACGGCGGATTCGAGACCGGCATATAGTCCGCGGATACCCTCGCGTTGAAGAATATGGCGCACTGCATCGATGCTGGACGACTGGGCGCGTTTGGACTCGACTTGGGCCCGCGTAGAGAGGGTAATCAGGGGGTACCTAGACAGGACATCGTCAGCGGTGGTTAGATAGAGTAGCCAACAGCATAAAAGGTGTAGCTTGGAAGGGGGGAAGCGTACGTTAAGACCATAGACAGGATACCACCGCCAGCTCCGGCCAAGGCATGCGCAATGTTGTCGCTCTGCTGTGCAGCCAAGGTGGCAACCTTTTGTTTCTGGACTGCGGCGTTGGACTGTGACATTTTGAACGATCTCGAGTGGCCCGCGGGGTGAAGAAGGGTGCTAAGCTGGAAGCCGGAGAACTGTAGGGCGCGTCCTGGTCTTGAGCAGGTTCTCGTTCCCAATGGTTGCACGGGTTGGTGAAGTATAGAGGCAGTGGGCGACCTGTTCTGCGAAGAAGTAGTTTGGGACAAAGGTTAAGTTATCGAGAAGATCAATCACCGTTCTTTAAGCTTGCATTCTTTTCTTGACCCTCAATTTCATGGCGCACGAGAATACATCGGCACCGATCTCTGGGTTGGAGAGCCTGCGCATATGAAGGTTTGCCGATACCTCGGCTGTATCGCGGCCTGGCACTGATGATGTCGATGCCGGCCGAAGGAGATGCTCCGCGCACAACTGCTGAGGGAAAAAGCATCTGATAAAGCTGCTGACAACCGCTATCACAAGGAATATTCCGTAAACGAACTGATGGTTAGTATTTAGCCTTGTCACTCTGCTGGATAACTATCGCGGCTGCGACGCCCAGGGGTATCGCCATCGTTGTTTGTGGGACCCCCCACCAGCGCGCCCCTTCTCGCCGACTTGACGACGACACTGTCCATTTGATATGACGAGTCCATGTTTTCTTTCTGAATCTATTAAACTGCGAGATTGATATCTCATGCCTTAACACCTTAAAAACGTGACCATCATCCAACGCCCTCGCAGCCATCGATGCAGCCAAGATCCCAATGCTCACGACATCAGCCGACTGAGACATGTTTGATTGCAGCAGCAACGTGCCAAACCGCAGACTGTCACACAAGCCAAAGGAATAATCATGCCACACTGATGATCTAACCCTCGTAAGATGCAAAATGCATTCAACATTAATCCCATCTAAAACAAGATCTCCCAGTCTGGAGCCATATCCCCCCAAATCCATCCCCTCGCATCACAAATTGAACATGATTCACTATTACGAGGAACCCGTCCCGTCTCCTCCAGTAAGGAACTGAACAGCTGATCATCTGCCTCGACCTTGATTTTGCAAGGAGTGAGCGTCAAAGGGGAAGCGAAGAGCATCAGTTCCAACCTATAAATAGCATGACGTAATGAAAGTACAGGTAGAAGGATGTGTGCAGAGACAGCAATTTCGAGGTAGGAGACATGTTCCATGCACTGGCTAGCCAGCTTGGGTTCATATTAGTTGAAGAAATTGAAGGGGTTTACAAAGCAGAAAGAAAAGGATCACAGATATGATTGGAAAGGGGGCCATTCTAAACAAAGATAAGAAATGTGAAATCTGAGCAATAAGGGAGATCAGGGGAGGGGGACTCCAAACATCACAAGGGGAAATATGTAGCAGTAGTAGCAGCATTAGTCTCATAAGAAAGCTGCGAGCATGAACTGTCAATGTGGATGGGCGTAAACAATCACGAAAAGCAAAAGGGGCCGACGATTCACAGCCCAATTTAAAGAACTACCCCCATTTCTGACTCCAGCTCTCATGATAACCGAGATTCCACACCGAAGACAAATTTGAGCCATCCCCGCTGCGTCATTGTCATCAAGTAATTAACAGCATCCGCCAGCAGACCCTGATTGTACTCCTTGGCCCTGGCCAACTTGGACCGTGGGCTTGTTGTTCACCGTAGCAGTGCCCATGCGTTCCTTGATCTGCCTGGCCATGGTAAGGAACGCCTGCTCGACATTGGATGCACTCTTTGCAGAGGTTTCGAGGAACGGAATTCCAAGGCTATCAGCGAATTCCTATAGAGAAGCCCCGTCAATGATCTGTCAAATACAAAGCGTAGGTTCAAGGGCGCAGCATACTTTCGCAACGGTATATTCCACAACCTTCTTATCTTCCATATCGCTCTTGTTACCGACAAGAAGCTTGTTGACGCCCTCGGTGGCATACCGGTCGATCTCCTGCAACCATTGTTTGACGTTGTTGAAAGAGTCCATGTCCGTCACATCGTAAACAACGCAGATACCATGTGCTCCTCGGTAGTAAGACGAGGTGATGGTCCTGAAGCGTTCCTGGCCAGCAGTATCCCACTATCAGGGCGTTAGCAAAACCGAACGAGTCGTAAACCAAGAAATGAATCACGAAAGTCGTACGATCTGAAGCTTCACTGTCTTGCCATCGAGTTCGATCGTCCTGATTTTCTGCAGATGCTGTGATTAGCGCATGACGTGGACTGGGCTAGTTTTGAGTGTCATGCGAGATGAACTCACGAAGTCGACCCCGATAGTGGAGATATAGCTCTCTGTGTATGTGTCGTCGGCGAATCGAAGCAACAGGCAGGATTTTCCAACACCGGAGTCTCCGATGAGCAGAAGCTTGAACAGGTAATCGTATCTAAATGGTTGTTAACCTCTCTCACAGTCTTACGAAGAGCCACTCGACGGTCGAAACACCTGTTTCCGGGGAAGAAAACGAAGGACAAAGATAGACTCTGTTCACGTAGGGTTTAGTTAGTAGGATTCGATGATTCGAAGAACGAGAGACCCTCGTTGGGAGCTCAAAATAAACCAACTGAACAGGGGACTTGTTATTGGGGGAAGCCTGGCTCACCACTCTGGATTCATAATGAAGGATGAACTGCTAACGGGGGCACGCAAAGTCGAGAATGGGGATTTGCAGAGCTCAGAAGAAGGCCACTGTGATCTTGAAATCGATGGAAGAGAAAGAGTGTGCTACTGCGATCTCGAATATGAAATGGATTTGGGACACGCTTCTTTGCTGGGCAGTTGTCAGCCCTTCCTGGCTCTCCTGCCTCAGGCACGCTAGTGCCCGTTGCGGTTAGCGCCGTCCTCACAAGGCGACGGCCGTGATCCACGTGAAACAACAGAATCGCGGCTGGGTCACAGACACAATGGTGATGACAATGAGAAATGACACGGTTTGAACCTTTCCTGACAGGTAGTGTGGAATTCCTATTCTTCTTATATCCAAATTACAAAATGGTGCTGGAGCCTTCAACGACATCTATGCATAGCCGTGTGCTGCCAGCCATTCCACAACGGCCTTCTCATCCCTTTCCCGGTAGTTGGCATTCGTGCGGATAGTGTCCGCCACTACGAGCAGTGCCCGATCGATTCCGCCCTGATCTTTGTTCTCGAAAAAGCTTGCAATGTCCCGCTGAATGGCATGGTCCGCAAATTTCGACAAGCTCATCCTGACGAATCTCTCGTACACAACCTTGTTGGCTCCCATTTTAGCCTCAACTGTGGCCCAGTTGGCCTTTAACCAATCCCAGTAGGCATTTCTCGCCTTGGAATTTGCAGCCAGGCTTGCACCTCCGGTGTGAATGTCTTGTGTTGGAACCCTGCCCGAGAAGAGGAACTTGAAGTAATCCTGAAGAAGCTGGGGGTCCTTAGTTCGTGCTAGTGAGCTGACACAAATCTCTTTGCCGTCAATAGAGTCGGTCCTCTGGAACTCTTCCAGAACGGCGTCAAATTCCTTCTTGCCGCCCTCAGCGATATTGATAGTGAAGACTGCGCTGCGGAGATTTGTATGGATCGCTTTCTTATCAGTGCCAGATGACCAGAGGTCAAATCGTCTCTTAGCCTCCGCAACCGTTCTGTGTTATTTAATTAGACATTTCCCAGAATCTAATGTTAATCCGGGGCCAGGCAACTTACCCTTCGTGGCCAGCATGACCTGCAGTCGCGATAAGTAGCTGCCGTAACTGTCCCGTGAGGTAATCCTCATCTGGTTTATATTCCCATCCAATGCGCTCGACGGCAGGCGCCACAAGTTTGCATACGAAGTTCTTCAATCTGGCAGCAGCATCCTCATTGTCTGCGAATACAGACCGGATATGGCCCAGGGATGTCACCAGTTGTGTCCAAACCCTTATGAACCTGTTAGTTTGAAATCGGATAACATCAATATGGAGTGGGTGTCTCACAAAAGGTTCTGCTCGTCCTGGAAATTCTCGGCCAGGGACAACAGGGCGGCAGTGTCACCGTTTCCGGAGACTGCTAATGCAGCCGCATCACCGACCAGTCCGATTTTATCTTCCGTGCTTAGGCGGTCGCGAGTTTGCCCAAGCTTAACAAGGCGCTCAGCTGGGTAATTTGTCCTGTAGAAACCGCATTGATCCTTGTTGATTTTATACCATTCCTGGTCAACACCCTGAACAACGGTCGATTTTGCAGTAAAATGGCGACCTTCATCAGCAGCATTCTCCTGTCCAGATTTAATACCAAGAGGAATCCACCACACAGTCTCGTCTTCCTCGGGCTTCACGTCTCCAGACGCAAGGAATCTCTTCTGGTCAACAGAGATCGACTCCTTGCCCTCAGTAACTGTGACAAGTGGGAAACCGATCTTTCGAATCCATGGGTCCTGATTGCTGTTAGCCGCGAGCCGCTGCGTAAAAAGCCAAATAGACTAACCATGAACGTGGTCACATCTTTGCCCGAAGCTTCACTCAACGCAGACCATAAATCATTCGTCGTGGCGTTTCCATATGCATGCGCCTTCAAGTAGTTCGCAACGCCACGCAAAAATTTCTCCTGGCCGAGATGGCTGCTAAGCATGCGGATGACGGAACTGCCCTTCAGGTAACTGATATGGTCGAAAATTTGGTCCACTTCAAGTGCATTCTTAACCGGTACCTCGATGGCATGTGACGCGCGGAGCGAGTCGAGTTGGAAAGCTTGTTGAACTCCTTCAGCCTACGAAAATGTCAATCATAAACACTGTAAATGTACCTCGAGCATTCCTTACAACAAAACGTGACCAGACGTCCCACTCTGAACTTCAGCGTCAGCTATGACTGGCAGCATACACACAAAGAGGTCTACTCACCAGGGTGGAAGTGATCCACGGCAAGCCATCCAACCCATGTTGCAAAGCCCTCATTAAGCCAAAGCTCGTTCCACCAGTCCATGGTAACAAGGTTACCGAACCATTGATGTGCCAATTCTGGGACAACAGTTAGATCAAGTTCAAGCAGTATAGGCGAGATCAGGGCTCCTCACCGTGAGCAACAACGTAAGCAACGCGAATCTTGAACCGATCATCAGACTTCCCTTCCTCGAATAGCACAGCGGTGGTACGGTATGTCACGAGACCCCAATTTTCCATGGCTCCCATGGCCTGCGTTAAGGGTTAGCAGCAAGACCAAGTAACTCCATACATGAAGAGGCGTCTCACAAATTCGTGAACAGCAAGCAAGTCTGACTTGGGGAGCGGGTAATCGATTTCGAACACTTCTGAGAAATAATCCACAGTCTTGTGGGCGCATTCCAAGGCAAAGTGAGCTTGATCCTTGAGGCCTCTGGTGGTATACACGCGAACTGGAATGCTAGCACCATTGTACTTGCGCTCAGTCATGGCTTCCACGTATTCAAAGTCGCCAATGGCCCAAGCAAGTAGCTAAAATAACAAAAATTAATTAGCCCGTATCCACCAAGTATAGTTGGGGACCACCACTAACATATGTACTCATGATTGGAGTCCTGTCAAAAGACACAAATTTGAGATTAGAATTGCTTCCGTCGCGGGTACTCTTGACAGGCATGTTGCTGATTGCGACCAGGTCCTTCGGGACCTCGACCTCAAAGTCAAATGTTGATTTCAAGTTCGGCTCATCGAAGCAAGGGAAGGCTTGTCTGGCATCGCAGGCTTCGAACTGGGTGCTCAACATGTAATAGTTGTCTCCTTCCTTCGGGGTACCGGGGGGGCATTCGGCGGCGCATTGGTATTTTGCCCTGCAGAAACCAGCCATGTGGTCGTTGATGGTGCCGGTGAACGCAATCTCGAGGACAAAATCTCCGGTTTGGATATCCTCCGGGAATTTGAGGATCACGCGTTCGGAGACCTTGTCGTATGAAATACCGGACGATTTGATCGACTTGGAGCCTGTAACGGTCAGATATGAGAGGAAATCTTCCAGAAGGGTCGATTCCCACCATCTTTTGCGGATATCTCAGCTGTCTGGACCTCAAGGGCTTTGGCATTGAGAGTAATTTCAGAAGTTGGACGGGTAATCTTGGTATCAATTTTCACAATGCCATTGTAGCCCCAGGAGCCACCGAGCTTCAAGTCGAACAGAGAAATGTGATAATGGCTCGGCTTAGCCCTGTAAATTGAAAAGACAGCTTCAGTTAGCCCAGATTGCACTCCGAAAAATAGCCGCAAAAAATACCCGTAGCACTCACACATCAGGCAGCGTCTCCCGATCACTTTTGGAAGCCATCGAGCGGGATTCAGCAGAACAATATCTCTTCTGGATGGGAGAATCTTGGAAGCTGGCCTTCAAAGAACCAAAGAAGGAAGACGGTCTGTAGAAGCGAGGGAGAAGAGAAGAAGAAGAAGCAGAGGAAAAGAGAGAAGAAGTCGTCGACAGAGGGCGGAGGGGAAAGAGGGGCAGCAGTGGTCCGCAGGCAGGGTCCGATCCATGACGTCTAAAGGCACCACCACCACCACCGTGAATAGCCTTTGCCAGGCCGTTCCTCGCTAGCCCAGAGCATCGCAGCCCCGACCACAACCCGAACATCGAGCAAGGTTGCGTCGCGTGAGGTGTTGATTGCTATAGAGGATACGGTGAATTCAGCAATTATTAGAAGCCATTGGGTGAAGAAAAGGTCCAGCGAGCGATTGGCTATGGCAAGCTAAAATTTGTTCTGGAAGCTCCCCGATAATATTAACCCCAAAGGAAAAAAAAAAGGGCACAGCAGAAATCCGACGGGAAGAAACATTGCTGCAACTGCTAATTAAACGGATCCGCGGGAAGCAGAGCTTAGCTCTTTTTTAGTCGCAAAACGAGGGAACTTTAACCAGCGAGGATCCTTGGTTCTCCATTCACCACGCGATCTCTTCCTCTCGTTCACCCCACTGAATCGGGCTGCCATCCTCCGTGGCAAGGCGGACACATCTACTGCAATGGCCGATTCAGATGAAGAATATGTCGCGGAACTTTCTTCGGACAAGGACGAGGATCTCGGCCCGGACGACGAGGACGATGAGATCGATACGCGACTGGCGAGCGACAGGCGCAGCGCGCGTACTCGGGGAAAACGCAAGAAGCAGCGAGAGGGCCAGGAATGGGAGGTTTCGAGGACATGGGAAACACTGGTGGAAGGGGCAGATGGGACCATCAGCTCCACGGTTGAAGGCCTGCTTGAGGCGGGCAAGAGAAAGAGGTAATAATCGTGAGGGATCATAGCTTGTTCTATTTTACTTTGGATGGCCAATTTGCTGAATGATTTATCTCCCTTTCGTCGCAGGCTGCTTCGAGATACTACTCCTCTCCAGCGGGGAATCATACGACATTTGATATTGGTACTGGATCTGTCGTCTGCCATGTCCGAAAAAGACCTTCGACCTACGCGTTACCTGCTTACCCTTCGCTACGCCCAGGAATTCGTGCTGGAATATTTTGAGCAGAATCCCATTTCACAGCTGGGCATACTGGGAATGAGGGACGGCCTGGCTGTAAAGATTAGCAATATGAGTGGAAACCCTACAGAACACATCCTCGCCTTACAGGCATTAAGATCGAGAGATCCAAACGGTCTCCCGAGTTTACAAAATGCTCTTGAGATGGCTCGTGGTGCTCTATTGTAAGGGTCTCCCCGTCTTTACCTCGAAGGGAGTCTAATTGCTCTACTCCTTCCTCTAGTCATACACCCAGCCATGGCACTCGAGAAGTGCTGATCATTTTCGGAGCCCTTCTCTCGTCAGATCCGGGCGACATTCACCAGACAGTTTCCTCGCTAATCAACGATAAGATACGTATCGGGATCATCGGCCTTGCGGCAGAGGTTGCCATATGCCGAGATATATGTGCAAAGACCAATGGCGGAGATGACAGTGGCTACGGCGTGGTGCTCAACGAGCAGCATTTCCGTGAGCTGATGATGGATATCACAACACCCCCTGTAACCCAATCGCAGAAGCAGGCTGCACATTCCTTACTAATGATGGGCTTTCCGTCCCGCACCGTCGAGCCTTTTCCTTCGTTGTGTGCCTGTCATTCAACCCCATCTCGCGGCGGGTATCTTTGTTCCCGTTGCGGGAGCAAAGTGTGTAGCCTACCTGCAGAGTGCCCGGCATGCGGACTGACACTGATTTTGTCCACTCACCTGGCACGCTCCTACCACCACTTATTCCCACTGCTCAACTGGGTCGAGGTGCCCTGGAAACGGGCAGCAGCCAGCTCCAATTGTTTCGCGTGCGGAAATCCCTTCCCTGCGATCCCACCATCCTCGCAATGGGACGTGCGAGAGGGCGTGGTGAAGGGAATGAGTGTGAGCAGCAGGTATGAGTGTACGGCATGCCATAATCATTTCTGTATCGATTGCGATGTGTTTGCCCACGAGGTCGTCCACAACTGCCCTGGATGCCAAAGTGGAAGTATCCGCGGGGATAGTGTGGAAATGCCGCCGGATAAGCAAGCTGTGAACGGGCACTCCGGAGCTGACGAGATGGACACCAGGTAATCCTTCTTTTCACGCGTGGTTCAATGTTTGGGATCTTGATTTTTCTATAGAGGTGCATCTGGCATTAGGTCGTGGTGTTTTGGGAAGCCTGGCGATGTGCATTTTATGATATTTTAATCAAATATGAAAACAAATATATTCCATCTCTCGCTCGATGTGCTCGTTAATCCTCGAAAATACTCGTTATTGTCGCGTCCCACGTCAAATGTATCAGCTGGGGGCGCGTCGGCGAACCATGCAAATCTTATCAGATCAACCGCGGCAAGTGGACCCTCACAAACACACCCGCCGATCCTCCACCACATCCCGACGACAAGTACTCATTCACTCAATATCTCTCCCGTTCCCTCATTATATCTCTCTATCCTCCAATCCCGCACCTCCCATCAGTACCATGTCCGACACCACAGAGCAACCCGAGCCACCAAGCCTAACGAGCCCCTCACAAGAAGAACCCCCGCAGGGCACGACCAACCCCTACGAACGCCTACATACCTACCCATACACCACAGACCCTGAATTCAAGCTCGGTCTCGCCGTCATTCTAGGGCAGTCCGGCACCCCGGCTTCAGACGAACAGATAAACACGGCCGATGATCTCGTGCTAAAGGCGAAATGTTTCTATTTCTCACGGTTAGTCGAGAGCCTCCGCCCAATATAACTTACCCCTTGGCTGGGCTAATAATACTCTTTTCTTGTACGAATAGAAAATTCTCAATCCAACCGCCCCTCGACTTCCTCACGTACAAAGCATGGCTCCAATCACAAGCACCGCAATCAGCACAACCTGCCACGACAACAGCTACAGATCTCCCGTCCTCCATACCACCGTCTCTCCCAGAGCCCTCAAGGGACGCTACCCCCACCACATCTACAGCCATACCCAACCCCAAAGAACAAGAACCAGAAACACAAGTTCTGCAAGAACCCGCCTACCCATCATCCTTCGCTCATCTTGTCGAATTAATAAAATCCGGCGCACCGATTCCCGGAATACAACAGATCCCCGACACCATTCTTGCGGGACAGGAGGGACCTAGTACTGCTTCGCGACGACGGAAGCCGTGGGAGAAACATCGGGATGATGATGATAAGGATCATCTTGGCCAAGAGGAACGTTCGCAGCCGGTGAAGAATGGGAGTACAGAGGCCCCGATTCCGACGTGAGGAAGCACTGCCAGGGAATATGCGTTGCCAATCGAGGGTGATTCATGGTGACATGTGTCGAGATAGGCCTTTGACATGTGGCTGGAACACTAATATATGTGCATTAGCTGAGATACCCCGTTCTAAATGAACTCAGGAATCCGTGCCCGTATCCTCTCTAGAGCTTATATCTTTGCGGACAGGGTCGTTCGATGACGGTTAAAGGAAAGGAGTATGAGATAGAAACATAATTTTCGTTACTTTTAAAGCTATCAACTGCATCTATTAAACATACAAACGTTATTAAATAATTAGTCTGAACATAAATGGCCTGGACCGCACCAGCTCTCCGACACCAACTATCTCGACAAACCTGCCCTGCGCGGTCGCTGGTGGGTATTAACGGAGAGTAATGGCTCGGAGTAAGAATAAAATGGCCAAAAATAAAAGAACGTGAAGGTATCTGTCACAGGGTAATTTCACGACAGGAAAACAGGAAAACAGGAACAGCCAGGCCCATCAGGTAAACCAAAGCACGAGGGAGCTACCCACGCCTATCAATCATCTCAGAATAAAATCATCTTCACAGAAAATATGACAATTTAAGTGAATGAAATGGAGTTAGTTCCAGGTAAGAAAAAGCGGTGACAGAGCAAGAAAGGCAAAAAATGGGTCAAAGAAAAGGATCAGATGGGCTGCTGGTCAAGGTGATCCCGAACAAGCCAACTTGCAGATGGGAGGATTTGAAAGTATTGAGCCAAGTTCGACATCCGCGCATCCGAGAATCCTAGAAAGGTGAAAATCTGATAACCGTAAATGAGAAATTTTGAAAGGCCAGACTTTTGTTTTCACACACGACGACTTGGACAAGGATGGTCCTGCGATTCTTGGCTTAGGACCTCTCAGCGGCGGGAAGGAGATGCCTTTAACGAAATGGAGGATAATTGGTGCTCCATTGGTTGTTCCCGCGATTAAATCGGCCACTAGGCGCACCCACAGGGAAGCGATCCTCGCTTGGAGTAGCAAAGCGATTGACTTGAAGACCTGCGCCGGGTCCTGGGCGGGTAACGTGGCTTGGGTTGCAGCAAAGCATCGCAACACGAGATCCAAATTTGGAGCCGCGGAGAGACACCATATGCTTGCTGCGAAGGTTTAGCATGTGTACATTCCGTTAAAATACAGATAATACTGACCGTATATGGCTTGCCACGAGCTCGCGCTGATGGCTTCCAGCGTTGATCAGAATCCATTGAATCAGATAGTTCCCATATTGATCGCCAGCAACTAGTTTTCATCAGCTTAAACACGTCGGTTGCTCTATAAGAGAAACTTACTGTCAATCAATGGCATGCGAGGACGGTCGGGACGACCGGTGCAAACCCTCGTAAGGTAGCGGTCGAGGAACTCGGAACCGCCAATTTTAAGACACTTCTCAACAACTTTAGATGCGAACTGGTCCATGCTGTAGTCTGTAGCCCACAGGAGAATGTGTTCAATCGCGCGGCTCTTGTCATGGGGAGCACCGTGTTCACAAATATGTTGAATGCACCAATTGCCGAATTGACCATGGGCAAGGAGGTCGATTTTTGCAAGTACTTCCTCAATCGCTGGACGCTGTTCATATGTCAGCGGGGCCATAGTACAACGTATATGTGAGCTATCAATATTACCTTTTCATCTTCAACACAATTTTCAAAAATGTTTTGCACCACCAAGCTCCCAGTCTCGCCCAAGGCAACTTCATGCCACATGCCACGAAGAGCTTCATTAACTTTGGCCATAATCTGGGGTGGCTCATTGCTCCAGCGAAGCTCGAAGAGTTTTTGCCAAACATGACAAGCGTACCGATGGATCACGGTTTCGGGAATACGACGGAGCAATTCATGGACCATAACAGCCTTGTGTTCTTCTGGGACACAGTCGAACGCCTTCTGAATAACATGGCAGCCAAATGGGTCCATGCTAAGGCTCAACGTATTACCACGAACCGCATTTGCAATGGCGATTATCTGCTCTGGCGTGCCGTGCTCGAAACAACGTTGAACTAGGAAGTTTCCAAAACGATTGATCATCAACGGGTAGGCCTGATTAACAATTGCTTCAATAATCTCATATTTCTGTTCTGCCGTTCCCACCTTAAGCTTTTGCTGGAGGAAGATTGAAGCCTGTTGATCGTTGTTACAAACGATTTTGTCAACGATGTATTTCCAGTCACAAGAGACACTCTTATCAAGCAGACGACGGTAATTCAGCGGCTCGAGAGGAGAAACGTATGTTTGCCCGGCACCGCTAACAGTCTAGAATAAGGTTAGAGGCGACTGAGAAGCCGAACACCTAGGGTAAGGGAACACTCACCGACGGCGTCCATGCCCCATTGCTGGAGCTAGCCGACGTAAATTCTGCGGCCATTGGAGAAAGAGGCGTTCCAATAGGGCGAGGTTGGTACGGAGGCACAGGACTAAACATTCCAGCTTGCTGGCAAGGTCCAAATTGCTGCTGGTTGACAGCCCGGGGAGCTGTGCCACCAGGTGCACCTGCTGTAAATGTCCCCCAGGGAGAGTTCTGAGGGGGGAAACAGGAAGCCCCACGATTAACCTGGGTAACGGAACGGCGATTTCCAGGAGGTTGGAAGTAATGTGTCTGGTCACCAGCTGGAAAACGACTGTCGAACCCATAAGGAGGACTACCAGGGCCTGAGAGGACGCGTTGGCTGGGGGCAAATGGACCTGGGTTAGCGAATCCCTGGTTTGGAAAACGATTGCCCCAGCTTCGATTTGGTGGACTGGCAAGAGGAAACGCATCACTCATTCCCATGTCGCCATTAACAGGGGTAGCAGATGGCTGGGACGTATTATTCCAGATACCACGGGCGCGATTATACCCACCAGCCGAGAGTGCGTCCGAAATGTCAGAATGGGCGTCATCCTGATTGTTCCACTGGTTGAAAGGACGGGAAGAGGCATTAAAAGCATTTTGAAGGTTGCTAATTGTTTGTTCCGTGATTTCCCTCCCCCCAAAGTCCGCTTCAGACGGGGGCCCCATTGCTTGATCGAGCGTATGCTTGATGACGCGAGATTGGGCGAGTTCCTGCTCCTGCCAAGCAATTCGAGAATTCGCTGCAATCAACTCCTGCTGCAAACGAAGAACTTCATGCTTGCCGATCACGTCTTCTGCTTCATCCTTGTTGGAACTGGGCTTCCCCATTTCAGACACTGGGGACACAGATGGCTGAAGCTGGGCGTCTCCCTGAGGACCATGTTGTTGATCAACGGCAGTCTTTCGCCCTTCAAAGTCGTTTGGCTGTTCTGTTGAGCCTAGTCCCTCATTTCCAACAGGCTCAGATTTCGTGGCTGTTGCGTCCTTTGGAGAAAGCTTTGCAAGAATTTTGTCCATCGCGGAAGGTAGTAGAGAAGCGTTCGACATGGGATTGGCCTGATCAAGCTTCTGTTTCTAGGATTGTTAGCATCTTGCAAACTGTTAAAAGAAATGAGATTTGAACAAATCGGACCTTGTTAGATGGATTGACCTCATTGTTGGAGGGTCCCTGAAGATTCCCCAACTTGGAAGACATGAGGGGATTGGGTTGGTTGTCCATTCCATTAAAATGCTTCAACCCCTGCTTCGGGTTAGAGAAGGGTTTTCATCGGAATATGACATCAAGGCCTTGTCTATCCAACCTCCTAGTGCTGGGAAGAAACCTACCGAAATATTACGTCCCTGAGTAACAGTACTGTTCGTGCCTCCATTATCGAACTGTGCCTGGTGCTGGGCAGAGGGCCTGCGGGACACGTTTGGAGAGGTGGATTGAAACGGCATCGTGGCTCCTGATACCGGTAGCGGGCCCTTGGTGTAAGATATGCCGTGTAGTCTTGCCGTAATGGGTTATGGGACACGAATTGCTGCCCAGGTCAGTTAGAGAGGATTGTACTGTCAGACGCGGCGGAGTAGCACTGTTGGCAAGTAGTAAATGCAGCTGCTGAGGGCCGAAGGAGTGGTGATACGCGTAGGTATGACTTCTGACGCGTATCTTTACGAAGAGATAATAGACAGCAGAAGGGGATTCAGCCAAAAGAATAGAGCAAGGAGCACGAAACGACGCAGAGAAATGGATGAAGGACGGCCCATGCAAGCAAGGACAGGCAGACGACTGGGAAAAGAAGATACAGCGAACTTCGAATTCCAACACAGGGAAGGGAAGAAAGACAAGGAGCAGAAGAAGAACAGAAAGAAAGAAAGACAGAAAGCAAAGAGCAGAGGGAAGTGTTGGATGGTGGTGGTGGAAAGAGAGAGAGAGAAGAAGAAGAAGAGGAAGAGGAAGAGAAGCAGAGAGAGTGGGAGAATAGGCGAAGGGAGGAGGGGCACTCACCTCAAAGGGGAAAGGCGGGCAGGAGACGAGGTCGACGGGAAGGTACCTGGCCTGCTGAGGAAAGCAACGCGGGGTGGAAGTACCTCCCGCCGTGCAGTCAACACTCCGGGGGGTCCCGCGATTTACTGCCGCTTCTGCTACTTTGGATTTCCTCTCATGCATATACACCGGAATGTTCCGTGTATATCCAGGCATATGTACTTGATGACCAGACATGTCTCCATTCATGAGATACGTTTAGCTGCAACCAGACTGGGATAGGATATAATAGAAAAGGGGTATATAGAGTCAATTATGCCAGAGGACGACAAAATTCTATGAGAGAAGAAAGAGATACTGGCATGGGTGTTCTAGCGCCCTCGCCAGACGGCATCTCAAAGGATATAGGACCCGGAAGATATTCGCCATGAACGATCAAAAAACCCGGCCGCATATGCACCCGCAAGACCCTTCAAGGCAGACTGTGCACTAATAACCACAAAGTCTGGCTGCCCAACTCCAGTTAGAGTGGGCACAAGTCGAGCAGCTTGCGAAAGTCCGGCTTGATCAGCACCCCAAACAACTAACTCCAGTCTTTCGTCCGGCAGAGGCCGCAGGAATATTGCCCCAAGACCAGGTTCGAACGCATACCGCGTCTCTGGCTTTCCCCAGGAGCTCCTCAGTATCATGGATCCATTCTGTAGGAAGATCGGGAAATCTACTAGTTGGGAATTACCGAGCTGGTCGCCGATCCCAGCTGTGATAACATTCCCTGAACTGTCCGCTAGGATAAAGGGAAATGACGACGATTCCATCGCCGAGGGAACCAGTTTACAGTCCGCAGCGAAGTATTGGAACAGATTCCAACAAATTTGCATGGCCGCCCGATCAGTGTCGACTGAAGGAGACACAACTGTAAAAGGGCCATTGGTACGAAGAATGGCGTCCATAGACCCTAGCTGCCGGCCATATCTGCTTGATATACCGCGCCAGCTACAATCTTGTGACAAGCTCCAGCGGCCAGATTTGTCCCGGACATACCACTTTATATTTGCTTCGTCCACGGAGACAAAAAAGGGGAGTTCGGAGCCGTCAATAGACACTCGGTCCGGATAAGGGGACTTCACCCTATAAGGAAGGATATGGAAGCGGTGTATGTTGCGTGTTTTCAACCACCATCGCGACTTTTTGATATCCCTGCGAACATGTACGTGCCCGAGCCTATCTGGGCTTGATAGTTGGTCCACCAGAATCCCCGCTCTAGATCCCATGTCTCCAGAGGAGGGGATAGCAGCAGAAAACTCCACCGGCAATTCAGGACGAGAAAGTTCCGTTGAATAACGACGACACACCTCAAGAAGATAGGGTGTGGTTAGAACACCATCGAACCAGTGGCCCTTTGCGGGGAGTTCATGATATTTCGACGGCCACCCATTTTCCCGGGTGAGTTGGTGCATCAGGCGAGAGTGATATGGAGGGACGTTGTCATCAGCAGCACCATGCTGTTGAAAAACAGGAATGCCGGCAAAGTTGTCAGCGAGTAATTCATGTTTGAAATTCTGGCGAGCCAGCTGGATTATTCCTGCCAGCGAGGCCTCCGCTTCGCCCCATAGCGTGAAAGATACGTAGTCTGAAGGGTTCAGTCAACCACAGAGGCACGTATATATCAATTAAGAAGGCTGGCTTACTTTCAATTGAGCTGTATCCCGAAACGGGAGCGGCTGCTATGATGCTGTCAGGTTCATGCGAGAGGAGATACCAAACCCCCTGACCTGTGATGCAAGTTAGTATCCTAAGGTAAAATAGTAGGGTGTTGTCGCTTGCCTCCATTTGAATGGCCGACAACTAACAAGTCACCGAGAGATACCCCCGGCGAGACCCAAGCCATGGCCTCCATCCATTTAGGTATGACTGCAACGGCGGCTTTTACGTCTGCAAAGCCCCATGTATCTAAAAAAATCAGCAAGGTCCCAACCGAGAGGTCATAATGACTACTTACGCCAGTCATCTCCACTCCAAGTTGTAACGCCCGTTGGAAATACAATCCAAGCACACACACCATAAGCAGCATCTAGCATGTGCCTAACTTGGCTACTATCAGCCTCAAGGCCTGCCCCATGGAGGCCAAGTAGTACAGGCAGTTGCGTAGTTTCATTCCCACCACACGTCGGTTTCGGCGGTGGGCGTAGAATCGCGTATGAGACAATCCCGCTTGGGTGAAGAAATGTAACTTTTTGTGCTTCTGTAATTGATTTCTGCGTGAAATTGACTGTCACTGGCAATGACACTTGCAGGGGGCCATCAGAACGGCTTTTGTAGCCTATTTCAATATTGAATTTAGCGGGCAACGGTGCTGTGGTGGAAATTTTGAAAGGCAGAGGGCGAGATTGGTGTGGAGCAATCTCGAAAGGGCCATATAAGAATGACACTGTTGGTGTCGATGACTGCAATATGCTGATTAGCATCATTTCCCATTTCATAAGCAGATTTTATAGGAAAGAACTTGCCTGTTCCGCCACAGATTTCACCCAAAGAACCTCAACCCAGCTTGGGATGCCGTTGTGCAGGTTGATGGATGCATACGGACTTGAAAGCTTCCCTTCTACCACTTCCGCAACCAAGAGACTTGCGTGGTCTACATTTAGCTGTCGAGGAACCTGTCGAACTTCAACGGTAGACCGAACTCGAGGCTCTCCGACGCCACCCATAGCTCGAACGTCACGGAGAAGTCGGATATCCATCCGATGAGAGCCTGGTTTAAGGTCCAGTATAAGAGGGGCGCGTCGATAAGTATAAAAGTCTCCCCCGAAATACGAAACATTGTCGATGGAGAATTCCAGAATACCATCGGTGAAAATGGCAACAGTGGTAGAACCATTGCCCGAAAGAGTCAAATCTCCCCGTACCCATGCTTGATATTGCAGAGCCGACCATCCGTAAACCCACTGAAGAAATGCCCAATCGACGCCTGGGAAGCCAATATCAAGGGATGCCTTTGCAGCACTGATCGAGGAAACGGCGTCTTTCGCCGCAATCTCCGCCCAGAAGACAGTCCCGTTTGCTCCTAGTGCACTGCTGAATGCAGAATATGGGCTATATGATACATTTGTAAACCCGCCATAGGTCTCGAGAGGATCAGCACCCCATGCTGCCTCTGGAGCAAGTGGTATTAGGATCCCAAGACAATTTATATCTCCTACCAGTGACGAAGGCAAAATTCATTACTGACCTCTTGTTCCTGATCTGAACGGACCAAGGAGCTGCCATGTTTTTGAAAGATTGAGATGAGCATGGCCTGAGAATTCCTGCTCACAGCTTGGACACTGTATGGGCGGCGGGGAAGGAGACAGGACGTCTAAGACACCAAGAGTGGCAGATAACCACGAAAGTAGCCACATATGGCTAAGTCAACCGCCAATGGGTTGAAACTATACGTGAGCTAAACCGCAGCAGCATCAGAAAGAAGTTCAGTACTTCTGAGATCCAACGAGGCGAGCTGTCAGAACAAAGCAAAGCAGCTCTGTATGACTTTGTCGAGGAGTGTGGTTGTTTGGACCATCGCTCGAATGTAAGGTAAATACGATGACCAAGCAATTCTCGCCAATCATGCATCATGATATAAAAGACCAGCCACCAGCTTCCAGAACGTGAGCGTAGCGTCACGTTGAACAAGTTCGGCACCTCACTTTAAATTCGAACTGGAGTTGATATTAATGCATTTCGAATCTGGAAAGCTGAGAATGAAAGGAAACAGATTCGTTTACGAGGGGAGGATCGACGGGAGACGGAGGTCGGACATGTACCTTGGAACACGAGAGGACTTCATCGAGAGTTGACATCCAGCATCATTTCGTTTTCCCTTCCTGGCATTTAAACTTGTTGAGAATCCTATGGAGATGTGCTTTGTCGCCTTCTTCCCAGGTCCCTTAACCTTGCTTTCATAAATGCCATCAGCAACTTTCACGTCAAAAGACAAAAAGCGTGTTGATGGGTGGGTTCCAGACATCTTTGGTACTGCATGTCGCAATTTACAGCAAACATCATGACTGCGGGATCTAGTTTGGTGTACTCGTAAGTTAACTAACAAATGGCCCGTGCAGGGCAGGGTGAACGGCTTTGCCTCGCTCGGAGAATCGTAAACGGAGTAAGCCGTCCTTCATCGACAACTACCCGCCGCACGACACGGATGTTGTGTAATTTCGAGACGGGAGTCTGATCCTCATACAGAGAAGGAACATTGAATCAATGAGAAAGCTCCGTTTCTTCGAGGATGTCATAACCCCCTATATAGATTGATAAGATGACAGGCCTTGAATGGTATAGGAAGACCATGTTGTCTCCCAGCCGATTGACCGTACCCGGCGGTTGTGGTTGAGCACCAGCAAAATCATGCTGATCCCCGGGTTGCTGATTGGCGTCTGGTTGACACATGGGTGTGATGCGGGTCTTAGAGTTTGTTTTGTTTGCGTGTCGTCCCCATCAAAATCATTGAAACCAACTGCCAGAATCTCCCCCTTTGAGCCTCAGACATCAGATGCGACGAAACTTTTCAAACACCCAACCCTCTAGACTGGAATCTGTGCATGAATGTTCTTGCAGATATCAGCGTGGCACCGTATCCATCTCTCGGATCACTGACCTGACAGCTTCCAATGACCCAGCCAAGCTCCGAAGAGACCTTCGACAAGTTCCCTACACTCGATGACGAATCTCTGAAACTGCCCGAGACAAATGGCCATTTGCCCACAACAGCACCGACATTGGCGCCGGAACCATTGTGGCACCCTCGAAAAAATGGCACGCTCTCGCGCGATCCCTCAATTCCTCGAAAAACACGCTCGCGGAAAAGTATCAGTGAAGCCATTGGTGGTTTTCGAAAACGGAATGTGAGCGTCAGCGTCAATGCGCAGGAACTGGCTGAGGCCTTGAAGGCACCCGTGTCTTATAGGCTCATTGTGCGTATATGTACCCGCTGAGAATGATCCACGGCCTTTTCTAACTGATCCTCTTGATACTTTAGGGCCTCTGCGTCGTCTGGTACATGACCTCCGCCCTCACCAACACCTCGTCGAAAGAAATCTTGAACGCTCTCCCAAAACCAATTACTCTCACAATTATTCAATTCGCCTTTGTATCATCCTGGTGCCTGGTCCTATCGTACTTGGCGTCTGTATTTCCCGCCTTGAAAACCGCTATTCCCGCTCTCAGAAATGGCCTTCGATACCCATCCCGTGATGTGATTTCAACTACTCTACCGCTTGCGGTATTTCAGATTGCCGGTCATATACTGAGCTCGATGGCGACGTCGCAAATTCCGGTCTCCCTCGTGCATACTATAAAAGGACTTTCTCCCCTATTTACAGTTCTCGCCTACCGGATTTTCTTCCGCATCCGTTACGCCAGGGCCACCTACCTTTCTCTCGTACCGCTAACCCTGGGGGTTATGCTCGCATGCTCTTCGAGTTTCTCTACCAATTTCTTTGGGATTTTGTGGGCATTCTGTGCTGCTATAGTCTTCGTGACCCAGAATATATTTTCCAAAAAACTATTTAACGAAGCTGCGCGGGCTGAATCCGAGGGGCAATCGGGCACATGTCGGAAGCTGGATAAGCTAAACCTCCTTTGCTACTGCTCCGGCCTCGCATTCATCCTTACGATGCCGATTTGGTTCTTTTCGGAGGGTTATCCGCTTCTAGTGGACTTCCTTCGGGACGGCGCTATAGACCTTACCGACAAGAAAGGCGCATTGGATCATGGTCCACTGATGCTTGAATTCGCCTTCAATGGAGCGTCACATTTTGCCCAAAATATTCTCGCTTTCGTTCTCCTCTCGATGATCTCCCCCGTCTCATATTCAGTGGCGTCGCTCATAAAACGCGTTTTTGTGGTTGTGGTTGCGATTGTCTGGTTCGGGAGCTCGACGACGCCTATCCAAGCCTTTGGAATAGTGCTTACATTCATAGGATTGTACTTATACGACCGAAACAGCCACGAGGATGTGGCCGATCGTCGAGCAAACGCAGACCGTTTCCACCGTCGGACGACTTTACTCCCGCTGAACGCGAGGAACACGAATAAGGTCTGGCACCCTGCCATGTTGTTCCCAGCTCCAATCAAAGAAGGACAAGTTGACATGGCGAATGGCATCGCTCCTCATTCAACGGGTAGTATAAAGAAAGAGGACGGCGAGCCGAACGGACGCCCGCGGAAAAGTAGCACTGTACGACCCTGGCTCCCGCCAGGGACCAAACAGGAGTCGACATGGCAGGCCAACGATATGTCACATCAGCAACAGTGTCCTTCATGAAGTCTTTGTATTTTTTTTCTTTCCTTCGGCGGATTGGAGTTTTGAGTGACCCAAAACACGAGGCAGGGCTTCAATTCATGGATGGCGTTCCAAGGGTTTCTACTTCCAATTCGTTTCTAGGGGGGACCGGATAGACATATGAGTCCCTTGGGACGGACGGCATGGCACAATTCGAGGATGCATCATCTTTTTTTCTACCTTTTCCCTGAATTACCAAGGAATAAACCGCAAGAGCATTTTTCTTGTACATATATTTTAGTCAGGCTGTGTCCTGTGTTACTACGAAGTATGTATACTACTACGATATAAGAACCTGCATGTTAGTCAACCCGTTTGGGCTTTTGAATGTAGCAACCGTCGGTAAGGAACAGATCCATCATCAGGCCGCAAGGACCCTAGGCGGCTCCAGCTCGGCGCAGTAATCTGTTCTTGGATCATGCTGTAGAGGCAGAAGAGCGATAAAACAATTCCCGTAAGGGAGTGCCCGTCCCGCCTACAATAAACCATGTCCGAATGAGATAATAAGAGAAAAGGAAAAGAAAAACAGAAGAGAAAATTGTCGCCGAATTTTTTATGAGGGATGCAGCTCCGGTTGCCGGATAAACCATACATCCGCCGGCGAGTGGCCGCACCAATCCGAGGCGGGCGATTTGTGAGAGGAATGGAGAGAGCCCCAAGGAAACTGGTGAGAATAACACAACATCCCAAGGTCAATCGGTCATCGACGTCGCTCCCCATTCACGACCACACCTCCGTCCTTTTCCTGGTCCTTCTCCTTTCCCCTTTTCCCTTTCAGTTTAGGCTCCCTCCATGGTCTTCACGATGCGGCCGCAATTGTTTCGTGCGGCGGCCCGCTCGCGGAGATGGACAGCGCTCAATTCCATTCGCACATTTGCTTCCAGCTCCCCTCGATTCGCGGAAGTCGAGCTCACAGTTGGTACGATACCTGGTTTAGGGTTTTTTTTCTTATGTGTAGCTGACAATTTCTTGGTTCGCAGATGGAAAGAAGGTGTCAATAGAAGGTACTTACACGTCCAACGGGATAAACCGCGAAACATTTCTGATCTTGGTATAAAGCCGGTTCTGCTTTAATTCAGGCCTGTGAAAAGGCGGGTGTGACAATTCCACGGTATGTGTTGAAGTAGTAGCTTGAATTGGGAAGATTCGTTACTAATTGTACTCGCAGATACTGCTACCATGAGTAAGTTTGGCATACCTACGGGGATAATCTGGAGAGAATTGAAGCTGATTGGGGTTATAGAAAGCTTATGATTGCCGGAAATTGTAGAGTTGGCCCAATTGAACATTTTCCCCGGTTTGTTGCTAACGAGACATGTAATAGGTCGAATGTGTCTCGTCGAAGTCGAACGTGCCCCGAAACCTGTTGCGTCTTGTGCATGGCCTGTCCAGGCGGGAATGGTGGTAAAGACGAATTCGCCGCTCACACACAAAGCTAGAGAGGGAGTGATGGAGTTCTTGCTTGCCAATCACCCGCTGGATTGCCCTATTTGCGACCAGGGTGGTGAATGTGACCTACAAGACCAGTCCATGAGATATGGTGCCGATCGAGGACGATTCCATGAAGTCGGAGGCAAGCGAGCTGTGGAAGATAAGAACATGGGTCCCTTGATCAAGACATCGATGAACAGGTGTATTCACTGTACCCGTTGCGTCCGGTTCGCCAACGATGTTGCTGGAGCTCCGGAACTCGGATCGACTGGACGCGGAAATGACATGCAGATCGGAACGTACCTGGAAAAGAACTTGGATTCCGAATTGTCCGGCAACGTTATCGACCTTTGCCCTGTCGGCGCGTTGACATCGAAGCCATATGCCTTCCGCGCAAGACCCTGGGAACTCAAAAACACCGAAACTATCGACGTTCTTGATGCGCTTGGGTCAAACATCAGAGTTGATTCGCGAGGATTGGAAGTGATGCGCGTTATTCCACGATTAAACGACGACGTCAACGAAGAGTGGATTAACGACAAAACTCGCTTTGCATGCGACGGTCTCAAGACCCAGAGGCTTACCACACCTTTGGTGCGAAGGGACAATAAATTCCAGCCCGCCACATGGGAGCAGGCTTTGGATGAAATTGCTGCGGCTTATAGGGTTTTGGCCCCCAAGGAAAACGAATTCAAGGCTATTGCTGGCCACCTAACTGAAACAGAATCTCTCGTCGCCATGAAGGATTTGACCAACAAGCTTGGCTCGGAGAATCTTGCTCTTGATCAGGCTGGAGGCAGCGAGCCCATTGCACACGGTCTCGATGCTAGGTCGAACTATCTGTTCAATTCTAGGATTTTCGGTATCGAGGAGGCAGACGCTATCCTGCTCGTTGGAACAAACCCACGCCATGAGGCTGCCGTTCTCAATGCCCGTATTCGCAAACAATGGCTGCGCTCGGATCTTGAAATTGGCCTTGTCGGCGAAACCTTCGAGAGCACTTTCGAATTCGAGCACTTCGGCGACGATGCCACTGCTTTGAAAAACACTCTTGCTGGTCCGTTCGGAAAGAAGTTGGCATCCGCCAAACGACCGATGATTATTGTCGGTAGCGCTGTTGCTGAACACCCCGATGCGAAGGCCATCTTCGAAATGGTTGGTGGATTTGCTGAGAAGCATGCCGCAAATTTCAACACACCGGAATGGCAAGGTTACAACGTCCTCCAGCGAGCTGCCTCTCGGGCTGGTGCCTACGAAGTTGGATTCACCACTCCTTCCCCCGAGGTCGCCCAAACCACTCCCAAGATGGTCTGGCTTCTTGGAGCTGATGAGATCGCCGAGAGCGATATCCCCAAGAACGCTTTCGTCATCTACCAGGGCCACCACGGCGACCGTGGTGCTCAACTTGCCGATGTTGTTCTCCCCGGTGCGGCATACACGGAAAAGTCTGGAACATACGTCAACACCGAAGGCAGAGTCCAGATCACTCGTGCTGCCACTTCGCTCCCCGGAGCGGCACGGGAAGACTGGAAGATCATCCGAGCCGCCAGCGAATTCCTCGGCGCTAAACTCCCTTACGACGATATTGAGATGCTGAGAGATAGAATGGAGGAAGTCAGCCCTGCCCTGAGACGATACGACGTCGTCGAACCGACGTCGGTCAGCACATTAAGCAAGGTGCAACTCTTGGATCAGAACAGAGGCTCCAAGCCTTCCGGGCAACCACTCAAGAACCCCATTGAAAACTTTTATTTCACAGACGTTATCTCAAGAAGGTACGCATCGTATCCATCATATCCTAGCAATACATTGTTCGAAACTAACATTCCCACAGCTCGACAACCATGGCCAGATGCTCAGCTGCCAAGGAGACTGGAAACCCCGATACCAACTTCATGGCTGCTGGCGAACAATCACCTCAAGTGCTCTATGGCTGAAAAAAAATTCTCATTAATTCTCACTAGCTACCTGACTACCTCCTTCATTTCTCGTTTTATGTCACATCAACCCACTTCATGTCTTTGGCACAGGCGTTCTTTTCTCTCTCTTTTTTGTTCCTGCTACTGTTTTTTTTTTTGCCTGTAGAACCAAATTATACGCACAAGCCCCTGTTTCATCTACGTCTTTATATATCTGTACATAAAAGATCAGAAGATGTGGACGGGGAAAAGGTGGCTACCCAACGATGCTATAATTTTTGATTGGATCGGCGCATTGTCGTTGCTGACCTGGTATTGTGTGTCTAGTTTGTCGAGAGTATGAAACCTGTTCGAAATAGAAATGCCCCCAGATCAACGCTATTCAAGCAGAAGCTCAATCCATTGCCAGAATACAAAATTGGCTATATAAGAACGAGACGCCAAAACGAAGCTCCATCCAAAATTCCAAACACATTTCCGCGATCATAACTCATCATCACTTTCAGTGGATGCATCGTCATCTTCTGCCTCCTTCGGCACCGGGGCCTTGGGCGGCGGCTTTACATTCCCTCCTCTCCTGGTAAATGGCAGTTCCCGACGCGGCGGCGGACTAGACTTTTGAGCCGCGGGAGCACGAGCAGCTGTCTGACTCCGACTGGCGGCCCGAGGCGGAGTAGTCTCTTTCTTATGTCGTGCGGGCAGAGCATCTATTTTCGTAGGAGCAGCTTCATTTTCATCTTCTGCTTCAGAAGCCGTTGCTTCTTCTTCGTCTTCGAGGGGTTCAGGAGTGGATTGTCTGTTATCGTCCGATTCTGTGGCGGCGGCCTCATCGTCTTCATCCACCTGGTTGTTGGTATTTTGGACATCTGGCCTCTTTGGATCGATTTCCATGGTGTCGAAAGCATCGTCGCTTTCGGATTCTGGTGGCTCCTCGTTTGCTTTTCGTTTCGTGTCTCTGCTCGGTCCTGGCTTTCTGCGTTTTCCGGCGCTTGCTTTCTCTAATTCGGCGACTATATTCGAGAAGCATCAGCCATTGTTCATTCACCAGCGTATAATACAGGTTCAGAACTAACGTTTCTCAGGGTCTACTTTGGCCGTGGCAAGTAGGCGTTGTTGGTTGCGGATTTTCAGTTTCTTCTCATTCAGAAGCTGGGCGAATTTGGCGATTAGCTGGTCATCGTGTTCTTTCTTCGTCTGGATTAGCTCCTCTAGCTGCGAATTTAGCTTGCTGATTGTGTCTTCTGCGGCGCGATATCTGGCGTTTAACGACGAGACCTCTTCGGCAATGGTGTTGGCTCGAGATACGGCGACTCCTGTCCAGTCAAATAACTGGATCGCCTGGTCATCGTCCTGTCTGAGGGTAATAGAGCCTAGCCGTTGCTGTAGATTACAAGATTAGACAACGGCAAAAAAAAAAGGAGGAACGCTGCACAATATACCGTAATATCATCGATCCTCTTTCGGAGCGTGACGATAATTTCCTTGTCACTGTCCTCGTCCTCGTCGTCTCCCACAGATTTTACTGTTGCAACAACTTCTAATCCCGCCGTCCATTCCTCCGGCGCGTTCGTATCCTGATTGAGTACATATGAAAGCACACCAGACCATTCCTCGTCGCTGCCACGGTAGTTTTTGGCGCGTAGCTTGCTCGTCTGCGAGGCCTTCACTGGAAATCATTCACATTCGTTAACTAGACAATTCACCGCATCGGAATCGAAGAACCTACCGGAGCCTACGTATGGATTTTCGCCTTCCGTTGCAAAAAGCGCGAGATCGAGCTCAGACTTTCCGGACTTTGAAGCCTTGATCAAGACAAAGTCGCCGGGGCTGTCGCTCCGCGGTAAACGAAGAATTCGCTCAGTGGACATGGTTCAATTGGGTTCCGCAAGTATAAGGGAAATTTGAGAGCTGCTCAAGAGCAATTGTCGCGGGAGATATTCCCAAGCATTGCCAACCGCTCTGTTGCCTGCTGTGACAGTGACACGACTTCATGTGACGTATCGGGTTATATAAGCGGCGCTACTGCCGCCAGTTCGTATTGCAATGACATCGCGATGAGGGCGCTCAATCAGTTCCCAGCAGCTGTAGCTATTTCTTTTTACTCTTTCCAGGCTTCAACAATGCTCACTCGCAGGAATCTCAGCCCGTTTCTTTGTCCGTGAACGCAGGGTCGCGTCGCAGGACTGCATACACGTGAGACATCGCTTAGCGGCGCCCGGGGCATGGGACTAGCCGCCTAAGCGCGGTTTCTTATCCCAACCACCAAAACCAGGCCAGCAGGTGCAGTGCCCATAACCAAGGTCGACGACGTTGCTTGCGGACGTCAACAGCTCTCATACTCATCAGATTGCGGCCGGACTCTAGGGGATTGGTTTACGATTCGGTCGTACACGACGAAACTCCTGTCCTGTGTTCTTGTCTGGCCACGACTACCCGTTCCCTTTGTCTGCACAGCGTCAGCTTCAAACGGAATTTCATTACGACACCCTCCACCTCATCCGTCTCCAATCCCCTGCCGGCCCCTTCTATGGTGGTGGAAAGATTGTTTCCACGTCGTGCTCCCTCTTTGGCGACCTACGAGACAAATCCGTTCTGTGACGTCGTGTTTTGACCCCCGTTTACTAGCGTTCGTCTTGATTCATAGGTCGAATCGAACCCTCTACTCTGCAAGTGATGACTTCGTCTCTTCTCTCGCCTTGCCTCGACTGGGATATTAATAGTGTACGTTGATACTGCGTTGATATCAGAGTGCGTGAGATTGCGGTCGACCTCTCAAGCCCTCCGAGGGGTGTGATCTAGTCATCATCGGCAGCATGGAACTCTCTTCCCTACAGCTACGCAGGCATGAAGAGGAGGCGATTGAGTGCTGGGATGATGACGAAGACATCCAATGCTTGGACGATTTCTATTTTCGCACCGCATCAACCGCAACCTCCGTCACCGGTTCCTCCGTTCGACCGTCAGGCCATCGTGATTCAATATCGTCTCGTCGCTCATGGAGATCCGATCGTGATTCAAATATAGGCGACGAAGAAAGCTGGCAGCTACTGTTGAATGACAATGACGATGTTGGAGCAGAGGAAGCAATTGCGTCTGCTAAAACTGCTGGCATTCCACTCCCCACCGGTATTCCAAAATCCGCGTTACTAGGCGGAACAATTAAGAGACTTGGGGGGAGGAAGGTGAAGAGGACTTTTGGCGATGACTGGTCAGACGATCTTGACCTGTCCAAGTTCGATGGGCAGCCAGAGTTGAAATTGGAACACACAGCAAGCTCGCCCGACTCATTGCTGCTCCTCAGCTCTTTGCCAACCAGTCCAAGTAAAAAGGGGACAATCGACATGTTCACCGGCATCATCCATCACTCACCGGGGCGCAAATCCGCCTCAAGGGAGTTGGAAAAATTTCGAGATATGGAGAATGACGATGATGATACTTTCCTCGGCGCTGGGACGATTAGGATAGTGCAACCTCCACCCGTGCAAACAGCATCGAATGGACACGACGATGATTTCGAAAACGATTTAGTACTGCCTTCGGATAAAGAACCGTTGCGATTGTCAACTCGACGTGCGGAGCCAAGCACCCCGGATTTATTCCCCGATGGATTTGACGTTGAATGGGCTGATGAAAGCGTTGATGGTCACTTCGGTGGGGCAACAAAAAGAGACGCATTCTCCAACCGCAGCTCAACCGCATCAGCGTTTAGCCCTAGTCTTTCTAGCTGCTTGACAGCTGAGAGCGAAGACGATGGCCTTGACGGTATAGTTTTACCAGATGGCCCGTTGGACCTTGAAAAGTCCTTCCATAACCGACAAACGGAACCACGACCCAGTACACCGGAGTGCCCGTCAGTGCCGGAACCTATCAAGGATGCCGATAGACAAGACGAAGATTTTTTCTCTGGAATAGAAATCGGCAATGGTGAGGTATTTGATTCTGGAAAGCTGACCCTGAACAAAAACATTAAACGCAAACTCGAAAAACCGTCAAGCCCTGCTAGACGCCGCAGTACAACCGTTACTTTCACTAGCAAACCCAACGGCACGCGGATCCCCAGACTTTCTGGTCATGAAAAATCACATTCTACGCAACTCGAGCCTGTCTCGGAAAGCGGCGCACCGGTTTCTAAATTTACAAGATCGCACTCGCGCCTGAGCGGACATGCTACGCATTCGTCTCTCTCGAATATCCCACTTCCAAGTTCACCCTCCTCGTCATCTACTCTTTCGGCACAGATTCGACGGCCCGTTGGTAGTAGAGGCACAAGAGAAGCCGTGCGAAGCGAGCCGACCACCACCGCCGCCCAGCTACTCAGAGCTAAAAGGTCGGCGCCAGTAATGCGGACCCATACGGCGGGTATAGTATCAGCTCTTCAGCAATCTCCACCCCGGCAGAATATGAATCGAGGCACGATCACACGCCCAAAAACACCGGAATCCCGTTTTGGTCTACAGCGCCGTCCTCCAGTGCCTTTCCTTCCTGCTGGAGCCTCGCCGAACCAGTCTCAGCATGTCAATGTGAAAAGTACCAGGAGTTTTCAACGCACCGGTTCAGACAGCTCGAGTGATATATTTTCCCACCATCGCTCAACTTCCAAAGGTTCCAGCTCTTATAGATCTGAGACACCAGGCCGAAGCAGCGGCGAATTTACCGCAGAATCCTTTGCCCCCAGTGTAAAGCATACAATTACAAAACCCACCAAAAGAAGACAGTTTGGTGATGGCACTGAGCTTGATATCTTCGATGACCTACCAACTTCGACGTCTAATGAAAACAGATTCACGAAAACCCCAGTCAAACGGACGCCACGGAGTCATCTACGTGGGTTCAGCCAGTCCAATATTCCTGACGCGCCGAGGATGGAGACTTCTGCGCCTCTTCCTGTTCCGATGAGCCCGACGCGACGAGATTTTACCCCAAGATTTGCACGCGACACGAATGCTTCGAGAAATGCTCGCGAAACTCGAGTCGCTTCCCTAAACCAGGGCCTGAAGGACCGTGAAGGTGGCCCGTTGGCTCAGGTCAATGCAAACTCCAGAACACAGCCGTCAGGCCGACAGCTTTCGAGTCCAACAATGATGAGAAGCAGGCGGGGACACAGACACCGCGACTCCACCAGTCGCCCACATCTCATAAAACCAATGGGGTCCGGTGTCAGCGAACCCAAGTGTAAGTGAACATCGCAATTGTTCCCATGGACTTAATACTGATACTGTTCCCGTTTAGCCGTGAAAGGGATGCAATATAACCCCAATTTATACAAGTGGGAAGGAAACGAGAACGTAACAGCCGCTTTCGATGCACCTTCGATATCCACTCCATCCAAACAAGCTCCTGCTCTCATCAGCAATTTTGGGGGCGCTGGGGCGCCACAAGCGGTTGGCAGTATGGTATTTGATCCCCATCGCATGTGTTGGTTGAGCGTTTCATCCCCCCACTCAGGCAAGGCTGGCGTCTCTGAGGAAGACGATGTTTTTGCTGGATTCGAGGACCTTGAAGATCGGCCGCAAAGATCGATCGCAACTCCCAGAGCAGTATCTGCAGGGAGCACTGGTGATATAGGCGACCCCACGACTCCGGATGATAAAAGCGGAGGAGATTCGTCCGACGACTGGCCCATTACAGAAGAATTCGACGTGGGCTTACAGAAGAATTCGACGTGGGCCCGGAATTCATCAGGAGACAGCGTGCTGAAGAGGAAAAATGGCGACGAAAAGTCAGCAAATGGGTAGGTGAAGATCGCAAAAAGCTGGATGAGGGATGGAGATGGGCAATTCGAGAACTCGTCCGATCCGACGGCTCGTTCGATACTCCTCTTCCGACGAAGCCATCATGATTCCGCTTCTCCTCCAGGACCCTTTCAAAGCATGATCCAAACGATTATAAAGTGGCGTACCGGCGTTTTTGTTCTTTTTCAGATTCCGCTTTGCTTTTCGTCCAATGCCCTGCAAATATACGTTAATCAGGGGGTAATTTCTACCCACCTCATGGAATCTCTGGGCAACCTCTGCGCACAGAACGATGATGACCTTTGATGTTTTCTCATGTGGGCAGGACTCAGCCTTGAGTCAAGGAGCGCCCCCCTTACGACTTTACGACGAAAAGAGGATTGTATGCATTTACCTCCTATGTATTACCCTACTTGTATCATTTATGTCTGTTCCCGTTCGTCTGTCTTCCCATTCCCCCTTTAGTATTTTTTTGGCTATCACCTGTTTCCCATACCTTGCTATTCTTATGTTGCGGGCACCCAAAACTGTTGTTCAGATGACTTTGGTTCTTACCCGTTTCAGCCATGTCTAATAATAAATGTTGATATCTTTTGGTTTACTTGGGTGCTTCTCAGGAACTTGTGTCCGCTCATGGCGGCATTTCAATCAAGCATTCTCCAGGAGCTTATTGGCGAAGGAAAATCCTTCGTCAAAAGAAGCCAACGTAAAACCATCATTCTCATCGTCAGCACGAAAAAAAGAAAATCTCTTATGATCTCCAGAGCCCCGAGCCCTCTGCCGCTCACTCATGTTTAGTACCCACTCCCATTTCTCAGGAAAATACAGTTGTCTTCTTAGACTTTCCCGCGCCCTTCTTCACACCGCTGTTTGTGATGCTGTTGATGATGCCCTCTCCGTGGAGCCAACCAAGAAAGAAAGCCAAAGCATGTTTTGTCTGCAGAGCAGGAATGTCGGACTTTCATGGTCAATTCCACGTATCAACGAGATGGACCCGTTGCATCGATCGGTGCTGAGCCCCAAAATTGCCCATATTAAGCGAAAATCAAAAATATGAGATCTCTGCTTTTTTAGTTTGTTTGTCATCGGAACATAAGTGTGCGTGTGTGCATGGCATTGCCATACATTGCTTTCGGGGACTGTCCATCCAGTTCTGGAGTAGGCCTTAGCGAGGAAGATATTCATAATGATTCCAGCCTTCAGGCAATTGTCAAAGACACTATCAAAAACAGTCGACTGCAGATGGTGCTTGCTGAAAAGAGCCCATTTATCCAGCTATCGTTGTTTCGAGAAAGCTGTTTGCTCGGGATGAAAGGTTATGCCGGCCAGCCCGCGGGATCAACTCAATTCTCCATGGCCAGGGGAAGCACAACAGATCGGTGAGAGATGTCCGAGTATCATCAGGCACGCAGGAAAATCGACCACGCCTTTCGTCTCCTGGTGGGCACTCTTTTGGCGTCGGTCCGCCTATCGGCCCTTGGAAGTTGGGGTAGAAAAGGGCAAGCCACAGGAGGCAGCCAACTCCGCTCCCGTGCAGGAGAAAGTCTGCAGAATTCGCCATCCCCGGCTCTTCAGAGGAGTGCGCAGTTCAAGCCTCCTTAGCCAGTGACAAGCAAGAAGAGGCGAGAAAAAAAAATAATCAAACAGAAAAGAAAAAAGAAAACAAGGTTTAAAGTTCTGATAGATCGCGGCGGTCAGCAGATTTTAAAAGTCAACCGAGTCTAAAATTATACCTTGCTGCGGGTTCAAGCCCCCATGCCAATGACGGAATCAAAGGCTTTGACAGGGGTAAGATGGTGATCTGAGGTTCCGATTGATGAAGGAATGTGAAGGTCTTGATGGCTGTTTTGGTCTCCACAATGGTATTGTACGGACACATCGTATGGTCTCCTCAACAAACTCGAGATCTTCGGGTGGCGCCACGGGCGAGACGACGTGGGATGGTTCATGGCGGAGGGAAAGAGAAAGATTTGCGCTCATCACTGCCAAACTTCAGCGATCATTGACTAGGAATATAGCCGGATTTCCCGTCAGAACAAGCCAAGGCGGAAGTCGATCCATTCTGGGAATCATGCAGCAACTGACAACAACGCCGCTCCCAGAGAGGCAAAACGGGAGATCTACATGGCCCAGAAAGAACTCAGATCACCCGCTGGTATTCCTGCTGGGCCCCTTGGGGGTACCTTTTTGCTCCGAAGTCTCGCTTGTTTGAAGCAGAGTACCTTTGTAAGCCGACAGCCACGGCTTCCGTGACCTCTAGGCAATTCGGATTTAACGAACAGTCAAGTTCCGTCCCATGGTTTCCTTCAAGGCTGTGCTCGACATGGATTTTAGGTGCCACTCGGCTCTGAGTTTGTCGAGCGATCAAGACAAGTTGTCTATCAGCAAGTAACGATTCCCCGTTTCACAAGCTCTGAACTTCATGAGCTTGGAGAGAAGCGTCCACTTCATGTCTCAGCCCTGCCAACTTGAGGCTTCCCCAGGAGGAGCCTTTGACAGCTTCCCAATCGCCAGGTTGCAGGACCTTTCCGGTATGACAAGAAGATCAACAGGCCAATCAATATTTCCGCGTGGTGATACAATGTGCCCCCATGCGATGAAGACCGGAGAAATAGTCGGGAATTGGTGTCGAGCCATTCCTAGTGACCTCATAATTCGTCGTGAATGGTGCTGCAACCCCCAAGTATCGGTGATGCCCTTGATGGAGAGTGTGAACCGATGGTCATGCTTTCTTTGCACGGGTGTGATTGCTCTGAATCGAACAAGTTTCAAAGCTGTCGGATTCGGCCAAGAATGGGCTCCGTCGGTGACGGACTCGAGGAAATGAAACTGATGATAGGTTGAGATTGGTCGCCGAACTCTTTGCCGTTCCGCAGCACCCGCAGATTTAAAAGGCTAAAAGGTCGGTGGAACAGATGTCAGCGCTGAGAAGAAGCCCTGCTGAGCCTTCAGCCTGTCACAACGCGTTTTCTGCCATGAGATGTGACCGGAATAGATGGTCACGCGTGAGAGATGACGGATTTTTTCTGAGGAGAATAACCAATGAGTTGCAAGTTTCGGAGTGGTTTGTCGATGGCGGAAGGCCGTCCAGCAGGGTCTTCCGTGTGCGACCTTGTTTCGGATACTAGAGAAGGCGAGCTTGCCCCCGACCATAAGCCTTTCGTCGGCAGAGAGTTTGAGGTTGCGCAGTGTGATACAGTTCCCCTCATGTGGTTGCAGCCACAATACGCACTTTTTCACGGGGCGCGGGGGAGGAAGATTAAAGCCTGGGGAAATTTGATGAAGCCTCATAGGCTAGCTGTATCAAGCTGTGTCGCTAAAATATCATTTCGGTGGAGAGGTTGCTTGGGACAGAGTTCCTGAAAGATGCCGACAGGTTCCCATCCCAGGACAGATCATCAATCCTTGACAGATGATTGGTCTCCCGTTCTAATTCCCTTTTATCCCGATTGATGATAATTCGAAACCGCCAGAGACCCCTGTGGCGATAAGTTGGCTGGGCGGACGGCCGAAGAATATCAAGCATTCCCACCTGTCCTTCCTTTCCGGGCGCCCATTTCCTCCGGAGAAATCTAGAAGGCTCAAGAACAGCAGTATCCATGTGCGGACTCTTCCCTTGGCCAACAAACTAGCCCGGCCAATCGCCAGGGGAGCCTGCAATGATGGCCTCCAGAGTCCAGGGCAAGACACGCTGGCCCACCATGGTACATATCCCGCCCACTCACTGGAACATGTCAATGCAGGTCAGAAAAAGATTCATGGAGGCCAACCTGCGAACAAATGTCCAAATTCCTTCTTTCTAAGCCGCATTGTCCAGTCAAACAGCTGTCAGTCTGGGGGCGTCCGCATCAGCCTTTCCACGCTGAACGGTCCAAGAACTAGGCGACGATCTGCTCCGGCTTGGCGTCAATGTGGCGTCAATGCTCCCTTTGTTGACCAATTGACTGTCCCCTAACCCATGCCAGGAACCAAAGGAGCGGAGGAAGCTACTGCAGGCAAGTCGCTTCCGTGTCCCCGTACCTGGTCCTGCGATCGCAGAGACCCGGCAAAGCGAGGATCGAGAATGACGACCTATCATATCAAGCAACGCGAGGTTGCGATCGACTCTCAAGCACACAATCATCTAATCTTCTTCTTGGTTGGGTCAAATTAGCTTGCTTGCACACAGAGAAACGCTGCGCACTTTTGTGCCTTCCTTTGTGCTTGGCGAGAGCAATTCACTGGCACAACGCCGCCTTTGAACGATGTTTTCTTTCTGGCTTCTTCACGGCTGCAAGCATGCAAGACGCCCCGATGACATGCAGATCCTACGATCGAACCGGGGGCGAAACCAACATCGAAAGGGCGGGCGTCAGACTTTTCGATTCGTGCAGAAGGCCCCCTCAAACACAAGCAGCGTGGCAAGATGCCAAGTACGAACCCCATGTTGTTGACGAACAATGACATAAAAAGCCTGGGGCCTGCCTCGAGAGTTAGTGGTCTATGTGGGCAATAGATCAGTGATCGAATGGCAATCGACGCTATGGCGGCCCAGAACAGACAGGGTCGGTTATTCAGCATGGCGGGAACGGTCAATGCGCCAGCAATCACAGAAAGCCATGTCATGGGCGTAAGCGACGGTGACGACGATGACAACAGCAACAGCAAATTAAGTCTGGAGTACTTTGTAGCGAGGAAGACGTCGTCGTAACGAGTCTAAATTGCGCGGGAGGAGGTCCCTGCCTGTAAGAATTGACTTGGGAAGACCTGCTCTCGAGGTATCTTCCTACAGGCTGCTTGGTTACCCGCCTTCATGCATGTAGTGGGAAGGGGTGCCTGTCTGCAGTCCATTGTGCGGAGTACCAATGCAGAGTTCCCTGTCAGGTTCCTCGCCCTCCCCTGGAGGATTCGTGGCAGCAAGTTTTCGTTGGTAGTGAATTGATAAATCAGAAGAAGGCCTTGCCCTGTTTTGCTGGCTGCGGTTTGAGGGGAATTGACCTGGAGAGAATGCTGGAAGAAGCGAGCTCCATGAGGAAAAGATCGAACTTGTTTTCAGTTTGAAGTGGTGGAGGATGTTGCACAGCGTGCTGCACAGGACGAGTGGTCCAAGCATTCAGATCTTTCACGCGATGAGGACGTTCTCCGAGGGCTGCGGAATCCTTCGGGCTCGATGATCGACATCCATGCTCGATCTGAATTGACGCGCAGCGGAAGCGAGTCCGTGGCCTTTTGTTTGAAGAATTATTGTCGACGAGATGAGGTCCACTCGGCTGGGCAATTGCGAGAAAGCTTCTCAGCTGGAGTGGCTCTGCCTTCGCAGCGGATCTTTGCAATAGTCAATATCAGCATTCGGAAGAGAAAAGAGAAGGTTTAATGATGGCATGATCAACAGCGCAATTGAAGCCTGACGGTTATTCAATGATGAGCCGCCAGGCTATTGAACCTCATATTTTCTTTCCTTTTGCACCTATCTCCTCGTTTTCTTGCTTTTTCCCGGCTTCAAGTTGTTTACTTGCATACGGAGCGAGAGACATGACATGGTTGTTGAACACAGCACCCACAAAAGACGGAGAGCCGGACACATCCTGACCAGGCGCATCAATCAAATCAAAATGAATAGCTGAGACCTTAATTAATCAAGTGCGACCCGGCGCACATCTCAGGCCGGTCGAACTGGCATCCTTTTTTTTTTTTCTTGTCAGCGTGCATGTCGAGCTAGTTAGCTTAGGTGTCTTTGCCTGCATCGCTTTGCAGCCTCGCCTTCAGCCAGCCAGAGGAAGAAAAGGGTAAGGTTCAGATGGGCGGCACCATGGATCAGATAACTCGTGCTTAGCCTCTGATCATGTCCGACAAGCAAGACACAAGATGATGATGGTGTGTTTGACAGTGGGAAAAGGGGAGGGTTTGGTGCAACAGGATGAAATGAGGTTGAGGTTGAGGTACCGTGACTTCCACAAGGAGCCATCATAAGAGTCGTGACCTGGCCTAGTATTCAACTACACGTCAACGACGACCACTTAATGATGATAATCACGATTGATGAAGCGTCGTAACGGACCAGCTGGTCGGGCATTCCTCTGTCTTGCCCTGGAAATGCTAGCCGCTGGCACCAGGGAAAAAGAAAATTAAGAGAAATCCACTGCAGAACGCGAAACGACCAGGGCCATCCACTAGACACGGAGCACCGAGGTCGGCGCCACCAGCAACGCTGATCGCCATTGGATCCCTTGCCCCAGCATGAGGGCCCGAACTTCTTCACTATTGCGTCAGGAATCAAGGGGGTACGGGGCGGCGGCGCCGGGGGGGAAAGACAGCGATGATTCAACGTGGCTGTCTGCCAATATGCAGACACAAGTTCCCGCTTGAACTAGTCCATCTTCCGATTTCAGTTCCACTCTCGCCTTCCCCCATCCCAATGCAGCTTGACGTCGCTGGCGCTGTTCATCAAGGACGACAGGTCAAACCGCTCTCCCTGCAGTCTTCCCACCACTCCGAAGCTCTATCCTTGCTGGTCCGCACAGTGCAGGATCTCGACCATCGCGCCCAGACCATATCGAAGCCCGATTTGAGGGGATCGATCTTCAAGCAGCTGTTTAAGCTCTCGATGGACGGTGCGAATCTGCTGAATACGAGGCCCTCTTCTTCTGCCCGATCGTCCTTCGGTGTGGCCGCTAGCAGCGCTGCCCTTTGGGGCATAAACGACCGACGTCTCATGGACTGTCAGTGCCGTGACAGCATTAACCTGACGAATCCCAGTCCTTTTATTTTACGTTTCTTTTCTTTTTCGCCTTCCCTTCCAGCCATCATCCACAAACATTTCTTGAGGGATTCCGTCAGCCCTGTTGTTCCCATCATACATATGCTGATGCACTTCCCCCACCACTAACTATATTTGCCCATGCATATCTCACATACACCAGGATCGTTCTAGCCATCATGAGTTCAAAATGCCATGTTTCCCCAGGTACCTGACAAGCATTACAGTTTTCCTATTTTATCTCCTCTCCCCCTCTCTTCTGGTTTCACATTCTTGAACCTCGACCACGGATCTATCTTCAGCTGAACATTCGTTGACCTCAGCTAGTCACTAGCCTTCCGTTTCTTCATTGACTAGGCTTTGAGGAGCTCATTCCCGCTCTACATATTCATTGGTTTTGCCATAAACGTGTCCAGCACGTTTGCTGAAAAGTTGTTCGCTGTCCCGGCGCTACGCTTGTACGATACCATCGGAGCAGTTCCTTATTCATCGATCCCACCTGTTTTCTTGCTATCCCGACGTTTCTTGCGGGATCTCGACTCCAGTGCAGCAATAGATTCTCAAACCGCCGCCGACTGCTCTTGTGTCCATTGGTTATTCTATCTCTCGCATTCGATTTGTCTGCGCAACAATCTCGCTTCCAGACTCTGAGCTGGCACTTTTGCTTCGATCTGAATACTCCCTACTGTTAGTCTACCCTCTATTCCGCTCGCGTGCGTTCCGCCTCTGGAAATAGAATGATACGGATTGCTACCTACGGCAACACCATCTAATCTTGCGGGCTGCATCTTTTTGGTTGATGATGCACTTCACAATCTGTCTCCTTCAAGATTCTATCAGCACCCCAATTGTTCCAGAGAATTTCAACATTCCTCTCATACGTGGCTCGGTAGTTTTGATAATAACGATGAATATATATAGGCTTAACTACCTACTCTTCGAAAGCACATCATGTCTCATCACTATCAGAACGATGAGACCCAGCAGTATGGCTATGGCAGAACCAGCCAGTACGGTCTTCCGCAGACGACTTTTCAATCTTACTCGAACCACATTCTCGCCCCATATAACCACCATTCTCCTGACAGCTCGCAGCTAAGCTCATCCTATTCGCCACCTCAGTCGATGTTCGCTCAATCGCCGCCAAGCTCGTATGTTTCTCCCGGCTACCCTTATAGCACGCAATACGTCCCCCAGTCGAGATATTCGGCCGCCTCCCATCGATTCTTTCTGCATGATTCACTTCAGGAGGTAGAAATTGAGGCACAGGAGTCCTGCAACGAACATGTAATGTTGTCTGAGCCGATTATCCCCGCTCTGGAGGGATTTCCGGATGTCAGGGAGTTTGACCAGTTAATGAGAAGGTATGGTGTAATACGAAGCCGTTGGGCGAGCTTTTGAATTAACAGTACTGACTCTGTTTTCTCAGTTATGTCGAGGAACTATCCGTTAAAAAACAGGATAAAGCATTGATACATTCGAGGAGGGCCAGGAACATAAAAATTGTGCTCTTGGACCCAAAGGACACTGCCATAGAGTCTGCACAATTCAGGTATATATCTCTACTTAGTGTGCTATGTGAGATTTTCTAAAATGGCGGAAAGCTGACTTTGGATACGTAGGTTCTGGGTTAAGAAGATGTTCAAACTTGAACCAAATGATGGCAGAACTCCAGAGGTAGAATCTTGATTGCACACGTTGTCGTTTACATGCTGATTGGGTGCGTATTTCAGTCCAAGAGGATGATCTGCCATGAAGGCAAACCCGTTGCAATCCGGGAGAAGCTTTTCAAGATTCTGACTCGGGCACACCAGCAATGTCAACATGGCGGTCGGGATAAGACATCAGCACAGGTCCGCAGAATATATTCTTGGTAAGAAAAATGCACTTCTCAAAAGCATTATAACGATGCCCTTTATGGATGCATTTGCAGTGAGCTGATGGTAAGAGAAAGGGTACCAAAGGAGCTCATCTCCCGCTTCGTCAAGATTTGCCCAACATGCCAGGTCCGCCGAGGCGGTTCTCGCCTAACCCCACCAAGCTCCTGCAGGAGTTCCCCGAAACTAGATTCCTTTATTACTCCGCCTGCTCTCCTCTCCCCGCCTGACTCGAGGCGTGAGTCGATTATCAGTCGACCGGGCGCACCCTTCCAGAGATCAGAGCTGCCCCAGCCAACCCCTGCTCTGAACTGGTCTGGTTCCTATAACAATCTCGCTCAGTACCAAGCGCACCTGCAACCAATGGGATCCACGACATGGGCGTCGCTCCCCCGGAGCATGTCTGCAACCATGCATAACCCGATGCCAGGTATCCTGACGATGTCGCCTAGCCATTTAGACTATGATTCAACTTACGACGAATCCCATGCCCTTCAGGGGGCGCACTATTAGTCCCAAGTCGGCAACAGCCGAGCCGACTTGGACGCTCGTGTTTCATCTTCCAAAATACGACCGATATCCATTGAGCCGGCATTTTATCCGCCTTGTATAGAACCGGATGGGACCAGAAATCTCCTTTTTACGGCCTCCCAGCAGCAACACTCCAAGTGTGACAGACGGCTTTTACCTCCGGGCATTTCCACCCTCATATTCCAAGTTACTTTCTGGCTCACAAGGTCCCTACATACCTCCTTTTTTGTTCTCCGTTCATCTTTTCAGGGACAGGGAGGAACAGACGTACTTTTCCTCCACGTTATATCGGGCATCTTTATTTCTTTCCTTTTTCCATCGCCCTTTAACAAGTCTATATATACATGTTTGGGTCTGGTTATCTGCCTGGGAAACTCATTTTTGGGAGAATCATATTTTTTGGGAGCTGGATATAGGCAGGAAAAGATTTCAGGGCGACAATGTTTTCTCAAAGCCAATGCAAAAAATATATGCGGCCTTTTTTTTTTTTTTTTTTTTTTTTTCCCTTGTTTCTTTTTTTTTCCCTTGTTTCTTTGGCTCTGTATCACTTGGTATATCTTTATCATCTGTTCATGGGAAATAGTTTTCTTTATTATTAAGGGATAGATAGCACTTTTAGTTAATATTTTGCAAGACTTTGGGGAGAAAGGAATGAAAAGTGCAAGAGAGTATTCTTCTAGCAATCTGTGGCCTCCGATCTTTCGAACTGCTGTTATGTCTACATACACACATAGGTGCTTACTTCATTGGTGCCCATACCTAAAAGACGGGAAGGGGCCGTCCTTGTTTAGATTCCCGCTCAGGCTGGCGGACGGCCCGCTTCGGGGTTGGTGGGAAGATACCATCAGCCATGGTGACTCGAGGAATCATGTACGAGAGGGAACCTCGAAAAGGAAAGAGATAACATGCGGTAAGAATACATTGTCTAAAAGACTTTCATTTAGCACCTAAACCCCCTGGCTTGTTGTAACCTATCACCGTAATATATAAGACAAAGGGGCGAGAAAAAAAAAGATATGGTTTACACTGCAAACCGAATTCCAGTATTTGTGGAAAAGAGTCTAAGACGAAGAAGGATAAGAGTGCTGTGCGATATTTCCGGGTAACCTTCACCTTCCGCCTCAGAGCCGTTCGATCCTGCGATATAGCTCTTTTGTTCGGTTTCTTCGTCTTGAGTCATAATTTATACCGGGAGGGAGAATTTCTTTCCCTTGAGGACCCTAGAGTGAAAGAGAGGTTAGCCAATGGTGCACTTGAAAAGGAAAGCATTTGCAGAGGAAAATCGGATCTCAGCTTTTCGCAACGCACTTCTTATAATAAATCCAGAAGAAATCGGAGTAGAGAATCGTTTGAATAATACCGGCAATAATGGCGATTGGGTCCGCACGGCCTTCCATTATGTACCGATATATCCAATTCGGAATATATAATGCGCGGTAGATGCCAAGTGCGAATAGATAATGGGTCGTGATCGTTTCGGCTTCGCCGGTCCGCTGAAGCATGAATAATTGAGGCAGAATTGCCACGGATTCAAGCCAAATCGAGAATGCCCAAAGAATCTAAAGGGTGGAAATTAGAGAAACCCCACCAAGGAAGGTTCTCGCGTAGAAGAAGGATACGGTACCTCGGACAGGGTATATTGATAGGGGAATATGATTCCCATCACGGCACTGGCACCAAGAAGATATTGTACTTTGAAGGTGTCAAGATTCGGGTCTTGCGTCGGTTTGTATTCGTTAATCATGAGATAGATCGTATATGCGGAGGAAGAGATGAAGAGAATTTTGAAAATGGTATTATAAGGGGAAATCGTAAAGGTCCAAAAGAGATCTGGATCCCAAGTTAGCTTGCGCCTTTGCTCTAGCAGGAGTCAGTAGAGAAGGCCCATCGGAGTTACCTAGATATCGCGTCACGTAAACAATAAGATATAGCGCCTGGGATTTAAAGGACAGGCCAGAGCAACTCTGCAGAGAGGGGTATTAGCTGACGCGAACGGAGAAAAGGCAAAATCGAGAAGTGCCGTACACTTGTCGATTTCATCTTGTGCAGAAGAATGAAGATCGAGATAAGATGGGAGAAGTCCGCTGCGCGAAGGTGGGAATTAGCAAACGGAACGACAGGTCTGGTTCAAAGGGAGGTAGGCGAACCTAATAATCTAAAGAGATTCATCTTGCCCGGCGCGCTCTGTTGCGATCGTTATTGGCGTCGAGGAATTATGCGGGAAGTTTGCGGCGAGCAAGGATACTGAAAGGAGCTGCGAGGCCTGAAGTTTCACGAAGGTTGAGCTTGGGCTTCTATGAGACCCGCCATAAAACGAGTAGCGAACTTAGTGTCTCGTAATTGTATAAAGCACAATTGAGCTGAGCCGTGGAGAAATATCCGTTCATCACTTGTTGACGTTGTTGACACGAAGCCTCAATCCGCACTGCAGCAGTTGGACGGGAGGATGTCCAAATCGATAACTAAGGATCTCACGTGATAAAAATTACATAATCTATATCTGTGGCGCCTGGCTCCACGCCACCTTCTCCAACGCCACATATTGACCTCAACCCCTGAGAATACTCCTATTTTGGGTACGAATTACATGCAACAGCTCGCTATATTGGAACATGGCACCTTCCTCTTCACTCTTTTGTTAGCATGTATTTGAGCCTGGATTGTGGTTATTTTGAGAGAGCTTCTTCGCGAAGCGCTTGAATTCACATCTGGCCCAGGCTGGTTGAAGATTCACTCCAAGATGGACACTGTCTACTACTTTCTAAAAAGTCCTTCTTGTTTTACAAACTGTCATGAAGTTATTCTGCTTCGTGGATTTTCGCAAAATTTTCTTCTATTTCCTGAGATCGCGAGACAGAGACCCGGAGCCGTAGATTGACGACAATCCTCCTGTTTATATGGAATGTTCATTACTATAATACCTTGATAATACCTTGTCTCAATTAGATCACCTTGCTTCTCAACTAGAAGAAGGTACTTGGATGCCGGCTTCATAGTTTCAACTATTGACTCTAACCAAACTTCTTCCCAGAGCTGCCATTCTTTAATTCTCTGCTTCTGAAAATGGATTGGAACGAACCCCATACCACAGGCAGACCAGCTAGACATGGCCCAAATCCGCATCCACGCTTCCCAGAGGACACACAAGTCTCATCCACCGCGACCCCCGAAACGACATTGACGACCTCCACTCGAACTCATTGGCGTCTCGGAGACCTGCTAACCTTGACACCTGACATAAAATTCCCTCCCAAGGGTGGCTTCGCGCTCTATCCTAACGGCACATCAGCTCACTTCAGGAATAACTCCCACCCCTCGGCTGGTTTACACGTTAACATAAGCGAGTCATCATTGCATCCGGTGCGAATCAACGCTACTAGAACATCGTCTTGGGGTGCCTCCGCCAGCTCCTGGACAACGTTACCCACCACCGGCCCGGCCATATGGTCGGTCACCTCGACATCAGCAGGGGCAGCAGCAACAGCATCAGCTACTACTGAACCAAGCTCTGAATCCAAAGTAGCGCAGGCAAACAAGGCAGATACCACGGTGATAGGTGGCATATCCGCGATGATCAGCATTACTTTGTTGGCGGCGGTTTATCTGGTTTGGCGCCGTCGACAGCGATATCGGGGGAGAATACGGGTGGCTACTACTGAAGACTCGTTGTTCAAGAGGGTGTCTCGCACGCTTGGGGGAAAGGAGTATTCGCTTGTTAGCCATAATGGGGCACAGTGAGTAGGTGTTTCTGATTGACGAGAAATTCTGGACTTGGGTGAGCCGGGCTGTTTGATAACGAAAGAGCTCCTGTTCGTTACTATTTTCTTTCCTTCATGCTAAACTGGGGTTTGAAAACGATTGTTGAAGCAAGGCTGGTATCAAGTTTCTTGGAAACAACAAGTAGACTGTCAAATGGCGCGGCTTTGACGGCTTGAGCAGCTACTTTTATAGGAAACAGCTCCATCAGACATGAACACATGTGCAGTGTAATTATTAGAGATCATATTATTAAGAATAAGCAATTCCCTCGAGCAAATGCTAGCTACGATCATTCTCACGCCTGGATCCATGACCACGAACAAATTCAACCGAAAGTTTGTCGCCTTTCTCAAACGCTAATGCCCAGAGCCGAAACACCTAACAAGTCCAAATTTTCCAAAGGCGTAAGAAATGCCCAAGAGTTAAAACGGGGCGCCACCAATATCATCTCCACCTGCCATCCGCTGCAGATGGCCCTCAGCCAGCTCACTCCTCAAAGTGGCCGTCGTACTCTCGCGGCTCAATTTATCCCACTCCCTGAATGAGGCGCGTTTAGCTCTCTGCTTCTCGGAAATCTGCTCTAGAAGTCGTTCCTTATCCGATTCTAACTGTGCAATTCGCCTTTCGAAAGCAGGGTCAAGCTTGGAAGGGAGTAATTTGCCACCGGGAACGATGCTGGGCAGTCCGGAGAGGTGATTGTTGAAACGTTGGGTCCGAGGGTAGGTGGTGGATGAGCTGCCGTTGTGTCGGAAGGGTGGTCTATGAGATTCATAGCCCCCTGGCGACGGTCCAGGACCTCCCCGGCCTCCCGGCGGGGAACCATGAAATGGAGGGGCGTGACTCCCACGGCGTGGTCCGAGGGGCCTAGGACTATTGCGAGGTCCAGACTCCCGACTAAAATGCGGACCTGCCGCTCCTTTCGGGCGAGTTGGGGCTGAAAGCAGGACTGCATTGCCACCACGACCGGAAAAATCAGCCGATTTTGGTGCTGATGGACCAGGTGGAGGACTAGCTCTAAGCTGCGCTTGGTTTGATCCCTGCCTCGCTGGTTGATCGTCATGAGGGGAGGCCCGGAATGACGGGCCCCGTGGCGGGCCTCCATCCCTAATCTGATCTCTTTCGCGTTCTGCTTTCGCATATTGAGGGGTCTCGTGACGAGACGGAACAGCTGCACTGCCCTTTGGTCCCTTTGGAGGGGATAAAGGTCGACTTGGCGGTTGTCTTTCGCTTTCGAACGGACGAGGTGTAGGCCTACCTGGATATGGGGGTGACCTGGAGGGTACAGGACTTTCGCGTTGATATCTCGGTGCTCCGTAAGGTTGTTGAGGCGTAGGACCAGAATAAGTACGGCCGAACCGGTCGAGTCGTGGAGGAGACGATCGTCTGGACGTAGAGGTGGAACCCGCCCCGGAGTTTTGGCCTGAACGAACAGGAGACGGCGAACGGGGGCGCCAGGACCTTGAGCCATATCCTTCACGCCATGATTCTCGCCGATCGGGGCTTCGCGGTCGTATGCGTTCGGACGGGTATGGGTCAGCAGGTTGGATGGGCTCACGATATTGCGGCGAACGGGGCCTGTCGTATCCTCCTCGAGGAGGGGAGGCTCTTCGTTCTCTCTTTGGAGAATGGGGGCGGTAGCTTGTAGACGGTGAAGGTTCTCGTGGACGCTTCATACCCAGCCCCGAACCCCGTGAAAAAGAAGCTCTGTTTGACAGAGCAGCCGGGGGAGATCTCGAGCGCCTCGGAACTCTTGGAGGACTCCTTATGCTATCTCTTCTCGGGGACATACGCCGGGGCGGCGACCGTGGCCTGCTGCCATAGCTCCCATTCCTATCACCTTGTCTAAACGGGGGACTTCTAGAACGGCGTCTGAAACCGATGGGAGATCTGCTTCGTGGTCGAGGCCGGCCTGAAGGAACCCATGTATCTGCGGTTGACCTCAACGGCGACCGATTCCGGATCGGGGAACGAGGTCGTATATCTGGACGCGGAGAACGACGCGGTGCATGTTCAGCAGGGCGGTAGCTCTCTCCTCCTCGTCGGACATCGTCATATCTTGATAGAGGGAAAGTTAGCGCACTGCATCGCCATCTGAGCAGAAAACGAAAAGAATGTACATGGGACCTGGCCTGAAGACACCAGAAAATGTGTTGACCAACCTTCTATCACGGCGATCGCGATCCATGCTCAGATATCCAAACTAGTCCTTCCAACGCGGCGAGGACCGATGCCCAACGGGGCCAAATAAGTCCAGGGGAATGACAACTCTCGTGGTATGGAGCGGCCAGATGCAAGAGATAGATTAAAAGAAATCCCAAGCCCACGCAGACCCGAGAGATGCAGGAAGCAGCGAAAGGACACTTATGAGGTGTCGGTAGTTGTTGTTGTTGGCGGCGTCGGCGAATATGCTTCTTTTCGCAAGCTCTGGCGACTTGTCTGTTTGCGGATGCTGCAAACAGACCGGATCCACGCTAGACTACTTCGGGACAGGAGCCGTCCTTCTCGTGTCACATGACCAGCGCCGTTGCCGTGTCTCGTCTGCAGGCCAGGAGGAGAAGTCTGCCGACGAACTCGATATATCACGACGGCGAGGTGCTCTTAGACTGTATAGCAAGGCTTTTCGACTCTGGATCCCAATGTTGCAATATTATTTCTTTTAATCAGACATTCGGCCACGCTACTAAATCGACATATCAAATTCCTGCCTTGAACAACACCTTCCAGTGGGACGCCCTAAAGTACATTTTGATCGCTCGAATGTCGTTTCTCTCTATCTTATCGCCTGGCTCGTCTTTCTTCACTCTGCTTCAACCTCTTCCGGCTTTCACTCGCGATCATGTCACTTAGATCTTCTTGGAACGACCAGTCAGGATTCTGCTCCTGTTTTCTCTGTGACTCGTACAATGCCTTAAGATTATCCTTACTAACCCCATCATGCGACTGGAGCGCGTCAGGGTCGATGGAGACTTCCACGTCGCCAGGTTTCTTGCGTTTCCGATCCTGTTCTTCGCCAAGAACCGGTATGCTGCCCTCGGTGGCTTTGAGGTCATAGACCCGGTCCCCGCCGAAGAATCCCTTGACTTGGGCTTGCCTCTCCGGGATAACTTGATACGCAGACCTAGGATGGGTGGTCTCTTCTGTTTCGGTGCCCCGGTGATGTTTTCGGACATCAAATTCGCCAGCAATGCTTTCTGTTCCGCCGTAATCGGTTGGCACCGCAGAGGTCATCCCGCTAGGTGTCTCCATGCCGCTCGGTGTCTGGAGCCCGGCACCCATATCTTCGTCTTCTTCTTCCTCCTCCTCTTCTTCCTCACTCTCCTCTTCTTCGGATTCTTCTTCAGGAGGCTGTAATTCTCCCCATAAATCTTTCTCAACAGGTTCTCCTTGCTGGGTGTTTTGTTGGGTCTGCAAAACACCAAAGATATCACCACCATAAAGCGGCCGGTTGTGTTCGTCGACGGGAGGTTTACCATAGCCACCGGGATGATAACCCCACATTGCTCCAGGGGGAGGTGGCGCATTGAGTCCTGGAATTTTGAGGGCAGGGTAGGAGGGAGGGGGTCCAAACCGTTGTTGGTTGATAAGCCATGGCGGGGGCGCACCGGGTGGGATATTAAGAGCTTCTTTTAGCTCGTCGCTCAGCTCGCCTGGCCGTAGATGTCTAAGATTAGTTTCATATTCCTTGCCTTCATAATAGACTTCGCCATATCGAGTTAACTCTGGCTTGGTTTGGAATCGGAAAAAGGCTTCATATAACTTCTGATAATCAATATCAAGCTTTCCCATCTTCGGTTGCACTCGTTCACGCTGCTTCTGTTTAAGAGACGCTTGGTCTTGCTTTTCCAGCACCGCATCCCGCATTTCGGCGATACCAGTTTCCTGAATGAATTTTGGCAATGAAAACGGAGACTTTTCTATACCCCGTTTCGAAGATAGATACTCGCGTTTCAAGGACCAGTGGCCCGGTACGGGCACAACATTGCGATATTCTTTGATATGAACGAGAAGTTTCGGATTTGCCGCGGATGCGTCCGTCCATTCGACGATGTCTGGTTTTTGGGCCACGGCCTTGAGAGCCGCAACGGAGAGCTTGTTCATTTCCTTGCGCTTTTTCTTGGAAATTTTCGGTTCGGCACTCTCTTCTTCTTCCTCGTCTGGAATGTCGTCCTCGTCGAAAAAAATGACGGGCTTCTCGAGTTGTTTGGCGGGAGTATCTTCGACATCCACCTGGTCGAATTTTCCCATCACGTCTTTGTACATATCGTAGAGGGGGTGATTCTCATCGACCACCGTAGGGGCGAACTCGGTCGACGAGTAATCCGGTTCGCCATCCTGCTGCACTGCATCTTGTTTGCTCTCGGATTTCGCTTCTGCTGCTTTGGTGTCTGGTGCTGTTACCTCTGGCTCCGAAGGCGTTGCTGAAATGTCTCCATTGCTCTTAGCCTGTACGCAGACGGGGTTAGCACCTTTCACACGAGCAGAATTGGGTAGGATGAGACAAACTTCAGCTTTCTGGGCTTTCCGTTTCGCTCTGCGTAGCTGGTTTTTCGAGGGCTTTGCGACAGCAGCCGGCATATTGAGTGGTGGCTAACCAGTTTGGAGGAGGCCAAAAGGATGGCGAACGGCTCTTCAAGATTTGCCGGCAGTGAATTGGCTACGTAACAACTGAATCAAGCTGATCAAATATAGTAATAGCCGGACCTTAGAAAGGTATGCAAGAAGAAGGATGGAGATGCAGCGGAGTTGGTAGCGCGAACTTGAAGGTGTCAACGACCGCGAGCTCAATTACCAGATCACGTGGTTTTTAGCTTCATCACTTTGTGAAGCTGTGAATGAATAAAGCGAATAGATCCCGTTCAGGGAGACAAATTTTACGAAAATTATTCGATAATCCGAATCCACTGTAGTTGAAGCCCGCTAAACCATATAGTAGTACAATCCCACCAATCCAATAAACCAGCAAAGTGAAATCTATCTGCAAGAACGAATATTCGGTCAAATTGTTCAGGAATTTCCGCCCAACGACCGCCGCATCCCAAACACCGTAGCGAGAGCGAAAACAAGCGTGATAGTTTATTTCTTCTTCTTTTTGTTCTTCGACTCTGTAGAGCAAGGGCGCCAATGTTAGTCGAAGTAACGAAATAACAGGAAACTTGCAAGATATCTGCACTGACCTGTAGCTGTGCGCTTCTTCTTCGGCTTTCCTTTTCCGCGCATCTTGGTGCTAAAAGTAGCAGATCAGTAACCGCCTTCTCGAATGTTTTGGGGTGTGGAATTGCGGGCTGGCCGTACAGCTCGAGGAACTCGTCCCGCACGTCCTGCTCTTCGTCGAAAGTCTCCAACCCTGTGCCGCGGAACATATCTTGCAAGTCCCTGAGCGTTGCGGTTTTTCTCGGATAATATGCCGCTAACGCTGGACCGCGAAGTCGTTGACGGAGGACCTTATTTCCTAGGCGGAGGCCCTGGGGATTGTAGTTGAGGGAGAATAGGCGGCATTGGGCCTAGAAATTGTCAATTATTGCACAAGCTCAGCATTTTCCACAAGTAGCTTACCTGAACAAGGTTCAGTATCCGTGACCTAGGAGCTGCCATGTTTGATTGTTGGTATGTTCGCTTTCATACAGTCCCTGCGAAACGTCTCGTTGATTTGCGCCGGATGAAGATTGAAGTCATGTGACCATCGGGTGGACATGCCCGGTTTGGTGAGCTCAAGGGAACTTCAAAAGCTCAGCATTTATCCACCCAATCTCCCCGGATCGCATTACTCAGAAGATGAAGCGCAAATCAGAGGAATCGGTGCCAAGGGAGGCACCCGAGAAGGAGAGGGAGAAGGGGAAAAAGCGAAAGGCACGTCATCCTACATCTGCGTTTTATTTGCCGTTGCGATGGCATGTGCAATTGGAAAGATCCCCAGAGGCCAAGATGTTGAGCTACTAGTGCTGGTTTATTGAATTTCAATCATTCAATCTCTTTACTTACTTGCTTTGAGTTGTGTTTTTCTCAATTCATGCTTTGCCCGTTGTTTTCTCGACTGCTAATACCAATATAGAAGCGGCGTCATCGCGAGCCGGACGATACATCACAGCATCAGGAACAAGATGACCATTCCCTTAAGAAATCGACAATCCGGTCGCAGCTTGAACAGCTAGAACATCTTACTCGAGATATCGCGAAAAACCCTGGCACAATCAGGGAATATATCGGCGAAGGTGGACTCGAAGTTGTGAATGCAGCCGCCGAGTTAGGTAGAGCATTTGCACGCGCGAGTTTAGCTTCTCAGACGTCGCCGCCGGAGCCATTAGAGACCCGCCCGTCCGCCGCAAATCCATCTCCTCGACGTCCACCTCCGATTAAAGACGAATCTCTCGAAAGGGCCGTTTTCATCCACCAAGGGGCTGTCCACCTGCAGGGGAGAGGGTCACAGGGGGAAGCGAGTTACGATCGTCTGGAGATTCTTGGTGATGCCTATCTTGAAGTTATTGCTACACGATTGATCTGGGGTCGATTTACTACATTGCCGCCAGGTCGATTGTCCCAGATCAGGGAGCTGCTGGTGAAAAACGAGACTCTGGCGGAATATACCACGGAGTTCGGTTTTGATAAGCGGGTCAGCATTGCGCCGGAAATAAAAGATCAGCCCAAACGCTGGCTCAAAGTCAAGGGCGATGTCTTTGAGGCATACGTTGCCGCCGTCATACTGTCTAATCCTGTCAATGGCTTCGACCTGGCCGAAGCGTGGTTGACAGAGCTCTGGGTTCCAAAGTTGGCTACCATCCAACCTCATAGCCAAGCTGTGCACTACAAGGAGGACCTTGCGAAGAAAGTCATGGGGAAGGGCATTAAATTACGGTACATCGATGAGAGCCCACCTGTTGCACACAAAGCCGGCATGAAAACCTTCTTTGTTGGCGTGTACATTACTGGATGGGGCTGGACGGATCAGCACCTTGGTTCGGGGACCGGATTGAACAAGGTTTCAGCGGGGAACGCCGCTGCGAAAGAAGCGTTGGAGAATCGACAGCTTATCGATCAAATACACGCTGTAAAGAAGGCGTTCGATGAGAAAGTCCAAGCAGAAAGGGAAAAGGCGATATTAGGTTCCTGAGGCTGCTTGCTTCGAGATTAATTCGCCGTCCTTCTGGACATTTTCTGGCTGGAACGTGCATTCTTCGTTGTACACGCGAACTACCGCGCCACCCAGGTTCGATTGGTATCCCGACTGTTGAACTCTACACAGTCGGTCTGAACATCCTTTGTGGCGGCGACGACCCTCACCTCCTGGGCACCATGTCTTGACGTTTCCCGAGCCGCATACAGCCTCAAGACTCGAGGCTAGTTTGTGTTAAAGTATCTGTGCCACGAATATATCGGCCAACCGGCTGACAGCAATCAGGGAGATAACGGCAGACTAAGTTGCCTAAGCTTTCTTGCAATCTACAGAAAGTCTATATGGACGATATGTACGAACATTCAAGTATCACGCTTCCTGTCAATATAATAATGATAATTACAGTTTGAATGTGCATACATCTCGATATTCCCAGCACTGAACGCCAACACCCTTTGTCACCATTACGACACCAAGCTCCACTCATGTGCTGGCGGTCCGTCTGTTGACATGGTTGTCACAGCAAGGCGTGAAGATCACGAACCCGGCTCCTGCAACCGGGGTAGGGACGGGGTCGAGCATCGTGGGGTCGTTGTAGGCTGAGCGCCAAACAATTGTTTAGGGAAATCCCTAGGAATTGTATCGGAAGTATGGGCATTGTGAGATGGGACAGGAGGGGGAGGACAGGCTATCATGCAGGTCCTGTTACCGAGGAAAAATCCCAGTAGGGCGATTGAAGGGCTTGCCTCATGAGATCGGTGGTTTGTGGCTCCCGAAGAGGGCATTCTGAGAGCGGTGGCCCGTTATTCAGGTTCTCCGCCCCGAAGCAACAAAGATGCGCTCGGGCAAGTCCCGAATATACTGCCCGGTGCCTACCTGTTCTGCGTTCATATCTCTCGGTCTCCTTCCAGCAGACTCGACACTACCCATAACACTCACGATGCCCAGGAAGGATTGTCAGTTACAGAAAATCTCCCGGCTGCGAGGACAACTGAGTCTTTTGACTATGCCTGCATACAGCGATTCATTCAATGCCCAGAATGCATTGCCCAGGCATGATCTTCCTGCCGGGATCCCGAACATCACGGTCCTCCTTGCGTGGCGTTACCGAATGAATCCGATATTCATCTTACGCTCGCCCAAGGCAACTCGACCATTAAAGCTGCCCTAGATATGGTATCGGAATAAGACGCAAGTCCGACGGCTCACGCGTGCTATGCAAATGTGGATGCCATTTTGTCGGTACTTCAGGCTTGCGATACTGTCCTGTTCGAAATAATTGTTTGGACCAGGTCACTGGCGTTGGAGTTCAGAATTTCTAGTTCTTTATCGGAGCTTGCGAAAATCATCACAGATTCGTGGTTGACACAGGAGACTCCCCATCTGTGTCAGATCCAGAAATAAGCAGCCACTGACTCTTTGTGGCTTCAAGTGCGTTTGGAGTCAAAAGCACTGGACCATCCAAGGCTTGTTGAGGGATCGTTTTGGCAGGCATGCAGCCCACAATCCAGGCTCGAATATGACTCAATATTGTCGCCTTCGCCACCATCGAAGCATAACTCGTGGGTTCTGATGGAAATATGAAGGATTTCCAATCCTTTGATCGAAAGAGGAAATGGGATCGTACCCGTGAACCTTATTGTCGTCACGATGTGGGCGCCAAGTTATCTTGTCCAATAGAAGCAAAACTCTCGATTATGTAACAACCTTATTTTCAGCCTACCGACGCTAATTTTGACGTCGGATCTGAATCCGTCGCTTTCTCGCATTCAAACGTGGCTCTGTTGGAACATCCAATGATGATGTTCAATACAAGCTTGGATCCCGCGGGAGTGCATGGAGCCAGTCAAACCCACTGCCTCCAATGACACCTGTCGACTCAAGGTACGAACATTCCCTGGCCGGCAACCCCTGATTCGGTCCTCGGATCAAACGACAAGGCTGGCCCAGACTTCAGATTTCTTGAGGAGTGCTGCGCAACCAGTACGAGAGTGGGTCGAGCTTCGTGGGCTGTCAAGCGTCCGACCGGCGACAGGGCCGATCACCAGTCTTTTCCTCGTTTAGCAAAAAACATTCCCCGATAAGGAAAGTTTACGTGTTTATGCGAGCGTATCTGACAGCGCACCACAAATGCGAAAGTGCGATGATGCGAAGAAAGCGATAAGAAGAATGATGCTGCCTTGCAAAGTGGCTGTTCACTGTTCTTTGAGCACGACTTCGAGAGTGATCAAACTCTGTGTTGTATCTCGGGAAGCAGGGAGGCTCCGGGTATATAAATGGCTTCCCTTCATTTCTCTGGTCTGAATTTCTTGGACCATTTTTACAGTATTCAACTTATTTTTTCTCTGCTTTCCTTCTTGATCAGTTCTTGCATCGTCGTTGGTATACTCACACCTCTATCTTTCTTTCGTTCCGTATACGAGACAATCCATTGGAAAAGAGACGAGAATCGAGAGAACATGTCTTCTTCTCTCGATAGTATCTATTTCTATGATCCCTCGCTTGCAGCATCGATTCTTTTTACCATCTTATATACCTTTCCCGCCGGTTTCCTACTCTATACAACCATCCTCGGCCCGCGAAGCGGAAAATATAAACATGCCGGCTTTTTTATTCCCGTTTGTATCGGCGCAATATTAGAAGTCCTTGGGTATGCCCTGCGATGCGCCAGTGTGAAGGACCAACGAAGCATATCTCTCTACGCGACCTCGTTATCGTTACCCGTTATTGCCCCGGTCTTTATATGTGCCAGTCTATATCTCCTCATCGGCCGGCTAGTTCGTGCGGGGATCCCAGCCGAGGGGAAGCAGCAGCATATCTTCGGCATTTCTTCGCATTGGTTGCCTCGCATCTTCATCACTTCGGACATCCTAAGCTTCCTGACTCAGGCGTCGGGAAGTGGGATCGCATCATCGAATGACTGGACAGGCAAGGAGAAGGATATCGGAACCAGTGTCCTGATTGTTGGTCTCGCGTTGCAACTGGCAACATTTGCTACTTTCCTTGGTATTGTCGTGCGATTTCACCAGAAGATCCAGGCACAAGCTAGGGGCATGGATCAGCCATTGAAGAAGGTCTTGGTGGGATTGTATATTGCAGGGTTCTTCATTCTGGTAAGTCATGAGCTAAAAGCACTGTTCTGCCGTGAATGCACTTTCTGATACTCATCTTTACTAGGTCCGCTGCGTTTATCGTTTGATTGAATTTGCACTGGGGATCGACGGGTACCCTTTTAGACACGAATGGCCCCTTTATGTTCTCGAAGCTTGTCCTATGCTGTTCTGCCTCTGCGCGCTGTCATACTATCACCCGGGCAAATGGCTGCCAATGTCAGAATTGAACGCGGCTCTGGTGGCTCAGAACGAGAAGAGGGAGCCAACTTCCTCCGGGTCGGCATAAGGCGACGACAACAACGCATACTGCTCTGATTATTCTCTAGGGTTCTTTCTCTTCGGGTTAATAGCCCGAGTCGAGCGGTTGGGCTGGGAGTTCATGCTGGGTTGCTTAGATAGACATCGTTCTTATTTGCTTGTATCTATGGGCTAATGAATCAATTTGTCATTTATATGAATTTAGACTACCTCACTGAGACAAAACATCCAATCCTCACGTCGGGGCTCACCCCCATAGACAACTAGATCAGAGCCATCGATTTATATTGAATGATATCGTGGTGCCATGGCACTTCCCACGCTGTATGACCTCCATGAGTGCTATCTTCTTCATCTGAAGAAGGGAATTATCATGAAGAGCAATGGTTCCAAAAAGGGCATGGGTTATTTTTGTCGCATGCGGCTTGGTGGGTCATGAAGTCAGCTAAAACTATCACCAACTCCTTGCCAACCATCCCGGATGACACTGGCAACACCAACACCCACACCAGCAACAATGGGGCATATTATACTAACGAGACGATTCCCTCTTACTCGGATACCTCTTAATCGAAGATGCCGGACATTTTCGACATCCCACCCGAACAACCAGCTTCAGTTGGCGTACGAACTTTGGCCGCGGAAACCCGACGGGGACGCGACAACGGCCACATCAAATCCTATTATTTTCATGCATGGCCTCTTCGGCTCCAAGCAGAATAATAGGGGCATGAGTAAGTAAGGAGTGACTATGTCTTGCGCACCAATTGCTGGTATGGCTTATGCTAACCCGTCTGTTTCCGTAGGGCTCTTGCACGCTGTCTGAACAGAGACATTTACACAATTGTGAGAATACAGCCGTCCCTGACACGATGGATTCTTCTATACTTAGTGGATGAGGGTGCTTTATGGGGACATTTGGCTGATTATTTGGCTTGTTCTTAGGATCTCCGCAACCATGGCGATTCCCCGCATAACCCTCAGCACGACTACATGGCGATGGCAGACGATGTCGAACACCTGATACAGTCATCGAAGCTACAGAAACCCGTCTTAATAGGGCATTCAATGCAAGTGGCAATCCACCTGTTCCCTCCACCTACGTTTGCTGAGCGCGCGCTGACCTCGAGGGGGGAAAAAGGGGTGCTAAAACCGCCATGACAGTTGCATTACGATCCCCAAGCCTGATATCAGCAATCGTTTCGGTAGACAATGCTCCCGTGGGTGCGCGGTTAAGCAGCGATTTCGCAAAGTATATCGAGGGAATGAAGGAGGTTGATGCCGCGAATGTGACGGCGCAACGGGACGCTGATAAGATACTTCAGCGATACGAATCTGTATGTTGGGCATTTCCTTACCTCCAAGAGGGTCTCGTTTCACCCGAGTATGGACTGTTTATTCACCATATAGTCCCTCCCAATCCGGCAATTTCTCATCACAAACCTCATCCGCAACCGAGAAACGAACAGCATGAAGTTCCGAATTCCTCTCGAAACACTCGGTAGCGCTCTAGGTAACCTAGCCAATTTCCCTTTCGAAGCTGAAAGCGATGCCCAATTCACCGGACCGGCCCTCTTTGTTCGCGGAACACGAAGCCGCTATGTGAAAGACAAGGATGTCGATACTATCAAGAAGTTCTTCCCTGCTTACCAGCTCGTGGATGTCGATGCTGGGCATTGGGTGATCTCCGAGAACCCGAGGGAGTTCGAAACTGGTGCGTATTTCTATCTTGCTACAGCTGTAAGTAGCTTCGGGCGTCGGCTAACTTGCGCAATAGTCGTGTCCCAATTCCTGGAATCAGTTTGATCGATAGATAACTTCGCATTCTTTGGAGGCTGTTTGGTATTTTTGGGTTAGATATGTATTGGGTACAGTTTGGTGGTAGGACCTTAAGGCTTGCAAGGCGATTGGCAGCGTCAATAGAAATAGAATACTTTGAATGGACCATTGGGTTGTCTTGAAGGCACAAATTGCGGAACATGGTCGTTGTTTTTCGTGACGCCATGAATTATATTTGCAGCAGAAGGAGAAAAGGAGCCAGGACTCGATGAACACAGAAAAGTCCTTATCACGGAATCGGAATAAAAGCACTACCTAGCTATTCACAACATCGCCAATATTTCGTTGAAAATACACCAGTTCGTGCCTTTTTTTTAGATGTAGAAAACAAGGACAACGGCGCCTTTAATCCCGTGATAAGAAAAAAAAGGTCAGACCATACAGACAGAAGCGCCCCCGTTCCTTCATTCAACCCGTTTCGTCATACGCATTTAGACGGACTCCAACACAGTCTCCTTGAACTCCCGCTCAACCTATTTATCGTTAGTATTCGAAATCCAATGGATGGCCCGGAGCGGGCCATGTTATTTATCTTTCGGGGATGGTACGAACCTTCTGGCCCTTGTCATCGGTGCTGGATTCACCGTGGAGAGCCAAGAGAGCACCGAGATCGAACTTCGGTTGCTTCAAGATCTTAACCTTGCGGATGTGGACCTAAATGGGAAAAGAAAAACTCTGGTCAGTCCTGAAAATAGATCACCGAACCATAAGAGGGACACGGTTTCTGCTGTCTGCGCGGAAATACGAACATTCTGGAGAGGATAGATGCCGCGGGTGGTCTTCTCAATCTCACGGCCAATAACTTCGGGAACGAGCTTGGTGAGCTGGGTGAGGGTGTGGCTGGAGGCCTCGCGGGTGATAATCTCCATCATCTTCTTGCGGATAGCGCGAATCTGAGAAGAGCGGGCATATGTGGTCTTCTTGATCTGGTACGACCGTCTCTTGGTGAAGGCGATAGCGAACAGGCGGATGAGGTAGTCGTCGGTGGTCTTGACGGTGACATTGGCCTCAATCAGAGACTGCCACTTGCGGACAAGGGATCGGAGCTTGTCTGATGTGAAGTCCATTCCGTGGAAGTTGGTGAGGCAGTTCTTTCCCTGCACCTCGTCGACGCGGAGCTTGACCTTGCGGAAAGAATGGGCCTGGTCGTTCTGGAGATCGGCCAAGGAGACTTCGAAGATACGGCCCTTCAAGGAGTCGTTGGCATTCTTGAGACCAGTGGTCCGGTTGACGATTGTCTTTCCAACACTGCGCGCCAGATTGTCAGTCGATATTTTTTCGGGGGTACAGGTATTTTCTCAACGGTGGCAGCCATACTCTCTGATTTGGAAAGTTGAAGGAGCCTAAAATTGAACAGAATTAGCCCCCAGCAAATCAATTTGACCTTTCAATAACCCAGAAGCATACCTTCACGGCGTATTCATCTTTCCTTGAGAAGGGATCGACGGTTCTCTTCTTGATACCCTTCTTGCCCTTCGACAGACGCTTGTTCCTACACAAGTCAGTATAAATCGTGCTTCGGGCGCGGAGCAAAACGGCGGAATTGAAGAGGCGCAACGTACTTTCCGACAGCCATATTTGCGATCAAGGTCTATCTCACAGCTGGGGAAGACAGACAAGTTATCGCGTCGTTCGGCGTTGCTGGCTCGGTCGAGGTGTTGGCTGTGGACGAGGGTTCGATCTCAAAATCAAAAATCCCACACAAATTCCCGCTAAGCGAGTTGTGGGCACACTAACCAATGCTGTCTAGGCTTTGCTTATGTAATTTTTCATGCCTCGGCTTAGTCACCACCGAGCTCACGAGACGAGATTCGGTTGAAAAATCGCAGTAGCAAAGCTTCACACTATGAGTGCTTGATTACGCTTGAAATACCGAGATATTCTAGCTGTCGAAAGAAAAAACAAAAGGAAAGAAGGGGAAAAACAAGGTAACGAGGGCAGAGAACGCCAGATAACGCCGGCAAATAAAAAATTTGGACTGTCAGGGAATCGAACCCTGGACCACTCCCATGCTAAGGGAGTATTATACCACTAAACCAACAGCCCGATCACGTTATCATGGGATGACATGGTGAGTAATTTGTTGGTGCATGGCGAAGTTCACCCGAAGGAAGGGCATGACATAAATCATCTCCCAGCTTGCTCAAAAACCGTTGTTTCATACGCCACGGAAAGCCCAAGGGAAGCCTAGCAATTCCGAAATGCTAATGCTGTCGCAAGCTCTTTTCTCAGTGCTATATCGCTGTCAGCAATGAAAAGAACAGAGGAACGATGACCTACATCCACGTCGTCCCATGCTCGGCCTTGTACACTGGCGAGTTCGTCGAGGCTCAAGGTTCGGCCAGTTGTGACTAATTTTGTCAATATCAGAGAACCACGGCAGCTTGACCAGAAGATAGGAACACATACAATATCCTGAGTGGATCTTCGCGTCAATTTCAACCCTGCTATCTTCGGGGATTAGTTCGTCGGGAATCGGCACTCGTTCATGAATGGGTATGCCTTGGTCAACAATCGCGTCGTGTTTCATGCTTTAGAATATTGTCAGCCGGTGCCAGGGACCCAGACCGGTACAGGAAGCAGGATCTCACTTGGACATGCTCAACATTCGATCAATCTTTGAGATACCCAACCAGTGCAATATCTAACCGGACGGTTAATCTAGGTTCAATCCACAGGGCGCATATTGTACCCACATCAGGCATAAGCGCCTGGAAACGCATATCCTATATAATCATCGTTAGCTAGTTCAAACCCACAAGGGGATAGAATCTTACCTTGACTCCTGCAATATTTTCTGTCCTCTTAAAATATTCACTTGCACCTGAAAATGAACGTTAGAAGATATCAACGCTTCCCAGAAGATGGGACCTTACGGTCAGAACCACGCTTGCCTATCACGGGAAGTTAGCGGACAGTCAAACTAAACCATCGCAGCCGCAGAGCACTCACGAGCGTTATAGACGAGATATTTGGTAACCTCTCCCAACGCACGGCCCTCTTTTCGAAAATAGATCACGACTCCACTGCCTCCATTCTGAGCCTCCTTAACGGCCTCTTCTACACCGAAGATTAAATAAGGACGACAGGTGCATATGTCGGACCCGAAGACGTCGCTACCGTTGCATTCATCATGGACACGGAGCGCAAGGCGTACGTTAGGATCAGCCATTTTGGCGGGGTCACCGAAACAATACACTGTCAAACCACCAATAGGCGGTAGAAATAGTTTTATATCTCCTCTCGTGATCAATTCGGGGTAGGACCCTCCAGTAACCTCGAAAAGCGTTCGACGGAGAGTGCCTTCGTCTATATTTCATGGGTTTGTTAGGATTTAAAAAGAACAGGGAAAAAACGAAATGTGGGAAAAAGGACTCGGTATACTAACCTATCCCAAATCGCTCTGCAACTCCAGGTAGATACCAAACGGGCTCGACCGCAACTTTTGTAACTGCCAATTCTCCCGATTCGTTCAAACATATCTTGCCATCCGGAACCAGGCGACCTTCACGGACACTTTGCTCCAGCTCAGGCAACTTCATATGCGCCTTCGTGATTGCGATTGTGGGCCTAATATCCAGGCCTTCGCCTCGTATCATATCTTTGAAAACCCAAGGCGCCAAATGGCCCAAGGGATCCATGGACACGATCTTCTTTTTATCCGCCCATTGGGGGTATGGGCCGATATTCACAGCTGGTTCGGTATTAGTGAAGTCGGGCCTGTGTTCGATATCCAGATGGTTGCTTGCAACAGCTAGTGCGTGATATATAGCATATGAACCTCCGTGGGCGCCGATTGCTTAGAAAGTCAGTTAAACATGCATGTAAAAAGTCTGCTAGATGTAAACTAACCGTTTCTTCTTCGGACCGTGTTTTGATGTCTGCTTACTACCACTGGTCCTCTCTGGGCTGGATCTTCGTGACCCCAGTTCATGGGCACAGGATCGATCCCCGATTGACCAGGATAAGTTGTTAGAATGATACGTGAGGTTAAAGACGGCTTGCGTTTTAAGTCGGGCCCACTTGGAGACTTCTGCGCTGGATGATCAGTGTCCAGGTCATGCATAGGGCCAGTATGTTGTGTTGGCGTCGCTGGGATGGAGGTCGGAGTATGATGCTTCGAAAGTTTTAGATCACCCGATATAGCTTTCTGGCTTCCATCATGGAGGGCTAATCGGTCGACGCGCGCACCGATTGCATCAACTGTAGAGGCCAGCCTTGAATGGTCATTCTGGATGTCTTTGAGTGTGTTAAGGATCTGTTGTAAGGTCGTATTCTGGTCCCCTGGCGTAGCCATGCTGCACTGCAGCGATCCAACAGCTTGGAATAGTAGTGGAGCAAGCTGGCGCAAGTCTAAGGCAGCAGAGTCCTACTGCAATTATATCTCGAGTATTCAAGAAGCTTGCTTTGTCCGTGGACAGGAAGGGTGGCTGCAAGGCACGCGACCAGAGAGCTGCAAAACCGGTGGGACGTCGTTTGATTATTACCAGAGACTATATTCCAACAATCGAGAAGGTTACCCGCACCTAAAATTAAAGGAAATGTAAGAATTCTACCTTGAAAAGCTCAGTACCAATATTCGCGTAGTCAAATTGCTGTTGCTGCCCCAGACTCTGGGGGCACGGATGTTGCGGGGAAAAGGCTGGAGCCTTTTATGTGGGCCCGAGCCACCTATGAACCGCAGGTGCCACGTGCCAAGACCCTGGGATTCCTCACAAGTACATAGATTTATCCCTTTCGGAGCTCATATTGGGAGATTTCCACTCATAAGAGGACGGCTGAAAATTGAAAAGAGGCGGAATACTTTATCAAAGTATCTCTATGATCTGTGTTTGGAAAACAACAAATCTACCAACTATCTCCCGTACTACAGCGCATTGTGATGGAATAGGGGGAGCAATTTCCCGCCAGTTGCACGCTATGACTGCCAGTACAGCCGCCAGCTTCGCGTAGGACAGAGCTTACGGACTAGGCAATACAGCTCAGATTTGGAACCTACCTGTCAAAGAGGCCGAAGGAAAAATATGATATACTCCTATCGTTTTTGGGCCACCAAGCCTAATCCGCGCAACTCTAGGCTGACTGATATCCCCGTTCAGGGAGATTTCCTCAACTGTCACAAATGGAACGTACCTTCATACCGGCAAGTCATGATATCACCGAGAACCCGCAGAAAGCCAAGCAACCCTTAGAAGGGAAGAGAACTTCATAAAGAAAGCTTCCGGCCCCGGTTGGATTTAAGGGAACGATTGCGAACATTTCTATCATTTTTGACTGCAAGATACTTGCTATCATGAGGAACATAATCTTCCCATGGCCGCCTTCAGTATTCTTGTCTACAGGGTTCCGGAATGACCGGATGTTGCAAAGTGATTTTGTATTGTATTTCCGATTTTTCGCCTGCGAATCTCCGTTGGGATGCTGACAGGACCATCTCTCTTCTCTCACTTGCAAACTGCTAATATCCCATTTAAGAAACGTATGATGAACGTCTTCGGGTTGTCTTTCTTCGGCTGGGGAGTAAAAAGCACTGTGTATGTCTTTTGCTAGAATAGACCGTGAGACGAAAGTCGAGCCATACTCTCTCGATGTTGCTAGGGAGCGAGTTTGCCCCCCTCAAAACTTTTGAGATGTAAACCAAAGAAATGAAAAAGCTCATTGAGATGTAAAAGAGGCAGAAGTCTGGCCGATAGAAAAGAAAGTTCACATTCCTCATGAAATCAGATATTGCAAGCCAGAGGATTCATCAAGGTATAGCTCTCTGGAGTAGGGATGTGATCAGTGAAGTGCCCATCAACAATTCTCCTTCAGAAGACATCCTTGGTTTGATCAACCAGCTGTGATATATCTGAATTCTGCAAGCAAGTGAGAAAACATATTTAGTAATATTAGTTAACATGTAAACTTGGCTTTTTACTTCGTGGAAATGGTGATGATGGAGAGAAAATCCCAAGAGGCAGCGAAAGCTGGACCACCTAATTAGTGTTTGCATGGTTTGCATGCCGAGCTACCATAACCATTAACGCCTTACGGCAAGGAGAGACTCCAACGCATCAATTTCATCCCTCGTGTGCTCGATCAGATTCTAGAGCGCAGAAAGAGACTATAATCTAATATCATTGCTTTCCTCTCCTATTGCCTTTTTTGTTTGGAGCGGGATTACCTTGCGACTAAGAGCTCTTCAGAGAAAATGGTATGCGCCTTCATTCCCGGAATACCGAATCTTCTCTCCAAACTCTCGACCTATCTTCAATGCTAACTCAATGGACGGAGTCGTAGGGCAAGCGCAAGAAGTCCAGCAGAAAGCCAGTCGGTCCCAAAAAGGTATTGCAACCTCCTACTCTTCTAGTTGCCCAGCGCCTCGTTCAGCCATCCCCGGGATTGGGCGCATTCCTCTCGAATCGGAAGAACCACCAACCAGTTCGCATATGCAAGAAGGAGAAAATAGGCTAACAGTTTTGATTTGCACCGGTCTACGTCTTCTAGCGGGAACCTCTTGCCACCACATTCTCCTGTCTATTCTGCAACCATGAGAATTGCGTTACGGTGAAACTGGATAAGAAGTTGGGCCTTGGGAATTTGACTTGCAAAATTTGCGGTCAGCGGTTTCAGACAGGGATTAATTGTGAGAGATCTCTCCTAAAGGAAATACCTTGATAAGTTGATTTTCAGATCTGGCCATTTGGAGGGGGGGAAGCTTGCGGTTCCTGGATGCGCGTTGCTAATGCCTCTTGCTTTTAGACCTTTCGGCCGCTGTGGATGTTTATTCGGACTGGATTGATGCCTGCGATGCCGTTGCGAAGGAGAACGAAGGCGGGGATAAGGAGTATGACCCCCGTGGAGGTCCCGCTACGGAGCGGGAAGAGATTGATGTAGGGGGTCAAGGGGACGATGAGTATTAGTGATTTTTGATTTATTGCTACAGGCATCGGTGGCGTTAGGCTTATATGGGTACCGGGGAACAACAAGGGAGGTTTGGCATGAGTATCAATCTATTATCAATATATACCATCATATTATTATTTGGTCATTTATGTGCTTGCTTATGCATCGCCTCTACTAATGAAATGGAAGTATCACTTCTATCCAAACCGAGTTATCCCGAAATTCTCGCCTTTGCTTGCATTCTTCGCTCAGGAGAGCAACGAATCGACGGCAGTTATCAACAGATACCGTTGGTACTGCGCTGACAGTGTTCTCCGTCGGAGCATTCGCACGTGGTAGCTGGCGTCTAGGTTAGACCTCCTTCACCGCAGGGATAACCAAGCTGAATTCCCTGTTGGTCGCGTGACAGTGATACGACTTTATATCAACCGCCGCCCTGCGCTCTACATCGTGTAGTACCTGTCGCCAAAGTCTCCGAGACCGGGAATAATGTACCTAGAACCGACATGAGCAAAGTAGATAAGAATTTAAGCCTCGATAAAGATGGCACCACACACCTTTTCTCGTCCAAACCTTGGTCAATGAAAGCTGTGACAACACGAAGCTTGGGGAACTTTTCGGCGAAACTTGCCACTCCCGATGGGCTTGCGATGAGGTTGACAAAACAAATACGATCTTCAGGTACTCCCTTTGACTTCAGGACTTCGACAGCCATCGTAGCAGAGCCACCTAGACCAGCCTCGTCAGCCATCTTCAGGTTTGGGTCGACACAGCAAAAGTAATTCCCTCACCCGTGGCAAACATCGGATCAAGAAGCAGCACCCATCTCTCAGAAATATCCTCCGGAAGCTTTTCATAGAAAAGCTTTGGCTGACAGGTCTCTTCATCCCGCTGGATCAGAATCTTTCCGATGCGCACTGACCTACAGCAATCCCGCAGGCCTTGCTCCATAGCCTCGCCCGCGCGCATAATAGAGACACCACATATCTTTCCTTGAAACCTCACTCCAAGATATGACCGCCCGACAGGCGTGGTTACGGCCTGCTCGACGACCGGAAGGTGGTTCAGCGCCTCCTCTACCAGGAGGCGGATTATCCGATTAGAATAAAATACAAAGTCTGCGCGGGCTGTACGTTCGTCTCGAATCATGCTTTAGAGAAGAAGTCCGGAATTAGCTCTTTTGAAGAATCTAATCCGTCAGGCACGCGAGCATAGGGGAGTGGGATGGCCGTGGAGCAAGGGCTGAGGGGAAGGGCATAGGAGAGGGGCGGCGAGGGAGCAACTTGCGTTAATAATGCAATCAGCTGCGGAGTCTGTAGAAGTACGTGGACATTATCGTGAGGTACGATTTTCGAGACGGTCGCGGTTGGTCTTTCACCGTCAGGTTGGTAGAGAAGCCCTACACCTTGACATGGCGGGGTTTCAAGCTTTGTATCGACGGGCTCCATAGGTATACTTCGTCAAAAAGAGGCTTGGGGTATCACGGGTTGCAAGTGAGTTATATTCAAGTCGAGAAAAGGGCGGTATGTGCAAGTAGGAGTATCGAACGACGGAGCGTGAAGTCAAGGTATACAGTCTGTGGTTCCTTTTGTCGAGGCGTGTGGGGTAATCAAGCTTCGAGGCTTGAGCAATCCCAAGGGAAGTAAGAGGGCTAGACTAACGCCTTCAACATAGTAAGTAGGAGGCGCTGGACGCGCGGAATCGATATGGTAATCTGAATATATCGGCATCCTCGCCTCGATTGAGGGTAATTGGGGTTTCGTCGTTTGAGTTGCAATAACTAGCTATTAAGCTTGAAGTGGGGAGGTCAAGATACCAAGGAATAGTAGGTAATCACTACGGAGTACAGTAGAGAGCGTTCCATTTCACCAGAAAGCATGTCTCTGCTAGACGACATGGCATCACTGTGATTGATAGAATTGTCTCCCCCCGTAATAACACGATTTTCGATGGCAATTACAATATTATAGACTCTTCAATACGCATTGTAGTATCCACGCCCACAGCAATATAAATCGACAAATACGAGAGCTGCAGGAGTTGTACTCACATGCTAACCCAGAACTATTGCTTGCGCAACCTCATGCTGGAATTACCATAGCTTTTTGTCAGATATTTGAGGGGGACATATCTGTCCAATCGCATTGTGCCTGTTGCGGAAGGACTGGGACAACTCTTCGCCATGGCAGAAACCCCACACTTTGTAGCCGATTGAGAGTTGTTACGAGTACACTCGGCAAAAAGGTCTCCCGGAGCGGAATACCGTCATCAAGCAGCCTTCCTTGAAGCGACCGAAGCAGTTTACAATCGTCAATCGTAGAGCGGTCAGAAGTTATTGACTACCCCCAACGACCCATCCTTTTTAATCGGAAATTTGGTAGCTGCGGCCCAGTCAGTCGCCATTCGAATGGACGTGTTGGCCCCGTGCAGTCTTCAGGCCCGTTGCCTGAGCCGGAACCTCCCCACGGACATGTTGGTGTTGTTTGTAGGCCATGGCGTCAGGCCAAACCCCTGATGACTGGGTTCCATTCCTGCTTCTTGGGTACGCCGTAGGCAATCGTCTTTCTCAAATTCGATGAAGTATTCTAAGTTGTTCCAAATCTTGACCAATTCGATGCGTTCGCCACATTTTACAGCTTTAAATTTCCCGCAAGCTCTGATAATTCCTCCGGGATTGAGGCAAGTTTTAAGACGTTTGTTGACATCAAACTCGGTATGGAGTGTTTTGGGATCCGGTAGAAATGTTAGAATCCTGTCCTTGAGTGCTTTTACTGCCTGAAAGGCACACAGTCCTTTGATGTGGCATCAGCGAACATTGAGGGTTGGGCCCATCAGACTTTTCATAGCTTTAGTTCTGTTCTGAGAGAATATGTGGCTTTATGTGTTGGTATGATCTTGGCGTCAAAGACTTTTAAGAGCTTGAAAAAAGTTGCCTGCTTTTTGGACCCATTAAAAGGGAAGCAATGTGTGCAACATGTATGAGATGTGGCCAGCTCATCAAACTGCATTGGACATGATCTCAGATATGACACTATGCCTTGTTAGCAAAGATTATCATACTACAGAGATAAGGGGCAGGCGTTTTTCTTCATAGTTTTAGATCTATGCTGAAAAAGCCCTATCCTTTGCTATCATCAATGACAGTTGGCACCAGCGCTCCTTGGAGGGTCTTGGAGGTTGGTTCCAAGTCTCGAAAGAGAGCGGAGTCGGTTGATGGAATGAGGTCCAACAAGGCAAAGGAGAAAATGGAGCCCTTGTTATTGAATGCCAAAAGGGTAAAATACCCTGTACTCTGCCTATTTATGTGGCCTTTCTTCACTGAGAGGTTCAAAGCACTGGGAGTGAGTGAATAGAGACAGCCGGCGAAGGATAACCAACTTCAAATATTCAAGGAAACTGGAATGAATGGAGCACATTCCTCCTTCCTCAAGAATTTGGCTGAAAGACTTCTTTCTTTCCCACAAGTTCTTATTCAAAATCAACGCAGCTCACTTGCAGCATTGAACAACATCAATTCCCGCTCAGCAACTGGATCGCGATTTGGGAGCTTGAGGTTGTCAGTTTCTGGCTCAGCCTTGGCGTTCCTCAGGGCTGAGTTTTCTGCTGACTAACAAAACCATTGTGGCTGCGCTAATTTTGGACCCGCCGTCCCTGAGTTCCCGCCACAGGATGGGGCTTCATTGCTTCTCCGCCAGAGACCCCAGCAACAACAACGCTCTGGACGACTTGACAGCTGGGAATCTCACTGTCAGGAGACGTTACACGCCGAGTAAAGGATCGAGCATGGAACGCAATATGACATCGATTGAAAGAGCTACACCTAATAGAAAACTGAAAACCTACGGCCGTTTGTCGCGAACTGTTTGTTACAGCCATTTACGATCAGCGGAAAACAGCCCAACACCAAACAACCATTCTCGAGCTACATTGGTCGCAGATAGGACTGCCACTTCGCGGGACAATAGCAAGACTTCTCGCGACCATACTTCTCCCGTTCAACAACGACGACAACCGGATACTTCGAATGCAGTCAAAGCTCCCGTCGCGAAAGCGGCTGCGCGGTCGCCCATAGCCTCACGAAAAGACGACGATACAGTCTATGACATTGCGTCATCCGACGATGAGCTTCAGAGTGACAGATATAAGCGAAGGAAGTTGAACACGACAAAACTCCAATGGCGATCCAAAGGATCCGAACGTACAGTCCCACAACAGTCCCAGCGGCAGAATAAGGTCGAAGACCACGACATCACGATCGGTAAATCACCCTCTTCGACTAAAAAAGATCCGTCGGAAGTGGAAGTTGTTATTTATAGTCCTCCTAAGGCTTCTAAACCGTCTTCTGATCGAACGCCGAACCCGAAACCTGTACCTTTCCGCGCTGCGCCCGTGCGAACACCGACGGCGAGGAACCCGCAAAACGGCACAACAAGTTCTCCTTCACGCTACAGACTGTCGCCACCGGTTGTCCCGCATCGCAAGGAAGCCCCTTCTCGTCTTCTACGTTCTCCGTCCAATAAGCTGAAAGAGGTCACGCAACATTTGTCAAGTCATCCGCGCAGTCGCATGGCCGAGGTGGCTTCGGCATCAACGAATAAATCTACGCCATCACCGTCTCGGAAGAGATTAGTCGACGCACTGAGCCGACACGATTCGGATAACACGGATGAAGATAGTGATGGAGACTGCGGGGGAGTCCGGAGCGGCGCGTCTGTCTCAAGGAGGAGCTCACAAAGCTCAATGAAGTCTATGGAACAGGCACTGGTGCCAGATTCCCGTCCACCAGGCTCATTGATGTCGAGTAACCCCCGTCGTCGGAACTCCGTTACCGTTCGTCCCGTAGCGTCAAGTGGGCTGAAAATGACCTATGCCCGGCAAAGGTCGTTTCGGACAGAGGGAGATCTCGATGATATGCTGGGGCTCAATGCTGGTACTGCCCCGTTGCCTTCGAAACGTCCTACGCTGGCAGAGGAACTCGATGATGAACTTGCAAATAATACCCCTGCCGTTCGGAGTATCTATGAATTAAGGCGGGCGGGAGGCAATGCTAGATATCTTGCGGCAATGGAGTCGATATTCGAAGACCTTGAAGACGCTCTTGGCTCTATATCAACGAAGCGGAGCGGTTTAATCCAGTTGTGTGCAAAACTCGTCGACCCCCAATTTGTGCAGCGCCTTCTTGGAAGCTCGTTGGAAAAAAGGTTATCACAGTGCACGGGGGCTGAAACGGATCTCATTTCCCAGTTTCTATTCACTTGCATATATGCATTGCTCCTTTCAGCTGGACCTGCATCGCCACTTACCCTTCAGACATGCTCTGCGGAAATATTGAAGACTGTCACTGTCATTTTGCGGGAAGACAAGGATATCTTGCAGTTAGCGAAGCGAAGGGAGTCGAACATGTCGAAAGCTGGCCAATCGAGCCTTGCCGATTTATGCCTGCGACTCAGAGCGAGCAAAATGTGGCCGGAGCGATGCCCAGACAAGATTTCTCCACAAGTTATAGCGCTACGTTCCCTTGAGTTGGTTGTGCGCAAGGTCCGTGAGTCTGGCGGCGCCATAACGATTCCGGCCTCTGCCCTCTCCGATTTGGTCAACATCCTGTTGCACCATTCAGTGACTGAAGGCGAAGAAGACAACTTGTTGCACCTCGAAATAGCCTCTTCAATTCTGGAGTCCTATACCGTTGGTCTGCCAACATTGTCTCCTGATCAAGAGGGCGTCCTTAAGCGCCTATCACGATTGGGTGTACTCCTTTCCCAGCTGGCGGACCGCGCCAACCCACGAAGCAGGCAGATCCAGATCCTTCAGATCCGCCTTATTCTCAATATCACCAATAATAGCCCTTCTCTATGCGAAGATTTTGCTACGCCCAGTTTAATCGGATCGCTTGCCAGGATAATTTTATCTAACTTTGGATCGGTTAGGGAGGATTTGGCCAGTGACAAGCGCGAATCGCTGCTGGATACAGTGATTCTTGCGCTTGGGGCATTTATTAATTTGACGGAGTGGAGCGGCAGTTCTCGAAGACTGGTACTAAAGATGGAGGACGGATCCCGTGCTTTAATTGAGAGCTTTCTCCGGTTGTTCATGGAGGGACTGGATTCTATTTCTGAGGTAGGTCGAAGAGCCTCCCTGCAGATCGATGGCGTTGCTAACCTTTTACTTCCAGGCTGATTCTGTCGTCCAAACCCATTCCAACGTTGCATTTGGATATCTGTCCGTCCTGCTTAGCACGCTATGCCTCGACGACGAGGTCCGGAGTCACATCCGCTCATCACTGCGGGGACAAACTCTCCGTCGTCTTCTAGCGACTGTGGAAGAGTTTCTTCTCTACCATCGCAAGGTAGAGGAGGAGCTGAAAGACCCCAGGCTCCAGGTGTCCTCCGACGGGAACAATCATGACGCGATGCTGGGATTTACAGCACGTTTGCAGGGGATTGTTGACCGCATCCGGGAGGCTGAGGGACTATAGGGCGAACGGTACCCCCCCGTTAACTCTTGGGGAATTTTAACGAAGTAGATGTATGCTTATGTTTCTTTCATGTGGAATGTATGACATTGATGATGCTGGGACCCGGGAGTTGGGATGCAATCCATTGTACATGGAACATTGATATAAAGAACTTATGACCCCATCGTTTCCTCCGATTGAAATATCTCACCTTCCATATTCTCTCATCCAAAGCCGGAATCCCGAACAACAAAGCAACCAGGATCAACAACAACCCAAGGCAAGCATTCTCACACACCCTCTGCAGTACGACGGTCAGCTCCGCCAAGACGCGCGGGTCCAGACCGTCCCCCAGACCACGTGGGAACCGCTGCCCTTTGTTTGGGAAATTAGTGGGGCGGCACCTGATTATTTAATCCGCATTCCTGATTGGTGGAATTTAGAGGCATTTTCGCTCTGGTTGGCCCCGATTTTTCTTCCGTCTCACGCAGCAGCGCCTCCCTGGTTTTTACGAGGATGTGTCGGGTTTTCCAAGAAAGTCGGGTCAGATATATAACCGGCTGGGGAACATCGAATGTCAGGTGGTTTTAAAGGGCAATTTTTTGGCGGAGGAACTGGGGAAAGTCTGGTAACTTATAACTCTGTGTATCAGGTAATAAGTTATTCATCTTCGAATATTGGGTTTCGAGAACAGTTAACTTTGGAGCTTACCTGGAGACGAGTTAGCTCAGCCGCTGATTCTGCATCTTCATCTTATTACCCTCCGAATACCTTTTTCTTCCGTTCAGTATTTATCGCGGAGGGAGTTTGTCATTGTCCTTTCTCTCTTTCTGCATTTTGTTCGTTTCTGTTACCCTCAGCGAATTCGCTGTTTCTTCCATCTTGCGGGGATCCTAGTTGAAGACCGTACGCGCGTGCTTTTTATGGTACCTGCTCAGCTCTGCCCGGTTCTAGCCAGAGAGGTCCAGAACGGTGTCGTCGAACTGAGCACCACACCTTCCGACTGATCACTTCACTCGGGGCTTCCCTCTGCGAGCTGCCTCTCAATCTCTCTCGCTTTATCCTCTCAACCTTAACACCCCTTTCTTCTCCTTCGTCAACCCTCTAAGCTTCAACGTCGTCGTTCCTCCAATTCCGATTTCATCTCTCCGCACCGTCGCCGATCTCGCGATCTCGTCGTCGTCTCCGTATCAGAACCGACTCATTGTCCTCAATTGCTATACGACCCTAGGAATCACCGGAGAACGTCGTCAATATGCCTCATACTAAACAGCGCAAGGTTGCAATTGTGGGAAGCCGTGCTGTCGGTCAGTTGCTGCCCCGTTGCTCTCCTCCATCTGTTGCCGTTCAGTTTAGCATCACATGCCAATTAGCTGAGATATTGACACTGTTTAACAGGCAAGTCGTCTCTCACCCTCCGTTTCGTCGAGGGCAGCTTCGTCGAAAACTATTACCCCACTATCGAAAGCACCTTCAATCGTATCATCAAATATAAGAACCAAGACTATAATACGGAGATCGTCGATACTGCCGGACAAGACGAATATAGCTTGTTGAACTCCAAACACTTTATTGGCATCCATGGATACATGATTGTATATTCCGTTGCGTCCCTCCAGTCCTTCGAAATGGCTCGCGTCGTTCGGGATAAGATTCTCAATCACCTGGTAAGAGAGGAAGACCTTTATTAGCTTCTGCATGAAATGGGATATAATGCTAACTCAGGTCTTGGATAGGGTGCTGACTGGGTCCCCCTTGTACTCATTGGAAACAAGTCTGATCTCCAAGGCGAATTGAGACAAGTCAGCGTTGAAGAGGGCAAGAAATTGGCAGAAGAATTCAAGTGTGCATGGGCAGAAACCAGTGCACGCAATGATGTCAATGTCAGCAATTGCTTCGAGCTCATGATTGCTGAGATTGAAAAGTCCCAGAATCCCAGTGAGCCCACCGGTGGCAATAAGTGCATTGTCATGTAGGCTGCTGGTTCTGAGGTTTGGACTGATATGATGATGATGACCAGAGTGTGGTGATGCACGCTTCCTTCTATGTTACATGCCGAGCAACAACTGGATGGCAAGCAACACAGCCGCGGCCGTGTATGCCCCATCCTCACCTGCCCCATCTGTGTCTGGTGATGCGGCTTATCCTTTGCCCTTTTTTTCACTTCTCTTCACTTCCAAGGTTCCGGCTGGGTGGTGGGGTTCTATGGGATTTTAATGATGGTATGTTCTTTATCCTGGGAGTATGGCTATGGCTTCATGATAGACCAGCATTAGAGTGGCATGGGCTTTCCCCTGGGTCTTTCTGATTGCTTTTCGCTTTGATATATTTATTGGGGGGTTTTTCCACTGCAGAACATGGCAGGCACTTAATAGTTGGTAGTGATATGGGTTCTATGCTATCGGAAGACGCGATAATGACCGGAATGATCCTGCTAATGTATCTAATTAACTTCGCTGCTTCCCGAATACCAACCTTTTTTACCTTCTCCTGACCCGAGCATCGCGTGCGGATGATTTGCATTATTAAACACACGCACCCACGGCTTGAAGCCACCGACCCCGCATCAAACAGCCCCTCTAGTTTGCATTTCGAACAAACGCGCTTCGTGTTTGCATCCGTCAAGCCTCCTGCGGAGACAATCGTCAATCTTTTCGAGTTCAGTCATTCGAGTCGCCAGATCAACTTATTCTGCTGAACTCCGGGGATTTCAAGAGATCTATCCCTCTACCACCCAGCAACGACCTTCGCTTAAGCTAGATAACCCTCCAACATGCTCGACATTGCAGATTTGATCGTCGATCGCGGCGGTGACCCCAAGAAGGTCAAGGAGAGCCAAAGGCGTCGATATGCCTCGGAGGCAATCGTCGATGAGGTAATTGAGCTGTACGAAGAGGCGCGAAAGAGTATGCATTTATTTTATTTTATTATTTTGTTTTTCACCCTTGTACCGGCTGGTCAGCCAAATTCTGACATACTTTGACTGCCTCTAGCGCGATATGCGGCGACGCAGATTGGGTCGAAAATCAATGCTGTCCAGAAGCAAATTGGATTGAAGAAAAGGGTGAGGCACCAGCGGAGATGGAACGGATGCCGTTCGGCCTGCTGACTCGAGATTTATTTTGGCTGCGTTTAGAATAAAGAAGATGCGTCGGAAGAATTGGCCGAAAAGACACGGTTGGAGCAGGAAAAGAAGATCACGGAGGATTTGGCGCTTGAGAAAGAGAACTTGAGAGATCGCAAGTTGAAGACGATTGGGAATTATGTTCATGATTCGGTTCCGATCAGTAATAACGAGGTAGGAAAGATATCATATCGAGGGTACTCTTGGGTTTGGGGCTGACTGGGTGGAATTTGTTAGGATGACAACGCTGTGATCCGGACGTGGGCTCCGGAGAATGTCAAGGTTGAGAAGCGCGAGTGCTTGTCGCATCACGAAGTGCTGACACGGTTGGACGGCTACGATCCCGAGCGCGGCGTGAAGGTTGTGGGACACCGAGGATACTGCCTGACGGGATATGGACTGTTCTTGAATCTCGCACTTGTGAACTATGGCCTTGAATTCCTGTGGAGGAAAGGATATACCCCGAATCAGCCTCCGTTCTTCATGCTTAAGGATCTGATGGCGAAGACGGCGCAGTTGGAGCAGTTCGATGAGGAGTTGTACAAGGTTACGGAGAGTGAGGATGGGTCTACGGATAAGTATCTGATTGCTACTTCCGAGCAACCTTTGTCTGCTCTCCATGATGGCGAGTGGCTCCAGGATAAGGATCTTCCGATCAAGTATGCTCCAATCTTTGCAGTTTCTTCCGCTGCTCGAAGTCTTCAGATTCACGTGCTAACAACGCGCAGATATGCTGGATATAGTACGTGTTTCCGAAAAGAAGCTGGATCTCATGGCAAGGATGCTTGGGGTATTTTCCGCGTCCATCAGTTTGAGAAGGTAAGTAAGGGTTCCTGGTTTTCTATGCAGCCGATCTAACGTGTATAGATTGAACAATTCATTTTCACAAAGCCGGAAGATTCCTGGCAAGCTTTCGACGACATGATTACTACCTCTGAAGAGTTCTACCAGTCCCTCGGCCTCCCATACCAGATTGTTGCGCTTGTCTCAGGGGCCCTGAATAACGCAGCATCCAAGAAGTGGGATCTGGAAGCGTGGTTCCCTTTCCAGGGCGAGTACAAGGAACTGGTCTCGTGCTCCAACTGCACCGACTATCAGACCCGGTTGCTTGAGGTCCGGTACGGCACAAAGAAGACCACGGATACCAAGAAGGCGTATGTGCATGCCCTGAACGCAACTTTGTGTGCGACCGAGCGGGCATTGTGCTGTGTCCTTGAGAATTATCAAACAGAAGACGTATGCCACCCCTTGACCTAGATTCACGCTCTTGTATAAGCTAACTCGCGTTGTAGGGCATCATCGTTCCTGAAGTCCTCCGGAAATATATCCCCGGTTCCCCTGAATTCCTCCCGTTTACCAAGGAGCTGCCCAAAGACAGCACGTCGCAAAAGGCGAAGCCAAAAGGCAAGGATGTGTCCAAAGATATGGAGAACTTGAAGGTCTAAGTCTCTCCCTATAGATAGAAAGTAATCAATGCCAATAGAAAGCATCAATTGTTCAGCTTATCCATTCAAAATCTTCAGTGAGTCACTGTAGGCGGTGCGTGGAGAGAAGGCCCATGATGCAATTTTAGCCCTCATAACTTTTAAGCAGCTTCACCCAAAATTGCTCACCGTGAAGCCTCAAAAAAGCCATCCAGACGCAGAAAAAGAAATTAAAACAGACACGCCCTAATTGACTAGCCTGCAGACCCCTGTTCGACGCCTTTGACTCGTACCCGTACCTCTTGACCCTTCTTCGATCTTTTCTTTTCTGTTACGATGTACCAACGTCCTCGAAAACCCAGCATGACTTCTGCGCAAGATATCCCCAACAACCCCAGCGGCGAACTGCTCGCGCAACAGGTAGCCCGCAGCCTGAGCCTGTCTGCCTCTCCCGGTGCCCCGCTTGTCTCCCCGCCTTCAAGCTTCGGTGCTGCTGCCCACCACGCCAGTCGCATGGCGAACATCAAGCCTTTGAAGCCCTTTGCGACGCAGGATATTAAGATTCTGTTGCTGGAGAATGTGAATCAGACTGGACGGGATATACTTAAGGAGCAGGGGTATCAGGTGGAATTCTACAAGTCCTCGTTGCCGGAGGATCAGTTGATTGAGAAGATTAGGTGGGATTTTGTTCTTCTCCCTTTTTTTTTTTTTTTTCTTTTTTTTTTGCTCGGTCCTTTATTCGCCAATTTTCGTGATAAAAAAGGAATGCCAGAATTAATTGCATAGCTGACTTTGGATCTGCTTGCAGGGACGTCCATGTCATCGGAATCCGCTCCAAGACAAAACTCACTGATAAAGTGCTTAGTGAAGCCCGGAACCTCATTGTGATCGGATGTTTCTGTATCGGGACAAATCAGGTTGACCTCCAGTATGCGGCGGACCACGGTATTGCAGTGTTCAATTCTCCCTTCAGCAATTCTCGGAGCGTTGCGGAGTTGGTGATTGGTGAGATCATTGCTCTGGCGCGTCAGCTATGTGATCGATCAATGGAGCTGCATAATGGGATGTGGCAGAAGGTTAGCAATGGGTGCTGGGAGGTCAGAGGGAAGACGCTTGGTGAGTCATGAAATTCTGCATTAGCCTGATTTCGTGGATTTTCTGAATGGCAATCTAATAATTACCTAGGCATCGTTGGGTATGGGCATATCGGCTCACAACTCTCCGTACTGGCCGAGGCCATGGGCATGTCAGTCATCTACTACGACGTTGTCAACCTCATGGCAATGGGAACAGCGCGCCAGGTCCCTACCCTCGAAGCCCTCCTCAACACCGCCGATTTTGTAACCCTGCATGTCCCAGAGCTCCCCGAGACCAAAAACATGATCGGCACCACACAATTCGAACAGATGAAAGAAGGCAGCTACCTCATCAACGCCAGTCGCGGAAGCGTTGTCGATATCCCCGCTCTCATCCAGGCGATGCGCAGCGGTAAAGTTGCCGGCGCTGCCATTGACGTGTATCCTAGCGAGCCCGCCGGGAATGGGGATTACTTCAACCGTGATCTGAATACCTGGACGGAAGATCTGAGGGGCTTGAAGAATCTTATTCTCACGCCGCATATTGGTGGCAGCACAGAAGAGGCGCAGAGCGCTATTGGTATTGAGGTTGGCCAGGCGATTGTGCGATATGTGAATGAGGGTACTACTTTGGGTGCTGTTAATCTGCCTGAGGTGGCCCTTCGTTCCCTGACCATGGAAGAGCCGAATCACGCTCGCGTATGTCCTTTTTACTTGCTTGGTTTGGTGGGGCAAGAATGCTGATGCTGTTATAGGTCGTTTATATCCACAGGAATATCCCAGGTGTATTGCGAAGAGGTAAGAGGACTCCTAGACTGTATTATAATTGTTCTAACCGCCCCCTTTCCAGTCAACGAAATTCTCGGAGATCACAACGTCGACAAGCAAATGACAGATAGCCGCGGAGATGTGAGTGCTACCTGGAGCAATCTTCTCCCTGAAAAGTACCCGGTATGCTAATAAGCCTCAGGTCGCATATCTAATGGCAGATATTAGCGATGTTCAACCTGCACAGATCAAAGATCTATACGAACAATTAGAAAGCTTGTCTTGTATGTGTTACCCGCTACCTGTTTGCCTTGATACCGCTCGGTGCTAATATATTCGTAGCTCGAATCATGACTCGCGTCCTCTTCTAAACTCAACCTCTCGAAGAGCAAAATTTTACATCCCACTTCCTCGATTTACGTATTTTGACGACTTAACGCCGATATCTTTATCTCCTCTTATCCGGAGCCATTTGTTCAACATTTTTTCACACTCGGTTTTATCTCTATTATATTTCTTTCCCCACCTCCTGTCGGCCTTGGCTATTGTAAATTGGGAGTTTCTTCTTTTAAACAATTGGAAATAGACAAAAGATGATTTTCTGTTTGCATGTACCAAGGGGATACAGTGATAGCTCTGTGGTTTGGAGGGTTGGGTGCCCGCTGAAATCGTCCGCAAGGAGACAAGCATAATTAAGTGTTAGCAAAAAGGAATCTACTTCATCTCATGATCATCTTCCTGAGTACGGAGTACTTGGGTAGCAATTTGGCGACTATGTGCTCATAAGCTAACTAGAACTTTCACACCTCTGAGGGCAGGCTATCTTCAGGTCAGGTGACCTGATTTCCCTCAGATCACCCAACATCATCTCTTCTCCCAGTGTATGTTGAAGCCAAAGAAAAACAACATCAATCAGATGGCATTGCTTGTTTAGGCTTGGGTCACCTCATGCACTCCTCTCGCGTACTCCCTCAGATAGATAGCCATCTTGCTATCTGCAGACATCATCCAGTCAGTGATTCTCAACCTTATACTACAAAAGGGGAATGTCAGTACTTACAAACATTCACAGCATGATCTATACTGATCTGCATATATTTGGGGTAATCCCGTGATAAAGTATTGCTCATCAGCAGCCGGACTCAAGTGCAAGGGAAAGTCGCTCCACCGTACCGCATCCTTCGCCCCGGCTTCAAGCCACTTTCTGATCTCAAGGGCATCGCTCATAACCGCCTGCCAAACCGTTGACAGAATGGCAACATTGGTGGTAAATGTCTTCAACTCCGACTCGCCAAGATTACGGGGCTCGGTTCGGGCCTTCTGAATTCGCTGCAGCTCGCCCTGTTTCTGCTTGATTTCGTTTTTCACATTGTTGACTTCGTTACTCTTCACTACACAGCCACCGTCGGCAAATGTCTTCAGATACAACGAGGGCAAAAGGGCATCTTACCAGACATCAGGATCGCAACCGTGGCAGCCGGCAAGCCCCCGACAAGGGTAACGGCACATGCGCCAAGCTATACCTTTCCATTAACGGCCTTGCTCCCGTAGGCACAAGAACGTAGAACGCCAACTGGCAAAAACGGAAAAGAGCAAGGATTCGACTTACAACAACCGGGCCTGCCAAAGGCCCAGCGAATGCAGCCGCAATTGAGAGCCCGATGGCAAGTCCACCGGTCGCCGCACCTAGTCCCCAGAGAATGGCCTGGAGCGTTTTCACCTCGGCCTCCAGGCCGATCAGTTGGTTCTGAAGAGACTTGATATCTTCACTGAGTTTTCCGTCCTTCTCAACGGCCCAGCTGGAAAAATTGCCGACCAAGATGGACAAGGGGGATGAGAGTTTGTCAAACCGATCGTGGATTGCAGTCGCCCTCGTACGGAGAACTTCACCATCCTACGGCTGAAATGAGAATCTCTGTATTCCGAATTCAATGGACATGAAGACTTACACTGATATAGCCAGTGACCTTTGCCTTTTTCGCTTCAACCGGTATGGTGACGTCGGCACAGAACTTCTTGATAACCTCGTCGAACCCTAGTTCAGAGCGGCATAAGCAGACAGAACCGAATCTACCTGGAATGGCAATTACAGACTTTCTCCATTTTGAGCAATTTCGGTCGCAAGGTCCCTACTGTCCTTCAAGATTGAGCCGAATTCCTAAGCGACCATATTAAGCCTTTTAGATCTGCTAGAAATGCTAGGATGGGTGTACCCTACTTGTTGCTGGACCTGCAAGCGCGGGGAAAAGCCAGAGTCATGGATACCGTCGATTTCGGTAATTCTCGCCAAGAGCGTGACGAAAGTCGCCTTGATATTTTTGGCTGCCTGAGCGGTAGATTGAGCTGTGTTTAAGAGATGGACCTCTGCCTCTGGGGACGAGAGGGCAATGGAGGCTCCGGTATTCACACGGGTTCGCTCTTCGTCAGAGAGTTCAATTTTCTGATCCAGCATCGATTCGGACAACCCAACCCGCCAACAAAGAGCCTTCGGATGAAAATAAAACAGTTATTGAACACATCAAGCTAACGTTGCACTTTTTAGGGCTTAGTGCTGAGCTTAGATTCAAATCGTCGGACCCCGATCCATTAGGGGGAGTAGTCATTGTTGTCGGCGGGTATCCTCAGTCCGCGATAGCGTTAGCGCATGTTCTACCTGCCTATGCCAGCCTTCTAGGACCGGCCCTTGGTCGGTTTCAGGGAACTGTACGACCAGTTTACACGGATCCCCACTAAAACGGCAATGGCACTCCATGACTATTATCGACTTCAACAATATGAAGCATCGGCCCTTAACTGGCCCAGCTGGGATAAGCTGGGACCGGACCAAAAGGAATCTAACCTGAAAGAGGCGGACAGTCTCGGCTGGAGACTTCAAGTCTTGGGCTTCAAGTTGGCCGGCTCCTCGGATAAGGGGGCGCACCTTAGCAAACTCGATGAGGAAAGCATTGAGCTTTTTGCCATGATGAGACACGCACGTTGGGTGCTGGAGCGTCTTAAGCATGGATGGACTCTTGGGGAGAAAAGTATGGCGCGAAAAACGACGCCGTATCTGGTCAGTTGGAGCGAGTTGGAGGATGAGATGAAGAAGCGGAACAGGGAATTGGCGGAGGAACTGCCAGAGATACTTGGGCATCTGGGATTAGTCGTCTGCCGGCTTTCTTCAAATTCCTAATAAGCTCGAGTACTTGTCGTCCAACCTCTTTTCCCCACTATGCATTCTTGATCGAGTGATGGTACTTCAGCAGAGAAGAAACTAGCTATTGACAGCAGCGAATAGAAGAGACAGTCACTTCCGGCACCAAACTATTTAATTCTATTCGCTGCATCTTTATGCTGATTAGCTATCATACTCCTTCTCACTAGCTTGATTCCACTGATATCCCAACCGTCTTCTAGCTTCAAGACCATGACAGCTTGAAATGCGCCGCTGGCGGCCCCTGGCAAGACATCAGTAAAAGAAAAGGGATGCCACTTAACCGTGGCTAAATAAAATCGGAGGACTTTGTGAAGATTGATATAGGAATATTGGAGGGGGAAAAGCACATAAAAAATCTTCGCCACAAAAATAGCAATATATCCATAAAGTACCTGGCACCAACCCCAAGGCAACGTAGAATTCCTTCTGAACTCCTTGTTAATGCGATAACCATACCACAGAAAATATAACTCCGTTTAAATGCCTCCACTCGATGCAACTCCAAATCCCAAGGTCAGTAGAATGGTACAGATGATAGTAAAAATGAAACTTCCCGGTGAACAACGGGGCGAAGTCATCAGCGTCGATATACGTTATATGCATCACCGCCTCCCTGACGATTCCGATCCCTAACTGGACTTCGGGTTCGGTCACGCCGGTAGAAGCGATCCTCACGGGCATCTCTAGACCGATCGCCACCGCCATCGTAACTGGGAATGTATCTATCAGTGCCGCTATGGTCGCGGCGCTCGTCAAGGCGTTGATCATAGCGTTGGTCAGGGCGATGATCGGGCCGATGATCAGGGCGGTGATCAGAACGCTGTTCAAAACCGCCTCCGCCTCGCCCATCTCGGCTATCCGGTCTCCGCTGGGGAATAGGTACCGGAGGTCTAGGTGGAAGACTAGGTTCTCGTCTCCACGACGGAGGATGTCCATGCGGCTCGCCGGATGCCTGGCGCTTATGTCCACGAGCGGAATCCGGGATGCGATTGCTATATGGTGGGCGCGACGGCGGGCCATTAGGGCGACCTGGGCGAGCAGCGTTCGGTATCCTACTTGATTTTTGGCCCAGAGGGGCCCTGACTCCCGATCCCGATGTCCATTCGCCATTCGCTCCCATTCCTACCGAACCTCCGGCAGGGGCGGGTGGCAACGCCGCCTTTTGGCCTCTGAACTTGCGTCTATCAAGCTCATGAGAATCCTCAAACGTGGGGATCTCACCAGGCCGAGCAGGAAGCGGAGGGTTGAAGAAATACGGATGTTTAAGGGCGTCAATCGCGTTTATACGTTTTCGCCAGTCTAACTTTAGAAGCTCAGAGAGAAGCGATATGGCACCGGGCCCTTGTCTGGACAGATGTTAAAACCGCGCAAAAAGATTCGAGATGGAGGCTTACTCTTTGAATACTGTTGAGAGGGTTCCTGGCTTTGATCCAAAATCCTTGACGCCCTCACATCCAGGTAAAGCGCTCCAGCCGGGCATGTTTTCTTCAGTTGGTGTTCCAACCAGACTGAATATCAAGTGGGCCTGGTTTAGGTCACTGCTGCCTGCGAGGATAGGTTTCCCTTTGAACATCTCGCCAAAAACACAGCTTAATATGTCCAGTTAGCTTTATGCCGTCTCTAAGTGCATCGACACCTCTTACCCGGCACCCCACAGATCGATTGCCGTCGTGTAACGCCTCAACTGAAGCAGCAGCTCCGGCGGCCGGTACCAACGAGTTACAACAAGTGATGTATAATCTCGAACCGCCTCACCGCCACCCTTTCCGGGGGCTGGCGGAGGTCCATCATACGGTCGGGCCAGGCCGAAATCTGCAATTTGAAGTATGCCCTTGTTGTTGATTAAAAGATTGGCAGCTTTGAGAATAGGCCATTAGCTCTTTGCTGCGGGTCTCAACGTGTGGTAGTCTGAGGTCTCATCTAACCTTTCATGTCACGATGTAGGATATTACTCTGAGTGGGTCTGTCAGCTTCCTGATGCCAGCTGTCTGTGACGAAAGACATACCGCATGCAGGTACCGTAGGCCTTCAAGAAGCTGCATCATGTAGCACTTGATTTGTGGCTCAGTGAACCGGACGTTGGGGTTCTCCAGCAAACCAGCCAAGTCATGGTCCATGTATGGAGTTACCATGTACATCGTTGGTTTCTTTCTGCCTTCTCCTATTTCAACAATCAGAATTTGGTAGGGTCCTGGGAGCATCGCTGCTACTTGCCCCTGCTACGCTCAACTGCCATGTCGTGCAAGCTCAGAATATTCTCATGTGATAGGATTTTGAGGAGCTTGATTTCGCGGAGGGCGGTGATCGGAAACTGGGGAATGTTGTTAGAAAGGCTGACCAGAGTAGCATAGCAGTATATCATCTGCATTATCACTTACTCCATCCTTTTCATTGTGTAAAAGAATCTTTTTGAGCGCAAAAACTGTGCCTGACCGTTTGGACCGGGCTTTATAAACTTCACTGTAGAAAGGGAATCCAGATTCAGTCCAAAGCTTCACATCTCTGACGCACAGAGCACACATACCCAAATGTGCCTTCTCCAAGCTTCCCTAGGAAATCGAACTCTCGAATGGACGAGCAGCCATGGAAGCGCGGCCGGCCCTGGTCGTCTCGTTCTAAAGGCACCTTGGACATCGGCGAAGCGCTTGTCCCCACCATTTCCACCACCCGTAGTCTTTGTTTGAGGGAGCTCGCAGTCGGAAGCCAGGCGTCAAATCGGTCTGGTGGCTGGCAATGACGGAGGAGAAGGATGTCGTTGTATTGGGGTTAAAGAATAGGATGGCTTTCGCCGTGCTGCAAGATAAGAGCGCAGTCCCAACAAGCCTTAAAGAATAGTCCGCGGTAGGAAGCTTATTCAAGCACACGCAAGCGTAGAAATCGTTGAGGAGTCTTCGTCAAGTTTCGAGGGTGCGGTCCGGATGAGGTCAGAATGAAGTTCGTCGCGCGCGAACAGTGAATTCAGTTCCACCATTCAATCGAACAATATCAAGAGGGGCGTCATTCACCCATTCAGGCAGTCATGAATAGAAAAATTCAGCCGAAAAGTAATCCTCCACAGACACTGATCGACTGCTGTTCCTCTTGACTCTTGACTTAACCTTGTAGTTAGAGCTCCTTCATCCGCGGCCCCGGAACCTCGGCGTTAATATTCTTCCGCCGCCCACCCCGTCATCCATCTTCTCGCAACATCAGCGCTCAAGCACCTCAGAATCGCTCGCGGCGCAATTGATTCACAGTTACATTCCCCGCCGGGGCACAGCCAGAGGAATTATACAAGAACCTAAATATTTGACGGTATGTCCCCCCGGCTAGTCATATACGCCCTCCCGAAAACGCCCTTTCATTGACCCAATTCGCTTCCCGCAGGGAAACTCTCAGCCATGCCGCAAAAGCATCCCATCCAAGTGCCGAAAGGCCCTCCGCTCTACAGATTCACAGCAACCGCTCTCGGCGCGAGCATGTGGTTTTTCGTACGTTTTTGACTCCGAGACTCCCCCCCGCCTGTTCTCGCGGTTCCATACCTTTCAATCACAGACGAGTTCCGTTCTCTAATCCATTGCCACAGTTGATGTACCGTGCGAAGCAAGATGGTCCTGCCCTCCTAGGCTGGAAGCACCCGTGGGATCACTAGGCGGCTCATAATCGATGTCTACATTTCGCAGCGATCGTTAGCGCAGGTCTATCGGCGGCTTCATCGGGCATATGTGCTGTTAGAAAGGAGGGAGCGTGGTGGACGAAAAGAGATTTGAAATTCCAGATATTGGGCCGCTCATGAAATATTGACGTTTTTCGCTTTAACCATGCCGAAATTGGCCCATTCGATAACGATGATTCCCAAAGTCGTTTGATAGGCCGGATGGTCAAGCTTTGTTTCATTGTACTTGTATTCAAGGTTCTATTTTGGTATGGGGAGCAGCTACTCTTGTAGATATGGATGAAAATAAATCCATTGTTTAAAAAGAATGACCTTGAGGCGTGAGAATTTTCGATCCTTTCGAAGGTTGGAGTATCAACATTGGCTTGCATCTCCACAACGAAGAAAATAAGCCACTTTTACATTCATACCACTCAATGTGCTACGGGAACATTGATATATACACAGAAAAATTTTATCATTTCGTCTGATGCCAAACAGAGATAACGCTGGGACTTGGCTGAATTTTGAACCGGAAATCTGAATTTCCCAAAATGGTATCTATGCGAATAGCAATCTCTGGGTGTAAAGAGGGGATAATGTTTAAACAGCCATAACGAGGTTGTGAAGGATGAAATATGCCGAGAGATTCAAGGGAACTCGTGGAAACCCGCAACCGCCTCACCTACCCTCGAGAAGCACTTTATACCGTCGACGTTGCTTCCGTGAATTAGGCCGAAGGCGATGGATAACTTTCCCGATCAAACGTGATAAGGCCGGGAAAAGTCGTCGTTCCGCAACATACGCGACACCAAATCCTCCCAGCGCAAGAAGCACGAGCCAGATCTTAAACCCATCGGACATGTAGGTGAGTTGCATCAGATGGAACAGCCAATCCGCCGGGTGGAAGAGCATATAGGAGGAGACAAGTAGCGTGATAATGATCGTCGAGACAAATGGTACTATAATAATGTTAGCTCTAGAGGTAAATTGGAAAAATATACGACGGCAAATTCTACGTACCATTTGAGGCCATTGACTGTCTGAATGGTGGGCCAACGCTGAGGACAATGCCGGAGAGAATATATTGGTAGCAAGAGACCAAAAATAGTGAGGTGTTCTGCGAATTCTTTATGCTGGTATCGTTGAACTTCAGTTTGGGTGGCTTATACCTGTTTAAGAATACTCAGTTAGCACCCATCCGACGGTACAATCATCGCTGGAAGCCATACCAATCTTGTTTTTGGACTGTTTCAAAGGTCACGAGCTGGACTAAGACACAGAGAACGATTTGGCCGAGGAGCGGTGTCAAAACTTTTCGGGAGACAAGGTTGGCAGTTGGGCGCTTCCGGCATAGGGTAGAGTAAGGCCCAATCCAGCCCACTGAATAGTTTGATTAGAGATTCATCCAGGTTAATAAGAGAGGCTGCTTACTGAAAATGGCAATAGGTAGGATAATGCAAAGGTCGATATAGAGGAACTACAGCAGTCAGTCAAGATCTGTAGGATGTAGGATATCTGACTCACCTGAAAGTCCCCTAAATTCGATGCTGAGGCGTATAGAAAGCTTACGGAGGTAAACTGAATTGCAGAATAGAGACTCATATACTTGAAGCAGCAGAAACTCGTTACCAGAGCCGCTCTTCCTTCCCTAGATAGTATGTTAGAAAAGGGCTTTTGCTGTGGGGAGGGCTAATCCCTACTTGATGAGCTTTGGGACGCAGGATATGTCGAATACCCTACTAGTAAATGGGGCAGCAACCGAAGCTTCGGCCTCGGATAATGAAATACCAACATCTGCCGCCTTTAGAGCACCGCAGTCATTCGCGCCGTCGCCACAGAATCCGCAATCATAGTCAAGGGACTGTAGCTTTTCAACCAGTTCATGTTTCTCATCTGGGGACATGCGAGCGAAAACTTGACCGTGGACAAGCATCTATCCAAGATTAGCACGCTGAGCTCAAGGCAGATGATAGCATAGGCCATACCTGATTCAGCATTGTTTCGGTCCCGTAATCCACGACCCACCGAAAGACGTCTCCAGAAACAGCAATAGAATAGGCTGACATATTGAAGTTGTGGTAAGGGACTGAGATATCTGCATCGACTGGGGGTAGAACCGGCTGTCAAGTGTTAGTATCAAGAGTATATCATCTCATCAGAATGACCTACTCTCAATGTGTTCTCGTCGAGCTGGAATTCGGGATTTTCAATATTCTCCCAGCGAAGGCGAGCCTGTGGATCAAAGGGATCTCCTACTTCGAATGAGCTTCTTGCAGGACTTGCATCCAGAAACGGAGTATTCACCTTCGACAAAATAGGGGACAAAGCAAGGGACGGAATCCTTAATGAACCCGGATTCACGTGCGACACTGACTGCTGTCAGGATGTTATCCCCTGTGCACATGATATTGCGAATCCCTGCTTGCTGTAGTTCAGCTATAACGCCCTTGGTTCTCGGTTTTAGTTTATTTTCAAACACGATGAAGCCAACGAAACCGAGTCCGGACTCTGCCTCTGCACGATCGATTCTAAGAGCCTCCTTCGGGCTGAGTTCAGGGACGCGTTTGGATGCACAGGCAATCACGCGGAATCCACGGTGGGTATAGTAATTCAGAAGCTCGTCGAATTCCGGCGGCACTTCAACGGTCAGCGAAGGAATTTACCCTGGCGAAAGGAACAACATACAAGTCTTTGGGTCACAAATTGCCTTTAGGGATTCCGGTGCACCTTTGACAAATATAGAAACCCCTGGATCACCAAACGATCGTACGACAACACTCGACCGTCGAAGCTGGGAAACAAATTCGAAATCTTTAAGGACGTCTAGTTCATTTGGGAAATACTGATGTCTTGTTAGTCGGCGTACAACGAAAAAGGACAAGAACACTTACATCTCCAGCCTCGCGGTCCCCTGGAGTGAATGTCGGTGGCGCTCGTGCTATAGATGGACGTAGATATTCGATTCCCTCGTCTAGTTCCGCAGCATTGTGGTTCCCTTCGTCATATGTCCAGTTGGTAAATTCGAACATTTTAACATCGAGCGGGTCTCCAATCAGTTCACCGTCGACAATCTTCAACGAGTGGCAGGTTGCCATTGTATAAAGAATTGTCGCATTAGCACGGTAGTCCACGGTAGGATCCCTGTCGTGCTGTGAATGGGGTAACATCGAGGAGGCATCGGTTAACAACTCGCTAAAACTGTTCCGAAAGTTAGCAGCGCAAGACACGACACCGCCTTCAATGTTAGATTGAGATGGGTGGAGGGTTACCTAAGTTCAGATTGATGAGCCAGTCTGACACCGAGTACGTCAAGCCCATCCTCCGTAAGGGTACCGGTTTTATCAAAACAGACAACATCAAGCTTCCCGGCGACATTGACTCTGATACAAGAAGTTAGAAAATTATTTAGACCAGTTCGAGAGCTTCTCCCACCTCTGAGGGCTGATGCAAAATATCTGCTGCTTTTTTAGCCTAGACAAGGCGAAGTTGGTTCCTATTGTTAGGGTCGCAGGCAGCGCTGGAGGAACGACAATGGTTATAAGATCAAGTGCGCGAACGATAATCGTATGCCATGAAATCTTTGAGCAATGTTAGACCTTGAGACAGTGTGAAGAGGGCGGTGGATGTTACCCCTAATCGAACAAAGTTCACAAACGATGCTATAAAGCCAACTCCGGCCACCATACCCATGACGGATATATATCGGAATGAATCTCGATAAAACTTGAACCCTGACGGCTTAGGGAAGAGCATGGAACGGACCAATGCACCTTTTGTCGTGTTAAAACCAGTCCGTACGACCATCGCTAACGCTGCAGCTTCATCCGACTCGGGATCTTGTGGCCGTCTAGCGCGAATTATCCGAGTTCCACAGAAGAGAAAATGCCTAGCGACGGTGGGCTGGACAGATGTTGCACTCAAATCAAGAAACGCTAATGTATCATTCCTTGTCGGCAATTTTGAAACCGGAACAGATTCCCCTATGTTGAGTTAGAAGGGACATTGTTTATGCTCTATAGAAACGGTACCTGTAAGCATGCTCTCATTGACAATGCAGTCTCCAGTTAACAAGAGGCAGTCACATGGGACTTGAGTGAGCGAAGGGTCCGAAACTTCATACACGTCTCCCGGAACAAGTTCTCGGGAAGGAATTGATGTCCCTAGTAAGCGTGGATTAATAACCGTCAATCTAGGGGTTCCATAGCCGCCGGCAGCACCTACAAAATCCGCTTCGGAGAACTCGAACATCGCATTCAAAATGCGACAACTCCCGTAATCGGTCCATAGTCTTAGAGTTGTTAGCATTGGCCTATACGTGGCGGAATGCATACTGACAGATTTCGTTTCAACAGTGGTTGCAACAATGCTGAATACCGAAATAAGAAAGATACATGCTGCGTAGTAATAGTATTCGTCCATTGACCAGAGGGTTAAGCTGGCAATTTGGAATATATAAAACGGGTGGAATGCCTAAAACTGTGAGAACTTGCTCAATGATTCGGGTAGCATGGACTTACCTCATCAACCATAATCTGGGGGATAGATTTTTGTTTGATATCAATGACATTCTGCCCAAACACCTGCTCACGACGATCCCGCTCGTCAGCATCTAAACCATATCTCAATGATTTAACACTGGTCCAGGCCGGGTCCTTCCATGAACCAGTTGCTAGAAACTTGTCGTCTAGTGGCTGGTAGCAGAATCGGATATAGCGATAATCAATGGATCTAAGATGCGGGAGTAATGGATCATTATCCTCGTCGAAATTCGGAATCTCCTTATGATAATCTCCGAATACGGTAGATAATGGCTGGCCATATGGCTCGCTCGCCACGGATTCAACGGTAAATTGTCCCCATTGATTCTAGCAAAGGCACTCGTCAGCTGGTGTCGATACTTTTACTGCTCGGTTCCTTACCTCAATTGCTACCCATTGGCACCGATATAGTGGCTCGGGGCGTCCAATAAGTTTAATTCGCCATCGCGGCATCCATCTAAAAAGCAGATATCCTAACCCGCAAGATAGAATACAGATCGCGATATATATCGGGTAGCCAATTAGGCCGGTCGAATAGCCGGTAATTACTGCCGTTAGATCTTCCGTTACAATGTATACCTTCTGGCTCACATTTTCGCCAGCCGGTCCTCGATACTCAGTGGAAGTCCGATGATGCCCAAGTAGAGGGTCCTCGACTGAAGTATGTGAACGCGAGCGCCGCATAAAACTGGAGCGCGGAGAGTGCATATCTATTTCACCGTCATCGACTTCCATGAATGCACCTTCGTCTTCCTCGTCGTCCACGACAGCTTCTTCGTCTGGCCAATCAGGGACCTGGTTGGTTTCTTCATAATAGGCGAAACTCATTGTAGAGCCGCGGCGCGACCGATGCACAAATGATGCAACACTTGACGGTATGCTTTCTGAAACGGGTCCGGCATAGGCCTGCACCGGCCGTCAATATTGGTTGAGCACTGAAATAAATCAGATCTTTTGCATACCTCGTCATGGGCCATTTCCACATCGGACACCACACTCAGACTCCTAAGAAAGGTCAGGTCCCATATATCAAATTTAGAACAGTAAAGCGCTTCGAGTAGGTGCATGAGCTGCAGTGGAGTTTCCTACCTGCTTCTGATTGAGCTGCCCCGTCGGAAGGCCGCACGCCGCGGTCCATCGTGGGCTGCAGGAGGGGAGTACTCTGGGTCGTCCATCGTGTGGGGACTGGAAAGACACCAGCTTCAAGCTACATTGAGGTAATACCATTCATCGCGTAAATACAGTTTTCTCTCTTTATTCTAGCGCTCAAAAGGACGAAGGCCATATAGATGAAGCTTCGTGCCAGCAACTCTTGATGGACTGACTCTTCAGTTCGCGGTCTTGGCGGGAGCTTTTATCTCCACATGACCGAAACTTAATCTTATCTTGATCGACCCGGAAGCGAACACCGCGAAGGACGTCAGAATGAGAAGAATTAAAAGAGGAGGAAGAATAATAATAATATACGATAGTTATTCTAAGAGGTTATCTAAGCATCACAAAATACAGATTACCAATGACACTGCTCGTGGCCTTCGTTTAGACCTCGCTCACAATGGCGGAACCCAGTACAAACTTGCTCTTCTCGTCATATATCAGGAAGATGAACGGCCGGTTGACGGTCATCACGATGGGCTTTGGCGTTCTTTTTACGCTTCTCCCAAAGCTTGCAGTCGTGACAGCAGCCATTTCTGTCCCTTCTTCGTTAACCTCAATGAATATATCGTGAGTGACCTGATCAATTTGGGCAGGCGAGTCGCCGAATATTGGCGCAAAACCAAGGGACCTGGTAAATGCTGCGCCGAGCCCCAGCTGGGAGAGGGCCCCTCCGAGGTCAAGTGTTAATTTTAGCGTAAAGCGAGGTAGCGATAGGCTGACATAGCGATTTGATAGGCTGTTGCTCGTGGAGGCGAAGCCGTCATTCTTCTTAAGAAGTGATCGAAGTGCCGACGGCGAATCCGAGTAGTGAGAAACTATATGGGCTAGGGCCTCGGGGCCGTGAGCTCTTGGTAGGATCACTGCAGCATTCCACTCTGGGGTATCTTTCAACGAGGGGTTCGGGGTATTAATATATGGGAGCACGCAGATTTCGGCGATATGATCTCCCCAGTAGAGCATGTAATCTGTCCGGTGCATCATATCACATCTTCCCGCTTTCGTTTCAAAAGGGTAAAAGGTTTCGGGATTTGTCAACAATTTTGGAAAGGGTTTCGCCCAGTTGGCCTTGAAATAGAGGCAAGTAACTAATATCAAAATGGATCTCGCTACCATCGCTTCCGAAACGGCGTTGTCTATTCTGCCGTTAGTTTGAACCGAGACCCAACCATTGATACTGTCTGCATCGACTATCGGAGCCAGGGTGGCATCAAATTGAGACTTTATGAGCTCTGCCCACTCAGCCCCGAGAGTGAGGGAGGGCTTATGCCAGGCTGAGCCTGCGCTGCTCAGCTTAACGTCTTGGGAGTCGCTCGACTTGCAATAAGCATCTAGGAGCCCAGTTTGTTCTATGGTTTCATGCAGCTCCGTGATATTGAACCCCAGGGTCTCGCTGAATGCTGCCAGAACTTTGGCCTGAGAGCCAGCTGCGGCCATCATAAGGCATTGATAAATATTAAGCGCGCAGAATGCGCTCGGTTTGCTAGCGGATTTTGTCGCAAGGTTCTGAAGCCGGAACCCGAATTGATTGACAGCATCTACGAATTTCGCAGAGGGTGCACTACCCTTTAGCTTCCTTTGAGCTGGCTTGGGCAAAGAGGTAATAATCCGTGGAACGGTAGAGGGGATTGAGGGCGTGGAGCTGCTAATCCCGACTTGCACGGGAATGAACGAGAACACAGATGCATCTGTAGGCGTCCTAATTTTCAAAAAAAGATGGCTCGCATCGTGAATCTGCAATTGCTCGCAGACTTCGCACTGTCCAGCTCAAGATGATAAAACCAAGTCAGCCATCGGTTCGTGCCGCAAATAGGGGTACCGGACGGGTCAGAGGTGAACCCGCTTACAAGGTCAAAGTCATCACAGTTTATGCATTTATACCGCGGCCCTCGAATAGGAACTTGTTCACAGTTATCACATTGGACGCCTTGATGCTCGACTGGTTTAGTCCGTCGATGGAATGCCATTGGTGACGTCAACGCGCAAACAGAAGTGTCGTTCGCGGGGTTTATCGAGGTGTCGACGACGAGGAGAGTATAGATTGCGGAGCTGAGGAGGGAGTGTTAACTAGCGCACCATCCGCACTCTCAGTGGATCTGTTCATCTGTTGGTTCATGGATGTATGAGGCTGGCGTTCGACAGCAAAATGGACGGGAGGGGTGGTGGTTGAAGTTCTGGAGCCTCGCTGTCATGATCCTCAGGAGGTTGTCAGGACCAATCTTTATGTATTACAGCTTCGAGCAAGGCTCCAGCAACACAGCAGTAGGCACCCATTGCGCCGCCTCATAATGATGCGGTTGAATTCTCGGTACAATTCAGCATCGACTGCAAAGTTCAAACCTCTCATTTACCCGCCAATCCGTGAGCTGGAGAGCCTGACAGTGTTTGTCAAGCCATGGGAAGAAGGGGCGTAAGTTTGGTATTGACCGTAACGGTGGGGTAAAATTCTGGATGCCAAGCCCTCCCACTAGCGCTCCCACCAGATGATAAGTAAGCCTGCCAGGAAAGAAAATCAACGAGAAAGAAAACGCGCCTCTTCGTCTCCCTCCACCTCCATCCTCCAACCCTCGTTCCACCAGCTCCCACTTCACGCCCCTACGTTTGTTGTTGTCTGCCTGCAAAGATGTCGGAACCCATCAGGAGCCGTAAGCCCGACGTGGCTGCTCCGTAAGTGCCCTCATTTCCTGAGTTAGATGTCCGAAGGGAGAGCTTGAAATCATGTCCTGACCGCCTTCACTTGCCAACAGAACTCCCCAGAACACCCCAGCCAACAACGCTCCCATCTCCTCTCATGCCCAGCAGCCCGGCGTGGCTAGCATCAAAGAAGGTAGAATTTTCTGGCATGGCTTGTTCGCTGTCATTTTCCAGCTACTAACATACACCCAGAGGACCTTGATCGAGTCGCCGCCGCCTCGATTTTCGCGCAAAATCCTCAGCTTGTTTCTATGATCCAAGGAAAGCTGGGCACTCTTATTGGGCGCTCTTCCGGCTATATCGAATCTCTTCCTGCGTCCGTTCGTCGCCGAGTTGCCGGCCTCAAAGGAATCCAGCAAGATCATGCAAAACTAGAGGCTCAGTTCCAGGAAGAAGTGCTTGAGCTTGAAAAGAAATATTTCGCCAAGTTTACCCCTCTTTATGAGAAGCGTGCTACGATCGTTAATGGAAAGGCCGAGCCCACCGAGCAAGAGGTGCAAGCAGGAAAACAGGGTGAAGATGAAGACGAGAAGACCGAAGGAAAGGAAGAGACCGCTGAGGAGACATCTGTTGCCGGTATTCCAGAGTTCTGGCTGTCAGCCATGAAGAACCAGATTTCATTGGCCGAGATGATCACCGATAGAGATGAGGAAGCACTCAAGAACCTAACCGATATCCGCATGGAGTACTTGGACCGCCCGGGATTCCGTCTTATTTTCGAGTTCGCTGAGAACGAATTCTTCACCAACAAGACGATCTCCAAGACTTACTTCTATCAAGAAGAGAGTGGCTATGGCGGCGATTTCATCTATGATCATGCAGAAGGCGAGAAAATCGAGTGGAAAGACGGCAAGGATCTCACCGTCCGGATAGAGAGCAAGAAGCAGCGCAACAAGAGTAAGGGAGACCTTTGATCTGCCGCGAAACTTTTATATACTAACAGATAAACCTAGACACCAAACAAACTCGAGTTGTCAAGGTCACCGTCCCCACTGAATCCTTCTTCAACTTTTTCTCGCCCCCGAAGGCCCCGCGTGACGATGATGAGGAAGTCGCCGACGATATCGAAGAGCGTTTGGAGCTTGATTACCAGTTGGGTGAAGATATCAAGGAGAAGCTCATTCCACGAGCTGTTGATTGGTTTACAGGAGAGGCAATTCAATACGAAGAATTTGACGAGCAGATGGACGACGAATTCGACGATGATGACGATGAGGATGACGACGACGACTCTGACCACAGATCTGACGGAGACCTCGATGATGAGACTGATGATGAGGTATAACTCCCTCCCCCCATAACTATAAACTGGCCTCTCTGCTAAACTTCCAACGCAGGACGATGGATCGAAACCTAAGAAGGAGGCGGCCGAGTGCAAGCAGAGCTAAAAAAGAGGCCACCGCAGCTCTTCACCAGTTGGGCTTTTACCAACCCTCTTGCTTGTGCACCTAACTCTCGACCCCTTTGCTTCGACCTCCTGTTTGCTCGTTCATTTCCACCACCTGATCTTAATTATTCGCAAAGTTAAAGCCTGTAATCCAAAACCCCCTCTACCGCTATTAATCTTATCACCATCCTTTTTGACATATGACACGGACAGGATGGGACAATCACCCGAGCTCAGTAAGGCATGTTAAATGCACTTGCCTTAGAATCAGTTTCCCCTTTTCTGTGAACATGGGCTGCCCTATCTGTGGCGTGCGGCGTGGTTAGCTAGAAATTGCTTGTGTTTAAATGTTTACATATTTGTTTCCTAGTTCATTCAAAGTCAGTCCAGCTTAGAAAGTCCTATTCAACTTTCAAATGGCGTAAAAGTTTCGTCTCCCTCTTCAGCCTCTCCTCTGTATCTGAAACTCGCTCAGGGACGCGCCAGCGCCCAACAAATGTCGGATCACGTGATTCGCTATGCCAAGTCATCCGCTCCCAGCAAAGCAGCCAGCAATCACAAGGAGTTCGTTGTTTCAGGGGGATCTTATAAGGCTCGCTTGCTTTCCTGGCGGCCTTTCAAACAAAAATCATATCTATCGCCTTTCGAGACTGAACCTGAGAGCCAGAATTGTCTCATTCTCCTGTCATTCAATCCAGCTCCTTACCGAGCTATTCGGGAGGTTGCAGGAGGTACATATTCTTTGGCGGTGATTGGACTTCTCCGGATTCTCTCACGCGGCATCGACGTTCACTTTTCTTCGTGATTAAATTACTTTATCGTTTTATACTCTAATGCAGACGTCGAACTCGAATCACGGCCTTACGATCGTTAATCTTACGCAGAATCGTCGATCCCCATACCTCGTTGACGGATATAGATAGGAACCGCCGTGGGCTTGGTTCAGAAATATGGCGCACAGCTTTGACGTCGGTACTCGGGCATGGCAGCCTGACCCGACAGAGGGATGGGTAGCATCCGAGGTTACAGAGAAGGTGGTTGAGGATGGGAAGGTGAAGTTGGTATTTGCGCTGGAAAATGGAGAGGTATGATAGTTCGTGTATGTGCTCTACGATGGACCGGTCACTGACACCAATACACAGACAAAAACGATTCAGACTACCGAGGCGGAGCTACACGAGGGTACCGGTGACAGTCTACCGCCCCTTATGAACCCGGCAATGCTAGAGGCGAGCGAGGATTTGACAAATCTATCACATTTAAACGAACCAGCGGGTGCGTCTTAATCACTATCGAGCATAACATGGAAGGGCTGTGACTGATAAGCTCCCAGTGCTCCAAGCGATTAAGCTGCGCTATCACCAGAAGGAAATATACACATACAGTGGCATCGTGCTGATCGCAACCAACCCTTTCGCTCGAGTCGACTCCCTCTACGTACCGCAGATGGTTCAGGTTTATGCCGGAAAACAAAGGGCTTCTCAGGCACCGCATTTGTTTGCCATTGCCGAAGAAGCATTTGCGTAAGCATCCCCTTCAGCAAACAACGAGAGGAGATGCGCTGCTGACCCGTTTGCGCTCAGTGATATGTTGAGAGATGCGAGTAATCAGACCATCGTTGTCTCTGGAGAGTCTGGTGCCGGAAAGACAGTGAGCGCCAAATATATCATGCGCTATTTTGCAACCCGGGGAACACCAGAGCAACCAGGAGCGTATGTTAGCGGGAAAGCAGATTCGATCAGTGAGACAGAAGAGCAGATTTTGGCAACAAATCCAGTCATGGAAGCATTCGGTAACGCGAAAACGACACGAAACGACAACTCATCACGATTCGGTAAATATATTGAAATCATGTTTGATTCGAACACAAACATTATTGGGGCGAAGATTAGAACATACCTTTTAGAACGATCGAGGCTGGTCTTCCAACCGTTGAAGGAGCGGAATTATCACATCTTCTACCAGCTTGCAGCCGGAGCAACGGATGCGGAGCGCCAGGAGTTGAACCTCTTGCCGATTGAGGAATTTGACTACTTAAACCAAGGAGGTACTCCGATAATCGACGGCGTTGACGATAAAGCCGAATTCGAAGCCACGAAGAAATCTCTCACCACTATCGGTGTGCCTCACGAAACACAGACGGATATCTTCCGGATCCTAGCAGCCCTTTTACATCTAGGAAATGTGAAGATTACCGCTACTCGAACTGAGTCATCTCTAAGTTCTTCGGAACCTTCTGTGGTACGAGCATGCGAGATGCTCGGGATCGACGCACAGGAGTTTGCACGCTGGATAGTGAAAAAGCAGCTAATCACCAGGGGAGAGAAGATTACCTCTAATTTGACCCAGCAACAGGCCATCGTGGTACGAGATTCTGTCGCAAAATTCATATATTCCAGCCTGTTCGATTGGCTCGTTGAGACCATCAATCGCAGTTTGGCTACCGATGATGTTTTAAGCCGGGTGAAATCCTTTATTGGTGTCTTGGATATTTACGGCTTTGAGCATTTTGCGAAGAACTCGTTCGAACAGTTCTGTATCAATTATGCGAACGAGAAATTGCAGCAAGAATTCAATCAACATGTCTTCAAGCTCGAGCAGGAAGAGTATGTCAGGGAGCAGATCGACTGGACCTTTATCGACTTCTCAGACAACCAGCCGTGCATTGACTTGATCGAAGGAAAGCTTGGAATCCTGTCTTTATTGGATGAAGAGTCCCGGCTACCTATGGGATCCGACGACCAATTCGTTACAAAGTTACACCACAATTTTGCCGCTGATAAGCAGAAATTCTACAAGAAGCCCCGATTCGGCAAGTCTGCCTTCACTGTTTGTCACTATGCTATCGATGTCACCTATGAGTCCGACGGGTTTATTGAAAAGAACCGAGACACCGTGCCCGACGAGCACATGGAAATTCTTCGCAAGTCTTCCAACCACTTTGTGCGAGCAGTCCTAGAAGCTGCTTCTGCTGTTCGCGAAAAGGACTCCGCATCAGTTTCCTCGCGTGCGGTGGCTGCTCCTGGAAGGAAAATAGGCGTGGCTGTTAACCGAAAACCTACGCTTGGAGGAATATTTAAATCCTCCCTGATTGAGCTCATGAACACGATCAATTCGACCGACGTCCATTATATTAGGTGTATAAAGCCGAATGAGGGGAAAGAAGCTTGGAAATTTGAAGGGCCTATGGTGCTTAGCCAACTGAGAGCTTGCGGTGTCCTTGAGACTGTCCGGATCAGCTGTGCAGGTTATCCAACTCGCTGGACCTATGAAGAATTCGCCCTTCGATATTACATGCTCTGCCATTCATCACAATGGACGACTGAGATCCGTGATATGGGCCATGCCATCCTCAGCAAAGCGCTTGGTGATACCAATCAGAAGCAGGATAAGTACCAGCTTGGGTTAACAAAAATCTTCTTCCGAGCGGGTATGCTTGCATTCTTGGAAAATCTGCGGACATCCAGATTGAATGAATGTGCGATAATGATACAGAAGAACCTCAAGTGCAAATATTATCGGCGGAGGTATCTTGAGGCGCGCGAATCGATCCTTGAGACCCAGAGTTTGATCAGGGCTTTCCTTGCTCGTCGCCATGCTGAGGAGATTCGTCAAATCAAGGCTGCTACAACCATCCAAAGGGTATGGAAGGGTCAGAAGGAGAGAAAGAAGTACCACGCAATCCGAAACAATGTCATTCTGTTCGAGTCCGTCGCAAAGGGATACCTGTGCCGGAGGAATATTATGGACACCATTCTTGGAAATGCAGCCAAGATCATTCAGCGGGCATTCCGATCGTGGCGGCAACTTCGCGCCTGGAGACAATACCGCAGGAAAGTCGTCATTGTCCAGAACTTATGGCGGGGTAGGGCTGCAAGACGCACCTACAAGACACTTCGTGAAGAGGCGAGAGATCTCAAGCAAATCTCCTACAAGTTGGAAAACAAAGTTGTTGAGCTCACACAGGCTCTTGGTTCACTAAAACAGCAGAACAAGGCGTTGGTGTCGCAGGTTGAAAACTATGAGAGCCAGCTCAAATCATGGAGGACTCGGCACAAGGACCTGGAGGCTCGCTCGCGGGAATTACAAGCTGAGGCGAATCAAGCGGGAATTACTGCTGCCCGCCTTGCTGCTCTGGAAGAGGAGATGGCTAAGTTACAGCAGAACCACACCGATGCATTGGCCTCTATTAAACGTCTACAAGAAGAAGAGCGAGTGACAACAGAATCCCTTCGCACAGCGACCTCCGAACTCGAGCAAGTGAGACAAGCCAACACCGAACAGGAAACAGAGAAAGCCTCTCTTCGTCAGCAAATTGCGGAACTCCAGGACGAACTCGAGTATGCCAGGAGGTCCATGCCTGTTAATGGTGTCAACGGAGAGCAACAGAATGGACCCGTCGCCCCGCCTGCCCTCTCTGGTTTGATCAATCTAGTTTCATCCAAGAAGCCGAAGCCGAAGAGACGCAGCGCAGGAGCCGAAAAGATTGAGACGGATAGATTTAGTGCCGCCTTTAATCCCCGCCCTGTCTCCATGGCTGTTCCGAGCGGTGGCGCTGCTCGTTCGCACCTATCAGGCTTGTCAGGGTCTACATTCGCTCCTGGAATCGATTCTGTGGAAGTCGAGCTTGAGAATCTGCTTTCCGAAGAGGAGGAACTTAACGAAGAAGTTACCATGGGCCTTATTCGCAATCTCAAAATACCACTGCCTAGCTCCAATCCTCCGCCCACCGACAAGGAGGTCTTGTTCCCGGCGTACCTCATCAACCTGGTCACCTCCGAAATGTGGAATAACGGCTTTGTGAAAGAGTCTGAACGGTTCCTTGCAAACGTCATGCAGTCGATTCAGCAAGAAGTTATGCACGAGGGCGAAGATGCAATTAATCCAGGAGCATTTTGGCTTTCCAACGTCCACGAAATGCTCTCTTTCGTTTTCCTGGCAGAAGATTGGTACGAAGCCCAAAAGACAGATAATTTCGAGTATGATCGCCTTTTGGAAATCGTCAAGCATGATTTGGAAAGCTTGGAATTCAATATCTATCATACTTGGATGAAAGTTCTGAAGAAGAAACTGTACAAGATGATTGTTCCTGCAATTATCGAGTCCCAGTCTCTTCCTGGCTTCGTTACTAGCGAAACCAACCGCTTCCTTGGAAAACTTCTTCCATCGACCAACAGCCCTGCTTACAGCATGGATAATCTCCTCAGCCTTCTGAACAGCGTCTATAAGGCTATGAAAGCCTACTATCTTGAGGACTCGATTATCGCCCAGACCGTGACCGAGCTTCTACGTCTCGTTGGTGTAACGGCTTTCAATGATCTGCTCATGAGACGTAACTTCTTGTCCTGGAAGCGCGGTCTCCAGATCAACTACAACATTACGCGGATTGAAGAATGGTGCAAGAGCCATGATATGCCAGAAGGGACTCTACAGCTTGAGCATTTGATGGTAAGTAGCTCCAACTTTGGCTTACCTAGAGCGATTGGTTACTGATATCCTTATTAGCAAGCCACAAAGCTTCTTCAGCTTAAGAAAGCTACCCTGAATGATATTGAGATCATTCAGGATATCTGCTGGATGTAAGTGTTCTATCTCCCTCCTATCAGAATCCTCCTAACATTCAATCGTTAGGCTCTCACCGAATCAAATCCAGAAGCTCCTGAACCAGTACCTTGTCGCCGACTACGAACAGCCAATCAACGGTGAGATTATGAAGGCCGTTGCCTCCCGCGTCACCGAAAAGAGCGACGTACTCCTCTTGACGGCGGTCGACATGGAGGATAGCGGTCCATACGAGATCGCTGAGCCGCGAGTTATCACAGCCCTGGAGACATATACCCCATCATGTAAGTCTTAACTCTATTTCTCCGACGTCAAATCTCGCCTGTAGCTAACTATGATCTAGGGCTGCAAACACCGCGCCTAAAGCGCCTTGCTGAGATTGTCTCTGCACAAGCAATGGCGCAGCAAGATAGGCTAGATATGGCGGAAGGTGAAGAACCCACCGCAGAATTGTCATAGAGACTCGATGTTGTTCACTGTCCGCTCCGCTGTTCTAATTCCCCCCCGAAAGAGTGTTCCCCCGCCATGATTTCGCGCTTGTTCCTGTCATCTAGGCGCAATGTATGAAACTCTAGTTGTACGGGCTACTGGCTCAAGCCCTTGGTTTATGCGCTTCCGAAAGATCTCTGTTTCATGTCAAGATAGCATGTTTTTGTTCAATCTTTTGTTTTCTTTCGTCAATTTACCCCTGTCTATATCAGAACTTTGTCGATCAGCTCACGCCTGTTCTCGGTCTCGTTTCCCCGAGATCCATTTCATGTCTTTATTTTGGCGGCTTTTTGGACGCTGTTTCAGAGCTGGGGCTTTCCTGCTCACGTTTTTAGACCATTTATATTCTCTTCATTTTTTCTCTTGTATTATAATTTCCTGCTTGTATTTCCTCCCCGACTTCGCCTGTGGGTTTAAAGCCAATGTAGCCGATGTCGATGTCGATGATATAGGGGTCTCCCATCGCTGTGAGGTATCTCCTCTGGTCTGCTGAGGAGACCCTGTACATTCCCCTCTTCCTTTGCCTTTCTTGATGCTCGTGGTTTGGAATAGTCTGTTCAAGCTGGACTTTTCCATTCTAGAGACTTGGTGAGGCGTCCAAAAGTGTTTTGTCCGCGGGGTTAGAACCAGCAAGGTTGTAATTATGTTGATTGATTGAATGATGAAGAATCAAAAAAAAGAAGAGACTCCAGAGACATAAGAAATAGAAAGGAAATAAATAGTCCCTCGTTGTCTTTTCCGTTGCCTTGATGTATGTATGCTGTTTTCGGCTTTATAAACTTTTCTTACCTTTCGACCCCACAGCACACTTCTTCAACCACAGCCGCAGGCATCGAAGTATTACTCATTCGTCCTTTCAGAGCATTCCCTTCGCCTGTACATCCAATTCAAGACAAATAATAACAATGAAAACAATCAACTTCATCACCGGCAACAAGAACAAACTCGCCGAAGTCCAGGCGATTATCGGCGGTGTCATCGACGTGCAGAACCGGGCGGTGGATGTCCCCGAGCTCCAGGGAAGTATAGAAGAAATTGCGATTGAGAAGTGTCGACATGCTGCGACGGCGGTATGTTTGAATCTCCCTGCTCGAAAAGATGGATTTGCGTTGTTCTTCTCATTGCGGCTTTATTTCTGGTGATATCTGCGCTACATATTAACTGTTGAGGGCAGGTAAATGGCCCAGCACTGACGGAGGATACTGCTTTGGAATTTAACGCATTAAACGGTTTACCGGGGCCATATATGTAAGTCCTTGGTTGTACATGTCGACGCTGTCTACTCTACTTATAATAATACAATGTATTGTGACTAACGGGCTCGTCTAGTAAGTGGTTCCTTGAAAAACTCGACCATGATGGCTTGAACAAGATGCTCGCTGGCTATGAGGATAAATCCGCAGTAGCTGTGTGCACGTTTGCCTTCTCACCAGGTCCAGGCGAAGAACCGATTCTGTTTCAGGGCAGGACAGAGGTATTTGCATGGATCCACATCTCAACATTTCCTTACTAGGAGGACGCGGTTTTAACGTCATCTCACAGGGCAAGATTGTCCCGGCAAGGGGTCCATCGAAATTCGGTAAGGGGAGTGCCGCTTGAACTGTCCGGGGCATTGCTAACACGAGGAATGCAGGGTGGGATCCGGTCTTCGAATATCAGGGCACGACGTATGCGGAAATGGATCCAAAGGAGAAGGTAAGTCGACCCGCACTCGGCGGCATATCCATTCGTATGCCCCTCCCTGTCTAGTTTTCTTGCTAACCATCTCGAATCAGAATAAGGTTTCCCACCGCTATAAGGCGTTGTTGAAGCTAAAGCAGTGGATCGAAGAGCAGCAGCAGTCGTAAAAGGGCGCTGGAGTCGTTCGTCATGAACGCTCTCTTTTGCGGTGTCGGAAATAGCTTGGAATTTACCCAGGTCATTCATCCAGCTGTTGCCGCATTCGACTGTTTCCAGGCATCAAGCCATGCCACAATCCGCTCGCAATTGCTCTCTATCTGGTCATCAGTCTCGCTATTGAGCTCGACAACAATCTCCTCGTCATATGCCTGCCTGGCCTCGTCGAGAAGCACTTCGAAGATTTCCGCGTCCAGGTTCTCTTGTAATTTAGCTTCGTCGTAGCCTCTTTAAAAAAGTAAAATGGGAAGGTTAGCGAAAAAGGGATTCTTCTTCGTCGAAGTTCAGGGGGCTATAGGGCAATTGCTTACCTCCCCGAAAGACGATCGTATAAAACGGACGTAGACGGACACCGCAGCACGACGACGAGATCAATCCACGACTTTGGGAACAAATCACACGCGTGCCAGTCAATCAAGTACCCCCCTTGTTCAACTTCACTCTCAATCTCATCTAGCAACTGACCATCGAACAAAATCAGCAATCAAAACCAGTGGCATAAAGCGCAGAGTGAAACTTGAAAGAACAGGATATCCACCACACACCTTATCCTCATCAACAATATGACTCTTCAACTTTTCATCATATCCATCATAACAGCCCCTTTCCTTCGCGACATTATTGATTGAAAGGTGCTTCAGCCCCGTATCCTGCGCCAGCTGCTCGCAATGTACCGTTTTGCCAACGCCCGGGGTGCCGGTTATGATTATATTGGGTAGATTTCTCGCCATCTCCGGTGTTTTGTTCCGTCTTCCGTTTTCTGTTTTCTTCGGTTGGTAAGGTTGTTCGTCTGGTTGTCGCGATAGGGAGGGGTCGCGGATTGTGCTTTTTGCGGCGGATCGGATGGAGAGTTGGAACGGGGAATTCGTTCGTTTACCGGGAATGCTGGTTCGATTATCTTGAGTAACTGAAAGCGGCAGTGGATTCTGATCCCGAAATATTATTTCCCGGCGTTGTGAACTCTTCTTCGCGCGCGTTTGAAAGAGAGGAAATTTTTTGATGTCATGTGGGGTGGTTTGGACTGGGCGCAGTTATAGCGACAATATATGCTACACCTTTATAAAGTAGTCCTATAAGGATATTTACATCTTTTCCATGAACGTGCATCACGCATTCAATTGTCTTAACAACTCAGTTGGGAATGAAATAAATCTAGAGCAATATTAAGAATCAATCCAGAAAATTTAGCTGCCGAAACTGTTCCACGTTGTCCCGAGTCACACCATCCCTTTAAGCCGGTGTTTGCAGGACTAATTAGCTTTAAATTGAACCTCTGTTGCAAAACCACCATCAGATTCTCCCAGGGAAGGGAGTGAGAAACGGTTGTAAGCCACAGTGTAAGAAAGACGCATTCTCTTCCAAGGTGCCAATGCCTAGAAACGCTATCGCCAAAAACCGAACCGTAAGATATGCGAGACCCAATGCCAATATGCAGCCAAAACTTCCGCTCGTTCTATACCTTTGCAAAAAGCCATCTAAATACCCCTTGGACGCGAGAGCCTACAAATTCGTTAGCATCATTACGCGCTTAGAAGACCAGTCCACATACTTGAGAAGTTCAAACTCGTCGTAGCGGCCTAGGTACGCGCCACATCTTCGGTATGCCCTCAATATTCGTGACGGGTTGGGTGAATCTACCCTTGTCCCTACTAACCGGGCCGCAGCCGGTGATGTCTTGAACATCGGATCAAACACGAGTAGATTAACCGTTCCGTTTTTGCGAATCTCAAGCCCGATGATTGTTAAAGAGTGCCCTGGGGTCGTTAGTCAGCCAATTGAATGCATGGCAGATAGGGTAAGATACCTGAATGCTGTAGATATATTGGTGGTAGTTGCGTTTGGGCTATCTTTCCGTCGCTATGCTCGGTCCCCTGTAGGAAGTAGTCGGTAACTGTTTGGCATAGTAGATCTTCTGCATCCTGTTCCTTCGTGCTATTGATCGCTACTGGTTGGCATCTGATATGATGTTAGCCGAGCCTTTATCCTTATTATATCAGGGGGACTTACTCAATTCCTAGGCTCTGGAAAAGAGCTTGAGCCTGAATATTTCGTATGTTAGCTACTGCAAAATACGAATATTAAGAAACGTGGCATACTTCTGATGTCCCAATATACTTCCTCGTCCCTTTAATACCACCGGTCTCAATTCTCCCATTAGGGTTGAACCCCATATCCCATGCCTGCTCTATCATATCCTGCAATCTTAGAATCGACGGTAGCCTGCCAGGAAAATGATCACATCCCAAGGCGCCAGAATCTTTAATATAAGACACAAGCATTTGAATATTCCTGTATCCGCAAAACCCGCCTTCCTTCGGCATTTTGAAGACATGCCTCACATTTGGATTGCAGAAAAAGGCCCGCTCAACGGACGTGTCCTGGGCAGCCAGTTGAGCTAATACGGGAATCAAACCCTGCGTCTCGTTCTCCACAATCTCGACGCATGCCAGGGTGCCATCTGACTGGATCTTATTCTCCCGGGTCACTTTTGCCCCTTCTTCTAGCATGTTGCGCAGCCAGGCTGGCATCTGCTTCTCATGAGCGTGTGGCCCCAGCTCAGCTTTCTATTTTCGCAGTTAGCGAGTGCAACCAATACTATAAAGTTCAAAGCATAGGGTAACATAATCATACTCCAAGTTGCCCGGAATAGCCAGCCTTCTGCTTCACAGTCTTCGCCTTCTTCTGCAAAGATCTAGGCTGCACCTTCGAATCACGCATAACCCCCTTGCGAGAACGATCCCCGGTTCGAAGATTCTTCGTAAACTTTGCAGGAATACCGGCATCTATATCGTCGTCGTCATCGATGAAATCTAGCCCATCATCGGCAGGGGAAGAATCACTATATTCCAGCTCGTTCTTTAGATAGTGCGGAATCGAGACTTCTTCCATCGCCATTCCCTCCGCTGCATGAAGGTCTAGATGGCTGGCGAGCTCGGCGATCGTGATGGCCTCGCCACAGCCGGTAGGGCAGTCGACATAAGCAGTCGGATCCAGATGCACTTCATCCCCCATGAGGCCCATAGGACTTGATGTTGGAGTGTCATTTTCCTGCATATGAGCCGCCAGGGCAGCATCTTGATCTTCGTCGACTGCTATGAAGGGTGAGAATCCATCTTCTGGATGACAGAGCTCCACATGCTGTGCCAAGAAATAACTATCAGAGTCTGTGAACTCGCAAAATGGACAGGAAAGAATATCTGATCCATTCATTGCTGTGGCGGGCTCTGTTGTTCTTGTTCCATTCCAAGTGCCAAGACTCAGTTAGCAGATTCTGTTGAGCCAGTGAGGATATGACTAAGAGTGTGAACTGAAGAAACTCCTCTGCTCTGCTAAATGCAGTCTGAAAAGGAATAGCAGCAGAACGCAATTGAAAAATATGTGTATGGAGTCAGATAGTTGTTTGCTGAGTTTGGTGCTGGTGCTGCTTTTGTTTTCTGGTGTAGAAATTTGCCTTGTGGTACTTTCCTTGAAGCACCTCCCACAAATTGAACCAGAATATCATTTATTTAACCCAGAGTGCAGTGAAAGACAGGCGTAATGTTGTTCAGATGAGTTAACAACCTGTGAATGAAAGAATTCCTCAATGACTCCACCAAAAGAACATCTCTATACAACATGGTTATGGCCAACTCCATTTAATGTTCATCACAATTGAATAAAAACATTTTGATGGATTAAGAGACTACTTTCTCTGCAGATATTGAATTTGAATTAAGATCTTTTGCACCCAGTCTAAGTCAGATGGAACATTGGGCAAGTTAAGAGGGATATAAGTAGAAAAGATGGTGGTAGGGGCGGCATGGCATTGGGCAGGTCTTCGGGCCAGAGAAAGGCACGACCAGCCATCACCACAGGCGAGAGCATCGACCCGTTGTTGTCAATGGAAGATCTCATCAGTCGACTACTCGTGCAGGATCTATCAAGCGATTCAGGGAACCGGTAACCCAAGGCCTAATTGCTCAAAGGAAGTAGTGACAATAATCCCGAGTTCTTACCTGCTCAGTAATTGGATCGTGGAGTAAGTCGCATAGCGGATGCTGCACTCCTAGAAGTCTCTGAGAAGCCAGCAAGCCCGGCTGCTAAGTAGGGACTGAAATGGATGTCTGTGTTTAGAACTCATGCCGAAAATCCTGGACTGATATCTGAAGGGAAACGGGCATCGGCTGCCGGTGCGGGACCGATGTTCCTCCGGCCCGATGGTTAGCGCTCCGTCGTTTAGAGATCATCAATCCCTTCCAAGCCCGAGATTCAATTGCGGGACTTGCCCTCCACCCAAGGATTTGGTTCGCATACAGCAGCGGCATCTTGTGCGCAAAACAGGCAGGTTTAAGACGCAACCAACCCGATCCAGCTATTCTTGCCGATAATACGCCTTAAGACAAATGGCAAGGCAAGCGGATGGCCCCTCTCGTGCAAGAGAACAGGCAGGGACCCGCTGGGACTGCCCGCATCGCACCTTCATGCGAATTGCTCCGGGCGCTTTTTGACCATACATATCCTTGGACAGCGATAGAAAGTCAACAGGGATCAGCTCGTAAGCTGTCGTAGGGCGCTTTTCATGTGGGTTCGTCGATCTCTTAGCTTCAAAATGCGGAGCTCTTCCGCTGACAAATGTCACCAGCATCTCTTGGCGTTATTCTGAATTTGGGCCCTGAATCTCGCAACATTGGGATTGTTCGCCATATATATAAGAGATCATGGCGCATCGTAGATTGGTTCATCAAGAAGAAATCATCTCTTATCCCCTCCATTATGGCGCAAAGTACCCTCCAGAAACCCTTCCAGAAGGGGCCACTGAAGCTTTCACATCGTGTAGTTCTTGCCCCAATGACTCGAATGCGTGCTAGCGATTCGACTGGAGTTCCGAGTCCATGGGCGGAGACGTATTACGCTGAGCGTACGTCGCCTGGATCGTTATTAATAACAGAGGCCACCGTTATCCATCCGCGAGGCAAAGGATTCCCCAAGACGCCGGGTATCTGGACGCTGGAGCAAGCTACTGCATGGAAAAGAATAACAGAATACTGCATGGAAAAGAATAACAGACGCTGTGCACGCACGCGGAGGGACAATCTTCGTGCAGCTCTGGCATGTTGGTCGCGTATCGGTCCCTTCACAGACTGGCGGATTCCCACCATTAAGCGCGAGCACACAGCCGTTGGCTGGGGAGCATCTATTGTTAGGAGATGATAATGCGACAGAGCCATACGTACCGTCACAAGCGATGTCAATCAAGGACATTGAAGACGTGGTGAGCCAGTTTGCGCATGCCGCACGTTTGGCTGTTGAAACCGCGGGCTTCGACGGTGTTGAGATCCACGGCACCAATGGTTATCTCCTGGACACCTTCATCCACGATAATATCAACACGCGTACGGACGAGTACGGTGGTTCAATCGAAAATAAGTTACGATTCCCTCTTGCGGTAGTTGATGCGATTGTTACGGCTATCGGGAAAGACAGAACCGCAATTCGCGTCGCACCCTATCACGTTTTGCAAGAGACTCGGGATAGCAACCGAGTTGCAACATTCACGGAGTTCTGCGCGCAGCTCGAGGAAAGGCATCTCGCATATGTGCATTTGATCGAGCCCCGCTATGACTTACTGAGTCAGGAGGGGGCGTTCTCGGGTGACATTGACCGCGACGAATCGGTCAGGTTGGCTGAGACCGCATCCCTCTGGCCGTTCCGCCGCCTGTTGAAAACGACCACTGTTGTTGGGGCCGGAGGGTATGACGCAGAGTCCGCCAGCCAGGCCATCGACGAAGGTGAGTACCATGTCCTTCCGCTCTGAAGTAGTTGGCTGACCACGAGTAATAGGCCGTATTGACCTCGCAGCCTTTGGACGCCATTTCACATCCAACCCTGATCTTCCGGAGCGACTGTTCAACGGGTATCCCCTGACCAAATACTACCGACCAACGTTCTACACGGGAGGGAAGGAAGGATATCTGGGATGGTCAGCATGGACGAAGGGAGAATTGCCAAATTAGGCGTCAAAAACTGTCATGTAATTCTCCAACAAAATCAATTGAATATTGCTCAACATGCGCTGTCATCTTGTGTTTGTCGTGTGTCTGTTTATGTCTTGTTGTCGACGATGTCGTCGTTCTGGCTGAGGTATAGGGGCTGACTAAGTATTTACTGACTAGGCCACTTCAGGCTAGCGGCTATTGCGTGCTCTGGCCGGCAAAACTTCCCGCTTTCGGTTGATCCGCGAAATTTTGGCAGGCCGGAAGTCTAAATGCGGGAGAAAGGACCGGAAACCCAGATAATTGACGATTTGACTCACGGAACAGTTTCTTCCTTCAGGCATCTTCAACATTTATTTTTTATTCAATGGTTCAGACTGGTAGGCGCTTCGAGAGCCAGAGCGCGATCCAGTAATACACTCCTTTCTATACTCTTTTCTTCTGGAAGAAATCTCTTGTGCGAAATCAGCGGGGGATTACGCTGGTCTTTTCAGCTTCCCTAGCTGGAACCCCCCTTTGACACTGTGGGCTGCCACAACGACGATGAGCGAGTATTCTCTGCCTAATGGACACTGCAATGGTGGCCAGTTGACTCCTCTATCAAATGGCATTTCCGGGCCTCCTTCACCTCCCTCCGACTGGATTGTACAGAAGTTTGGGGGGACCAGTGTGGGGAAGTTCGCCCTGGAAATAGTCGACAAAGTCGTCCGGTAATTACTCCCCGGAGCCTTTCTTTATGTTTGTTTTGCGCAGTAGATGGGACTGTCGTCTCGCTGTGTCATCGAGTTCTCACTAACATGTGCTGTCACACACCTTTAGGCCCAGTCTCCAACACAATCGTGTCGCCGTCGTCTGTTCGGCTCGCAGCAGCTCGTCAAAAGCGGCGGGCACCACCAATCGGTGAGTTCCTGATACCAGGCTTGTTACTGAAACTGCGGTAGCAACGTGTTCAGTATATGTGCCGAAAATGGCTGTCATTCGGAATCGTACATTAACGGATGCGGGTCACAGGTTATTGCGTGCGGCGCGCGAAGCAGAAAATCCAAAGTCAAATGAGTTCAAATCTCTTATCGAGGCCGTCAAACAGGAACATATCGCTGCTGCGCAGGATTTGGTGCAGTCGTCGGATCTCCGAAGCCAGCTGGTTGACGATATCTTCCAGGAATCTGCTCGCGTGCTCAAAATTTTAGATGCCGCTCAGACCCTAGGAGAGATCAGCAGAAGATGCGTCGATATGGTGATCAGTGCCGGTGAGAAGATGAGTTGCCGCACCATGGCGACACTGCTGCAAGATCGCGGGGTTGATGCGGAATACGTTGACCTCTCCAACGTCATCGATTTTGCTGCTGGTCTCCAAGCACTCGACCAGGATTTCTATGATCGATTAGCCGCACTCTTGGGCGAAAAGATTCAAGGGTGTGCAGCCAAGGTGCCGGTGATAACTGGGTATTTTGGCATTGTGCCCGGGGGACTGTTGGATAAGATCGGACGCGGGTACACAGATCTGTGCGCGGCCCTTGTGGCCGTTGGAGTCCGTGCTCAGGAGCTGCAGGTGTGGAAGGAGGTGGACGGGATCTTCACGGCTGATCCACGAAAGGTCCCGACCGCGCGACTACTATCCGCCATCACCCCTGCCGAGGCCGCCGAATTGACCTTTTACGGCTCCGAAGTCATCCACCCTTTCACCATGGAGCAAGTCATCCGCGCAAAAATCCCCATTCGCATCAAAAATGTCATGAAACCCAAAGGAAACGGCACCGTTATATACCCCGATTCATCCGCAGAATTGGGCAGGAACGCTCCTGGCCACGACCCCAAACTCTTCCGCACGAGAAGCTCCTCGGCATTGACACAGATAGCTGGACCAAAACGGCCTACAGCAGTGACAGCAAAGCGAGGCATCCTCGTAATCAACGTGCATTCGAATAAACGATCTCTATCACACGGATTTTTCGCCGGTATCTTTTCCGTCCTTGACACATGGAGATTATCAATCGACTTGATCTCCACCAGCGAAGTCCACGTATCTCTAGCCCTGCACTCAGACGTACCGCTGCTTAACGGAGTCAGTGACGACGAATTCCAGATCATCGATAAGGATCTTCGAGGCGCTATTCAGGACCTTCGAAGGTACGGTACCGTTGACATTCTCCCCGAAATGGCCATCCTTAGCCTCGTCGGCAGACAAATGAAGAATATGGTGGGAGTCGCGGGCCGTATGTTTACAGTAATGGGAGAGCACAACGTCAATATTGAGATGATATCGCAAGGTAAGTGAATATTTGTTTCTTGCATGTGTCATGGGGCCAAGGCACGGCTAACCTCGGAACAGGCGCCAGCGAAATCAATATCTCGTGCGTGATTGCAGAGCGAGATGCCGATCGTGCTATCAACATCCTTCACACCAATCTCTTCACCTTTCTCGACTAGCCTTTCCGACTGCCACACCATCGGAACTCCCCGATGCTTCCTTTTTTTTTTTTGCTTTTTCGAAAAAGCCTTGTCCGTTTCTTCTTTGATACCCTTTTATAAATCTCTTTATTCCCTTAAAACCTCTCGAGAAAGAAGATGCGGGCAAACTCGTCGGCGCCTCTCCTAAACCACACACACCAACACACACCAACACACACCATGAAACTACAGTGATTAAATGTACATTCCAGTCCTTCCATTCCAACAATGGGGCGACTGCTGAAATGCATCACTACGATTGAGACGATTTGAGGAAGAACATTTACATACAACCTGTCGAAGGCGTAAGCTTCGAACTAACAAGGGTTGGAAAATATTTGGCATTTGCATAGACCTTGATATCTAGCACAATTTTTTGTTTCTGACGAAAGATCATGACTCGTGTCATGGAATGTATATAGTAGACAACATAATTCAAAACATTCACTCTGTGAAAGCTCTTCCTTTCGTTCGTTTATTGTTTGTTTTCGCTGACGACATTCGTAGTCCCATGAGGTTGATCTTGCAAGCACAATCCAATAGCCACTGCAGAGCGCTTCATTAAGTTCCATCCCCTCTATTTCCAAGTCTATAATAATACATGGTCCAGCAACTTGGTGCACCACACCTGAGTTCGAGGCAAAGCCCAACAGCTAACAGCTGTTCTCTATCACAACACGAGAAACATCGCTGCTTGCTTTGTTCTGATGCGTGGGGTATCCGACCTATCGGTTCCCTCGAATCCCCTTCCACAAAAGTATATCACAAACAAATCGTACACAAATACTTCATACATCCAAGCATAGTTCGCCCGCACAAACGGAAAGAACGGGGAAGAAACCTCTAACCTCCCCATAACACACAATTATACCTCCCCAAACCAAAGCATCAAAAGCAAACGAGCGGAAGGAGAACGGATTAACGTCGTAGGTTCTCCAAATGCTTGAGCACAGCAATATTCGCATCCATCCATCTCTCAACGCAGTTCTGTGCACACGCCTCCTCAGTCCGATCCAGGCCGCCCGACGAGACTTTGCCCGTGATGCATTTCTTCCAGCAGATATCAGCGAGACCGTGGACGGCTATTCAGAACTTGGTTAGCCAGGTAATTGAATACTGGGAAGGAGAATGGCAAATAGCTCTATAGCCAAGTGCTTGGTGCGGGGAGTATGGTTCGTACTTGTCTGGATGTTTGCTTTATGGGCTTCGTTGGCGATGAGTTGGGTTACTTCTTTGCGGTCGGCGGCGTTGAGCTTGGAGGGATCGATTTGGTTTTCCATGGTCGCGGTCTTTTTCCTTTCCGATCGGGTTTGCTAGAGAATATAGGGATGGTCTTCTGGTAACGAGTAGGTCTCAATTTGACAAGGTAGGGGAATGGGTTCGTAGTACTAGGATTGGATTGAAGCTCTGGTCGGTCCGGCCTAGGAATTTTGAAGCTTGGGAGGATGTCCGGGCGGTGAATCTTGGCAGAAACGTTGTCCTGCGACAATATCGCTGCTCCGAGAGCCTACGAAAGCACTGCATCCGTCGAATAAAAGACAATACCACTGAGCTCGCCATCATAGAACGGGTCCCACCGCAATATATACCCTCCGTTCCTATCGATCCGACAAGACATCACCATGCCACCGATCCGCTCCTCACGGACCCGCAAACCACCACCAGATGGCTTCGACGACATCGAAGACACCCTCCTCGAATTCAGCAATAAGATGAAAGATGCCGAGAACGAATCGCACGAGGGTAAAAAACGGCACGAGGTTCTATGGCCGATTTTCCAAATCAGTCATCAGCGTACGTTCCACACATAATCCCATAGCATGGAGGGGCTGCGAGATCAAGGTGCTGACTTATGTTGAATAGGCTCGCGATACATCTACGATTTATACTACGAGAAAGAAGCGATATCGAAAGAGCTGTATAACTGGCTTCTCAAGAATAACTACGCGGAAGCGAACCTGATCGCAAAGTGGAAGAAGCAAGGATACGAGAAGGTAAGCTCCCCCCCCCCCGGCAGACCCAGCGCCTAGCTAACATGAGACGCTTGTGTAGCTGTGCTGCCTCCGCTGCATCCAGACCAAAGAGACCAATTTCAACGCAACGTGTATATGTCGTGTGCCCAAAGCGCAGCTGAAGGAGGAGCAGAGCATTCAGTGTGTGAGCTGTGGCTGTCGGGGATGTGCGAGTAGTGATTAATTTCCGCTCGCTCGAGATCCTGGTTGGGGTCTCTCGGTGGACAGGGACGTTTTCTATTATTCTGTTTACTTTTTACTTTTTCTTCCGTGGAGTCTGGGGGATTAGCATTGGTATCACTTTCTGGAGGCCTGGCGTTGGTGGATTTTGGATGGCATTAAGTGCGTATAACACCCGAATGTACTCTGTATTTTCTAGATTAATCGTAAACAAAAGAATCAGATACCCAACAGATATCCACAGGATTCATACCGAGAGAGGTCGAGAAACTATAATGAAAACGCTCGAAATATTTGAAATTCAACCTAATTAATAAACTTCATACAGAAAAAGAGTTAAGATAGCCCGCTCATAAGCCATGAACCTGTACATCAGACATTTATCATCAGTCGTTTTGCCCAATATCGCCACCAGTATTTTCCCCCGGTCACTCCGATGATAAGACAAAAAAGCACAACCGAACCACCCAAGTCAAAGAGCGATAGATAACCGTGGCCACCAATTGAACGCCCGAGGGAAAATCGAAAACAGAAAACTCCAAGGCTGACGAACTCGCTCCATCGCCAAAGCACTCAAACAATAAAAGATTGTAATGCTCCGCCAAAGAAAACTCCAAACAAAAGTTTCCCTGGTTTCACCAACACCAAAGTACGCCCAGAAACATGAGAGGACATTAGTGTGTATCGTAATAATGAAGGTAAAGCGGGACCCGTACCGCAGCTTTCTAATAGAAAGGCGGCGCGTGGTCAAAAAATAAACAAGAAACGACCAAACAGGACCAAATGAAGGGTAGTGGTGGAATGGTTAGGGCCAAGCTTGACGACGGGATGGAGGATTTATGAAAAGGAACGACGGAGTAGATCCAAGAACCCGCCATGGGGTAGGGGCGCAAGAATCAAAGAAGAGATGTGTGGAGTCGGGAGGTGAGAATTCAAAAGGGGTATTAAAAGCACAAGATGGACTTGGATAGATTGCATTAGCCGGAGGGAGCCAAGAAAGAAAGCCAAGGGACGATTGGCGGGATTAATTCTTTTGCCCAAAACGACACCCCTTGAGAAGCTGTTTAGGTGAATGCTCGTCTTTTCCGGACTGGCCAATCTTTTCAAAACCTTGAAGCAGATCAATGCCGTCAACTTCATTCGGCCCATCCTCACTGAAGAGGTTGAAAGAGAAAAGGTCGTCGTGGGTGGTATCGGGGTATCGATCCGGCTTTTTGCAAGGGGACTCGTAGTATTTCATAGCCTTAGTTTTCGATGCTTGGGATAATGGAGTCCTTGATTTAGAATATCCGTTCTTCCAAGGTGAGATGTCTGCGAGAATATTGGAGGTATTCAAGCGTTCGCGCTTTGCGGAACGTTTCTGTGGCGACTCGAATGTGGGGGTGGAAATAGGCGCTCCAAAATGGTCAGAGAAGATGTCGAATGGAGCATGCAGATTACTGCTGGATATAAGGGTTTCATCCTGAAGGTTGAATGCCGGACTCCAAGGTAGAACATCATCGCCAAGGCCAAGATGTTTGATGGGAGAATTCACCATCTGCTGAATCTTCTTACGATGGTTGCGAAGGTTGGTGTTCGGAGAAAGGGAGGGCGGTGGTTTAATCGGTTTCTTGAACTTGATCGCGGGTGTCAAAGGTGGGGGGTTCATTGCGAGGAACTCATTTCGTAAGGGCGAAGATCCAATAAATTGAGTAGCATCCTTGAATGTCCCGCTTCGAATTGGACTAATGTCGTGCGACGAGCTTCGGATGCGGGCAATTTCTTCTTCGGCACGACCCCTTTTGATCCGTGGCGGTTCAATATCCAGATCAGAGGTTAATATATGACCAGCTTTATGAGGTCTCATAGCGGACGATTCAAGAGATGAATAATAGCCGCTGTCATTCATTGTGGCTGTTTTGCGCCTCCTAGAACGAGATCCTACCGCGGTCGCAGTAGCAGGGCGTGAGGGAGTCGGAGGGGTAGCCTCACGACGGAAGACCGGAGGCGCAACTGGAGGGGAGGAACGAATGGCTTGTAGTGGGGACGAGCGTGTGGCATTGACTGACGGATGTGGAGGAGCTGCCACGCTTTCCTCACTGCTGTCCTCTAGAAGAGCTGGGTCGGACGCTGGGAGTGTAGCGTCGGAAGAAAGATCCTGGTTGTTAATCCGAGGAGTTTGACCGGGCGGCGGCATCGATGTGCTAGCAATCGGCACACCTGGCTGCGTCGGTGGCTCCATCCGTACCGGTGGTGGTTGTTTAGGAACACGGGAGATGGGCTGTGCCAGCGAGATGGTAGACATGATAACTGGGCGATTCAATGGTTTTTCCTTGAGGAACTGAGCCTCCATGCCGGATTCAATTGTCCAGTAATTGCCCTTGCCAGGATCATTCTTGGGCCGTTCCTGTTTGACAAATGCCTTGTTCAAGCTGAGGTTATGTCGAATACTATTCTGCCAGCCCGTGTCACTGCACCGGTAAAAAGCGAATGTATCGGATATCCATTTGTAGATTTGAGCCAGTGTCAGCCGCCTGTTGGGAGCCCGAAGAATGGCCATCCCAATCAGAATCGCGTAACTGTAGGGAGGTTTTCTGCCATCGTCCTCGACAGAGGGCATTTCGTGTGGTTCAGGTAACTGCATCGCAGGAGTATCTTCGCGCTTCTGTTTCTTCGAGGAACGATCCTTGAAAGATGCGCTCTCCAGTGTGCGCTTGGCAGGAACGACTGATTCATCGGACGGGGTGAGAATTTCTTTGGACGCCTCATGCTGAACGCCTGGATTGGTTGGTTGCTGCCGGTTTGGTTCAGGAACGCTCTGAAAAGTGGTAAAAAGCGCTTGTTGGGCGGTTTTCATCGTAATATGCTCGTATGGGGGATAACGATGTTTCTTCGCTGGCGAGTCGGTGGGAAAGTTGACATTTCGAGGAGCGCTGATAGGAACGAAGCCGAGTTTTCCATTTCCAGAGTCCGGCGCATTCAATTTTTGCTGAGTTTTTATAGGCGAATTGCGGGAAGGGTCCATCGACGTTGGATTCAAGACATAATCGCGATTCGCGTTGACATTTCGACTTGGCTGTAGAGGCATCGGAGAAGGTTGAAGGCGTTTGACACGAGGGAGGGGATGAGTCGTTGAGGGATTTGTAGGAGGGTGGTTCATAGGAGGTTGAGGATCTTGGTAGATGCGCAAAGGCGGCGGATGACGCGTCGAGGCCATCGTGTAGATGGTGCCGACGGGCTCAACGAAGACAAAATCGCGTAGTTTAATGGATTTGACGCGTGATAACGACGGTTCCTGAGGGATCTGTACGATGAATTCGAGGTCAAGCTGGTGGCTGATCGAACAAAGCGGTTAGGCGCCAGGCCGATGGGAGGGGCTCGAGAGATTGGCGACGAAGCACATAGAAAAGAATAAATCAAGCGATCGAAGAGTATTTGCGCCGACCAGTAACGAAAGGATCCACGGGAGATCAATGCGATGCGATGTGATGCGATGCAATGGTTGAATGAGGGAGCAAGAGGAGGAGGAGTTGAGGTGGAGTGGGAAGAAGAAAGTGGGCGTCGGTGCGGCTGTAGGGTGAAACGCCAGCCAAGCCCAGGGTGGATGACGGAAGGTTTGCCCGGACACTTGGTTCGCTCCGATTGACCCGACTGCTCTGTCACAACACACGAACCTTGACGCTCGCTGGGATCGTGGGCAAATCGGCTGCTCAACATCAGTTTGTGCGCAAGTCCAGGCCTGTTCCCATTCGCCTATCACACCAATGGATTCCGACGCCACGCTGCTGGCAAAGTCAATGGCGTTTCCCGCCTGATTCGCGCTCAACGATCCAAGTGTCAAGGGTTGTGGTGATGGTTCTCGGCGTTGTCCGTACAGATCGCGCATAACCGATCCTCGCCAGTCCACTGCCGGCTCGGTTAGTCCAATAGGGCTGGGACTTGGCTGCTGGCCTGATCAACGCCGTCGACAAGAGTCCGTTCGACCGCGTCGCGTTGATTTACAAGAATCGGAAGAAGACTAAACCTCATCTTTTAATGCCATTCTTTGCATCTTATAAACTACAAAGGAGCTTGGTTGAGATCGACACCCCAACTTGCCCGTTGAAGGCGTTCTTTCCAGGTACCCTTTGATATTAAACAAAAATTCACACTAGACCATTGAATTCAAACCCCAGTCTTCACATTGCCGTTTTGCGATACTGGAGTGAGATATCTATACAAGGCCATTGAGGGAATTCAAAGATATTTGGCTGTCGTTCCATTGGCTGATGAGAGATTGCTGATATTCAGCACCAGCACAGGTCAATTGTCACTTGCCCAGACGCCATTCAGGATGTAGCACTTCCTGCTCCGTAAATTGAACAATGTCGCTGCCTTGGTGTAGACGAATCCGAGTCCTAGAAACTGATGCTACACGCCCAATGGGAAAGGAATTTCGTGGAACATCAATGTCTGTAGCATTGCCTAAAATAATTTGCACCCATAGCCGACTGATGTCTGTAAGAACAACGGAAGAAAAAAGTTCGTCTCATCCATTAAACAATCGCCAGTTTTGTTGCAGCAATATCAAGAGCATCGACATCAGGTGTTAACCGCGCAAAGGCCTTCTTCGATCCATCCGGTCTGTTGTTCATGCACGGTTAGCCCGGTGCCTCAAGTATACAGCTGGATTTCGTGCAAGATATCGGAAACGTACCTGATCAGAGTGTTGATCTTGACGGTGTCCACGTCGTACAGCTCCTTAAGAGACTGCTTGATCTGTCTCTTGTTGGCCCGGACATCGACAATGAAGACAAGGGTGTTGTTCTCCTCGATCTTCTTCATGGCGCTCTCGGTGTTCAACGGGTGGATGATGACTTTGTGATGGTCGAGACGGGGCGCATGAGGGATCGACTTGCGGGGGTATTTAGGCGAGCGGGAGAGCTGTAGGGTCTTGGGACGGTGGAAAGTTGTGGAAGTGCGGACTTTGCGAGCTTTGTGCGAGTGAACCTGCGATTGACTTGAGTGTCTGGCCTCCTTCAAATAACCATTCCTATATCGCCTATGAAACGTACCCCCTTGATCACCGCCTTCGCAGCCGCGCCGGCCTGCTTCTTTCCTATATCGCAATCAGATTAGCCCTCGCCCACCACGCACAGAACGCAAAAGATTTGCCCAAGACCCGCCGGTCGTCGATTTTCGATTGAAACGGCCGGAAGAGAAATAACGAGGAGGGTATGCCAACCTTTGCTGTCCGTCTTCGGGGCCATGACTCTTGATTGACGGCGGGTTGTCGTTGTTGTTGTCGCGACTGTCAATCTCTCAGTTCCGCTGATTTCTTCGGTCAGGCTCGTCGTCTGCCTCGCTTAGTTTGCCAAACCCTCAAAGTGTGTGCGTCACATGACCTCCACCCGTGCCAAGCCCAGGGCGACCTTACCCAAAAGGGCAGTCTGGCCCACCCCGTCGAAGTCGAGGTTCACGACAAGCTATTTTTTCAAAGACTTCGCTTTCTCTCGTCAGATTTTCTTGGACGAGAAATGTTGGGTGGAATGGCATATTGGAGGGGCTCAACGGTCGAGCTATGATCTGGCCAATGGGCCTACTTCTGATATCATGACGAGGACATCAAAGAACAAAAGACCAAAGTCGATTTCTCACGGACGACCACCAGCAACGAGCCGGCCGGCCGCGTCGCTTTCATCAAAGGCCACAAGGACATTGATTCGAACCCATCACCAGCTTCACAAAGCGCGTGCTAGGGCTGTTGCGGAGAAGAATGAGGATCTAGTACGGCAGCTCGACAAGCAGATCGCTACGCAGGGCGGGCTCGAGAGTTACCAATTGGCAAGCAAGAAAGGACAATCGAAAGATCGAGGCGGTGATTCGAGCAAGCTTCTCGTCGAGTGGCTGGAACCATGTCTAGAGCAATTGGAATCCGAGAAGTCTCGGCTGCGCGTGCTTGAAATCGGAGCCCTGTCTACGAAGAATGCCTGCTCAACAGTCGGCTCGTTGGATGTCACCAGGATCGATCTTCACTCGCAGGAGCCGGGTATTCTTCAACAAGATTTTATGGAGAGGCCCATTCCGGCAGCTGAAAGTGAACAGTTTCATATCATCAGTCTTTCTCTTGTGCTGAACTATGTCCCTGATCATGCCACCAGAGGGGAGATGCTGCGACGGACCACGAAGTTTCTAACAGCCACAAACCTCTCCTCGAGCTACCTAGTTGATTCGCTACCTTGCCTATTCTTGGTCTTGCCTGCCGCGTGTGTGCTGAACTCCCGGTATTTTACGGAAGCAAGGCTAAACGATATAATGATGAGCTTGGGATATCAGCCAGCCAAAAGGAAAGTCACGTCGAAGCTTATATACTCTCTTTGGAAATATCAAGCTGGTGCAAACTATGAGGGTCGGGAATTCCGGAAGGAGGCTCTAAACCCGGGCGGAAAGAGGAACAATTTCACCGTCACTCTCAAGGCCACGGAATCGCATGGCGGTTAGATATTACGAACCTGCCATCACGACGCCTTTCCTTACCAGCTTCTTTAATGAGGCACCGGCACTTTCAATATACCGTTCCTCCGCCGGTACCAGGAGAATAGAGTTCATACCCCTCTTGGGCAGTCTGGTTCCCGTTCTGGAGTGGTTTCCCAACCATCCATCACAGGAGAAGCCCTATGTGCATACATCACCTCCCGAGCCACCCCCGGGGCTATATATCGACTCACAGCATTGTCTTGCTAGCAGACGCCAACTATCCGTCCCTATCCAATGATGATGCAGCTATATGGGATTTTACTGCATATATATGATATGACGCAGGTACGGGTCACCTCGTTTCCTTTGTTGATCAGCACAGGCTGGTATAATATATACTAATTTGGTCCTAATAGTATCGCTCACACCCTGTCTGTCCGTATTTAAACCGATAGTTTGTCTATGTGCAACACGACAGGACAGTGAATTTAGCCCCAGGCGAGGTTCTTGTAAGGAAACGTATAATTGCCAGATCGCCGGCTCTCTGGAAGTTAGTTTGTCAGATCTCTACCTCCTTTTCCCCTGACCCCTCCTTCTCTATTGAAGTAGACTCCGATGGGGCATGCGGGTTCGTGGATGAAACCCGACAGACATTTAAAGTATTTTTGCAGAAACATCAAGGTTTGATTTTCAGGCACAACCTCTCCTGCCCTGCAACCACGGACGCCTTCAAAGGCTCCCAAAGGGGACCGAAGGAGTCGGCATAGTCATTTTTAGAATACGATCTCATCAGGCCCAACGCACCCACTTGGTCGTTGCGTTATTGACCCTGGGTTATGACCTGCCTAACCCTATGGAATCACTATGACAGTAGAATTGCGGCTCTTTTGAATCATATTTGACTCAAACCTCCATCATTATTACCTTTTCCCATCGCAGAGCAACGTGGCGGTGGTGAGAGATGACATAAGCCACGTACTGCCTGCCCTTTTAACCCCACAATTTGCCTATTGAAAATTCTCAACCTCGACACAACCAGTCTCAGGAGTGAAACGAGCATCTAGGTATGTCCTCTACATCGTGGTCCCTAGCCATCCAGCGTGTTGGCCGCCCTATATCCGCCTGTACTAACGGCTGATCGACCCAGTTCGTTTCGAGCGTGTTGTATCCGGTTTGGTCACGCACTCGACGTCGTCAAGATGAGCGCGCCCCAGGCGAACGAGGCCGAGAAGAACATCGAGATATGGAAGGTGAAGAAGTTGATTAAGCGGTTAGAGGCCGCTCGTGGAAATGGAACATCAATGATTTCGTTGATCATCCGTGAGTTGAAGCCCCGCCTCTCACTCAGCCCTACCAAGTTTGCTGACTTGTCGGTTAGCCCCGAAGGATCAGGTATCTCGGGCTGCGAGGATGTTGGCAGAAGAATTCGTAAGTCTTAAACTGCATGGATATGGGTGTATTGGTATCTAACATGGCCCTAGGGTACTGCGTCGAATATCAAGTCTCGTGTCAATCGTCTCTCCGTGCTTTCGGCCATTACGTCAACACAGCAGCGTCTTAAGCTATATACCAGAGTTCCTACGAATGGGCTAGTGATCTACTGTGGTGAAATTATCACCTCAGAAGGAAAAGAGCGAAAGATCAATATCGACTTTGAACCGTTTAAGCCGATTAACACATCGCTATACCTCTGTGACAACAAATTCCACACAGAAGCGCTGAGTGAGCTGCTTGAGTCCGACCAAAAATTCGGTTTCATTGTTATGGACGGTAACGGTGCTCTCTTTGGCACTTTGAGCGGAAACACCAGAGACGTTCTCCACAAGTTCTCTGTCGACTTGCCCAAGAAGCATTCTCGTGGTGGACAGTCTGCCCTGCGTTTCTCCCGTCTCCGAGAGGAAAGACGTCACAATTACGTTCGAAAAGTTGCCGAACTTGCCGTGCAGAACTTTATCACCAACGATAAAGTCAACGTCGCTGGCTTGATTCTGGCCGGTTCTGCCGACTTCAAGAACGACCTCAACCAGTCAGACCTTTTTGACAACCGTCTCCAGACAAAGGTCATCAAAGTCGTTGATGTCTCCTATGGTGGAGAAAACGGATTCAACCAAGCAATCGAATTGGCCGCAGAGACCTTGGGTAACGTCAAGTTCATTCAGGAAAAGAAGCTCATCGGTAGATATTTTGCGGAAATCAGCCAAGATACCGGAATGGTTTGCTACGGTGTTGAAGATACCCTGAAAGCTTTGGAATTGGGTGCCGCAGAAATTCTGATTGTCTACGAGAACATGGAAATCACCCGATGGGTTCTGAAGCCTTCCACTGGCGGCGAGGTCGTTCTCCACACCAGCAAATCCCAAGAGTCCGACAGAGAAATGTTCATGGATAAGGAGACTGGCCAAGAAATGGAAATTATCGAACAAGGACCTCTGCTTGAATGGCTCGCTGAAAAATACAAGGACTTCGGCGCCACGCTGGAGTTCGTTTCGGACCGATCCAGCGAAGGTAACCAGTTCGTGAAGGGCTTTGGTGGTATCGGAGCAATTCTCCGCTACAAGGTCAACTTCGAACAGTTGGCTGATTACTCTGATGACGAAGACGAGTTCTACGATGGTTAGCCGCACTTCCCTCCATCTACTAGTATAACTGCTAAACATTTGACAGATTGACGGTATTGCGACCTCGCGGATGGCGAGGATGACAGCCCAGAAATCCGGTCAGCGGATGTTCTGACGGCTCGCCCGTCGGGTCAAGCCAATGGCATTGATGGAGCTTCCCATCCAAATGCCGCCCGGACGATTAGTCCGTTTACCCCGACTAGCTCTAAGCTCCTTAGAGGTGGGCACTTGGCTGCCAGGCTTCACACAGTCGCGATGCTAATGCGGGCTATTATCCAGGGCCATCCAAACTCCGCAACGTTTCCAACAGTAACTAATCGACTTGTGTGAAGTTGACTAGCAGCCGATGACGGAGTGGGAATCAAGGCGGAACAGTTAGTTTCTCAATATGCTTTTAACCTCTATAGTACAAGGCGGAGGAAGTTGTAAACACTCTCCAGCCCTGGGAGCTGCCATAAATTGTCTATTCCTGGTTTTGTTACTCAGCTAGTATCCTGAAATGACTTATATAGTCGAACGCTCATTAGGCAAAGAAATCCAATTGTACTGTTGTTTCAACTGAATATCAGCGTAAATGGCGGCGGTCAATGAAATAGTTTACTGCTTTTCCTTGGAGGCGAGCATATCCTGCCAGCTCCCAAGATGCCTCACAGACTCCGTAACGCGCTTTAAATCCCCCATCATTCTCTCCACCATCTTATCATCATGGCGTCCGCGTGAGCCCTGACACTCGACAAAGAAAATATATTGCCAGGGGCGCAGGCCACCCGGTCGCGAATTGATAGACGTCAAGTTCATCCCATATCTCTTGAAAATAACCAGCGCATCAGCTAGCGCGCCGGGAGAATCGTGGTTGACGATAAACGAAATCAGCGTCTTCCTTTTAGCACCAGTTTCTGGCTCCGCACCACAATCGCCGCGCGTAGCCCCATTCTTCAAATTTCTAAAGATCAAAAACCTTGTCGTATTCTCCGAGTCGTCTTCAATATTGCGAACCATGCAATCAACATCATGCTGCTCGCCCGCGAATTTACTCGCGATCGCGGCGCTGGTGTTGTCGTCTTCCTTGCTGATTATCTCTGCGCCCCTGGATGTGGAAGAGACGTCCTGTCGTTCAATGCCCTTGAAGTATTTTGCTAGGAATTTCTCGCATTGGCCCCATGCTTGCGGGTGGGTGTAGAGCTTCTTTATGGCCTTGTAGCGTGGGTCGTTGGAGATGTCCTCCGTCGGTGCTGTCAGGTAGAGCAAGTCAGTGGTTTGCAGTCCAATGGCGGAGAATAGTGCATACGATATGGCTCCGTGGGCTTGTCGCCCTTCTTCACGAGAAGACAGTGTTGGACGGGGAGATAGTACTCCCCGCACACGGTGATGTCGCTATACGACCCATTGCGGTCTGCCAGGAGATCAAAGGTCTGCACCACAGCGCCGTTACTCGAGTTTTCGAGCGGGATTGCGGCGAAATCGGACTTGTTCGTTTGTAATGTGTCCAGCGCGTCTGGGAATGAAGTGCTTGGGAGTAGCGTAGCGCTGTCACCGAAGGACTTGTGTGCTGCCTTATCAGACGTCGGAGTTAGCAAAGAAATATATGCATCTCGACTGGACGGCTGACCTCGTGAGAGAATGAGCCCAGCGGACCAAGGAAGGCTACCCGAGGCTTGTCCAACGTTGCGGCGAGGAGGCCGCGGGACTGCAGAAAGGCCATGATAGCCCAGGAAGCGTACTTCATGGTCGCAGGTCAGTCAATACACTCGCGATATATTTCTTGTCGCAAACTCAAAAACACCAAGGGGAACGACAACAACTACATTCAGACAGAAACAATTCCTCCTTCCCCCGTATCCTCGGGACAAGAGGGGCCTTATTTATATTCTCATGCTTTTGCCGATCGCGGCGCGGTGACTTCTCCGGACTCGTTTTTTGCTTCTGGTTGAGGTTGTGGGGATTTCCCGCGTCGCCAAATCTAAGATGAGATGAGACGTGAGGAGCAACATCACCAGGAGCCGTCGTGGGAATTGAGGAGGAATTGAATGTCTATCAGCTAAACTAAACCAGCAGCTATGTTCCAATTGCCTAGAAGAAGTATCGTCAACCGCCTCCTCCATGGCCGCCGCCCATCAAGCTCCTCGTCCTATTCCTCCTCCTCCTCGCAGCCAAGCTGGACCCAGCTCCGGGACACGCTAACAGCCCGCCGTCTCCCACTCACCTATGACTACCTCTCTCCACAGCCATCGCATCTCCTCCGACTCTCGCTCTCCGACTTCCTTCCCACCAGTACCAGCAGCAATGCCGTCGCGCAGCGCCGGCCCTCTTCTTCCTCCCTCCCATCAATCCTGGACCTCACATACATGCCCCTGGGCCATCACCTAGTCTACTTCCCGCCACAAGTTTCCGCCTCAAACTTACTTCCCGATGGCACTGACCTCTTGCATTCCCCGGGCGCCCCCTTTAATCGTCGCATGTGGGCGGGAGGATCAGTCCGATTCCGGGATCCGGGACGAGGGGGCCCGTTGTTGAATGGGGATAGGGCAGTTTGTCTGGAGGGCATTAGGGATGTATGGGTTCAGGGACTGGAGGGGGAGGAAAAGGTGTTTGTTGGGATTGAGCGGAGGGTTGCGCGTGTGGATGAATGGGAGATAGGACAGGATTTGAGAGGGAGGTTATGGACTCCGTCGGAGGAACAATGGGGGGATGCAGCCGTTATTGAGAGACGGAATCTCGTATTCATGCGTGATAAAACATTAGAAGAACTGAAGGGAATCCCGCCCAGGAGAGCTGTTCGAGGTATGCTTCATTCCGCCTTTTTTTACTCTATTTCCCCTACTAATTTACCATTCTAGCAACATCAAACCCCACCTTCACCCACGCCCTCACCCCTTCGCGCTCTCTCCTATTCCGCTTCTCTGCTCTGACATTCAATGCCCACTCAATCCATCTCGACCGCCTCTACACCCGCGAAACAGAAGGATACCCCGACCTCCTCGTCCACGGGCCATTATCCCTAACTCTAATGCTCACGATCATGCAATCACACCTCACTTCCGTCTATCCCCGGACAGAGATAACGAGTATTGAATACCGCAATCTTGCGCCACTGCTTGTAGAGCGCGAGATGAGGATTTGCGGGAAGCCGAAGGGTGGTGGAGAGGATGGCTCGTGGGATATTTGGATCGAGCGCGAGGATGGGGGGTTGGCAGTTAAGGGGACGGTTAAGACTGAAGCGTGCTGAAAAAATGTGAGGGCATTAGGATCCAATGAATATGATATCATGGTGTGCTATATGGCCATCTAATGATATGCCCTGGCAGCCCTCCCTCGATTCAACTGCGGAGTTCTTTGGTCAAAATGTCTAGTAACATTTAGAACTATTTGCATCTGATATGCACCTCTTGCCAGATGCTACTTTCTGATAGGAATATTCTTAGCCAGAGCTAGAAATCATTATGCAAGCTTTACTCAGACGCCTCCATACTACGTCCAGAACAATGATCTCTGGAAGCCCAGACCAGATATCTCTTGTCTCAATGGCCTTAGACCCTGATATACAGAGATGTAGTCAATTCTCTCTCTGTGTAGAAATAGAATATTCTGATGCATTGGATAAGCGACGTTGTTGATGTATGAAGTCTTGAGGAGGAGGTCCGGCAGCACCCCATAGTTAGTCATTACATAAGCCAGCCAACGGGAGGGCACAAGCGAGAAAACTTGAAGCTTCGAAAAAAAGTCAAGGGCTCGACCTTTTTTCGATCGCAATCGCCGCCAACAGACAAGACACAGCAGCAGCAGCGACGACTCGAAGCCATGGCAGTCGTTCCCGTCAGCAAGTCCGAGATGGACTTCAGCATCAAGCCCGAGGCTGTCACGCCCCCGATTCCCACCTCCGAGTGGCCCTTATTGCTCAAAAACTACGATAAATGTATGTCGAAATTTTTCTGCTCGTCGATGCGACTGAAATGTTACGATTCGCCTGATTTGGAGCACTATTAACATTTATTACAGTACTTGTTAGGACCGGCCACTTCACTCCCATTCCTGCTGGATGCACTCCTCTCAAGCGCGACTTGAAATCCTACGTTAGCTCTGGTGTCATCAACCTTGACAAGCCATCGAACCCGTCCAGTCATGAAGTCGTTGCGTGGATGAAGAGAATTCTCCGGTAATTACAGCACCTTATATCTACGCGATCTGCGAGGACTTCAAATACTAACAAGTCGTTCGCGTTTAGAGCAGAGAAAACCGGTCACAGCGGTACCTTGGATCCCAAAGTTACAGGATGTTTGATCGTCTGCATTGATCGCGCCACACGCCTCGTCAAGTCCCAACAAGGTGCCGGAAAGGAGTACGTCTGCGTGATCAGACTCCACGATAAAATCCCAGGCGGCGAAGCTCAGTTTGCGCGTGCTCTTGAAACTTTGACTGGTGCTCTCTTCCAGCGTCCGCCATTGATTTCCGCTGTCAAGCGTCAACTCCGTATCCGTACGATCCACGAGAGCAAGCTGTATGAATTCGACAATGAGAGGCATTTGGGCGTTTTCTGGGTCAGCTGCGAAGCCGGTACTTATATCCGAACGCTCTGTGTTCACTTGGGATTGTTGTTGGGCGTTGGTGCGCACATGCAGGAGCTGCGAAGAGTGCGAAGTGGTGCTATGGATGAGGAGCATGGAATGGTTACTTTGCACGATGTTATGGATGCTCAGTGGATGATGGACAATAACCGTGACGAGTCCTATTTGAGACGGGTCATTCGGCCACTTGAGAGTCTCCTAACCAGCTATAAGCGAGTGGTGGTTAAGGACAGCGCTGTCAATGCCGTGTGCTACGGTGCCAAGCTCATGATTCCTGGATTGCTGCGTTTTGGTAAGTATTCCTATGTTGGGGAGAGGATTCGTGTGCTAATGATCTATTTCCAGAGGCTGGAATCGAAGTTCACGAGGAAGTCGTTTTAATGACAACCAAGGGAGAAGCGATCGCTATCGGCATTGCTCAGATGTCCACCGTCGAAATGACTACCTGCGACCACGGCGTTGTCGCCAAGGTGAAGCGTTGCATCATGGAGCGCGACTTGTACCCGCGACGATGGGGTATGGGCCCAGTTGCTTTGGAGAAGAAGAAGATGAAGGCAGACGGAAAGCTTGACGTGAGTTCCAATAGCCACATATCCTCTCTAGATTTTACACTAACTCTCCATAGAAATTCGGCAAACCCAATGCCTCAACTCCCGCCAAGTGGCAAGCCGAGTACAAGGACTTTAGCGCCTCAGCAGAAGAACCCGCAGCTCCAGCTGCTCCTGAAGCGCCCGCAACACCCAAGGCTCTTCCAGCACCTACTCCCAACGGCGAAGCTTCTTCTCCAGCCGCCGAGGCCGACGAAGAGGACAAGAAGCGAAAAAGACACGACTCGGAAACACCAGAAGAGCGAGAAGAGCGGAAACGCAGAAAGAAGGAAAAGAAGGAAGAAAAGGAAAAGAAGAAGCAAGAAAAGAAAGAAAAGAAGGAGAAGCGAAAATCTAAGGGAGCTGCGGATGAAAGCGACTAGAAATATCTGCTGGTCGATATCCTGCTATCTGTGTTCGTGTATCATATTTCTGTCCTGTTGGAGTACCGGTCGAAAGGCGATCTGTCGTGATTTATTTTTTTTCTGGCTTTAATGTTCGTTTTCACTTTGCAGGTGTATGAGGGCTGCTATATTGTGAGTTAGGATGAAATGCTCTTCTTGGAACCAATGCTTTCTCAGATTTAGCATCATGAGGAATGGACAACCAAATGCAAAAAATCGAGATAATTTAGAAATTCGTCTTCATTACCAAATACTACATTTACGCCCGGTTCAGAAGAATGAGGGATGATTCTCATGATCTTCATTTCAAGAAGTTTCCATCAACCCTTCGCGGCGGAACAGCGCATAGAAACTGAACCCATTCAACCCTGGAGGCAGGTTCCTGAACCAAATCCCATACTCTGTAAAATCAAAGGCCAAATATCACGGGGAAATGATAAGGAAAATGTGCGAGTAATTAGAGCAAAATGAACAAAACATACAAAGTCCACTTTAACCGTCAACAGGCGTGGGATTCTCAGAATTTACACCCTGTGAGCAGACACAAAGAAGAACTGGCTGGGAATAAAAAGAGGCGGCAAAACTGATTACAAAGGCATGTGCGACATCGGAAGCCATGAAGGACTTTGTGATAGGAAGAAGTCCCTAGCCAAAAGAAAATGCGAGGAAACGAAAAATATGAAATGAGGAAAGAAAATCTTATAACACAAGAAGTGGAAGCAAGGTAGCGGAGCATGCATGCCAATGGGAGTTTTGGGAGCGAAAATATCAAGAGCGAGTTCCAGTGCCCGGTTAACAGCCTTTTCTATAGTATTTTCGCCGTTCTGGCAGAGGGGTAGCGGCGCAAATTTTCCAAAATAATTATAGGCGCTAGTGAGAAGGTAGGATAAGACGCCGTAGAAATTTCGTTGCTCATGATTTCAAACTGTCCCTCATGCTCTGTGTGCTCGCACTCACTGCCGGGTTGCTGGTGGGAAGGACACCGGTTCTGGGCTTGGCGTTTTGCTTGATCTTGGCCAGAGCGTACACAATACCACTAACAAATCCGACGAAGATTGCGGACACACTAGGAACGGTGACTGGGGCGTCGAAGAAGATGAGGCCGGACAGCGCAATGGGAAGCTTGTTCAAAGCACCGACCATAGAATACGTTGTCGAGGAGGTAACTCGAACACACCACGCAGAGGTATACGAAATGAAGACAGATGATAAACCGGAGAATATCATTGCCAAGAACAATGTGTTCCGAGTGTCAAGCGGGAAGCACCTGGCAATGTTTTCCGCAGACCAGTCCTCAGCTACCAAGGAGCCAACGAGGAGAACAGGGATGGATAAAAGGTTGTTGTAAAACATGGCTGTACAAATGTTAGTAATCTTTGACTGAATGGCCATGAAACGGTGGTCTTACTGTCGAAGTCCTTGAAGTTGGTCAACTTGATGCGTTTCCGCATTCCGAGAACGTACGTGGCAGTGCAGATGCAGTTCAAGAACATCCAAATGTACCCCGCATTGAGAGTCGAGATTTGGCTAGACGCGTCTCCTCCAACAGTGCTTTCAAGAGCGTGTTTGATATCGGCCCAGGCCGCGATGAGCGAACTCAAAACCATGAGACCGAAAGAAAAGAGGGCCATCCCGGTGACAGATCCTCCGAACCACAAGACCTCGCCATAAGCGATGAGGATAATGGTGAGATTCTTGAAGATTGTGTAAACAGGAATCGAAAGGAACTTGATGGCCTTGGTACTCGTATAAATCATACCGATTAGGAGGAGCGTAATCGGGAACCCTGTGGTTAAAAGAAGTCTTCGTTAGCACGGAGCACAGCTGGTGAGATCTTTCCGTGCTTACATTTCTTAGCTTCATCCGAGTTGAAGTTTCGATAATTGATTAAACCCATAGATTTACATGTTTGAATCGCAAAGATGCAGACGACAGACTGCAGAGATACTCATATTAGCAACAACGTTGCACGACGGGCAAGGACCGGAATCAAAGGACGTACCTGAACGCAGAGAAGGAAAAAGCTAAGATTAAAATCACGCCCCATCACATATTTATTTGTAACTGTCATTAGAATAGAAGAGCCGCAGTAGCTGAGGACTGCAAATGTCGCCTGGTTCACAACGGGTACCGGAGCCGCCTGTCGTGGTTGCGGCGGCGACGGAGGCCCGAATCGCTCTGCCTCTTTCTCCAGCTTATCCATCTCAATGGCATAATTATCATTCTTTTTCTCCGCCATGTTAAAGACGTCGCGTTATACTGGAAACGTCGTGATATGGTCGAGTGGCCTCAAAACGTCGAGAAATCGATAGGGGGAACTTCTTCGAGGGTTGTCTGAGACACGAAGCGGGACCACCCAAAATAATTGAAGAAATGAAAAAATTAAAAGGGCTCGAGAAAGGTAGCGAGTGAAAAGAGTCTCTCGCAAGTCGACGATGACTCCGGAGTAGCAAAGATTCAGACTTGCGACACGAAGAGCTGAAAAGAAATTCGGTGTTGTTGGACGGTTTGAGGATTCTTTCCAGGGGGAGTGTACGTAAGATTACCACTAGTAATATTAGCATGGCTATCAATACCGGATTTATATGTCTCCGGTTTATCTCATGCAGACGCTGGTGATTTTGGGCAACCCGGGAAGTACAGGTATTAGATCTAGATATCGATTGCAAATTTGGATGAGTGAGGCCATTTAAAGAGATATTTTGTTTGAGCACATTTCTCCAGCAGGAGGAGCTAACCTCCTATTCAACTTGCATTCTGTCCATATCGAAGAATTCCAAAAATGGGCAAGAAACGAAAATCCCAGTCCCAGCACGAGAGCCGGAGTGCGCCTCGAACTGGCAGAAAAATGCAGACGTACTCGAAACTATCGACAAATAGCAAGCCAAAGTCAGACCATTCCAAGCAGAAAGGTGGTGGTGTTCAGAAAAAGAAGCAGCAATGGAATCAGAGGCCTGTCATTCCGTTCTGGCGGTCGGATCGGATTTTACTGGTTGGTGAAGGTGAGTGGGAATCCTTTTTTTTTCTTAAAAAAAAGATCAAGTATGGGGGAGTATCTCAGACCATGTAATAGCCCCTGCATAGCAAGATGGGCAAAATGATACGCGGAGAACTATGGTGAAACGAGCCTTTTCTAAAGAGGTTTATAGGAGATTTCTCATTCGCCCATTCCCTAGCTACTCACCATGGCTGCAGGCGTTTGCTTGCGACATGCTATGACAGTGAGAACAGCCTGTATCAGAAATACCCACAGACAAGAGAATACATTGCAAATCTCTGCTCGTCGGGATCCATTCAATCATCCGCTCAAGGAACGAAACGAAAGCGAGACGGGACCCCAGTCTCAGCACAGCAAAGTTCGGATGAAAAACGAGAACAAGTTGAAGACGAGCAAAAGTCAGAAACTCCAGGCCAAATTATTCCGGACCCAGCTGCCGAGAATGAGCGGCCGTGGCCTAAGGTGCTCTTCTCGATCGATGCGAAGAAATTAGGACTGAACGGTGGAGGAGGAAAGGTGGTTAAGAAAGGATTTCCGCGCGTGTCGAGGCAAGTGCATCGGTACAGATATGTGCAATCCAAGGCAGCTCAAACGGAGCCACTAGAGGGAGGTCCGTGGGACGTTATCTGCTTTAATTTCCCGCACGTTGGTGGGCTTAGCACCGATGTGAACAGGCAGGTTCGTGCGAATCAGGAGCTGTTGGTGTCGTTCTTTAAAGCCTGCGTGCCGCTCTTGTCAGCTCCGCCGAGCGCCGATGAGGTTCTGTCGGATTCTGAGCTTGACGATGACGAAGATGATTCAGGGGACGATGGAAGTATTGAGCGTGATAACGCGGATTCAGATGGCGATGCGTCCGGCGGTGAAACATCCATCAAGTCAAAGCGTGGTATAAGAAAGGAGCCGGGACAGATTATAGTCACTCTCTTCGAGGGAGAGCCATATACCTTATGGAACATTCGGGATCTAGCACGCCATGCCGGTCTACGGGTTGTCACAAGCTTCAGGTTTCCCTGGGCGAGTTATCCGGGATATTCACATGCCAGGACGCTAGGCGAGGTTGAAGGGAAGGACGGAGGTAGAGGGGGTTGGAGAGGAGAAGATAGGGAGGCGAGGAGTTATATATTTGAGCGAAAGGAGTTTGAAGCTGCAGGGAAAACTTCTGGAAAGCGAAGAAAGGGGAAAGCTGATGATAGTGACGACAGTGACTGATCTTATAACCTACTTGTTAAAAAACGACGCCTTGTTCTGCATTAAATCCAGAAAAATAAGAAGTCGAATGAGATACCGTACGCCACACTTTCAGAACCTCAACGCCGTATGCCCAACATCACGAAATGTAAACCTTCTTAACCGTTGATAAGTCGAATATGTCTCCCGTGATAGGATCCCTCACTTTCCCTTCCGGAACACCCGCTTTTTTACCCATGTCAAGCAGACGCTCTCGACCATACACCCTCCCATTCGGGAGAATGACTGGATTGTTTTCAACGTAACTTTTTGTGTGGTGTGCGTAGGGTACGCGGCGAGCCATCTCGTTCAGTTCGGTCGAACATATTGGGCAAATAGACGTCGTAGTAGCACTCGGGCTGGCTCTTGAGGAAGCGTACGCGGAATGACATGATGGAGTTTTGAGAGCGGAGAGGCCGGCAGAAAGTGCAACCTGTAGCAGGGGGCGAGATGAAAGAGAGAGAAGGTCATGGTGAGTACGAATGAAGAGATCAGAGAGTTGTGTCCAGCGATCCAATGAGTACATGGACTGTCATATGTAACGTTAATAGAAGGTAAATGAACCTCTTGAGGCTTTTATGCGCACCTTATATGGCTCTGCGTCCGTATCCGGGGGAAAGACCATTAGGCCTGCCGCACGCCTGATATCAGCAGACTGTGTGTCGTTGTGAGGTGTAAGGAATTTCTTTGCATGTTGCCTTGCTTCGGCCTTCTCCCCGGCTCTTAACATTTCGATATATTGTTGTAGCCGTAGTTCAAACTCCAATCTATTCTGCAGCAATCGTAAGTAGAGTTCTCGGGGTGCCATTGGTACTGAGGTCATACTTGAGTTTTCTTTAAAGCCATTTTATTCTCTCCGCACCATTGAAGTGCTTCTTTTGTCTCTCCTTTCCGCAAGCTGTCCGCAATCCGCTGGCATTGAACAAAAACATGCAAGTCCGCAAGGTCAGTAATCCCCTTCTCCTCTGCAAGCTGTTTCGCACTCTCTAAATACCCCGAGCGAAGCATGTGATCGGCCAGAAGCCTATTAAGCCGTATTTTCGACCATTCTTCGTACTTGACATCCGCCAAACTGGGGATCTTGTATAGATCTTCAATATGTTGTATCCTTCGTCGGGATTGGTTCAGGATTTTCTTCTCCTCGTCTTGCAGAACTTCCATCTTTCGCTTGAGACCTTGCATACGGGATATCATCGTATCTAGAGATTCGAGAGCCTGTTCTGGGGCAAGGTTCCCGGAAAGAGAAGCGTTTGCAGTCTCCTTGAGTGCGGGCAGCACATAGTCCTTCTCTCGCTCGACGACACGCTGTACGGATTTGAAATTCCGGCGGGCAAGTTCGTGAGGGACACGCAAAAGAGGTTGGTCCTAATTAACCATTCGTTAGATATAACCTCCAAGTCGGCCGCGGGGTGGTCATACTAAGAGGAGGTGGGATTCGGCATTGAGCTTAATCGAGGTCAGTTCAGCCGCCATGGTGACGGTAAGCGGAGGTATTTTCTAGGAAAAGGAAAATTGTCTGGAGCAAAGCACAGTCATAAGAAACCAAGCTCAGAATCAGAGACTGTCCCCGAAAGGCGTCAAAGTTGACCTCGCCGTCGCTGTCTGGTGATCCTGTCTGGATGATGCGGAGTACGCATGACATAATTAATCCGGCAAAACGGTAATTTTACCGCTAACCGTAAACGGGCCGAAGCTGTGGAACGGAACAACTATCATGCGGAGGCACCATTGAAAAGGCCACAATCCGCAACTTCAACAGCAATATTTTTCTGCTTCTTCTTCACTCAACTGGTCTTTTTGCAAACAAACAGAAACTCGCAATTCCTCTGGTGAAAGGGAAGAAAAGGTTGTTAAGCTTTCAAAATGGACGCCCTTTGGGATTTCTTCCGAGGTATTCCACCAGTGACAAGGTGAGGACCATTGCTCCAGACTCAACCTCCGTTCTGTCGTGCTAACCGCTATGCTACAAATAGGGTCCTTTTTGGAGTTACGTTCATAGAATCAACCCTTGTCCATGGTGGACTGCTCAACGCGGTTCGGGTTGTACTCATTCCTGGATATGTTTTCAAATTCCCGCCTGAGATCTGGAGGATTTTCACATCCTTTACTCTAACTGGACCCAAATTGGCATACATTTTCGATCTCTACTGCAGTACGGTATTATGATGCCGCTGCGAGTAGCCTTTGACTAACAAGTGCACAGTATACACTTATGGGATTGGCCTGGAGAGAGACTCGATTCGATTCAGTTCATCTGGTGACTTTCTCACCTTCGTCGTTTTCGTAGCCGCGGTCATTATGGTGAGTGGGCTGCTTATGCTTCTCCACAACCCGTCGCCGCCCCCTCTCTTTTCTTTTGCTTTGCCTTTCAAGTGCGACAATCGTACATACATGTCCCTCGGAATATCTGCCCGCCCAGCACTTTTTCTAGCTGAAGCGGTTCCTGGAACTGAGGAAGATTACCCCTGCACTTCATACCGCCCTATCATTCGCAATCAATCCGGGAGGTATGCGGTGTAGGAATGGTGGGATTGCCATAAAACAAAAGCTGCGTGCAAAACAATTGCACGTAGCGCCGTTTGGCGCCCTACATATTTCACTAGATTATAATTAGCGACCATGCCCAATAGTTTCTATATCATAGCATATACAATTTAGCTAACAGCTTCTACAGCTTCTCGCAGGAGGCGTGTTGGGAGCGTATACCTTTATCTCAGGTATGGTCAAGAATAGTTTCGGACCAATACACATTAAAGCTGACATCTGCAGCGTTGATCATGGCCTTCGTTTACATTTACGCCCAAGACAATCGCGGACAGAAGATCACTTTCATCGTTGTGCCGATATTAGTGGAATACCTGCCATATACCATGCTTTTCATGACATTCATTATGGATGGTCCCTTTGCAGTGATGATTGAGTGCTGTGGAATCCTCGCAGCTCATCTTTATGACTTTTTAACGAGAGTCTATCCGGCGTTTGGCGGTGGAAGGAACTACATCCGCACGCCCACGTTCGTGCAGAGATGGTTCGCAACCCAGGGACCAGTTAAAGCCCATGGTGGCTATCGGATTGGTCGGAACGAGCAGCGTCCGGCTGCGCCTGCGACCGCGAGTGCGTCGGGGAGCGTATGGGGCAATGCCTGGGGGAACAGAGGGCCGGGTCGTCGCTTAGGAGGTGATTAGAAGCTGCATGCGTGTAAGCTCTACGATATATGTATCATACCCGGCGTTTTGGGGATCATTGATTGTGAAGCGGGAACGAATTCCTAGGAAATGATAAACACTGGATGATTGAATATTTTGGCAGCTGCCGTAAAAGGGATTTATTATAACAGAAGACTCTAGCATCAATGCGCTAACATGTACAATTCCCGCAACTCCTCTATTTCTTTTTGGTAGAGTCCCGTTTTCCCTTTTTCTTACTCTTCTCCTCGCTCTTTGGCTGCTGCTCCTGCTGCCCCTTTGTGTTACTTGGCTTCCCCTTCTTCTCCTTCTTTTCTCCAAGAACCGCTTTGGGATCGAGGCCCTTTCGCCTTATCCTACTTCGCTCTGCCTTGGCGATGAAAGCCTTATCCTCGTCCTCATCGAAGCCGCCAAAGTCGTCTTCTTTTCCGTCCTCTGGCTGAATAGGCGTCTTGTCGTATCCCTCTTCTGCTTCAGCTGCAGCGGCGTTGGCTTCCCCTGTAGCAGCAGTCTTGTCTGCGGGAGAAGGACCCGTCTTCTTCAATTTGCAGACGTAGAACCCATCGACATTCTCACGGTGGGGGAAATAACGCCTTGTCAGCGTCATTTTGGCATCGAATTGCTTTCCCTTGTAGCTCTTGAATCCTTCGCTTCCAAAATTGCCCAATCCAGTATCGACAATCTTAACATTTGGTCTCTTCCGTAACACATACTGCACGACTGCCTCGTTCTCTTCCACGGTCACACTGCAAGTTGAATAGACAATGTACCCTCCAGTTTTCGAGCTGTGGTTAACCGAGTCGATCGCTGCCAAGAGAAGCTGTTTCTGCATGTGTGGAAGAGCAAGGAAATCGCGCTCTGTCTTGGACGTTTTTACGCTAGGATCTTTTGAAATGACACCGGTTCCAGAACATGGCGCGTCAAGCAAAATGCGATCGAATCCACCCATTGGCTTCGGAAAAGTCCTGGCGTCTAGGTTTGTAACGATGGTGTTTTTGCATCCAAGGCGGTGGATGTTTCCGATCAGACCCTTTGCACGGGATTTGTTCGCATCGTTCGCCACAACGCAGCCTGTGTTACGCATTACGGCAGATATGTAGGTGGTTTTACCGCCTGGGGCGGCGGCCATATCAAGAATACGTTCGTTCGGTTGGGGTGCAAGGGCCATCACCGGTAGGAACGACGAAGCTGCTTGAAGGATATAGTGACCAGCGAGATATTCAGGGGTAGCACCGAGCGGCACCGGAGACTCGAACACCTGGAGGCCAACTTTGGACCATTTTCCGACTGGCTCGAGCACTACACCACGGTTGATAAGGGCTTGAGCAAGGGATCGACGATTTGTTCGGAGGGTATTGGTACGGATGACAACCGGCCTGGGTGTTTCGTTGGCCTCGAAAAACGCAAAGGCTTCCATCGGAGAGAATAGAGAGAAGAGCTTTTCTGCCAGATACGGCGTATAGCCATAATATGTGCAGATGTCCTTTAGGAGGAGATCCGTGTAATCGGTTCGAGACTTGCCCGGCTGTCCCAATGTCGCGAGATCTCCCAAAATCCGAATTGTATCCGATATTCGCGTGCGTAGAAGCTGAAGATCTGGCGCCAGTCCAGGCGGGAGGTTATTTTCTTCGTCGAATACGTCGGGAGCATCTCCAGCAATGTTTGTTTGCATTGCAGACTCCTTTAACTCTTGTTCAGCTCGCGCTTCCTCTGCTTCCCTTTCCAAATCCAACTTTCGGGTCAATCCCTCGATATTTGCAGCGGTGAGTTTCTCCTCAGCGTCTGAAAGATCTTCATCCTCTGAAAACATAGCTTCCCGTCTTTGCTCTTCTTCGGAATCCATGACTGAATCGCTCTCGTCTGACGGCAGGCCATCTTCGGGCACAGATCCCTCGCTAACATCATCCAATTCACCAAATTCGTCCCCCATCACATCATCCGCATCGCTATCAGAATCGGACGAATCGAATATCGTCCCGTTCGGTCGACGAGAGGCAATAGGTTTTTGCACCGGCTTGCTCTTAACAGGTTTCTTTTCCTTCGATGGCACCTTGGCCGACACCGCAGGACCATTCTTCTTCTTGGACGGATTCCCCTTTCCTTCCGCTGCATCATCATTCCTCCGCCTCTTCGTCCCGCGCGGAGCAGAGTCCTCCGACGCTTGAGCTTTGCGCCGCTTCAGAGACGAAATCTTCGACTCGTCCAGGGGTTCAGGAGGGCCCTGCTTCTTCATTCGGCGTCCCACACCCATTTTGTCTTCAATCGCCCTCGTATACGAGGTGACCCTTGAAGAAATAAATGTAAAATCGGAATTCGTTTGGCTTTGAGAGTGCAAAGCGACGTCGAAATTTTAGCTTCTGCTCGAGGAGCTTTTTGGGAAAACTTTCTGCTGATAATGATAGTCACATGATTTAGCTTATCGGGCGGTCTTGGCACTCAGCTCCCGCACCTCCACATCTCCGTTGACCATCTTCCATTCCCGCGATTCACCATTCTTGAAGACATTGGACTTCTGCTATACTCTCCTTTAAACACTGCATAGAATAGGTCTATTAGACAATGGCGGAGCTATCTTTTGCAAAATCGTTTCTCAACCAGCTCGAATCCAAGCCCATCAAGGTCCCCTCCGACTACACCTTCGACGCCCGAAGCTTCCAACCATGCCAGCCCGTAAGTTCTATTTCCTCTCAACCTCTAGCTTCAAACAGCTTTCATTAACCTACTCTTAAGTACACCCTCCCTCGCCTCTCAAGCTCTCACCCCTCCCTCCCTAAAAAGGTCAAACAACCCACCATCCCCGGCTCCTCCAAATCCATAACAATCCACCTCAAATCCGCCCGAAACCCGATTCTAAACATAACCCTCGACACCATCGACCTGGCAACCGCAACAATCCAAGATCTCAAAGAAGCAGTCCAGTCACGCGTCGTCAAGCCCGACTCCGACGCAGAAACAGTGCCAATTGATAAGATTAAGATTCTCTGGAAACGGAAACCGGTGCAGGGGAAATTGGTCGCGGATGCGTTGGCGGATGAGCCTGGTAGTGCGCGTGAGGCGGAGTTTGGGGTTATGATTTTGGGTGGCGCGACTGTTGTCCCCCCGCGCGAGGACAAGGTTCCAGCTCCTCCGGCCCCGGCACCAAGTCTACCGCAGGATGAAGGGACGGAAGAGCCGATGAAGCAAGAGGTTGTAAGGGAGCCGGATGCTGCAGCTGCGTCACAATTGCCCACACAGGCAGAGAGCGCTGATATATTGAAATCGCCCGAGTTCTGGGACGACTTGCAGGGGTTCCTGCAGCAGAGGATAAAGCATGTTGACGAGGCAGCGCGGTTAAGGGCCTTGTTCAAGGCTGCTTGGGAGTCACAGTAGATTTATTGATAATTCAATCTGTTTGCAGCCTTATCATGGCTAATGAAGCTGAAATTACATTCTGTTCCTCGCAATTTAGGTGCATCCCAAGAGCAGTTGTCATTGATTAGTTCTTATCCATTATGTGCGTATACCATATGTCACTAAAGCAGGCAGGCTGCAGCTTAACAAGGTAAATGTTATACAGAATTCAAAGCTCACAAGAAAAGCGCTAGGAAACACTGATATGAAAGCAAGCAGGCACACAACAACATCAAGAGTAGCCAAAATTGAACTCCTATACTAAGACAGTTGTTGTAATGGTAAAACAAGGGAAGAGAAAGAATTGAAAAGTGAGAATAGAGGTCAGGAGGGCGCTTTGACAAAAAGTCACGACAAGCCATTGATAAGGAAGGGTATCATCAAAGCCAACGGCAGGAGTCAGGCATGCAACAAACAGACCAGTAGCACCCAAGCCAAGAAAGGCTTGTCTGATGGGGGCTTTGTTCAAAACCCGGGCCCGGCGTTTCGCGTAAAGTCCAAAGTAAAGGGTGGCAGAAAAGAAAAGAGGATAGGCGTAAATAAACATTAGAGGCATAAAATGTTTGGAAATCGGCATATCGTCATCAGTTGGGGAACCGCGAGTGAATGCCGGAACCATAACCCACTCTTATAGGATCGCAGACTATGACCTTGCGAAGATTTTGACGACTCCATCACCGCCACCAGAAACAACCCATCGTCCATCCCGACTCCAGGCAACCGAACAAACACCTTCCCCGCGCATCAACCTATGGTTCGTGATCTCTTGAGTACAGCTACGCTTCTCCAACGACCAGAAGCGCAGGCTAGCATCGTGTCCAGCGGAAACAAGTTCCCTGCTATCATGAGATAGAGACAAGGACGAAATTGCGGAGGGATGCGCCAGCATCGTGTAAGTGCATTGCCCTAAGGATAAATTAGCCAGAGTGACATGGGACAAAGGTGTTATAGAGATCAGCTTACCGCTGTTGGCATCGAAAAATCGGATGTAACGGTCTTCATAGCCACTGATAATAACTCCTTCCACGCCACCACTCGTACCGGTTGCTCCATGGACGACAGCCTCCTCTTCAGCGAGGGGCCGGTTAGGATCAAGACTGGCGGTTCCGTCAAAGCCAATGGTAGTGGCCACAACCGAATTGACACCAGTTGACCGTGTCCCATCGTAAGTTTCTAGACTCGCCATACCGACGACCTCTTCACCGGTGCGGGTATCGTAGACGAGAACGGAAGCGTCGCTGAATGAAACGACAAAGTTCACGCCTGCAAGTGACAGAGGGCTGATACAGGTTGGAGAGGGTGAATCTGTCCGCATGATGTGGTGGACAAGAGTGTAGTGGAAAGGTGTGGAGGTCGCGACACTTGGCTGCGGCGACGAAGGAAAGTTGGAGCCTGAGGAGATGGAGTTTGCTCTTCTTCCACCAGCACCCCGTCTGGCTCCGGGTTGCGGCGAAGTCAAGTGAGGCGGCGAACTAACCGCCCAGATCAAGATACGTCCGTCCGCTGCCCCGGAGGCCAAGAGCATGCGGTCTGAGCCGCCATAGAGATTGCTACGCTCTCCAAAAATTGACCCTGTGCTTCCAGGCAAGACGCACAAGGCCCACACTGCGTCAGTATGTCCGTCCAACGTGGCCTTGGAGTCCACTCGGCCACGTTCCCAAACTCTCACAGTTGCATCTTGTCCAGCGGAAAAGACCCAGCCGTCGCCGAGCGCACGTCCGCCATTCGAAATATTTTGAGGTGGCGGGCACGCTGCGAGACATGTAACTGATCCGCTGTGTCCGCGATGCGTAAAATAGCTCGTGATATCAAGATCATTGTTGGAAGGAGTACTGTTAGGACCAAAAGCGCCGTAAGAAGCGGGTATGATCCATCTTTTGACGGTTCCATCATCACCACAAGTGCAGATTTCCGGCTCCGAAGGGCTTCCCCCACCTGTGAAAATAACAGACCGGACCACATCGAGATGGCCTCGCAAGGCATATCGAACCTTAAAATTGGATGCTTCCTGTTTCTGGCTATCCAAGCTACCGGCTCCTCGAGCGTCAAGGTTTCCCTCACTGCGCCTTCGAGCGCCGGAGCTTTTCCTCCGATGCGATCCAGGGCCTGCACGAGGCGGAGATTTGGATGCAACGAAATTCGCATTTGGGAAGGCATCGGTGTCGGGCCTATGTGGCTGAGCTGGCATCGTAGGTGGTTCGTTAACTGAGGGTTCGTCAAAGTTCCAACCATCGGCTTCGTCGACTAAGATTTCTTCTGCCGCCGCCCTTTGGCCTCGAAGATCGTCCTTTTGCATATGCTGTTTCTCAAAGTCGGATGCATTCACTTCTGAAGCTCTTGCAGCTGAAGGATCGAAAGCAGGCTGCCGTCCATCGGCTGGCGTGCCGTGAATCCGATCTTGCTCAAATGCCCTCTGGTCAAATGCATCCCGTGCGGGCCCGGGGGCATGAACAGGTGGCCCCTCTATGGTAGGTTGTTTATGATTCGTGGCGTAATTGGACAACATGGGTTGAGGTATTGAAGGCTCGCGGACCATGTTAACATGATTGGGCTGCGGCTGCCTTTGTAGTGGTTGAGATAGTTGTTGTTGCTGCTGCTGTTGGCGTTGTTGTTGCTGCGCATATACGTCTTCCATCTGCTGCCTTTGCATTTGCTGGCTGACAAACATATCCTGAACATCCAGGTCCGGAGGCGGGTGGGATCCAGGAAGAACATGGTAAACAACTTCCTGCGAACATTTCCCAAGAAAAGATCGTGATTTGTCTCGATCGTTATCGTGATGCATAGACGAACTAGTCGGGTCTTCCTCATCAACGTCATTTTCAATCGTAAATGAACCCAGCGACTTTGGATGTTCTACGCGATTCAATTAGAATTGAGACCAAAACACGTCCCGAGCTCGAATGCCTACCTTTCCAAGCAGCTTTTAAGCTCTCCTTCGCAAGCTCCTTGGGATCCGTCCCAAGATCAACTTTCTCCCCAGCAGACAATTTCTTCACTTTTTCCCTCTCTTTCTTCAGCGCGATTTCGAGTATTTTGACGTGTTTCCCCAGCGATTCGTGCATCCGCTTGCTTGTCCGTGCATCACCCTCCAATTTACCGATTCTCGACTTCATTTCCGCGCGTTCAATCTCCCATGCATTGCGATCTCGCTCGTGACGATGCCATTCCGTTTGCAGGAACCGCATCACACCTGTACCAAAACACGGTATACGTCAGCAATTAGTCCACTAGAAAGCATCAACGGTCGACACGCATCGAGGGAGACCAATTGAGCAGAGAGTAAATCAAAAAGCTCATACCCTGCAATGTGTACTCTGTCCCCTGCGGACTTCCCCCATTGTTATTCCCGTCCAAATTCCCCCCGCTCATCCCTCCGTTTCCAGGCACTGCAGACGGAGACTGCCAGGCCATTCAAAAATAAACCAAATAAAAAAAAAAGAAAAGGCGTTCGAGGAAGCTCTCCCTCCTAGTATTTCGAAGATCCACCGCACTTCCTGCGAAAATCGGGGGTTGTTGGCGAGCAGGGGGTTTTCGGTCAAGAAGTCAAGCCAGCTAGCGCCGCATGCCTAGCAGTTAGAGGAGTTAATAAAGTGGCCAGTAGGTGTGGTGACAGGTCGGACTGGGCTTGTCGGCGAGTGTGTTCTTCACTTCGAGGTTCGAAAATGATGTCCACGACGCACCGCTGGACAGCTCGACGTCTCCTTGAATGCTGCCAAGAATGCCCGACTGACACATGGAGAAATTATCCGCATTCGGTAAGGTGTAGTCTAGTCGGATTTATATATTTCCGCGGTGCTTCTGCACAAGAGCAGACGATATCAAACCCAAGGCTTAATGAGCTGGTGAACAATGGTAGTCGTGATATTCATTATCGTCTCAGGATACAACCCGTTAGTTGGACGGGAAAACATATGTACGGGCCTGAGGACCCGGATCTAAGTATACCGGCTGCTCGAACACCCAACCTATATCCTAATACTAATTCAAAACTCCAACTCCTCAACCTCCATCCCACAATCAACGCATGTCTTAACCCCCATCCCCTCCGCATCCTCCACCGCCCTCCCCCACTGATGCACATGCTTCCCCCTCCCACCAACATCATCACCAAAATTAGCCCCTCCCCCATTATTCCCTTGTCTACTCCTCCGATACGCCTCCACCCTCGTCCTCTTCTTCAACTCATGTAACTTATTTTTAAACTGCGCCTCTTTCCTCCTCTTCTTGTCCGCTTCTCGTCGCTCGAATTCTGCATCTAGTGCTTCTGGAGAACCCCATTTCTTGGGCGAGAAGGCGTATTCTTCGACTTGGTAGCGGAGGAAGAGCATCATGTTGTTCCAGGTTGCTTTGTGTGGGTTGGGACGTTCCATGTGCGGGAGGAGTTCTTCGTCTTTGAGTTCCGCTGTTCATATCATTAGTAAAAGAGCAACGAGGGATGGCGAGAGAATACTCACGATCAGTTAGGAGGTAATCCTCCCTCGCCTCTGTCTTCGTCAACAAGCTATATTTATCCGGAAAACTCTCCTTGCACGCATTGCACACGCAACACCCGAAGATCTCGTTCCACTTCCAATCAATCTCCAACGTCCCACACTCTCTACACTTCTTCTCCTCTTCCTTTTTATCCAAAACACTAATCCCGGGCTCATACGGTCCCGCCTTGTCCCTTTTCAACGACTGCAGCAACAAATGCCTCTCCCACTCCTTCATCGTCATATTCGCGGGTTTCTGCTCCTGGGCCCGTTGCGGATCATGCGCGTGCAAAACCTTATTATGCGGATCGTCTTCCGCGGTCAGGAATCCGCCCTTGGTATCTGTCATTTTACTAAAGTCGTAATCGACGTATTTTGCAAAATTCCGCGCCGGCCGGATCGTGTCCAGCGGACGGGACCCGGACGTAGTAGCATTATTGACACGTCCATCTCGGAGGGTAGATGGCGGTTGAGAAGGGGATGGGAAGGTTGCAGAGAAGGGCCTTTTACGTCCTGCTGCAGTTGTGTCACTGGACTGGGTAGCGCGAGATGCTTCAGCGTCGCGCTGCTCGCGAAGCGCTTTAGCTTTTAAACGGTTAAGCTCCTAGATAGGGCTGTTAGTAGTGAGGATGCCGTAGCAGTTTGTTCACAAACGTGTTGCCAGGCATACCATCCGCTTAACCTGTTCGGGTGTGAGCGGAGGGCGGGTCGAGCCATCCTTGCCGCCTTTAGCAGGTGTGGACGGCTGTTGAGGATTCATTTCTGCAACACTCAGGAGTCAGGTATCAATCCGCTTCAAGTCCTCTTGTCGTCGGCTGTCGTCGTCGCGTCGCTGCAAGACGTTAATTGATCTCGTGGCAATTTCGTGTTCGCCAAGAAACAGATGACTAATCCGAATCGCAGTCGGGCGTATAGAACATCTTCCCCCAAAAACCTAAAAATGACGCCTGAATAACTTCTATCTGTCGCGTCGCCTCGATCGAACCTCCAGGACCTCGCTCTCGCTCTGGCTCTCATCATCGCCTCCATAAAGAACCTCACAGACGCCCCCAACCGGAATATCCATAACCGCATCCGTCCCCTCCTGCCAAATATGTTTCCACTCAAGCCTCCTCTTCCCGGACCCAGACCCAGATCCAGAACCCGATCCCGACCCAACAGTCTGCGCGGTCGCAGCATCAGGATTCATTTTCTCAGAGCCACCCGGTCGTCGTCTCCCCTTGCTATCTATGACTGCAATATTTGCGACGGGGTCAACCAGGTTCTCAATATGGTTCATGGGGAGAGTGAGGTAGCCCGTATTGTATGCGGCGAGGGCGACGTAGATGTAGACAATCGTCATGACGAGGAAGGACGGAATAGCGAGGGACCACCATCTGTTAGGATAGTAATATATCCCCAGTTGATGCAAGAACGGCGAGGGTAAATACGACCAGAGCAGATACATCACTGTACTCAAAAATCAGCACCGCACTCCAGCCAGCAATACGTTGAACTCACAAAAAGCCAAACTAGACCCCAAATACAAGACAAACCCATAATACTCATACGTCGGCACCTTCGGACTCACACGCGGTACCGTTGTCGCGATCCGAGCCGACTTGGCGACCGCTGCTTCTGTATCGTTCGGCGTCTCGACGTCCGAGCTATCGGGCGTTGTGCGGCGGGACGTCGTTGTCGAGAAGGACGGGCGCAGGAGCGAGGTTAGGGAGGGGGATGGCGGGAGAGGCGTGGGTGGTCGATTGTAGAATGGGGGAGCGAAGGCGTGGGGACTTGGGAGGGAGGTGGTTGAGTGTAGAAAGGGGCGGTGCAGGGCGAACTGAGCTGTGTTGTTGGACTCGTTGTTGTTGTTAGGATCTGGGGGAGGAATGGTGGTTTCCCGAGTATGTTCGTTGAGGAGCGATGAATTGGAGGAGGAATCATCCTGCTCTGAGTCCGAGGAGTTGTCTGGGGAGCTATATTGTGATCGGAATTCGTAGTCTTCTTCATTTTCCTCTTCGTCTTCTTCTTCCTCGACGTCGCCTTCTTCGAGGTTTAGTTCGTCGTGTTCGTTGTCTGCGACGTACTGGTGGTTCTCCTTGTTCAGGTATGGGTCTGGGTCGGCGGAGAAGGGGGGGAAGGGCTGGCTGGTCGTCATGGTGTTTCTAGGAAATGTGCTATGCCTATTAAATGACTTTCATGAGATTCAATGAATCAATGTTGAGAAGACGCCAGCAATTGCAGCATTGTGGTTGTCCTCGTTCGGAGTTTGAGAGCTTCGCGATGTGCACGGGCCACATTTAAACAAGGGAGAGCTAAAAAGCTTGGCGTCAATCTTAATTCCAGACCTTCACATGAGGGCAGTGAGGATATCCAGTACTTCATACCAGGAGGAAATCAGAGCGGCCACCATTTGAATTCTTTTTAAGACAGTTTATCTCAGATGGGGAAAATATAATTTAGCCTGAATGTCTCACCTCCGCCTCCAGAATGGCAACCCCCGAAACAACAACCAACTCCCGCCACAAGGATAACCAGAACGAAACGGGCAGAGGAACGGTAAATGGAACAAAATGGATTGGGGTACTATTAACTCATTGATTGCGAAGAGAGCGAGGCAAAATGTTCATGTCATCGTTGAGATCGTGGGTAATCAAAAACAGGTAGAAATTCTATCGCCATAGAGGGATCGAAAACTGGGGGATGTCCTAGTTCCAGAAATGAAGGCAAGCCAAAATATCTGCCTTCTCATCAGCTCTTATAAATCTTCACCACATTCAGCACTTTCTTCCGACACATCGGGCAAATATCAACTTGTCGCGCACAGCTCAAGCACGCGCAGACGTGTCCGCAGCTATAGAATAGCGAGTCCTGCACATCGCCATAGCAGATCTGGCACAGATCCATTTCTTCATCGGCGACTTCCCAGTAACTGATGCCCTTGCCGTGGCGTTTGCCATCACGGTATCCGCCGACGTACTTGTTGCCGGTCTTGCGTTCGATGAACTCGCCTTGACCGTCGCGCTGGTCGCCGACCCAGTCGCCGTTGTATGTGTCGCCGGATGCGTACTCCATCAGCCCCTTGCCTTGGCGCTCGCCTAGGACGAAGTCACCGGTGTAGGTTGTTCCGCTCTCCGAGATATGTGTGCCTACCCCGTGGTAATAACCGTTCTTGAACTGGCCAGAGTAATAGTCGCCGTTGAATGTGGCTTCCGCGGTTCTCGTTCCAGTGAAGGATTTACTTGGGTGACGCCGTTTCACAGCCCAGAGGTAATGGATCAGCCTGTCGGGTGCGGAAAACATGCCTGCTTCTGCCAGTTTCGTTCGCCTAAGTTTCATATTAGCCACTGTGATACCGACAACTGGGAAGAGATCCTTACTGAGCCTTATCCAGGACATTTCCAACAACAAAACACCCACCATCTATATCCGAAACGACATTCTCAAAGGTTTCCGAAGCTGAAATTCCGATTGCCGACAACCCATCTACCCGATGCCATAGAAGGAAAGCTTTATCCTCCGGCCAACCCAGGGCTGTGCGAATCGAATTCTTGATAACGTCTGCCCGTTCCGCGAACACAGACTTGATAAGACGCAGTTCCTGTTTCTCCTCGTCGAACTGCTGAATAAAATAATATACTTGATCACACAGAGGAACTCTCTTGGGTCCCTCTGGGATCTCCAGCTCTGTCATGTTTTCATGTGTGTTACCCCCGGACACTTGGCCTTCTGGTGCCTCTGTATTCGGTGGATCTGCCATGTCTGTGTCTTGTTGCGTGGCGTCGGGTGCAACAGGTGGTGTTGCCTCCTGCTCTTCTTGTTGTGCAGGAGCTTCCGGCTCGTTTGTCAATGTTCCTTGTGGGGGTAAATCTCCGGAATCTTGATTTGCGGCAGAGGTGGGTGCCGCGTCTGGCTCTTGTTCCGTGTTCGGTTGGATATTGGCTACTTCTGGTGGTGGAGATGGTTCAGCATCCATCGCGTCATGCGCCTGATGATCTTGAAGCCGGTCAAGTTCTTCGAGGTCTTCGGCGATGATAGCCGCAATGGCAACATCGTCCGCCATCGCTATATCGGGATCCACCGGGGCTGTGCCGGCTTCAGCTGATTCCTGTCCATTAGTGTTTGGCAACTCTTCTTCTGACGCAGGCAGTGGCGCAGGTACAGGCGCTTCTAGTTCCGGCTGAGCCTCCAACTGCGCCGGTACTTCGGCATTACTGACAATCGGATCCTCAGGGGATGTCGTGGCGGGGGCATCTTCCATTATCTGGTTTTCTGGCTCAGGTTGGGCCTCATTTGGCGGGTTGATAGCATCGGTAGGCGGAGGGATAGGATCAGCTGGAGCGGCTTGATTCTCTGTAGGAGCGTCGTTCATCTCAGTGTCTCCAGATTCCGGCGGGTTTTCAACATTTTCAATATTCCCAGTGGCATTGGGTTCATTTTGCGGTTCTTGCGGTTGGTCCTCTGCAGGCTCTTCGGGAGAATCATACTGGAACACATTCTCCGGCTCGCTAGGCTCAGGCAGGGCAAAGCGTACAGCTTCCTCTTACAAACGAACGAGTATTAGCCGCGAAGTGAGTGAAAGTATGCAGCACAACTAACCTTCTGATAGAATATGCACCCAGAGATGCACCACGCTCAGCCGAAGTCGAGAGACAATCTCAGTAAGATTATCCCTCCTCAAAAGCAGTGTGGGTGCAGCCTGCCTATCGGGCCCCAGGCTCCAAAGTCGGACTCTTTCAGGAGCTATAACCTCGCCTTCTGTCGATTTCAATGCCGCAATCTTTGCCCTTAGCTCTGCAAATGTGGTAACAGCTGGCACAGTGATGGAGGAATAACCCCCTGCCGACCTCGACGCGGCCATAACATCGTACGGGTCAAAGAGGCTCTCTTTAATTAGCGAAAGATCTGGGAGGGAGTGAATTTCGAATTTTATCGGCGGATCAATGCCGTTCTTCCTCAGGTAGCGCAGCGTATGGCGCCCGGCCTTGAAGTAATAGTTAATCGGGGATGGTGGGTTCCATCGCTCAATCTTCCCCGTCAAGTAATCCTTTACGGAGTCGCTGCGAACATACACAGCGATAACGGCAACGTCGGGGACGAACTGCTTTAGTTCGTCGGCATCTAGACCTTCGTGTTCGTCAATCGCGGCTCTCCGTGTCAAACACGTAATCTTATTACTGCTTGAGTCCTCAAACGCCAACCAGCGTGTATCAGGTCCACCGGGTCTCAAAATGCTGTACAGTCGGCTCGAAGAGCGAGTACCCTTGTGAACGATCATGCCATATAGGTCATATTCGCCCGATTGGCCCGGCACAACGAAATCGGAAAGGTCCAGTTTCTCATTCAGCTTGACGCGGTCGAATAACATGTTCCATTGACGGTTGGCCTTGTCGAATGATTGTCTCACCATTTCCACATGAAGCACGGAAGGCAAGGACCACTTCCCGGGCTTCTCTTGCAAGAACTTTCTGGTCGCCGCCTGCATACTCTTTGCATCCACAACTGGAACTTTGATTGTAGCATTGGACTCGTGTGGAAGGTAGTTGACCTGGTGTTCCTCCACGCCCACAGAAAGGCCTTCTATGCGCGGACTGTCGAAGATCTTGGCCAACTTCTCAATCGCATCCGTCCCTTCGAGTTCCAATTCCAGTGTTCGCCGCAGCCGCTCCCAGAACTCACATGTATCCCCCGAGAACTCACGAAGATTCCGGAGGGCAGTGGTGACCGGGTCGGTACTGATAGAAAGTTCTGAGCTTGCCGGTTGGTTATGGATGGTCCAAATCATCCGCTGTAGCGCGGTACACAGTACTCGGGGCTTCACGTTGGCATTTGTGAGATGTTCCAGAGTATTCACTTCCTGAATCAATTCCCGGAAAGGGGCGATCAAAAGCCAAGTGACAAGCCCTGCCACTTCATAGCTGTAGTCCACCATTGGGTCGCCCATCGGCCGATAACCAGTGAGAGTTAAGCTGTCCCAGACCGGTTCCGAATCGCTTTCATGCCACCACAGGGACTGAGTTGTGTCGTCAAAGATTTGAATATATGCATCGAAAGCAAGGGTATCATTACGCAGGAGGGCTTGCCTCTGGCAGTGGTGACGGCGATGGATTTGATCCCATGGTCCGTGGAAATGAGTCCAGCCCCAATCGAGGTTGTGAGGGCTGAATTGGTGAGAGGATGACTGCGGCCAGGAAGTGCGCGGTTCGTCAGGATTATATACGTTTACGCCGATCTGTGCCGACACTCTCCAATCTTTCTTCTCCTCCTTTGCCTCCGTAACTTCAGAAGCAGCGGGTACATCTGGACTTTCGGCCGTCTCGCCATTTTTCTTTTCATTCTGGCTGTCGACTTCGGAAGGAGGTTCCTCTTTCTTGCTCTTTGTGTTTGTTGTTGCCGGCAAGGAAATCTCAATATCTGGCGTGATTTCGCTCAGGTCTGCATCGGGGGCACCCGCTATGACTTTGAACTCTGTCTCCAGACGTTCCTTATCTTGCTCCGGAGGTGTCTTGGAACACTCAATGTAGACGCTCAACGAAGAAACCGAGTTTCCGCGGGGGAAAAATTTGATAGTCCAGTAGTAGCCCCCAACAAAAGCAGGAGGCGAGCGCAAGATGGTTGCACGATTAGGCTTCTCCTTTGTGCCTCGCACCCCTTTAATCTTCCAAGTTAAACGAGCCTTCTGAGAAGGACGATACTCTGGATCTTGCGGCGGTGGGTAAAAGGTCTTTTCCCAGTGTTTATCTAGACGTCTGTAAGCAACGGTTACACAGGTAAGATTCAAACTGTGAACATACATTCATTGGCACTGTGCTCTGTGCCTGCTGCTTCAATCTCCTTTAGCTCCGCCTCGTCCGGAACAGAAGTATCTTCTTCGATATCCGCCCAGTAAGCATGCTCCTCTTCCTCTTTCTCTTCCTCGTTATCCTCTTCAGCGCTGCTATCGCTAGATTCGTGGGGATCACCCGAGCCTTCCGACGTAGGTTGCGTAGAAGCTTCGGAAGAATCTATCGCGGAGTCTGAAACGGAATTCGGTTCAGGCTGGGGCCGATTGACTATAAAGCCTTGTACCTGAGTCTCAAGAAAAGGGAGCTCTGCTTCGCTACTTGTTGTATTTTCAACCGGTTGAGGTGCAGCTGGAGGTTGATCAGGCTGTGACGACTGATCCGGAGTAGTATCCATCGCATCGGATTCAGGAGTGTCGGTAGGAACGGGAGCAGGTTCGGCTGGCTGAGACTGGGGTTCGGCAGGTCGATCCGGAGCTGTTGTATCTGTGGTTGTGGTGGATGCAGGGAAGGGAGGATCTGCCGGCGGCATTATGGGCTGTGAGGAGGCTTGCTGCTGTACTGTATCTGTGGGCATAGTATCTAAGGGATCAGCAGGAGGTTGACGTTCGATGCTGACTGGTGCTTCCAGTGCAACCTCCATCTGGGGAGAGTATTAAAGCCCTGACCAGCTGCGAGCGTGAAGAGAGGATATGTAGGATGGGTACTGCAAGATCTAGGAAGAGAAAGATGTTAGATTCAGCTCCGGTAGGTTCCAGTGAATATACAGACGAAACCAAGCAGCAACTCACCTAGTCTAGCTTGTGGGAATAGTGAATAGTGAATAGTGAATAGCACTGCACCAGGAACTCCTGACAGGCGATTTGAAAACAAGGCAGAACAGAGAACCACAAGCAAAGAAGCAGACACTGATGTTGCTGAAGACAGATCAATGAAGAGAAATCCAACGAGAGTGAATGAGGTTGCACCGCCGAGAGAACGGGACAGGAGGTGAGCTGGAAGCTTGCAAGACAGAGCAGAGCAGTACTAGGGAATAACCAACTGAGCTCCCTCACGACAAATCCAGATATAAGTAGACGATGGAGAGGGAGAGGAGGGAGGACGCTGGAGATTGAAGAGAGGTTGAAGGATGACGGGGAAGCGAATCAGTCTGTCTTGGAGATGAGGCTGATCCGTGGTCAGTCAGGGAAGTTTCCGCAGCCAAAGCTTGAACTCTTCTTCAATGCAACCGATTCTCCACCAGAAGCAGGCAACAATCAGGATGGCTTTCTTGGATCAGCAGTAGTGACTGGGTGGAGGAATGAATTGACGCTCACAGCAAGACGAGGATGGTGATTCTGAGGATGAAGCGCCGCCGCCGCTCGACAGGGGATAGACAGACATCACCAAGGTTGGGGTTGACTTTGCCCGTCGGTGATTGGACGCGGCCCAGCCTTTAGGCAGATTTTGTGTTGGTGCTTGTGCCTGGAGCCTACGATGAACAACTGTCGCAAGGCGATTTGATGGGGGATTCTTTCAGTCAACAGGAAGTCTTCGTCCGTAAATACTCATTCATGACTTGAGGCTGGAACTGTTCCGGGTGCTCTCCACTCTCTATTCTCTCCCCTCCTCCTCCTCTCCCTCCTCACTGACATTGCTGCTGCTGCTGGTCGGGGGTGGCAAGCTGTCTGTCTGGAGCCGCGGGCAGTGTGGGGAACCAAACGGGGGCCGCGACAGAGCTAGTGCCACTCACCGCCCTGGTCGGGGCTCATTCCGTCAACTGTCGCCTCTCGCCCCCGAACCCCCTCATGAACCCCAACCACAACATCATCAGCATCAGCATCAGAGCAGCATGTCCTCCTCCTCCTCCTCCAAATTCTCAAGGTACATTCCAAGTTCTAGTCTCTCCTCCGAAGTCCAAGTGGAACAACTTTCTTGCTGCCAGTGTCTCGCTGCTTGCACCACGTCTGTCTCCGACCTCGCATGAGTCATCCCTGCTGCAGCCTCACTCCTCTCCAACCAACCAAATCCTCCCAAAACCGTTTTTCTCCATCGGAAAGGTTCAGCAGGGTCCAGATTCAAATTTCATACTAACGAAACATAATTCCTACTAAAGTATCGGCCCACAGCTAAGATCATTTGCTGATCCAGCCTCTTGGGTGATGGGATCAACATTCAACGAACTGCTCAACCATTTTGACAATGAACAATGAGTGTTCTTGCTCATGAATCTTAGAGGAAATGGGAATACTTGAAGATGATGAAAAGGAAGGAGAGGCTGCTCTCGTGCGGTCTGCAGATGCTCCATCCTTTTGGTTGGTCCATGGAGGCCATGCATCATGCATTCTCGGATCCTCTTTTCTTTTCTTTTCCTTTTCTCGGCCTTTGCGCTTCAAATCGATGCAAAAACGAAATCAGACCTGCGAGCTGGCTGGCTCCGACTGGCTAGAATCAGTTCCGAGAAGTGGAATGCTGGTTTCGATTTCTTGTATCGTCAGCGAACGCGAGGGTTCTCCAAAGAACTTGAAGTGAACAAGGTTGATTAAGTGAGAGCCGGAGGCAGATTCTGTTCTGCATCTCCTATATCTTCCTATGTTTCATGTTCTTCTATATAAACTATTCTCGGATTCCGCTTCGGATACTGGTCTACACCAGTTGCCGCAGGCACCCCTCATCCCGTTCTCGGCTTGCGGACCACCCTTGGATCAACTCCCGGTATGCACGGGCACAGACCATGAGATAGCGCTGTCCCGAACTCATGGTAGCCAAGAGGGAATACCTGTAACAGGCCGATTCTTGCTGACCCGGGGTGTGTCGATCGAACATGTCGAATGCTCACGGCTATCGACCCACAGCTGCACTGCTCATCTTGCTCATTCATCCGGATTTGATCTTTCATGTCGTTTGCTGCTTGGCAAATGTCGCAGCAACAATGAGCGGGAAAACCACAGTCGCTTCAGCGTAGACCTATCAGAAATATAAGCAAAAACGTATCATCATAGCATATGATAGTGACCAACCTTCACACTCTGAGCATTCGGCTTGATCTTCCCCCAGCTAACCGCCTCATCCGGCCGCGCTCCCGCATCACTCCCATCAAACTCCTGCGCTGTATTGATATACACCGCACTCTCCGCCCCATTGCGCATTAAGCACGCATTCGCAATATGATGCTTGATCAGCCCGCCGCCGAGAATAATCATCCCCGCCCGCTTCGCGCGAACAGACATGGTGTTGATCCTCCGCACATCCTCCACGATATCAATCCGTATCTGCTCCGGCGAAGACTTGTATGTATGGAAATACAACATATCACCCAGGCTCCCATCGGTCAGCGCGGGGCAGAAGACGGGGATGTCGTTCTTGTACGCCCAGTAATAGACCGATTCCTCATTGTTGATCTCTTTTCCTAGTCGGTTGATAATCTTGCTCGGCGTCCAATGAATCGGCTCGTCTGTCTTTTTCGAAGCTTCTTGTTCCTCCAACATCTTATCCAGAATCGGCACCACCCAATCTTCAAACGCGCAGTAGTTACTATTGGGAACAATCAGATTCCCAATGCGATTCATCCCTCGCGCACGCAGCGAGGCACCAGGCGTCGTAAACGAGCCCAGATATGTGGAGGCAAGACACTTGATAAAATCCTCCTCCACCCCTCCGGCCGTCGTGACGATCGCAGAGACGTGTTTATGCTGGACCAGATATCGTAGTGTTTCGCGCAGACCGGAGGAAATCAAATTCGAAGTGTATCCCAAGAAAATCGTCGTCCCATCGCCCGTTTCCGGATCTCGCCACGCTCTCTAACAATACCAGTCAGAAGAATACTCCTAGTGATAAATGATTGACAAACCATCTCGTTGATAATGCGGGCTGCGTCGGCGACAGCGCTGGCCTGGAAGCCCATTCCGGCCATGTTCTCCACCATGTCTGCGACGGTGATGTTTCGACCGGTATAGTCGTTGAAATTGATACCCGTGACCTTCTGGGCGCCTTCGGGGATAGCTTCGGAGGGGACGAGGACGGCATCGGTGGCCATTGACGGCGCAGCGTCGTGTTGTGAGCCCATCTTAATAAAGTAGGTTGATGCGTACAGATTAAATTAAATGAATGACGGTAATGACTGTGGGCAAGAGGAATGGGCGAATTTGAAGAAATGATTCAATGAATGTGCTGGGATGGAATTGATTGCGGGGCCGGATCGATGAAAATCATCCCAGTCGCCAGCAGAAGCTAAAAACTGCGTGGGTGGTCCGGGAAGCCAGCCCTACCAGGAACCGGTGGGACCGAACCATGGGCTTGTCAGTTCCAGGCGGAATCCTCACAAGTCATGTCATTCTGACGGCACATTCACATCAGAACTCCAAGCCCTCAAAATATATATTGAATATCTCAGGCTCAATCCTCTCTCACACCTTCCACTCCATCGACCAGATACAACGACAGACGAAGGCCGTTGCAAGGCTGACTCAGCTGCCTCAGATCTCGAAATGAGCAGCCAATCAGAAACGCAGGACAGACGCAACCTTGCCACACGCACCAGCCCCCGCCAAGCCCTGTCCCCCTGTCGCCGCCTTTTTTTGTTTTGACGTGGCGGGTACTTGCTGCTGCACGCAGTTGGCTTGTCTTTCGAGGTACAGCTACTACTTACTCCGTACTTACTTGCTGTTTCCCAGCATCAAGTAATGAGATCGATATCGATGTCCTATGGATGTTGAGATGCTCATTATTCGATGATCTTCCTTTCTGTTACCGTCGATCGGGCGGATGTTTCACCATGAGTCCCCCTGCGATCGGCGCCGAGCCTGCCCCAAGTCACGTGCTCCATCTTGAGGGCGCATCCAGAAAAAAAGCCCGCGGCGGCCGATGATTGGATGGCAACAGGCGCTGCTTCGACTCTCCCCAATCTTCAAATCTCGCGCTGGCTGGCTTTCACGACGTCGAACGACATCTTCTTCTTCGTCCTAACCTCTTCTCATCCTTGGACTTCTTCGACTTGGGGTTTTCCTTTTCATCTTCTCTACTTCTTCCTACTTCTACTATCGCCTCGTCACCACGTCTGGCCTTTTATTGCTTGCCGACGCGCCTTAGCCACGCCCGCAGTTCAACCAGGCAAACATCCTACTTCTCGGCTTGTCTGAAGCGCTCTCTTCGTTTATTCCGGGCCTCGCCTTAATGCTCACCGGACTTCCCATGCTGCTCCTTTGCTTCACTCGTCATTCGTTCAGACTGCCTGGTGTCCAAATTCTGCTCTTCGCCACTTTCTTGGGGCCCTCCTGCTGACCGCTGTTGCTTCCTTTGGGTCTTCTATGAGGCTTTTTTCTGCCCTGGAGTTCTGTCTGGAAGACGAAATATCATCACATCGCAGGCCTATCCACGCCAACACCGTCCGGTCCAGGATCTTGCTAGGAGTTTGAGGCGTCTGCAACTGTTCGGGTCTTGGCAGTGAAACCTCGCAATTAACGGTTCTCGCTATTGGGAGTTCTTTTAAAGAAACAAACGCTGTGCTTTCGGTCCTCACCACCTTTTTCGTGAGCTGTCTGATTTGGACGCTTTGAGCTGATTTTGTGTTGCTTGCTGCCCTGATATCTCCGTCGGAATCTCATGCACGGAGCGACGCCAACTGCAGCCTGATACTGAAGCTATCGAAAAGCGCGTTACGCCCTTTTTATCATCCCGCCATCCTATCCGTCATCGCTGCGTAACCGAGTGGGATAGCTAGCATCTACCAAGGACGCGGCGGGTCACGTGATTATTAGCTACTTAAGCACCTCCCATCGTCGTCGATGCTGAGAGCTTGTCATGGCATCGCATTTCCCTCCTAGGGATCGATCTCCCTACAGATACGACCGTCCAAGGCCACGCCGTGGCCACATTCCTTCAGGTCCTCGCGGGACAGATGATCCAAATTCAATATCTCTCGGAAGAGACCCTCCGAAGGGCCCCAAAGCCTTGATTGATTCTTCGAGAGGCGGTCATTTTACGGGTCCCAGAGGAAGAGGAATTCCCGGTCGAGGTGAGTTCAGAGACAGGGATCCACGTGATATTCGAGATGGTCCGCCATTCCGCCGCGACTCTGATAGGGACTGGACACGAAGGGATCGCGGTTATGATCCAAGAGATGGCCGTATGCCTTTTGGCCGCGGCCGGTCGCGGTCACCACCGCCTCCAAGGGACTTTCGTGATGCACGCGAGCCGGCTCCTAGGGACCTTGACCTCCCAAGAATTCGACGAAATTCAAGGGACGGTCCCGTTGGTCCGGGTCCCATGATGCCAGATCTCCAGCCGTTACGTGGTGGATCCTTACGTGGCCGTGGTCGCGGCGATCGCGATCGAGGAAGAGGTAGGGGATCATTTATCGACGATCGCGACCTATTTCGACGGAGAAGTCGATCACGGGACCCCTGGAGAGAACGGGACGTTCGTATTGATCGCGAACGAGAGCGCGAGCGGGAGCGAGAGAATGAAAGGCGTGATCGCTTTGAACGACGGGAAGAGGATAGACGGGTCGAGAATGATGAACGGGACAGAGGCTATGATCGCCCTGACCTGTTGAAGAAAGACCGTGTGCCTAGTAGGATCGAGCCCAAGCTTCCCGCAGGAACATCCTCTCTCTCCACGTCAACGCTCTCATCACCGTCTGCGACGGCTCCGCCCAACTTCCCAAAGGATGAAACCAATGATATACCTCGAAGGCAATCTAACCCTCCTACGACAGCTCCGCGCGACCAGCGAAAGCCGCCTGAACGGCCTGAACAGCCTGTCTCTCGCCCAGAACCTTCAGGCGAGCGGTCCGCACCGCAGTTCTCCCCGCCACCTCCACCTCTCACCTCAGAAGCACCTGAAACCAGTATATCCGTTGGTCCCCAAGCCCAAGCAACAGAACCGCCAGCTCCCGCTCTTGCAAGACCGAATAGGTTATCCCAAGAGATCGGCTCTGGTGCTTCACTTCCCCCAGAAAGGCAGCGCACAAGTAGTTTCGGCTCTACTCCTGTGCAGCCGCCTACCTGCCCCAGAGCAGATCGGATAGATAGCCAGCATGGCCCAGAATTCCGTCCCAATCGCTCTATTATTCCCGATGCTCGGGGCAAAGCAGAGGTGCCATTTCGACCCACTAAACCAGCCATTCCGCCCTCCGCGCCATCCCACATTACTGGACCGGAACCAACTGTTGGTCCACCAGGAAAGAGCTTACAAGCCTCAGCACACATAGAGGAGAAGACTGCGCCGCCGCCGCTCGTTGCTACTGGCCCCATGTCCCCCCCGCAGAAATTCTCAAATCTCACCTCGCAAGGAGTTGGACGAACTAGCCTTCCGGGGGATAACCTTAGTTCTCCCCCTGCTCCCACAGCGCGTCGCAGGCCATCTGCCACGGTGACTCCACCGCGCATTCCTTTTACTGGGATTCCAACGGGCCCCAGAGCCTTACAGAGACCTATCGCGCCAAGGAGTGGTTCAAAGGGCAGCAATCAGTGGGTGAGGCCCGGGTATTCCAGCAGACCACCATCAGGGGCAAACTCTACCTCCCCCTCCAAACGTGATTCTCTTGAGGGGAAAGATATTGAAATGTCAGATCTCCTCCCTCACCCGCGACCGGTGTTGAACAAGGAGGAGAAACCGGGGCACGAAGAGAAATTGGAACCACCGCCTACACTGACCACCCCTAAATCTGAACCAATGGCACTTTCGAACGAGCCTACGAGCAATGCCACCGAGGAACCTGATAACGCCAAGTTGGCCCCTGCTGAAGAGCGGCCTGCAGAAGAAGAGCTTCCAAAGGCCGATGAGGACGTCAGTCTCCCAATGATATTACCCGAGCTAAGTGGTGAAGTATCGGATGAGGAGGATATTCTAGACGAGGAGGATTTCAACCGGGGGGAACAGCGATTTGAAAAGGAGATGCAAGCTTTGGCTGCTGAATTGCCGCCACCCCCACTTCAGGATCCTATCATCGTTGGTTTATTGCTCAAAATTCAAATGCTGGGTATGATTGCTGAAGGAGCGGTGCCTGCGAGTTTGGACGAACCCGGGGCAGCCATGGAAATTGAGAAGCCAGATGGCCCTACAGCGGTAATCCCGCTGCCAAGCAAGGAGGCCAACGAAATTGAAATCGAAGTACGTGAACCTTCGCCTATTCCCTCGACGCAAGAGGCAGAGGAGGCTCCAGTCGAAACGAAGCCATCTGTAGAAAACCTCCCTTTCTTGCCCTCTGGGCCGCCTACCCCGATTTCAGACATGGAGTCGCTCCAGGAGACCATCAAAACACACAATCATATCAAAGATGTCTTGCGTGCGGAGCTGGTGACCCGGCGAAAGTCAATTACGAAGCATCATGCGGAATTAAAAGAGCAATATCGTGCACATTACAAGGCTTGGAGGATAACTGTGGCGGAAATGGACCGTAAAAGGGCCGAAGAAAGAAAAGAAGTGCCCGACCCATCGACCCCGCCCTCGGCGACAACGGTTGTCATTCCAGAAGGTCGAAGAGGTTATAAGCTCAACAGTGAGCTCGACTTTCAAAACGCGTTGAAAGCGTCCGCCATCAGCGCCCAGGAGGAGATACTACGCAGGAAAGAAAAGGAAGCGACCGCGAGGCCTGATCTATTGCGGGAACCAATAATCCCTGATATGCTCGATCCCCTGGAGAAACAAGCTTCCATATTTCAAGATACGAACCAAATTATTGATCCCGCCGATGCGTTTGATGTCTTCAAGTTTAATTTGCCGCCAAACGACTTTACCCCAGAGGAACACAAGATCTTTACCGACGCGTTTATGGCCCATCCAAAGAAATGGGGCAAGATTGCAGAGTCCTTACCGGGTCGTGACTTCCAGCAATGCGTTATGCATTACTATATGACCAAAGAGGAGATAAAGTACAAAGCCAAACTGAACAAGAAATGGACAAGGCGCGGACGTGGGAAGAAGACGGCAGCAAGGCCGCCCAAGTCGAATGCGCTCATGTCTGATCTTGGGACAACGAGGCCTGAATTGGATGGGGACGAAGCCGAAACTCCTACCGTGACCGAAACGGGCCGACCCAAACGTGCAGCCGCACCAACCTTTGGTGAAATTGGTCCGGATACAGAGACTAGTACGCCGACACCCAGTTCCGGTAGGAGAGGAGGAAATAGTGGCAAAGACTCCGCCGATCAGCCGTCGGAAAAGCCTCCGAGTCGTCGTGGTGGAAGGGGTGGGAATCGCGGCGGGCGCCGCGCTAAAGCGCAGCAATCAACTGTCAACACGCCAATTGCTGCAGCCCCTCCCAAAATTGAAGTGGAGGTTAATGCCGTCAACAACGTAGTCGAAGCTGTGGCCAAACCAAAAGAACCGGAGAAAGTGGTGGTAGAGGCGCAACCACCACCACCACCCCGGACAAAATCTAACAAGGGTCGCGCAAAGGAACCTTCCATCGCCACCGATGCCCAGGACGCGGACATTCCTCCCAAACAAGCAGCAGAGGTTGGCGGCTACGGCTCTCTGCAGCCAACGAGCTACTGGTCCGTCCCAGAGCAGCGGGATTTCCCCGAGCTGATATCGCATTTTGGCAAGGATTTCGAAAGCATCTCCCAATTCATGAAAACCAAAACGGCAATCATGGTACGTCTGGAATACTTAGCTTTCTCGAGGCAAATGCTAACGGTGACGATAGGTTCGAAATTACTATCTGCGCAACATCGAGTCTGCTGGGCTGGGGGAACTTGCACTCATAGCTGAAGCCAAGAAACAAAGGGGAGAACCGACAGGACCTCTACCCGTGCCAAGTGTCACTCCGAAGAGACGTTACGAAGCCACGCCATCTGCCATTGGCCCACGCCCCCTTGCGCCAAACACAGAGTCCGCTGAGCCGGGAGAGAGATTGATGCCCAGTAAGGCCAAACCTCCAGTTGTTCCCCTTGCAGCCGCGCCGCCACCGCCAGCTCTCCATCCTCGTCAATTCGAAGAGGAACAGTCACAGCAGAAACTCTTCGCCTTGGCCCAGCCAAGAGGTACACCACTGCCTGTCGCAAAGGAAGAGCCCCAGCCACGTGGCGCACGATCCCAGTCCTCCCAAGCCCAACGCGGCCATGTTGGGCCTCGTATGGGTTATTTCACCGAGGACCGCAGAGACGCTCGAGCATCGGTGGCACACGTGAACATCTCCGCTGGCCATCTACATGATATGGACGTAAAACACCAACCGGCTGCTCCTGCGCCTAGTCTCCCGAGTCTACAGATTCAAGGCTCAAACAGGCAGGGAGTTCCTCCTCAGGTCGCCGAACTGCAGGAAACACTCCGATATTCCATGTCTCAACCACCCGCTTTCCCCCAGGGATCTTTTCTTCAGCCACGCCCGGTTCAAGTTCCTACGCCTTCGCATTCCCGGCGCCACAGCAGGACTCTGCCGTCTTCGGCAGCGTCGCCGGTGCATCTGCTCAGCAAACAGGAGCCTAACGCCCCGCCCATGCTACCTTCGCAGTCAAAGCCTATCTTCCCGCAACCAGGCCAACTCCACGATCACCAGCGACCTCTCCCAACATTCACCTCAAAAGAAAGCATCGATCGTCCAACATCGACAGCTCCCCAGACTGGTCCCGAACCAGAACAACAGGTACCCGCCAAGAGGTCGAACATCATGAGCATCCTCAACGACGAGCCGGAAGATCCGCAACCGCGCAAGCGGTTTGCAAGCAGTGAACATACCGCGCCTAGCAGCATCTCAGGAACACTATCGCCTCGCCCGATCTACGCTGGATGCCATTCAATTTCATCGCATTCCAGTCGCCCGGAGGAACAACACCCAGGCGCGGGCCAGCAGTATCAACGGGCACAGTATGTTCAGGGGACGTCTCTTCCCCCTCAAACACAGCAGATGCAGCATCCGTCGCAATCCACCGCGCAAATCGGAGGATACCCTGATTATAATCGATATCCCGGAAACACGACAGCGGGAGGCGGCGGCCGCCCTCCCGGTGAAGATTGGATATCAAGATTCGATCCTAGAAACCAGCAACAGCAACATTCGCAGGGCTCGACCCCCTCGGATCATTCGATGGCATCTTTGCAAAGACAGCAAGCTGCGGCCCATGGATATGTGGACAGTGGGCCGCAGCACCATCACTCTTCCATGTCCAGCATGCAACAGCCACCCCAACCAGCCCCTCAGGAGCGGACACAACGCCAGCAATTCTCGCAGCAGATGCTCCAGCAGCCAGTCCAAGGCGGTCCCGGTCCTCCCGGTTTAAAGGTCGAGCATCAACAACAGCAGCAGCAACAACAGTCCATGGCTCTTGGTATCGCGCGAGATTCGCATCTACAATCCTACAGCCAGCCCAGCAGCTCACCGATCCAACGCACCGATATCCCATTCAGCCGCCGAGCATCACATCCCAGGGCGCCGTCTCCGCTCCCGCCGTCCGCTTCAACCACGTACCAAAAGTCCAACAACCCGATATCAACCTACGGCCACAACCAACCCAGCCAACAGAACCAGCACCTTCTCAGCCAAAACCACCACCACCACCATCAACAACCAAGCTCAAGCCCCGCATTCCCACAACACCTCCGACACCTCTCCTCCCATTCACCACAACGCCAATCCCCGCAAGTCGTCCAGGAACAACAACAGCAGCAGCATCAGCAACAACAGCAAGGCCAAGTCCCACCACCCCTGCACCACCATCACCGCCCCTCCCTAAACCTAGGCCAACAAGCCGACTCCCCATTCATAAGCCGCACACCACCACCCCACCTGGGCCGGTCCAGCAGCTCACTTAGCAGCTCCCTCCCCGGCCCCTCAAACGTGGGTATCGGTCGCTCATACACCCCTCCATTAGCGTCGTCGTCGACGACAATACAACAGCAGCAGCATCAGCATCAGTCTCTCAATTCGAATACAGCGGGCTTCTCATCGTCAGGCTTACCGCCTGTTCAGCAGGTGCAGGGACCAGGACAGGGGCAAGGCCAGTCTTCGTCCGCGCATCGACTGCAGAATTTGCAGCCAAGGCATTCTACGGGTTCTAGTTCGGGTTCGGCTTCGGGTTCGGACCATCATCGAGGTGTTTATCGGGATCAGCGGCGAGGTTAATAAGTATTGACTTTGTTGAGAAGAGACTTATTTTGTCCGGTCTTGGTATAGGGTTCGTTTGGAAGCTTGGCTTGGCGCTGGGTTCAGAGGTGTTGGGGATGGGCATATGCTGCTGGATTTTCGACTTCCGGCCCCCGAATCGGTCCTGTGATTTTCTTAGCTATTTTTCTTTTCTGCTATGCTTTTGCAACTTCCATTTTCGTTGATTCTTTCCGCATATGACTGGCAGTATTGAAAATGTAAATATGATAAATGGATTACCTCTTTGTAATGTCAAGTAAAATCAACCAAGAACAGATGGCCTGAACACAGTCCACAGAAAGTTATAGGAGGGTGCAAATAGAGCCAGCTCCCTGGAAATCATGATGTGAAAGTAATGATGTATTTCTGTGTCTATCGCTAATATATACCTGCTGTACATATGTAGACACCACCCTTTACAAACACACAGAGGGACCAGCAGGAATGCAAGAAGTGATGAAGACATCCATAAGCCAATCCACCATGCTCAAAATGCTTTAAAACAAGAAAGAAACGCCACTCGTTCCACGTCAAAAGATCCGCCTTCTCTAAGGATTCCCTGAGACGAAGGCCGGAAAATGATGTAGGCTTGATACCAGGTCCAAGAGAGGAAAGTTACATAACAATACAATCCTTACTTCCATTCGGTTTCTCCGGGGGCAACGAAGCACTAGACACATGACCCTGCTGGCGCCTCCTGCTCGTGGAAGCAGCGCCCCGTCCTCCGCCATGATAGGAACTGAAGTTGTAGCTAGCCATTCGTGGACCCGTGAGATCTGCACTTGTCGATCTATCTGATCCGCGCGGTCGTCGTTGTGGCTGATTCGATTGACGCTGCTGCTGGATACGTTGCTGTTGGATATTTTGTTGCTGAGCTTGGAGTTCGTGCGGGAAATGGTTTTGGGCCTCGAGTTCGGCGGCGGTGGCGGGGTCGTAGAGCGGGGAGAAGGATGATTGTTCGTATGTGGGCGGGGGAGCGTCTGCGTTTTCTTGGTTTCGGGGGTTTAAGGGCGGTTCGTTGGTTGGTGGGATCAGAGAGCGGACAGGGGCTTGGTTTTGAGGGCGGGGACGAGCGCGGTGGCTGGTTGATGAGGTGGAGGCGGAGTGGCGGTGGGTGCGGGAGGGAGGGGGTCGGTAGGGTTGGTATTCTAGCTGGCCTGGTTGGCTTAGGGGGCTGTGTGAACGGCGGTTTCTTCGGGTGCGTTGTTCTTCTTCGTCTTGATACTGAAGGGCCAGGGCAAAGGCATAGTCTGCGTCCATTTGTTCGGTGTGCGATGTGTTTTCGGTGCTGTCGGATGCTTGCCCTTCGTCACGGCCGCGGGTTCGATCATTTGAGGCGGGCGGAGCAGATGGTGTGTTGCCAACCGGTCGAAAATCGCTTGAGAATAATTCGGATGCGGTGCCGCTGACATCGACAAGGCTCTCCCATACGATTTCCGCGTAGCTGGCGTATCCCGCATCGGTCACGAGGGTGAAGAGCTGATTTGATTGAGGATGTTTGAATAACGTGGAGAAGTGGTCGTTTCGAAAAAGGATACACACCGATCCCGGATCGAGGGAACGGTTCAAATGCTCCAAGCCAAAGGAGCTTAACTGAGTGCTATTCTCGACATTGACGAAACGTTGGATATAGTCTATGTCATAAACTAATTGTTCTTCATCCGGCGTTAGGAGGTCGCCTTGAAGGGCTCGTTCTTCAAGGTCCTCTTTGCGGAAATGTAGGAGTTGGATATCATCGTGATATTCAGCTACTCTAAGCATCGATCTGTGTGCTTCAGAACCAGGTGGGGCTAGCCATCCATGGACCAGAGGCAGGTTAAACGCGCTGTAGAGTTCTATGTCACGAGTAGAATGGAACATCCCCGGCAGATCTGGGTTAATGTTCTATAAAGTTGTTAGCAGTAGCCAAAACGGATATGGAAAAGGCTTACCGGAGTTAACCGCGGGTTAACATTCATTCCAGTGTGGAGCATGGTTAAGAAGGAACTTAGAGCTTCAATGTCAGGAAGTTGGCGTTCTTCGTTGACGTAGGTGGTAAGCTCGTCGAATAAGGATTGTATGAGCAGCCCAAGAGATATTCTTTCCCGTGGAAGTAGCGCTTTTATTAGAGGAGAAAACGCATCTGGAGGAGTCCGCAATACAAGACTATTGACTAGGGCTAGGAGTGGACATGGCCCATTTTCATTCTGTACTAGAACTGGGGATTGACGCAGGTTTTTATGTGACCCGTCATTCCAGTTGATGATACGAATATCATATATTTCGGAGGGCGTCTCTTGCCGGGGTGTCCTATCGGAACTGGCCACTGTCTTGGGAGTTGGCGGAAGAGGTTTATCCTCTAGAGCTGACAGGTCTTGCTGTTGTACAGCCATGTCATTATTGGAGATCTGCAGCCGAGTGAAGCTCTCTGCAGTTTTATCTGGCAATGAAGATTCGCCTGTGACCAATACATCAGGGGCATTTCCTTTCACGTGCTCTGTTCCCTCAACATCGATAAGGTTAAGCGACGGATTTGGCGTAGGAGGTTCCATCGGTCCACGACTAGGAGACAGACTCCCTGGCAAATCACCTTCTAGAAGGGCTTGTCTCTGTTCGCCCTGGATGTTTGTTTGGAAACCATTGGCTCTCGGATCACGGTTTGGCGGGGATGTGTTTACTGAAACAGGCTCAACTTCGTTCTGCTTGGAGGGTGAAAGCGAGGTTGATAGCACACCTGATCTCAAGGCGTCCACATGGCGGGGAGGCGAATGATGAATCCCTAATAGATCAAGTTAGCGCCTGAGCATTCAAATTGTATAGGCTGCGAACCATTTGGTTGAACAGAATTAAGTATGCTGTCGTCAGTAGTGATACCATCCTGATCCGCCAAGGAACTCCGCCGTTCAGCATTGAGCTGCACTTGCGGTCGAAACGGATTGTTCGACTGCAGCTGGCCACTGTTTCTGAGTTTCCCATTGTTCGAGGCGACAGGCTCATGCGGTGCGACTTCCCCACGATTGGTGCGGACTTGAAGGGGATGGTTTGGGCCATCTGTATGTGATTGAAAGTGGTAATCGGTCGGTCCGTTCTCTCCAGCATGCGAATCACGCCCTTTTTGCTCTCCTGGTGCTTCACTCCAAAGCTTATGAGGCACATCAGCTCCTCGCCCTCCCAACATGTCACGAAGTCCCATTGCGTTCTCTCCAGCGTGCAAACTGTCCGCAGATTGTAGCGGGGGCTGGGACACAGGTTCATGTGGAGGGTCAGGGTCAGTTCGCGGGACGTTGCTGGGTGATCCATCATGCCCCTCTTGAGGATCCGTCAAATTCATCGTGTTATTTCCTCTTGGGCTGGCTGGGCTTCTTCCCGTTTCACTAGCTCAGCACTACTCCTCCTCTTCGTTGCATTATTCCAGAAGTGATTAACACGAGGAGGCGCGGGTCTCATTCCCGTTGTGGATACCAGTGACCGGAGAGTGTTCTGCTTCGAGCTCCTTGGCTAAGGTTGCGGAGATGGCTCTCAATGCGCCGCCTTGGAGACGTGCGGAGGTAGTACGAGGGGGAAGAAGTGGGTTGTGCAGTATAGGAGCGGGGCGCGGAATCAGATACCACGCGACGCTTTGGCTGGAGGTCGAAGCCTCACTTGTTAAGACTTGAAATGCTCAGCTATCCGAGGCCGTATTTCTGGCGATCTCGGGTTCATCAAGAGCGGTTCGTATTTGGACGGATGACGTTGAGGTGCTAGTCGGATTATTGTATTCCCGGCCGGCGCGCTTTTGACGGAAGGTGGCGCGGAGGAGATTTGCGACGCCGTGATGAAAGTCGTATCAGCCATTTTCCAGTCAGAGAATGACTCTGGATTGAAGATCTAATAAGGAGGCTCGTTGCGCAATGTACTCGAGAGTGTTACCCAACGAGCATGTTGCGTTGAAGCTCCCATCCGACAGTGTGAAGATTCAGCAGATAGTGCCGAATACGTATGTTCCGGAGCTTGTGAGAAGCATTCTGTTCTTCAAGCTGTTCGTCTTGAATCTGTTGATGTATACTAACCATGTATAGGATTATCTCCCTGGGAAAATATGGCTCGTTTCCTGCGAATCAGATCATCGGTCGCCCGTTCCACTTGACGTGGGAGATCTTGGACGCCCCCGAAGAAGATGGACATGTATTACGTGTGGTATCGGCAGCTGAGCTGCATACGGAGGCTTTGATGACGGACGATACAACACCAGGGGATGCGGAGGATGGTCAGGATGGCCAGGGCTACCCAGCAGACATGCGGACGAACCGCAACATCGTCGACGATGCTTCCACGCAACGGCTGACAATGGAGGAAATTGAAGCTCTGAAACGAAGCGCAACAGGCGGCGGCAAGGAGCTTATTGCTAAGCTTCTCGAATCGCACTCGGCGCTAGACCAAAAGACTGCGTTTTCCAGGGCGAAATACACGTTACGGAAGAGGAGGAAGTATATGAAACGATTCAGTGTGCTTCCGCTGGATGTGTCGATACTCACGCAGAGTATGTTGGAGAAAGATGCGGGGAGGATCATGGAATTACGAGATGAGATGATTGGTCTGATCGGGTGCTGGGCGAATGTTCATCACGGTGGAGGGGATTTACTGGCAGACCCGTCGACATTACCTCGAAATGGACGCTGGTTGGTGGTGGATGATACTGGGGGATTGGTGGTGGCAGCAATGGCTGAGAGGATGGGGATACTCCGGCCGCTGGACACTGGAATAGGCGCCTCGTCGCAAGAACCAGGAACAGCACAACCTTCGGAAGAGACACGACCGCCGACGTCGCCGCGAAGCATACCTCAACAGTCAGCTCCCCCCATGTCAGCCCAAAATACCACAATCACCGTGATACACCACAATCTCCAGCCCAACCTTACCTTTTTGAAATACTTTTCCTTTGACATCAACGACACCAATGAATCCCATCCTCTGCACACCCGCCTCAAGGCGCTTTCCTGGTTACAGCTGCTAGACCCACAGAGCGACGCGATATATGCCAACGAGCCCAAGATGTCCGACATTGAGCTTTCTGCGTGGAAAGCAAATAAGCGAGGGGTATACTATCGCAAACGACGGCGGTGGGAACGAGTTCACAGCATGGTCGACGAGACGAGGGAGGGCGGATTCGACGGCTTAGTGGTGGCGACTCAAATGGATCCTGCGTCGGTTCTGAAACATACAGTTCCTCTCCTGGCGGGCTCTGCACCTGTGGTGGTATATTCACCACACATCGAGCCTCTCGTCACGCTTGCCGATCTATACTCTACCGCGCGCAAGGTCGCGTATATTAACCGCAAACGGGCCACCGCCGACCGCGCGGAGAGACTGGCCACGGAACCTCTAGACGAAAGCCACGAGAACAACGACGAGATGGAGGACGAGGAGGACTTTCCGCTTGACCCGACTCTTCTTCTGGCGCCGTCGATTCAGACGTCGCGGGTGCGTCCGTGGCAAGTTCTTCCGGGCCGGACGCATCCGCTGATGACAGGGCGGGGCGGCGCCGAGGGGTACGTGTTCCACGGTACGCGAGTGATACCTGCATCCGTGCGAGTGGAAGCTCGCGGGATTCCGGGGCGGAAGAGGCGAAAAACGGCAGCAACAGAGGGTAATACACCGGTGAGCAATGCAGAAAGGAGCAATGCCGAGAAGGAGAATAGTGTTGGTGCCGAGAGTGGACTTATAGATGAGATGTCGTAGATGTGGACAATGTGTGTCCCTGACGAGTGCATGTGGGTGACATGGATGATAGCGTTGGAACAAGCGGAAGGTTTGGGAGATCAGGGCAGCGCAGCCACATAGAAAATAGACCGGCAAGTGCGCCTATTCTAAGTTCTTATGATTATCATGTTTTCCGCCTTGCTTGCTTTTTCGTCACATCTGTTCCTCGAGTCCTAGTTGATTCTCGTCGAAAGCCATACATTTCGATCCCAACTGGACTAAGGGGTTAAAGAGGGGGGGGGGGGGGGGGGGGGGGGGGGGGGGGGGGGGGGGGAGGCCGGATAAAGGTATGTGATCCCGGTCTCCTCACTCATCGCCAGGACATGACAAGACAAGACGACACAAGACATCTCTTGCTTTGAGTCCTCGCTTGCCCTGGTCTTCTAGAGTATCATCTGAAGAATAATTGCCCAGACAGGGCACGTTGACAGCTGCACAAGCCTCCCCTGCTCCCAGTTTATGCCTTACCCACCACCCAGGTCTCTCCCTCTAGTTCACTGCTATCCAGTTTCCCGCGCACGTGGCTGATGCCACCAATCGGATTAGCCCTGTCAACCCCAACCACCCATGACCATCACAACCACAAACTGACAAGTGAGCAACGACAGAGCGGTGTCCGTGAGAGTCAGAGGAGAGAGGGAACCAGAGTACCGGAGACTGACAGAGATTGCAAGATGGAGTCTTCTCCACATGATATGCATGTCACGGTCTGGCTCGGATTGGCTGGGGGTTCATGGACTCAAACTATCATCGGAGACGAGAGAGAGAAAGGGACAGGACTCCACAGGGGATGACGATGCCACGAGGTTGGGAGAGGGTCCGCTTGTCGCGCCGTTCCGATAGTTCACAAACGATCTGAGCTCGAGAAGAGATGGGATAGTGATGGACGCACAGGCAGGTTACAGCTGGATGATGGCTTGAGTTAATCTGATCATGGCTGAGATCAACCGTCCATCCATCGAGCAAGTCTCCAGCACACTGTCCCTCTTCCTGCTCTGAGGGTCTTTCGTCATGAGTTGCTCCTCTGGATAGCTTTTGCCTTTTCGTTGGATATATTTCCTTTTTATTCCCTCTTGAAAACTCTCTCTCTCTCTCTCTCTGTGCGCCAAGCGTCAATCCAGACAAGGAAGAACACGAATCAACGGCGGCGGGTGGAGGAGGCTGCTCCCTGCGCGCCATTCTCGGCTGCGGAAAGGCGATGCACGGGCCCGGACAGTCGCCCGTCATTGGCACGATCTTCGCCTAGTCGCTGTCCGGCTGGAAAAGCGTTATATAGAGACATCCCACTCGTTCAGGGTCTGATTCCTTTGCTGGATGGCTGCTGCTTGCATTCTTGTTCTTCTTCTTTTGCTGGATTCACAGAATCATCAGTTGGTGAGGAGAAAGAAAATGAGAAGACAGCATGGCGCCCCAAATGATCAGCTCCGACGGCTGGCTCATCTTTAATACCGTCGAAAGACGCAACATCGCCTTCTATATCCTCGGCATCATGCTCTACAAGTTTGGTCTCGAAGCCTTCAACGGATCCATTGTTGCCCTGGCCACCAACCGCTACGACTACGATGCCTACCTCAAACACACCCACGCCAGAACCTTTGAGCGGGTTGGTCTGCTCACAGGCTTGAATCAGGCCTTTCAATGCATCGGCTCGATTCTTATTGCTCCTCTGGTGCGAAGAGCGCCCTCGAAGATCGTTTTGGCCGTCTCCGTTTCCGTCTTTGGTCTCTTTACTGCCATCCTCTTGATCCTGGATGCGAGCACCGGAGGCACTTTTCTTCCCGCGTCTTTCCGTGATCACCACCCGTCCAATGACTTCCACTACTATGGCTCCTACAATACCGATGGAATGATCCCGATTTATTGTGTCACCGGAGTCGTCTATGGCATGGTGGAACTCATCCGAAGAGTTATCCCCAGAGATATTGTCGGAGGCAACGTGCAGAAACTCCGTCGAATGGACGCCATGGTCCACATCTTCTACGAAATCGCTGGCACCGGAGGAGCCTTTTGCACCGGTCTGGTCTTGATCCCGCGACTGGGCAATAACTACTCCTTCATCATCACACCCGTCTGCTTCTTACTTGCTGCCTGTGCCTGGATGTGCGTGACAGACTCGGCTTTCATCCCCGAGAGACAACGGCCCGTCCTCGCAGACCACCCCACCTACATCTCCGCCGTGTTCAGCTCCTTTTACCTCTTTGGAGAATCCCTCTGGACCGGTGCCCGTCTAGTGCTCACAAATCGCCGCTTCATCTGGCTCGTGCCAGGCTACTCCATCGCCTTTTACGGCCACCGCTATCTCGAAAACGGCATCGCTCCCGCCATCGCCCGCCGCTACCTCGGCCGCTCCGCCTGGTCGCAGATCATCGTCGGCGGTTCCAACCTGGGCGAACTGCTCGGCGCCGCTTTCGTCTTCCTCTTCACCAACTTTATTACTACTCCGATCCCCTGGATCCGTATCGACGCCATCATGCTCTTCGTCGTCTGGTACCTGCCCTTCTGGCACCCACCCTCCAACGACGTGCGCTACGCCTGGATCATCGCCGCAACCTTTCTGCCCATCTCCTTTGGCTGGGCGGCCGGCGACGTCTCTCTCGCAGCCTACATCCAAGCCACGCTCGCACGCGTCGAATCCAAGACCAAAAACGTCTCCGCTCTAGGCTCCGTCATGGCCTGCCTCTACACCACCTACATTATTATTTATGCCATCACCTCGCCCATCCTCGGCCGGTACATCGACCGTGTCTTCAAGGAGACGGGCGGCACCAAAAACGGCGGCGACATCCACGGCGCCATCCTCCACGTCGGCGGCATCCAGTTCTCCATCATGGCATTCATCATTTTAGTCTCCACGTTTGTGCCACAAGGCTCGTGGTCACTGAATCCGAAGCTGCTATTCAACCAGAACCTCGAGGCGGAGCTGGATGTTACGGAGATTTGCAGCGTCGGCGACGAGGCCGATCTGCAGAAGCAGAAACAAATGAATATTGAGCGAGACAGGTTCTCGGGAAGGGAGAGGAGTAATACTTTTGACTCACGGTATGCGAGAAATACCCCGCATACCTCGAAAAATAGCGGGGGCGGAGGGAGCGAGCGGTGGTAATTACCTCCCCGACCTACATATTTGATCTGCATATTCAGTGACGATTTTATTTTATTATGATCATTCATTTTCCCTGGCGCTGGTGGATGGGTGGCGGGCTGTGCTTTCTTATGTAACGATGTGTTGTCTCGGATTTGGCTCTTGCTTTGTACCCTCTCCCTTTTTACCTTCCGATCTCCGTCCATGCACATACACACATTTCCTACCACGATATATTCATATTCTAGTAAAAGGTGAAGAGATACTCGAGTAATAGCTACAGATTGTACGGACGTATATAGGAGGATAATAATAAGATACCCATCATCATTTCAATCAATCTCATAAAAGAAATCTATTCTTTGTTCCATAGAGGAACACTCCAAGCAAGTAACAATAAACATGCATTGATTTACAACATCTTGCCCATGAACTTTCTCTTCGAGAAACTAAGCCACCACTACACAAGTTTCAGTCAGTTCCATATCTATACCAAGAGCAGGTGATGAAATCCTACCTTCGACGGCCCCACGCCCCCGGGATATAACCTCGCATGCAACCTAATAGCAAGCTCCTGCCGAACCTGCGACAGATACCTACTCCCACTCAGCATCTTCACCCCACCAAAAGAAAAAGAAACGAAGGAAAAAAAGAAAGGAACATACTGCCTCAGCGTCTCCGCATCCTGCCTATCTCTCGGCGGCTCAAAGGCCTGATTTAACGGAAACGACGCATCACCAGGGATAGCAAAGTGATCGAGCGCAGCGTTAATAAGGGCCTACTCCATCAGCCATCCTCCCTCCCTGGACGAACCCTTCAAAAAAGGGTGAAAAGGACACACCTTCTCCGCCTCCCGCACGGGCATCCCAGGCTTAACCTTGCCCAAGCACTCACTCACGAATAAAATGCCATAAATCAGCATCCGGTCCGCGGGACCTTTAATCTCGAAGTTCCGGAAGAGGGTGTTGGCGCGGTATAATGAGAGGATCTCATCGAGACAGTCGTAGGATTCGCTGTTGGGGTCGATTTCTGTTGGTGTGCTGTCGGGGAGTTGCGGGAGGGTATAGGCTGGTCCGCGGGTGCGGGTGCGCAGGGGGAGGATTGGGAAGTTTCCTGCGCTTTTGTTAGGTGAGGTTTCATTTTGGAGGGAGGGGGAAGGCGGACCTATTGTTTGGATATTTGGTTCTTGGAGGAAGATTGAGTGGTATGCCTGGAATGGTTAGGCGGTGGTGTATCTGAGGGATTGGAGCGACTTACAGGCATTGTGAGGAGATTTGCGGGTATTTCTTTTCTTTTCGGAGACTGTTAGATAGAGCGATGTGTGCTGGTATTAGACAATGTGGTGTGGTAAAGAAGTGAACGAGCTCCTGGGGTGTATGTTGTCTGGCCGCCGTGGGGAGGTGATGTTGCGCGATGTCATCGCTTCCGAGAGATTCTCCGGCCCGATCACCACCACTTGTAACATAGAGAGAATTTCCAATCTTTCTTCGAGAAGCGTTATTATCTAGAGTATAATTTGGTGCTGGTAGCTTCTTCACCTTATAAAGTGGCCATGGCTTTCAGGGAGAAAAGGACGTTGTCCTCAAACTCCTCTTCTCTCTTCTCTGCGTCCTCATTCCTCTTGCTATCAGGATATGGAACTTGAAGTATAAAGTCATAGCCCATGATATTGCGATGGCTGCTACTTTATACAGCCATGTCAAAACAATATATCCATCGCTAGGAACCCAAACTCCATCCCATAAATGCGCTCGCAAAAGTAACTTATAAATCATCTCCCCATCAACTCACATCCTCCACGCACAACTCCAACAAGACCACCCGTCTGTATAACCTCCGCCCCACCCCCCGCCAACCGCCACTCGATATCCGCCAACCCCTGCATCCACGAAACCCGCGTCTGCGCAGGGACTTCCAGCCGCTGCAGCTCCGTCGCCATCGCACTCAGAATATCAGCGAGCGCAAGGCCCTTGCTCGTTTTCAGCGTCTGAATCGTGTTCAGACAGGATGTGACGTCGGAGGTGGAGAGGAGGGTTTCGAGAATTGTTTTCACGTCTGAGGGGCGGGGGGCGGCGATGCAGGTGTATATTGTGTCGTCGGTGATGAGCTCGGGTTCACGGACTGGTTGTTTGTCTTTGGGAGTGTCGCGGAGGGGGAGGGGGATGCCTGGACCACGTTAGAAGGGTATACTCTCATAATATAGGTTTGACGTACTGCTTGCATGGCATGCTTGGAGAACATTCAGCGCCCGTCTCATATCGCCTTTACTCAGTTTCACCAAGCTATCAACCGCATCTGGATGTATCCGGACCTCTTCCTTCTCAATGACTTGGTCGACCAGCACCCGAATATCAGCTTCCTTTAACGGGCTGAATCGAAATCTCGTGCAGCGCGATAACAGCGCAGGGGAGAGTTTATGCGTGTAGTTCGCGATTATGCAAAATCGGGTGTTGGCGGTGTATTTCTCCATGATGCGACGGAGCGCCATCTGCGCTGTCGACGTCATTGCGTCCGCCTCGTCGAGTATGATTAACTTGAATGCCCCGAGACCGGATCCGGATTGGCCTCCGGGAGCCAGGGAGAATATTTGCTTGGTGCCTATACAGTCAGATCGCGCTGCCCAAGGTATTCGTAGGTATACGTACTGGCAAAGGTCTTAATCTGCTCTCTCACGACATCAATGCCTCGATCGTCACTAGCATTCAGTTCCAGCACCATCTGTCGCATATTCTTATTTCCGTAAATCTTTCGCGCCAGCGCGAGAATTGTAGATGTCTTGCCTGTTCCTGGTGGGCCATATAGAAGCAGATGTGGCAGTCGCTAGTCAAACTAATTAGCAAAGTCTGCTCATTCCCATCGTATTATCTCTCCCCTACATTCGTCTCGATGAATCGGTTAATGGTAGCGAGGATATCCTGATGACCGGAGACATCGTCCAGGGTATTCGGTCTGTATTTTTCCACCCTTTTGAATAGCTCTATTAGCATTCTTCAGTACAAAGATAGAGTAATACACACCATGGGAGATTATCCTCAGCCTCAACAGGTAAATCCGCCGCGATTCGTTTCCCTTTTACATCGGAGGGATCAAAGGGCTTGGCCGGAGGGGCATCAATGTCCATTTCATCCTCATAGTCAGACATGGTTAAATATCTGTGCAATCGAGCGAGTTCAAAGTAATCCGTTGCTGCTATTCAATATCACTCCATATATCCGACGCGTCCCTTCGCGTCTCAATTCCACTTAGCTTTAGCCGCGTGCGCGCTTAACTTATGCGTCTATCTTAGCGCCTAGGGTTAAACGCTCGGCAAAGCTTCCATTCCCTCCTGTAAAACGGCAGCATAGCCTTTATCACCGTATCCCATATGGTGTAGTGGTTAACATCGCTGTCTTTCACACAGCAGCCGGGGGTTCGATTCCCCCTATGGGAGTTTCCTTCTTTTGCCTCTTTTTATTTTTCGTTGCCGTTGTTTCTCAAAACCGAAGATTTCTTTTCGATGATTTGGTGTGATTATTTTTCCCCTTCTTATTTGCATCTCGTAAGCCAACCTGCATGTCGGTACACATGCTCTCTGAGCCGGCAATTAACCATCCCCGATATGTCTAGAGTTCGGCCTCAGGGCGCGGGGCAGCAACTTGTATGACTTCATAGATATTCACGCCCTTCCATCTTTGCAGATAATTTTTATCCGCCATCGAGATTCCATCTGGTGATATTAACTGATAGTGAAGAGGGTCTTGATCCCGTTGAGAGCATCCATATCTCGAGTACTGCCGGCAATCACCTTCAAAGTAAATATAAACCACTGTAAACATTCTTGTAGAGTTAAGATTCTCCTCCCGATAGGCTTTCCGGCGCCTTGGACGTATCGTATCAATCGGGAAACCCGTAGCCGACTCTTCCAACAACCCCGTCGGAGTACGAGTCATAGGCCGCCAATTGACTTTGGTTTGGAATCATTTGAAGGAAATTCCCCATTTGCCTGCATTCGTCTGTTGATATTCCGCCCTCACGAGCTACCCCGCGCAAGTCGGCTCTTCATATAAAAAGCCGAGATTCCTCCTCACTGCAGCTCGACTCAGCCATTGTCTGCGAATACCAGGCAGAAAACCGGAAGAAAGAAGGAAATATAACAATGCGATCTCAACTGCAGCCATCCGGCCTGCTATTGGCCCTATCGGCCTCAACTCTCATCCCAAGCATCTCCGCCGAAACGGTGCTGGGAGCATACATCTTTTCCCGTCATGGAGACCGAACTTCAAAATCCACGCCGCCAACCATCCTCACGGACCTCGGCTACAGCCAGGTCTACACAACAGGCCAATACTACCGCGACAGATATATCTCTTCTTCTTCTTCCTCGCGCATCAAGGGTATCAACTCCGACATCGTCACGGCGGGCCAGCTGGTGGCCTCTGCGCCGGCGGATGAGGTGCTGCAGAATTCGGCCACTGCTTTCTTTCAGGGACTATACCCGCCTGCAGGAAAGCTGGCAAAGACGACTCTGCGGAATAGCACCGAGATCGAGGCTCCTATGAACGGATATCAGCTTGTGGCCATCAAACAGACGACTTCCGGAGGCAACAGTGAGAACGTTCACCGGCTTCAGAGTATTAGTAAATGCCAGAATGCCATCGCCAGCAGCAACAACTACCTCAAGTCAAAGCCAGCAAAAGAGCTTTCGGACTCCACGGCCGATTTCTACAAGTCTCTGACTCCCATGCTGGAGGGGATATTTCCGCCAAAGGATATCAGCTACGAACATGCCTACAAGGTCTTCGACTTCCTCAACGTGGCCAGGATCCATAACTCAAGCGACGATTTCCAGTTTGAAAAACTCCTGACCGACGCCACGTATTCCCGCTTGCTAGAACTGGCCAACTCTCTCGAGTTCAACCTGGCGTACAACGAGTCCGATCCAGTTCGCGCAATCAGCGGCTCAACGCTAGCAGGCGACGTCCTCGCCGGCCTCAAGAAGCTCATCGAAAAGGGCGGCAAGGCGCCCAAACTCAACGTTCAATTCGGCGCATACGCCAGCTTCATGTCCTTTTTCGGCCTCGCCCAGCTCCCCAAGGCGGATAACGACTTCACCGGCATTCCAGACTACGCTTCAGCCATGGCCTTTGAGCTCATCACCAACTCCTCTTCTTCTTTCCCCGAACCATCAGAGATCAGCGTGCGCTTCCTCTTCCACAACGGCAGCGTGATCCCCGATGCAAAGGATACGCATCCGTCCGCGTTTGCCCTCTTCAACCAGCCAGAGGTCGTCCTCCCCTGGTCGGAATTTGAAGAGCAAATGAAGAAAATCGCCGTTTCGACTCCCGAGGAATGGTGCAAGGTCTGCGGGGAAGGGAGCGGAGACTGTGCTGCTATGGATAAGAAGGCGCCAACACCTGCTTCTGTGCATGATGGTGGTATGACGAGGCCTGTGGCCGGGGTGATCGGCGCGATGATTACGCTGGGCGTGGTGCTTGGTCTCCAGCTTCTTGCCATGTTACTTGGAGGATTTAGGCTTGTGCGAAAGTCGTCTGTTTCCAGGACGATGGAGGAGGTAAAGGATGTAGCCTAAGTGGAAGATTGAAAGGATGCAGAGCTCATGTATTGACGCGATGAATGGAACGACAAACGGATTAGTGTAGTCATTTGGTCCTCAGCTCCTGGAAGAGCTCAAAAATAATTGCTTATAGTTGAAATCGAATAGTAACGGATACTATTCCTGTAGTGTGATTCTTATGCGTCTTCTTTATGTAGAAAAGGGTGAACGTTGTTGTCGGCTCCTGAGCATCGAGGCAGGACCTCGGGTTGGTCCGAGCTCCAAGCTTCAACCGCTCTTTCTTCAGTGCACGACAAGACTCCTCCAACACCTCACCACAGACAAATACCAGAATGGCTTTTAAAACATAATAGCTACTTCGACTAGTAGCTGAAAAGAAGAAAACACTATACACCCCGACCTATCGAACACCAATCTATTGACCTCAGCGTCAGATAGGACCTCTTCAACTATCTTCTGATACTTCCCATTCTGTCGCAAGCAACAGACAATACGACTACATAGGAAGAGAAGGCAAAGCCCTCACAATGTCCTCGCACTACAACACTGAACCACCCCCAACCGCCTCCGCCACCCTGCACACGACCGTCGGCCCAATCCACATCTCCCTCTTCGCGCGCCAAACTCCTCTCGCCTGCAAGAATTTCCTCCAACACTGCCTAGACGGGTACTTCACAAACACCACCTTCCATCGCATCGTGCCCAACTTCGTCATACAGGGAGGGGACCCGACAAACTCAGGGTCAGGCGGCTCCTCCATCTACGAAGACCCCGAATTCGAGCGTGATCCGCGCGACCCGGATCAGAAGATCGTGTTTGGAGATGAGATTCATAGTCGGTTACGGTTTAATAGGCGCGGGCTCGTGGGGATGGCCAAGGGTGAGGATGGGAGGTATGGGAGTCAGTTTTTTGTGACGCTTGGTCCGGCGGAGAGGGAGTTGACGGGCTCGTGTACGATGTTTGGGAGGGTGGAGGGGGATAGTATTTACAATGTTGTGAAGATTGCGGAGGCGGAGCTGGTGGATGGAACGGAGAGACCGGTGTACGCGGTTAAGATTACGGGGTGTGAGGTTGATGAGCTGGGTCCGTTTGAAGGGCAATTGAGAAAGAGGGAGAAGATTGCGGTGGCTGCGAAGACGGGGGAGGCTGTTAAGAAAAAGAAGAAGAAGCAAAAGGGTGGGAAGGCGTTGTTGAGCTTTGGCGACGAGGAGGGAGAGGAAGATGCTGCGCCTGTTCTGAAGCAGCAGAAGCCGAAATTCAACACGAGACTGGTCGTCCAGGGAGAGGGACAGCAAGGGGATAAAAGCGTAGCGCCCTCGATAGAGCAGCCGTCAAAGCCCGAATCCAAGCCTTCGCGCAAACGAACAAGATCCCCTTCACCGCTGCAGTCTCCGCCAGCGAACCGAAAACCGTCTCGGGACCCAAATACCCAGCTGCCCCTACCGGACCCGGAAAGCCCTCGTTCTCCATCCCCATCTTCAGACACACCCAAACCATCTGCACTCTCACGCACAAACGCCGAAATCGCCTCTCTGAAAGCATCCATGCGACGAAACACCACTACAACCTCAGCCGAGCCGACGAGGAAAAAGTCCGCGCTCGAGGCTCTGATACCAGAAACATCACTGCGAGGCCGTAAGAGACCTGCCCCGACCGCCGCCAATGGACTTGGCCCAGGGACTTCAGCCCAAGAACGGGAAGCATTAGCCATGTTCAACGCGTTCAAAAGCCGTCTCGAACAAGCTGAGACGAAAGCAACTAAGAAACCACGAACATCAAAGTCCGAACCACAGCTCCCTCCTACCATCTCAGACACACCAGTCGACCAAGAAGAACAAGAAGACGAAGAAGCCCAAGTCTGTGACCTACACTTTATAGCAAACTGCCAGTCATGCAAGGCATGGGACACTCCCCCGCCCGAAGAAGGGCATTCAACAAAAACAGCACCTACATCCAAGGATGACGACGACAGCAAGTCAATAGACTGGATGACACATACGCTCAAATTCGCAAAGGACACGCTGGGCAAAGACGCCAGTTGGAAAGCAGCGCATCGCGACGCGGATGATCTCGTCGTTATTGATCCGCGGCAGAAGGAGAAGGAGGTTGTTGGACGGGGGAAGAGGGGGAAGGATGAGGTTGGGAGGGAGAGGGAGAAGGATAGGGATAGGGAGCGGAGGAGGAAGATGGAGGATGTAGGGGAGGGGAAGAAGGAGTGGGCGCGGAGGGCGGGGAGTGGGAGGGTCTGATGCTATCTACCTTCTTTGGAGCGATTCATTGTATATTTGAGATCTGATCTGACCAGAGATCCAACACGCGTATATCCAAAACAAAATTTTCGTGTCATTTTCTCGTTTTCTTTGCCCATTCATTGACTTGAACAAGATCGAATACAGCATGCTGCGCAAGGGACCATGGAGAATATTTGCAAAGAACTTAAAGGATAAACCTATGACTGCAAACAAGGCCAGCGGCAGCTTCAAGACTCTCGAGACCAACCCAAAGCCAACGCAACCTATCAGATAGCCAGCAGATACACGGATAGCCAATATCAGATTCCATCCCCGCAAGGGAAAGAATAAAAAGAGGCAAAAACGGGAAAACGGGGAACGCAATAGATTAAGGAGCCGGAATAGCATCCATTAAAACAAAACTAAAAGGAATAAGCCAAGTAGCCACCTCCCAACCCACTTTCAAACCAAATAAGATATGCAATGCTAGGTAGTTATACAACTTAATCAGAAATAAGGTCAACCAAAATTCACACGAGTCAACAAGAAATGGGGTACTCCGAATCGGATCCAATTTTGTTGCCGTTAATATATGCTTGGGAAAGCGCCGCTTTCATCGCCACGGTGCCAAATGGGATAGATCGTCCAGCTTGCAAGCAATCATCTTGGATAGATGAAAGTGCCAGCAGTCCGCTCCAGATGGGTAGCATCTAATCATTAGATATATCTCTGTAAAACTTTTGTATACGTAAAGTCGGTCTTGTTTTTGTTTGTAGTCATCTCGTCGTCCATCATCGAATCATAAAGGCACCTCCTGAAGGATGGTGTTGATAAGCGGTGTAATGTCGTATGGTTGATTTTTGTTTTTGGTCGTAATCTCGTTCTCAAACACGTATTGCTCATTCAACAATTATTTCGACACCAGAACTGCCTCGAATCTCGTCGCTACCGCGGGCTTGGTGCCCATTCGCTCGCCGGAAACCTGCACCACGTTCAGGGGCCGGACCACGAGGCTGCCGTAACGGATTACGGTCTTGGGACGGAGGTTCGAAACTTACCCCCATGTTACGGTTGCTACCGATTGGGGCCGTGGCGGAGGGCTGAGAATCTTGCTGCTCCCAAGAGAACATAGATCGGAGACGTCTGGGGCTGCCAGAATTGCCTCCCCCGACACTAGGTCCCAATCCCAGTCCGCCAAAGCTATTAACTAGCAAATTCTCATCACGCTGCGGCATGCCGCCGTGGGTGCCGGAGGGGGTTTGCGACAAGGTTGGGGTATTTGAAGAGGCCGTAGTTGCGCCTTCATACGCCTGCAAACGTGTTCCGTTTTGCTGCAGCGCTGCAGGGAAACTTGCAGATGAAGGAACAGGCGATGGCGTGAATGAACGAAGGTCTGCAAAGGATTTTGCTGCTCTGAGATTCTGGGGATTACCAAAGTTTCCCGGGGAGTCGAGCACATTGAGAAAGCCGGAATTGTGTCCGCGAAGGGTGTTGAATTGTCCTGGGCCTTCACCTCTTGATTCACTGAAGTCGATAGTAGCCGCACGGTTGAGGCCTCGACGTGATGACTCCGCGGAATGGATAGTTGGTAGGCTCGGGATTGGAGGGCTTACGTTTGAACTGGGAGCAGTTCGATAGACGTGGACTTGTCGCTGATCACCAACCCCACGCGAGATATGTGCCAATCCCATGTTATGGGCCAATGTATGCACAGTTCGTCGCTGAATCGGTGTCAAAGTCGACGGGAAGATGACAACTTCTCTCCCTGCGTCCTGTTTGAAGAGAAGTAATTGCGAGTAAAACTGCAGCGTTTGCGAGTCGTTCATGTCAACTTCTTTTCCAGTCAGTGGTTAGCAACCATTGAATGCTGTTCCCGTCATATGCGTTTTGAGAATGGGATAGGACCAAAACATACCTAAACCAGAGGCGCGCTGAGACACTGGAGAGGGCGAGGTTGCCGGGAGATGTGAAGCCAGCGAAGACATTGACGCCTGACTCTGCAGTTGAGACGCGGCCATGGGACGATGCTGCTCCTCTAGCTGTCCGCGGCGTTCACGCTTCTCTCGCTCTATTCTTTCACGCTCCTGTGCCGGTAGCATCTTCTTGTATTCGACCCTCAACTTCCGACCTTGTAGCTCAAAATGATTCAACAATTCAATGACAGTTGCGGTTTCTTCGGCGGTTGTAAAGTTAGCGAATGCCAGTCCCCTGAATACGCCATTGTCAAAATGATAGTTGAACGCGTAGGGCAAGGGCAAGTTCATTTCAGTCATTAATCCCATCAGCTGCTCCTTTTTGACTGCAAATGGAATGTTCTTTATAACGATGGCGGTAGGGATTAACTCATCATCCGCTTCCGGCTGGATGCTTTCGGAACGTATCTGAGAGGGAGGCATGGGGCCAGGAGCCAAGGGAAACGCGCTTTGTAAAGATGGCTGCTGCTGATCAAGCCAAGTCTTCTGAGCGTTAGTAGCAAATTCAACGAGTATCAAACGTTGTTAAAATGGCCTCACATACCGCGGGGAGACCCGTTCTTCCACGCACATTCGACCTAGACCTTGATGCGGTGCTGGACATCGGCGTTGAACCTAGGCTATTGAGCCCATGCGCTCCACCTATTCCGTTCGCATTCCAAGTCTGGGCAGAGCCTATTTCATACCCAAAAGTGTTGCCATGAAAAGTCGCGTTCATCCTATCCATCTGGTTTGTATCGTAACGCGTTACTGGTTCTTCGAACATCGAGGCAGGCATTGAGCCATATGCATCAAACTGTCGAGAGGACTGACGATGAAGACGCTGCTGTTGCGGATGGCGATGAGATCCGGGGGATCGAGAGGAAGGATTATGATACATATCCTGCGACGGGGGATGATAGTTACTCATGACTGCAAAACAACAACCACCTTGTCGTCAGGGCGATCGATTATATAACGCGACAACACTCGAACACGTGATGGGAGACGGTCAGAAGATCGTCAAGGGCAAATGGGAAAAGATCAGACAGTGAAAAAACAACAGCACAGGCTCAGAGGATCCAGTCGAATACCACGCTGTGGTATAATAGACAGATGATGGTGATAGATGGGTCGTAAGTAGCGGGTTTCCGTGTGTCCGCACAGGCGATGGCCAATCAAAGACAAGTCCACAACAGGATGGTGAATCGTCGCAGGCGTCGTCTTGAAGCTCAAGTAGACTTGTGCATACCCCGCGAGCTATTGCGTCAGGTATTCGCTAAAAGGAGAATATACGGTGGCTGTTCAGGAAAGTTCGTGTCTTCGAAGTGTCGTGGAGTCCAAGTTATCGTGGAGAGCCGAAAGAAAAGAACGACAAACAAGGGACAAGACGAGGTATAAATAGAGCCGTGAGTCGATCGAGTGATGCCAGATTGACGTGATAATGACCCTCGACAGCGAGAATAGACTCCAAAAGACGGGACAGGAGGGGGATGGACGAAGTGTAGGGCACGAGCCAGGCGGAGGTGTGTGGCCCAGGCGGGCACAAGTCTGGAACCAAAGAAGCCCAAGAAGAACAGAGGAGAAGACGGAATGTCAGTCAATTTGACGACAGGAGACGATATGCGAGAGACTCAGCGGGTTTAAAGGTGAGAAGAGAAGAGAAGAGAAAGAAAAAGGGAGGGAGGTAGAAAGAGAGAGAGGATGTGAGGTTGGGAAAAGGTGAGCGGGCGCAGCGAATAAAAAGCGACGGGAGAAGAGGAAGAAAAAAAAGGGAGGAAATTTTGGTGAGGGTTAGCGCAGTCCCGTGGTTAGTCAGGCAGGCCGGCCAGGACAGCGCAAGAACACCGGCTTACCGCTTCAAAACACAGACAGAGGATAGTATTAATTAATTAATTAGCTGGAGACTAGCTTTTGGCCGATGATATGGACAATGGGATCAGATATCATTATTAAGTGGATTGATCGATTCGTGCCGTCATTTATTCCATCCAGCGACCATCTGGTATGCAGAAGTGGTTCGCAGCCTGCGCTGGCCCAAGGATACGAAGTCCATCCACAGCTTTTTCTGTTCGAGGCGTTCGTCTCATTCATGACCATTTCTTACCTCATCCTGACGTCTCTCGATCTGGTGAGTATGTATGGTTGTTGTTACCGGGCACAGCGCCAGCCAGGGAACGGGCTCGCGAATATTCCATGACAGGCAAGCCGATCCTCCGCTGTTGTCTTGACGGCCATGGCCTGCTGTTGTCAAGGGTAAGTTTGGGCGTGCAAAAAAGAAATTATCAGTATTACATACGCGGGTCTTATAAAATGACCAAGGGGTCTGAGTGGGAACCAGCCCTCAGACCCAATTCCCCGGCATCGCAACGGCCCCATCTGAAGGGTCCAATATTGGAAAAATGTTCCAGATACCGTCGGCAGAGAGAACAATGCAGCCGTGGTGGCAATATCAGGGTCGAGGCTGCTCTGCTCTCAGAGGAATCTGCATGCGAATGCGTTCATGCTGTCTCACACCCCCCAAATCAGCATTCAAACCTATGGGAACCGGCAATGCACCGGGTCCGGAGGACAGGAATTCAACTGATATGCACAAGCCCTGGCGAATATGATCTGTTCAGGTTTCACCTTCGCCTCCAAACCACCTCATGCGGTGGCCCCCCTTTTTCTCTCAGTCATCTCGAAGGGCGGAAGCTGGGAGCCAATTCCCCACGCTTTAACTTCAAACAATGGAAACAGCTAGCCTACCCGCCCTCCCGCAAACGTAAACTGGCCTCAGATCTTGGAACATTCGATCTCGAAGCGTTCTGTCTATCATTGCTTCTTTTTTGGATCCGCGAGGGGCAATCGACACAAGTGTGGCTCGCTTCAGCCAGACATGCTCCTTTCCTCAGCTCCTCCCCGTTTGATACTGGACTTGGAGGCGTTGTCCACTCACCAAATCAGCTGATAGAAGCGGACACCGGCGCACTAGTCCACTAGAGGCGTCGTCACCTTGTCGAATCGCCGGTCTAAATTGGCTTGCCACGAGGAAACCCACGCTGTGGGAACCGAACAGCCACCTCCTATTCCATCTTCGTTGCCATCCTCGCTTTGGCTACCCCCAGTCGATGGCCGAGAGCCACTGAAATCAATAATCTGCTGCAAGGGGCACCCGGGGAAGAAACGGAGTGGATTAACTTGGCATCTGCAACCGCAAATTACGGGGCGAAGAAACTGCATCGAAGTTTCGCAACCAGGCTATGTATTTTTGGACCAGAGACCGAGAACAGCCTCTCTTTCCGGAGAGCGTGTCCGATCCGCAGCGGCCGATGTCCAGGCGTTGAAACTATTTGTTTTCTACCGGTTGATCAAAGCCATTTCTCCCAAGGTCCTTTCAATGCCATCGACAGGAGTCACCCCTTACATTCTTGGTCGTCTTGCGTGCTCAAGTTCCCTTTCTTGCAATCGCTTGTTTGCCCGAGCCAAGGACAGTCATGATCGGCCATGCTCCGTAGATGACAGTAGCATGGAGCCATGTTCAACTCATTCCGACACATAGCTGTTTTCTATCCCTACGTTGTTGGTTGAACGGAAGTAGATCGAGCAGAGAGTAGATTCGATAACGGGGTGTAGGTTCGGTTCCTCCTGCATCTTTCACCTTGGAAGTGATGTCACGCCAATCTGTACCAGCCCTTCTTCACAACATTATGCAAATCGCCTTCATCAATGCGACAGACATTGCAATTGCGAGGTACTAATGAAGAATAACGATACAGAGACCAGGCACATTGGCAGTATCTCAATCCCGGCCCATCCGCTTCCTTTCAATAACTCCTCAAGCTCAAGCTCAAGATCCAGTCCTCTACTAATTCCCAGGTCGCCATGGCTGCACCGTGTTGGGAAAAATTAGCTCTCCGCGCCACTGGAGCTGAAGTAACATCAATTCCAACATTTCTCTACGGCACCGCCTGGAAGAAAGATCGAACCGCCGATCTAGTATACCAGGCACTATGCGCGGGGTTTACCGGCGTTGATACCGCCGCCCAACCCAAGCACTACAGGGAGGATCTAGTTGGAAAAGGTATAAGGAGGGCATTATCAGAAGGGAAAGTGAAGAGGGAAAGCCTCTACGTTAGTTCATCGAGGGTTTCCGGCCGTGTTTTTGCTAGCTTTCCGCTGACATTGTTTTACCTGACAGATTCAAACCAAATATACTTCTGTTGGAGGACAGGATCCGGCGTCGATGCCATATGATCCCAAATCTTCAATTACAGAACAAGTCCATGCGTCGATAAAGTCATCACTCTACAACCTCCGCACATCCGACGGGCCTGAGAGCGAGACATACCTCGATGCCCTCGTGCTGCATTCCCCCCTTCCAACGATGGAACAAACAATGGAAGCATGGAGGGCATGCGAACAATACGTCCCCGACAAAATCCGCAACCTGGGAATATCCAACTGCACTCTCCCCATCCTATCAAGATTGTGCCGCGAGGCCAAGGTGAAACCTGCCGTGGTCCAGAACCGTTTCTACCGCGACACACATTTTGAAGTCCCGCTTCGCCAATTCTGTCAAGATAATTCAATCGTGTTCCAATCCTTTTGGACACTTACTGCCAACCCGGATTTGGTGTTTTCCACAGAAGCAGGGACGTTGGCTGAGCGGCTTAAAATCAGCCCGCAGGCGGCGCTATACTGCCTCGTACTTGGTCTGGGGAATACCGTGATTCTGAATGGCACGAAGAATGAATCTAGGATGCGCGCTGATCTTGAAGCCCCGAAGCTGGCGGAGGAGTTTTCTCTGAAACACCCAGATGCCTGGGCAAGGCTGCAGAAGAGCTTCCGGTCGCTAATCGGAGAACCGGAGCCCTAAGGAATGGATGACCCTTCCGCTCTTTACGAGTTGCCTCAAGCTAGCTGTCTCACTTGCCATAATTGCAGAAATCGGACGCGGTTGCCGTTTGTGTGGGTAGCCCATGCCTTCCCTGAGCCTGAAATCCCCAAGTTTTTGTGGCTCATCTCCCTCCTGGTGACAACATCTAAGCTCCTTAACCCACTGCGTCACCTATCCTTACCATCTCAGTCCCTACATACCCACCCTACAATGGCTAGTGAGCGGCTATTGCTCATTCTTATTCTGATTGCGTGTTGTTTCATCGTGTTCTGCCATTTATTTAAGTGAGGAAACATATTTCCAGTGATGAAGGAAGGGAGGTGAGATGCTAATCAACTCTTGAGAATCAGGCTCTGCAACGATATCTGCATTATTGTTAAGGGAGGTACCGAGGCCTTAGGAAAAGCCGCCCTGGTAAGCACATAGATCGCACTTCAAATAGAGTGGATAAGGACTTGAATGACTGATATTTACTACCAGTTACTCGCAAGGAATTGGAAGCCGCGCTAGAAGGGGATAGAGCTCAGAGGCCTGGGCAAGCCTACAGTAGAGCTTCCGTTCGCTAATCGGAGAGCTGGAGCCATGGACCACAGATGACAAGTAGAATCATGAATCATTAACGTCATCGTGATATGATGAGATTAGGCAGATATAGATCAGTATAAATACAGACATAACCCAAGTACTATCTGCTGAAAATACAAGTTACTCTGGTATCAAGTTGAGACCTACCTAAGTAAGGAATGGATGACCCTCCTCCTTATGAGTCGCCTCAAGCGAGCTGTCCTACTTGCCATCATTCCAAAAATCGGACGCGGTTTCAGGCCGTTAAGTCCAAGTTGCTAAGGAAACCATTTGTGTAGGTCACCCTTTCCTTACTGAGGCAGATGCTAATCGAGACTTTTGCGAGCAGGATTCGTGAGAAGATCGTCATCTTCATCAACGGCGGCATAAAGGCTTGGAGGGACAGTCGCCCAGGTAGGCACATGGATCACTGGCACCTCCCAATAGAGCAGCTATTACCCAACTTTTGAACTGAAACCGAACACACCCTAATAAGGACTTGGATAATAATTGACATTTATGGCCAGCAACACGTTCGGACTTAGACAGGGCACTTGCAGAGCTTCGGACCGCCGACGTCTGATGCGATCTTGATGCCCTGAAGCTGGCGGAGGAGTTTTCTCTTAAGCACCCGGGGGCCTGGGCAAGCCTACTACAGAAGAGCTTCCGCCCGTTAATCGGAGAATCGGAGCCAGAGTAGCATATGTGTATCTCACGATGACTTTCATGGAGTATCTCTGGGGAGTCATGGGCCGCCAGTCAATTAGCAAAGGTTCTATTGATGGGATGACCTTTGTTCCCCTGACCCTTCCCTAAAATACCATAGTTTGACCTCAAGGAAGCCGCCCTGGGGCGCAATAGTTGAAAGAAAGACTTGATATTGAACTTCTATATCAGCTGTTGTTCATTAGCTATCTCATTCGCTACAATTGCAGCATGTTCTTTCACTTCAAACACTTATCTGCATGGTGGTGGTTCCATATCTTGTAGCGCACCACCTGCATCTTTCATCGCTTCAGATTCATTTTTGGTTTGCGCAACAGTATGAAAGGCCCAGTATTTGTGATGAAGGCCTTCAGAACACATGAGCAATAGAATGGCAGTCCAAGAAGCCTGTAGTCTTTATCACCATGTAATATTTATAAGGAGCCTCATCTTCTGCAGCCAAACTGATAAGATCAAGCGGCCGCTGACTCAGCCACATCCCGCCAATCACCGCGCTGCAACGTCATATGGGCCAAGAAGTCAGTTGCCTTTGCTTCTTCCTGTGTCCTGAGAGCCGCGAAAAGAAGAAAAAGAGAAAACGTTTGGCTGGGTATGCTTGCCCCCAAGAGACGAGTGGTGCTACTGTTATTTCTGTGATCTTTGCCGCTCGCCTTTCCCCGGGGTGCATTGCTGTTCGAAACGTTTTCGATATCCAAAGTCACGGCGAATCGATTGGCGACCGACTCGCGAAGTCTCCCTCGACACGGCTTGCGCTGATCCCTGGGCGGCCAACTCGAGGCCCCTCCAACGAGAAAACCAATTGCTGAGAGCTCTTGTTTATTCTACGACGTTCAGACAGCAATCTTTGCTTGTCCGCAGGGTCGTTGATTCCTTGGGTTCGATTACACCGTGTCTCTGCGCCTCGACTGGGCAAGTAGTGGAGCTCTATTGACAAGAACGCAGACCAGCGCGATCCCTGCAAAGCCTCAGCGTTGTTTGACCGATCTCTTCCAAACGCACGGCTGCTTTGACCTTTTTTTCCGACGAGATTTACGGCCTCTCTTTATAATATCCGATATATCCTCTTCTTCCTCCCTCACCTCTCGGCTTCTTCGTTGCGGGCCGGAACCCAACCGCTTGTTCCAGGACGGATAAACCAGATAATACTCATTCCTAACATGGCATCTCAAGGTTCTTCCCGCAAACGGCCGGCACCAGGCGCAGTTCCGCTCGGCCACCAGCAGATACCTCCATTGCACAACTATCCCGTCCCAGATTCGCAGCTATCGAACGATCAATTTCTCGAACAATGGGGCCAGAACACCGCACCTCAGATGGGAGGACACGCTGCGCCACATGCTAATGCTGACTCATATCATCCGAGTCCGCATCATGCAGACGTTGGCGGCCTGCAAGCATCGGGACAGCTAACGAGAAGACCGGCGAACCAGTTGGTGAGTAGGGCAAGGTTGAACGAGCCGCATTATACGCCTATCATGGGGCAGAATCAATCGAGGCCGGCTGATCTGGGTGGTGCTAAGGTTCCTGGGACGGACGCAAGTTTGGAACAGAGAGCGCTTCTTGCCAAAAAAGATGCGCAGGCAAAAAGGAAACAGATCCCACCTTTTGTGCAGAAGCTCAGCAGGTATGTTTTGGCTTCCTGGGCTGTGTTCTTCGTGACGGTTGTGCTGATTAGGTTTCGTGCGGCAGCTTCCTGGATGAATCGAAGAATACCGACTTAATAAGATGGTCGGAGGACGGAAATTCGTTTATTGTGCTCGACGAGGACGAGTTCGCGAGGACGTTGATACCTGAGCTCTTCAAACACAATAACTATGCATCCTTCGTCCGGCAGTTGAATATGTATGGCTTCCATAAGAAAGTCGGCTTATCCGATAATTCGATGCGAGCTAGCGAGAGGAAAAATAAGAGTCCAAGCGAATATTCAAATCCGTACTTTAAACGTGGCCACCCAGATCTGCTATGGTTGATACAGAAGCCGAAATCCACGTCTCAAAGCGCAAAGGGAACCGGAAAGGGCGCTACGCGAGTGAAATCTGAAGAGATCGAAGAAGGTGACCATGAAGAATATGGAGATGACGGCGGTGGTGGCCGTGACGACAGGGCAAGGCTTCGAGGACAACTTTCCATCGAGACCAACGACGCTTCGCTTGGCAGTGAACAATTCGCAACCGTGTATCGAGAGCTACAGAATATCCGCCACCAGCAACAGATCATCTCCACCACTATCCAGAACCTACGTCGCGAACACGAGCAGCTCTATGATCAGGCCGCGAATTTTCAAGAGCAGCATAATCGACATGAAAATTCGATCAATGCTATCCTGACATTTCTGGCGACTGTTTATAATAGGAGCCTCCAAGGACACGAGGGTGCCCAAGGGTTAGTCAACTCCTTTGCCGGTGTTATATCGCAGGATCAGGGCCAGGGCAATATAGTCGATGTGGGTGATTATATTACAAACGTGGACGAAAGCGTCGGTCCCAACCAGCGTCCATTCAAGAAACAACCGTTATTACTAAAGGCACCGCCTACCGCTGCTCAAGGCCGGGCAGGTCGAGCGAGCGTGCCGCCCTCCGCAAGTAGCGGACAGTTCGACCTGAATCAAGGCAAGAAGTCTCATTCTCGCCAGGCCAGTGGATCAGGCAGTATCGAAGAATTATTTGACACCAGCCCCCAAACGCACTCCCAGCAACCACAATATCCCCATCTCCCACACAACCCCACCGACGAAAATCAGCCAGCACCCACGTTCCCTCAGCGCGACATCATGGCCCTTATCCAGAGCTCCAATGCTCGCAGTAACCTGCAGTCCGGAATGACTGACTTCCCCACCGTCCTGTCTTCCCTTGAAAACTCCGGGGGCCGTTCCCCGCTCACCGCGAATCAGCGGGCTGACATGCTTCGCCTGATCGCGAATGAAAATCACGCCTCAGACCCTTCTTCCGTATCATCCTCGAACAATGCACTTATTACACCCAACCCACCTTCAATGCCTCACAGCTATCCGAATCGACTCGCCAAGACCGCCATCGAAATTGATAATTTGGTAAAAATGCAAGCAGAACAGGACCGCTCTGTGCAGAACCTGACGAATATGCTTCAACCGCTCAGCCCAACCGGAACGATTCCAGGCATTGACGCCGACCGACCTCTCAGCGCTCCACCGCCTCCTCTAGATCTGGACCAGATATTCAACAGCGGAGATTATTTTTCTGAGTTCCCCGGCGTGGAACAACCGGCTGGAACCGCCGCCGGATATGGAACCAACCAACCAGCACAAACCGGCAACCAAACAAATCGAAATGGCAATGAAAACGCGAATGACCCGTTAGCTGACCAGACCAATGATCTCTTCGACTTTGACCGTCTCCAATCCGATTCTGTTGACCTCTTTGGGGATAACAACGCCAATGTTGACCAAAGCGCTGGCCAACCGGGAAGTTATTTCGAGGGATATGAAAACCGTCAGGGAACTCAGCCATTTGATCAGTCCGGTACCCGAGATCGATCCGGCAAAGCGAATGCCAACAACAAATCCCAAGATAGCCAGGTGAGTAACGGTGAGGCGAATCGGATCACGGAAACGTTCACGAGTAGCGAAGCTACCAGCCCTGCGAACACGAGCGTTGACGAGAATGTACAAGCAGATATCAACAATAACGTCGGAAAGCACCCCGTGAAAAGGAGGAAAAGAACTTAACTAGTTCTGACATATATTCCTGATTTAAGGAATATCCTCTCGCGGTTCCTCATACTTGAGTTTTCAAGCTTGTCGTTTCTATATGCTTTTCTTATCCCCCGATCCTCTATTCTTACCCTGTTTCTTCTGTTAAAAGATCTGAGCGTTCGGCGCATTGATAGGGGACCAGGACTACAAAGGCCCCTTTTGAGTTTTCCTTTTCCTTTTATGAGCCTTGACATGATGATATAAAAAAGAGACCCTAGAGAGTCCGTGGTGCAATGCGTTTCCAGGAGAGATCTACCTGTTCCTTCTTTGATATTCACGGGCATCGTGTCCCTGCAGACGATCTAATGTACGGTACCTTGCTATGCTACAGCATCCCTCCCTTAGAACAGAACAGAGAGCTCGAATACGTATTAATCTCCTTGACATCAACTTGTGTTCCTCTCCTTACATAATGCTTTTGTTTTGCTGGACTCCTCCTCGAGCGGTAGAACCCGCGTGTTGCCCAGGTGAATACAGAGATTTCCAACACAATACAACACAACCGCGTCCCCTTCCCCTCTTTCAATGACTCTTACCTCGCCGTCGCCATTCTACGCGACGGATTCTCCCGCCAATCCATTCTCCTCGACCAAAGCTCGCTTAGTCCTAGCTCCCCGTGACCCCCCTATAATTACGCCTTTCCTCCCACCCTCTTCTCTCTCTCCTTCTCTTCTTCTTTTTTTTTCCTTTCTCCAGTCTACCTTTCACTCGACCATCGCACTGAGCCCTGCAAAGGGTCCATGCGAATATCTTTCCTATCTTTCTTATATATTATCTGATTTATACACCCTATATCTACCTCTGGCATCTGTCTCCTACTTCTCGGCTTTACCTCCCACTACTGCGCTGCTGGTCTTGCTGACTTCCTCGCATCTAGTTCTTTGCTCGCTGCTGGCTCTGTGTTCCCTGTTGGCTCTCTGTTCCCTCGCTGGCTTGCCTATGATGACACCCTTGCGCCCACACGCAAGTAAAACATCAAACTCCCTTCTCACTCCCGTTCCCGTGGCCACCGAGGGGGCCTAACGAACGAGCGAGTGAGAAGCAGAGTTCTGATGTCCTGTCTGAGGCTTCCGCATCATGTCCTGTCCCATCCTACCCCTTATCCCATATACAACTCAATTGCCCGTGATGACACTTGCATCTCCGCAAGCTAATTCACATATGTTCTCTTCGCCCCGACCTTCCTTCTGACTTGGTTTCAGAATGGAACAACGAGCGAGGAACAGATACCTACCCGGACTAGTCCTGTCTGAGGCCTTGAGTTTGTCATCCATCCATCGAGACACCACCCCTTCTTGTGTGTTCTCTGCTTTTGCATTTTTGCTATCCTCCTGCTGCCAGCTAGATGTCTGGATGCATGCAATGCTCTTCTCTTTTCCGACACGATGAGACACGTCTCGACGTCGATGGTATACACGAAACAATGCGTTTCGATACCTATTCCTGTGATTAATAAGGAAGTTCTAAGAGATCATCTCTTTGATTGGAAACAACAGTCTGACGATAGGCGAAACGCGTTCCCTTGCACTTGCACCATGTTCTGTTTGGCCTGTCTGCATTTGGTTTTCGTTGCTTGGTGAGGTCTCATTCTTGTATGTAAATAGCTTGCCTAATAATAAGTGAAGTCTGACCTTGGATCTCGAGTATTCTTTCATGTAGAGTAGTGACCTAGCATCCATTGAAAGGAAGGCTTAGTTGTTTGTCGAGCATTCACTATATTCAAAATAGCTGGCTACGCTGGCGAGTTTAAGTCCGCATGGCATGACGCTAGCACACCAGGAAAAGACTGACCGGCAGCATTAGGATATTCCATTCTCAGCCTTGCAAAGAACCTAGGACTACATACTTGTACACAGCATAAAATTAAACGTGGGATCATCGCACGAGAGGAAACAGAAGATACAACAATCCATCAAGTGGAGTAAGAATCAACAGTCGAGGGAAACGAAAATAAAAGCAAAAGGGGTAATGCTGCCAGCCCAACCGCAACTCATTTCGAATCTGAACCCGGTGATTCCGTGTATTTTGTTTCGCCCTTTCCACCAGGTGTCCACCTGGTCCCATTCACAGCGCCCGAGGAAAATCATATAAAAAAAGGGTAACGCAAGAGTAAAGGATGACCGTGAAAAAAGTAAAAATAAGCAGTGACAAATGTCTCCACAGGATGAAGAGGTTTGCTGTTGCGAGGATGAAGATCGTGGAAGGTCGATAAACCTCAATATCTCCGGGGAAGTGGTAATGAGGAACGTATGGCATCAGGTCGACAGGGCGCAAGTAGTGCCGATGAGAGCAAACTGGTCCACATGTGCGGGACCATAATCGATAGGAGAATAGACTAGTCACGATCCTTTTGCTCTCGAACCAGCCAGTGTGGTTCACTCGGGCTATCGACACCCGACATGTTCTCTGACTCGTCGCTTATTTCTTCTTCTTCTGTTCGACCTTGAGCAGTAGGGCTCGGTTGATGCGCGGAAGAACACCACCAAATGCGATTGTGGCGCGGATAAGAGTATCCAGTTCCTCATCACCTCTGATCGCAAGTTGTAGATGGCGAGGGGCGATACGCTTCACCTTCAGATCCTTGGCAGCGTTACCGGCGAGCTCGAGAACCTCAGCTGTGAGATATTCAAGGACAGCTGTAACGTAGACGGCGGCTAAAGTCAAGATACAAGTTAGACAAGAGGTGCTAGTGAAGGGTGGAAGGAAGAGAAGGCGCTGCGGGGTTACCTTTGGCGCCTACACGCATCTTGTTCTGTGTGTTGTTCTTCAGGAATCGCTTGATACGTCCGCATGGGAACTAACAGACATCGAGTCAGCCATACTCTTGCTAGGAGAAAGCATCAAAGCGACAACGGTTGCCTAGCATAGGCTGGAATGCGTCGCAATTCAATTCACGAGTCCACCAGATCATCGACGGGCAACGCGCTCATCTCTGACGTGTCACATCAAGACAAGACCCTAAGAAAAGCGACAGGACAATATGGAAGAACTAACCTGCAGGCCCGCCTTTGCGCTGTGTGATCGCTGGGTTTTGCCGTTGGCATCCTTGGGGGCGCCCTTTCCGCCAACAGACTTGCCTTTTCCACCAGGCATTTTGGGCAAAATGTGTATTCTGTGGTCGCAAAAGATATTATGTCGCGTGAATGAAGGCGTTGATAGCTGGTGGCCGAAGATTCGTGGAGTTCGTGGTCGAGAACTGTGGCAACCGCGCGTTTTTTGTTGATGGTTGAAGACGAGAAATCATGGGTTGGCGATCTTTGCAATCGATTTCGTAGGGTAAGGGCGCCAAGCAATGGCGATGGTGCGCTAGTCCCGATTGGGACGAGCCATTCACTCCTGCCGTAGAAGTCAACAACCAAAGGGGACAACCTTCCAAGCTGGAAGGAGCTCTCGGGCCGGGAGCATTCCTGCATGGAAAGTGCGTAACAGGAGAGAGAAGGTGCAAACCCCCAAAACAGGTAGCCACGATCTGGCTTAAAAGAGAAGTCGCTCGCGGGGGCCCGTGGAAGAGGAAGGAAGAGCCCTGGCCTTCGAAACCTTGGATCCGCCGACGAGATTAGTAAGAGCCTGCGTTGCCTTCATTGTGCCGATGTCAGTAACCAATTTCCAGGACGAGGGGGTTCATGGGTCATCGATTCCTGTTCGCGGTGTATCAGCGTCAGCGTCCATATCAACGATGCAAGGAGGCGGCAGTGGTCGAGTGATTATGTCATCCAATCCTGGGGCCACCACCAATCAGCGTATCGCTCAGGAGACGAGCTAAGGGGGTTGATACCGCAAGGAGGAGAATTCAGGGAGCAAAGATCCAACTGGACATGGCGCGAAGGACAAGGCCGCTTGTAGCTCTCTCAGAAGTAAATCTGTAACATTGGAGGACCACAGATTGTCAGCCATCTTCGTAGGTAGAGTACTGTTGGGTCAGCATTTCCCATCGTCCTCAAGCGCCGGCGTCTCTCATATCAACCCCGGAAGGGTTCTGAAAAGAAAACGGCGAAGCTGCCAATCTCTGGAGTTTTCCCAACCCGTCCAAAAGTCTCGGTGTCTTCTCAATAAATCGCGGTGCCTGTCTGGCCAAGTGGTGACAGTGGAGTCAGACCATAGTGCTTGCTGCTATCAAATATTCCGTATGACAGAACTTGAAGCTATTGAACCGTGAAAAAAAAGGGTATATTCGTTTCACCGTATCTAGTCTTCGCTTCCGGCTCAAGCAGCATCATGTAAAGTGTATTTCACACGGAATAATCCGACACCAGACCATATGTTGCGCAAGGACAGCGGCCATTAGGAGCTGCTGGTTCTCTGAGAACCAATTATGGTGGGAAACCAGGGGCTCAAAAGACACAAAATCAACCAGGCATATGTTTGAAGCAAAAATAAAAGCTTGAAAGGGGTCAAATCCGAGTAGAATACTCTCGAGCACGAAGAATGTCAGTATCGTTTGTGTTGACGCTGAGACAAGCAAATATGTCGCCTTCCTGCCTCAGGGGCCAAAATACACGTGACTAAGCACCCAACCATCCGTGGACACCCTGTCAAATTGGCGCGGGAATTTTTGCCCAAGAAATCCTCCACCAGACTCAAAAACAGAGCTCCCAGGCTGCAGCGCACTTTTTCTCTCTCTTTTCCTGTCCTCCCTTCTCGGTCGCTGTTCTTCTTTTCGCCATTATAATCGATAGAGATATACTCGAGTCACCATGGTTAATCCTCAGATGTAAGTCGTGCGATTCAGACCCTCTTCGAGTCGTCGATTCAAGGTGCCTATTTTGAACCGAGAGACTGACAAGAGATCCAATACGCAGATCAAACCTGGTCATCATCCTCGTGATGATGCAGGTTTCGAAGAAAATCCCGTTTGAGAATCCCGATGTTCTCCTCGGTGTACGAACTTTGTATATTGCCTCGAATATCTTCATCGCGGCACTATCCTTTTACGTCTATGATCAAATAAATAAAAAGAAAGGTTGGTTACATGCAAATATCGAGAAAACGGCGTCGGGGTAATTTTTTCGTGAAAGAAAGGAGAAAAAGACTAACAGTTGCGCTACCACTACAGACCTCAAGACTCTCAAGTACGTCGAGCCCGCGTCCATGGGCTCCCAGGAAGAACCGCGCCCAGTCGTGACAACCGTCCAAGAGTACGACAAACAGCAACTTCGCGCCCAGTTGAAGTCCCAGCTCATGGGCGTCGGCATGATGTGTGTTATGCATCTTTACTTCAAGTACACCAACCCCCTCGTGATCCAATCTATCCTCCCCGTCAAGAGCGCTCTCGAGGGAAACCTGGTCAAGATTCACGTGTTTGGACAGCCTGCCAAGGGTGACTTGGAGAGACCCTGGAAGGCTACTGGTGGTCTTATGGGAATGGGACAGGGTGAGGTGAAGAGCGACAAGGCCAGCGTGGAGAGCGCTGAGAAGTCGTGGAGAGGTGGTGCCAAGGATGAATAGACTCCTGCTAAACTGCTTGCTTTTCGATTTTGTATTTTATTATTTGGGAGCGCCGGGATTATGGGGGGAGGTGCTGATGGGTTTTATAGATATCTTTGACTCTTATTCTGGGATGAGGGTGGGATAATATATATGACTTTCGCCTGCTTAGTATCGTGGTCGGTGATGATTTAGTTCGAGTTTCATATCTAAGATCTCGGTGCAATTTCGGCCAAGCTACAGACTATTGCTCTGAATGTAGGCAGTTCACCGGAAATATCTCGCGTACACCCATAGCTCGATAATGAGGAGTATGCCGGCTCGATTCTCAGGCACCGCCTTATGGCATCAGTCGCAAGCATAGAAGCCTAGCCTACATCCGCTGGCGCTCGTCCTATATCTTCTTCGGTCATCCGCTCATCCTACAGTGAGGAGAACGGACGTCGAACGACGTGACAGGCCTTCTCCGAGCGCTGTTTCCGGAGTAGAAATGTCGGTTCCTGTTCCCAAGCCGTAGAGATGACAGAGTGGTCAAAGGTGCGTTGCTTTTCCATCCATACCCTCCGTCTTTTTTGTTTGATCGTTCAACTCAAGCTGATCTTAGTATGGTTAGCAGACAGGCCCGCCATTGGCATGGAGGTCTCTATAGCATCTCACATGCTTCCCAGCATTAAAAGTGGCTGCAAGAAGTGGAATAAAATGGAGAATAGCTTTCCTCACTCATCAGGATCTGTCGGGGGATGCGTTGAGAGGAGAAAGATCAGGCGGTTGATCTGTATGATCCAACGATACCATGCCTCCTTGCCCCTTTCTTCCGGCCATTCCGCAAAGTCGTCACTATAATTACCACAGGGCTTGCTACTCATTCTGAGAACCAGTGCCTTAAATACGGTTGCAATGGTCAGGCTCAACCCTAATTTGCAACCAGCCGTTGGGACGTCAAAAGCCATGGGAGAGAAAAAATACACCAAAAATAACCACTTGAACTATGACGCTGAGCTGGAACAAGCTCGATCTAAGCAGTTTACAACCACACACAGCCTATGTTATTTACACAAACGCAGGAATCGTCCAATGGCAATGCGGTCAACAGCATGCAAGCTTATCAAACTGCAGCTTCGGTGACAGCCAGGGCGCCTTTTTTGGGCTGTCCGGTGAGACGATAGGCACATGTTGAATCGACTTCTCATCACAGCCGCTTCAGGGTGTGGTGGCGGGCTTCGGATTATTGATGATGCGGGTCCGACTAATTGCTGACATAAGCCGGAGGAGGGGCAGACCATGTCATCGTCATTCTTCCGAACTGCCCTGTTGTGGTGGGGCTGTTGTTTGGGAATTGTTTTCGTCGCCAACGGTCTGGCTACGGGATTGTCGTAGCATGCATTGATGAGCAGTTACCTAGCAGGAGAAGCTGCTGAATTGCATGAAGTAGATAAATTTAAGACTGATGTCAATGTCAACCCGTATTGGAACCTCAGCTGTTGCCCCTCACGCCCTCCGAACTTGTCCAGCAGAGAATCAGCTTCAAGGAGCATTCTCTTCCATTCCAAATTTGTGAGGTCATCCCCGAGGGCTATGGGGACCCCGAACGGCAGAGTACCGAGTACCTGGCTGGCCACGGCTAGAGGCGAGGAATGTCGTGGGGACTTTTCACATCATCCGATGCCTATTGCGGGACAAGTCGGGGATCTCGGGAGCGGGAGAAGTCTCTCGAATTCTCGGGCTGTAATACCGGTCGTTGCTAGGGACACTTGAGGAATGGTCAACCACCAGAAGGAGTGTAGGAAGGATTGAATATATAGGTGGCCATTTTGATAACAGGTAGATATATAAGCCGAGTCGTAGTGTGAGTGATTAAATTGTATGGGTGGATAGCTCTCTGCTGGATGGATTGCATCAACTGTTCCAAGCCGTTATTACCACGGCCTCTGGCGGGCAAAGGCCTGTAATACCCGCGAATTTGGTATACAGGCGTGGTATTTAATGTTATTATTTATTTCCTGCCCCTCCCCAACATCCTTTTCCAACTTTCCCACCGTCCTTCAAACTCCAGACTTCAACTCACATCCAGTATCATCCATCATCCAGAAACCCTTCTATCTTCTATTACCCATTGAACAGTGAGTCCGACCTCCTTGGTTTCTCCAGCGATTGACGAGTAGCACGGCTGACTTGTTGTCTTACCCCGCCACTAGATAGCAACCATGGTTGTCAAGGTATTGCGATCCGATCAGCAGCAGCAACAGAACAACGGCTGAATTCATATCTCCAGGTCGGAATCAACGGCTTCGGTCGCATTGGCAGAATTGTATGTCGTCTTCCAATCCCTCTAGTGTTGCTCAAAGTTCGCTTTGCTAACGCGATCGCAGGTCTTCCGCAATGCGTGAGTGCCGCGAATAATCCCTCATCAAGCCGGGAAACATGGCCTTCTAACGCATTGAAATTAGCATCGAGCACCCCGACGTCCACATCGTTGCTGTCAACGATCCTTTCATCGAAACCCACTATGCCGTAGGTTCCCACCGTTCTGAAGCCGGCCATTGCAATAGTGCTTTTCTAACTTTCTTGTCCAGGCATATATGCTCAAATATGACTCCACACACGGCCAGTTCAAGGGCGATATCCAGGTCACCGACAACGGCTTGATCGTCAACGGACAGACCATCAAATTCACCCAAGAGCGGGATCCCGCCAACATCAAGTGGTCCGAGACCGGCGCCGAGTACATCGTCGAATCCACTGGCGTGTTCACAACCCAAGAGAAGGCCTCCGCTCACTTGAAGGGAGGTGCCAAGAAGGTCGTCATCTCTGCCCCCTCTGCCGACTCCCCCATGTTCGTCATGGGCGTCAACGAAAAGACCTACAAGTCCGATATCAATGTCCTTTCCAACGCTTCTTGCACCACAAACTGCCTTGCCCCCTTGGCCAAGGTCGTCAACGACAACTGGGGCCTTACTGAGGGTCTCATGACCACCATCCACTCTTACACCGCCACACAAAAAACCGTCGACGGCCCATCGGCCAAGGATTGGCGTGGTGGCCGTACTGCTGCCCAGAACATCATTCCCAGCAGCACCGGTGCCGCCAAGGCTGTCGGAAAGGTCATTCCTTCTTTGAACGGCAAGCTCACCGGCATGTCCATGCGTGTGCCCACTGCCAACGTCTCCGTTGTCGATCTCACTTGCCGCCTCGACAAGGCCGTCACCTATGATGAGATCAAGCAGACCATCAAGAAGTACGCTGATGGCGAGCTCAAGGGTGCGTGATTCCTACTCGTATGCATATGAGCTGCCTATTAACATATCATCTTTTTTGTCTTATAGGTATCCTCAGCTACTCCGAGGATGCGCTTGTGTCTAGCGACTTGAACGGAGACAACCACTCCTGCATTTTCGATGCTAGCGCTGGCATTGCCCTTAACGACAAATTCGTGAAGTTGGTCGCCTGGTACGACAACGAATGGGGATACTCCCGCCGTGTCATCGACCTGATCTGTAAGTAAACATCCGAATCGGGATATTGGACGGTAATCTAACCTTATTGTAGCATACATCGCCAAGGTCGACGCTGGACAGTAGCAATTCAGTGGAAAACTTTCAGAGAGATCTTTGCTTTAGGCAATCACTGGATTAAATAGGATGGTTGTTTTCGCTATTCCCACTTTCCATAATTCACTTCTGCTTTCAAGCCTGGCATTTTGTCACCCAGCATGTCAAACATCTTCCTCTTTCAGGGATTGTTGGGCAGTGATGAAAGTTCAGGCTTTGCAGGTGTAGTATAATGAAACACAAAAGTCATTAATGATAAGGCTCAGTGTCAGTCAAACAATGAGATATGATTCTGATAAAGCCAGCCTATTCTTCCTTCCAGTCCCGTCAAAGAGTAACACACCAGACTGAATTTTATTTCAGGGGCGTGAAATCACGTGAATCAATTTTTAGTCACGTGAATTTAGAGTCTCCCCAGGTTCTCCAGCTTCATTCAGCAGTCTTCTCTAGTTCATCTGCTTTGCTTCACAGCCTGTTCCAACCACACAAGCTATCTTATGCTACTGAGGTTAAACTTCATTTATCAGATCATTCAGATTTTTATTGTTTTTCAAATTCTATCTTTTTAGCATTACATCCTCAAATATTGGTTTGACTTTCAACCAGTGATTGCTCCACTGGAATTCTATTTTTTTTGAATTCACCCTATACAGAGAACAAACTAGCTGCATATTCCCATCTCTACTTTCTGTGTTTGCCGTGGCCCTGGGGCCTACTATAGCCTTTACATGGTTTACCCCTGTGTTTTCATTTTTGCTATGAGGTATTAAGAACGAGGTGGCCAAGCTGTTTCATATATACATGTCTTGATCAGATCCCACAAAGGCCTGGGTTATGAACAGCTGGTCTCGACTTTGATACCTTTCGAACCCCCCAGCAATGAATGGTGACGAAGACGTGATCATGAAGGAGAGCGGGCCTCCTACTACGATTCCCCTTGGAACGGGCCGCCCAGACACGGCCTCCCCAGAAAAATCCAGGAGTCCCTTGGAGCTGAATGGAGGAGCCAGCACCAAGGGGGAGGCCCAATCATTACTCGAGAGTTTTCAGCAAAAAGTGCCTCATCCGGAGAACCTCGTCAAGGAAGTCGAAGCGCACCAGGCCCATCTCACGGGCCACAAGGCTCATGAAGCCCCGCGGATTACGGAGATAGAGGTTGATATGAGTGAAGAGGAGGAAGCGGAGGAATCCGATTGGTCGCAGGAAAGTATTGAGGCCACGACAAGGTTGCCTGTCTCGTCTCTCCCCAGTGGCGTGTGCTATGATATTCGCATGCGTTATCACTGTGAAGTCAAGCCGATGGTCGATGTTCACCCCGAGGATCCCCGGCGGATTTATTACATCTACAAGGAGTTATGTAAAGCGGGACTCGTTGATGAGCCGGATTCTTCGAGACCGCTCGTCTCCCAGCCGTTAAAGAAGATTTCTGCTCGGGATGCTACGGAGGAAGAGATTGCGTTGGTGCATACACCGGAGCATTACGCCTTTGTGCAGAGCACGAAAAGTAACTATTCCCCCTCGTTGAACTAGTGAGAGGCGGTAGATATCTAACCTTTACGTAGACATGTCGGACGATGAGCTGGAGGATCTAGAAAAAAAAATGGACTCGATCTATTTCAACACCCTCAGCTTTGCATCTGCCCTTCTATCGTGTGGCGGAGCTATCGAGACGTGTAAGGCTGTTGCTTCGGGTGAAGTGAAGAATGCTATTGCGGTGATTAGGCCGCCCGGCCATCACGCAGAACACGATAAGACGATGGGATTTTGCTTGTTTAATAACGTCAGTGTCGCTGCCAAGGCCTGTCAAAAAACGTTTGGCGATAATTGTCGTAAGATCATGATATTGGATTGGTATGAATACCTCTTCTACACGCTCTTCCGCTTCTATATATGCTAATATGAGAAAAGGGATGTTCACCATGGTAATTCAAATTTCTGCTGAAAATTGCTTTTCTTCCCGAATCTTACCATTTTCAGGGAATGGCATTCAAAAGGCCTTCTACGATGACCCAAATGTATTGTATATATCCCTCCATGTTTACATGGATGGAGCTTTTTATCCCAGCCGTCCCGATGGTAACTGGGATCACTGTGGTACTGGAAGCGGGATAGGGAAGTGAGTCTCCCCTTTGTCATCTATCCCTATACCCTTACTTATTCTGCCAGAAACGTCAATATTCCATGGCCATCACAGGGTATGGGCGACGGGGATTATATCTATGCATTCCAAGAGGTCATCATGCCGATCGGGTATGAATTCGACCCGGATTTGGTGATAAGTAAGTATCCTGGAGGTCTGGGTTGGGCATTATATTAATAAAAGTGCAGTCTCCGCTGGATTTGACGCTGCGGCTGGTGATGAACTTGGTGGCTGTTTCGTTACTCCGCCTTGTTACGCACATATGACGCGTATGCTCATGAACCTTGCAAAGGGGAAGGTGGCAGTCTGCCTGGAGGCAAGTATAACCTCACGTCTCTTGAAGGGTTTGTGTTTGTTAATCTCTTGTAGGGCGGATACAACTTCCGCTCCATCTCCAAGTCGGCACTGGCAGTCGCACGGACTTTGATGGGTGAGCCACCGGATAGGCTTATTGGGGCTGTAGCATCTCAGGCAGCGGTTCATACCGTGCGCAAAGTCGCATCCATCCAATCTCAATACTGGCAGTGCATGTATCCAAAAGGTTGGTCCTTGGCCAGAAGTGTTAGGGTCTAGTGTTGACTTAGGGTTCAGGTCCACAGGAGGATTTCTGGGGTAATCGGGTTCACGGTAAGTAGGCTAATTTAAGTATAGGGTCTGGTAATGTTGATCTATGGTGCAGATATTATTCGTCAATATCAAGCGAAACAGCTTTACGACGAACACAAACTTACTAGCTTGTACATTTATCGAGATACTATTTCGAAATCGTTCGAAAACCAAGTTTTGGCAAGGTATGTGTATGCCACTTGGCCTCGGCTGTCATTGGAACTTACTGATCGTGTTTAGCCAAAATTACGACCAAGCCAACCCATTGCTTGTCATTTTTCATGATCCGTAAGTGTGACCCTTGCGAATTTTGAGGCATGAACCCAATTTAACACATCCTAGCCCGGAACTGATGGGCCTCCCCCATCCCGTCACAAATACGTTAGAACCTCACAACTGCTGGCTGGTAAGGTGTATTCGAATTTTGGCCAAAATGGGAATGGCTAACCTGAACGAAGGCTGATATCGTCAAGGACTATGTTGCATGGGCCGTCAAGCAGAATATCGGCGTAATAGACGTGAATATACCGAAACATATCACATCAAATGAGGTATATTCTTCAATGATATCGCGGATGCGAAAAGTTCTAACGTTACTCTTTTCAGACATCAAAGAGTTATGAAGATGAGGACAAGGATAGGGCTAAACAGTCCGAGCATCTTGCCGTGTACCTTTGGGAAAACTATATCGAGTATGCTCCTGATGCTATTTCGGAACATTCTTTGGGACAGCGGCTAACTTGGCTATCTTTTAGGCCCAATGAAGCCACCGATATTTTCTTCTTTGGCGTTGGCGACGCGTATGTCGGGTTGGCTAATCTTCTAGTAAATAAAGGTATGCATTTCCATGAGAGTGGTCGGGTTTCGCTTTAGGTGCTAATTGAGTTCTTGTTATCTAGAGAGAGTATACCCGCGGATCAACGGTGTCATTTCTTTCGTTGCAGAGAACCCCGTACGAGCCGTGTCAAGTCATACAGCGACATGGCTCTCCAAATGGTATAAAGATGTAAGTCTCCCATCCAATATAATAAGTTACACCCTTCACTTGATCTCAAAGAGATTGGAATAATAAACTGACTCCCATGTACAGAATTCCGTCGTCTATGTGTCCAAGCACCACAGCGTGTGGACTGCAGGCGAGAACAGCAAGAGACCCTCCAAACGATACGGGCGCCTCGTGAAATCGAGCAAGAAGTCGCTGAATGAGATGTTACTGGCTCACAAGGAAGAAGTGTTTAACTGGATTTTGGACCGAATAACAGTCGACGATGAGACGGAGGAAGAGATCGGGGCCTCGTAGACTGTAGGAAAGGGAGAAGAGGGGGATTACCTGTTGAGGGAGAGATTTATGGGTGGGAGCATATAGAAAACGGGAGGGAGGTGCTGTGGGTAGATAGATGAAGCTCGTGGGATCCGAACTTCTAGGAATGAGAGAGGGAGAAGTGAAGAGTTTGAACGCCGTCTAGAGCCTCAGGCTGCACTTCACTACCTTCCCTGTTAATCCCACTTTGACCCAAACAGAAATTCACTTCAAAGATCTTCCCTTCTACATGTTACTATCTCTCACTAGTGGTGCTCTTTTTTTCTCCACTACATTCAAGTTATGCTAGACTCAACCTCTTACTTCAGTTATATCCTTGATATCTACTTTAACCATCACGACATAAGTCAAAAATGTGATGTCTGACATTGATTTCGATCCTGACATGGAACTAAACTCCCACTCTTTCACACAAACAACTCTACGCCCCAATGTTGCATCAGATTCAATCATCTTAGACTACAATCTCATTTGTCTTCTTAAGAATAATGGGTTAATGTTATACTATTTGCACATCTAAAATATTAACTAATTTTCTCACTGCAAGCCTCGAGGCCGCTACTCAGGTATACATAATTACCATCAGCAATAACTATAGTATCCAATTTACGTAAGGAAAGATTCCGCTGCCCTAAGGGGGAAGTTCCTAAGCAAGTGCCAAAGTCCGCAACGTATCCTCTGGACCAGATTGTTGATTTATCTAGAATTGAAGGGATTGACTGGCATGATGGGATACAATCCATCTTTCCTCAGACTAGTCACAGATATCAGCCCTGATCAATTACCTCCCTATTATAGGACCCTCGGCACCGAACAAGCGGTTATACTATGATCCCAAGCAGCGAAGATTTATCAGATCTCTAGATCTCACCTAGAGAGGTTTTGAGGCTACAACTTCTCCCCCGAGGGCCATAGGCGTGACAACAGTTGGGAGAAGAAGCATGAAGCCCAATCCAGAGACCTTTTTATCTATTTCTATTTACGAAGCTCTTTGAGGACTCACTCTACTTTGGGCTCACAACCTATTACAACTGCTCCTATCCCCACCAAGGACATGGTTGAAGCCGGCACTCAAACCAAAATTTCTCAAACACGAAATGCTCCAGCCTCAAACAAACAATAACAATCCTGTCCCTCAGAAGGCTTATGCTCAACCTATTAAGGCCCTGCCTATGCCTCAAACGGTGGTATCAACTGAAGTCCTCTTGCTATATTACCAATTAGACCAGATTGAAAAATTACGGTCTCTCCTCCACATGAACGGCGTCACAGTTGTCTACGAACAACATCAGCAGAGGGCAAAACAAGATTGCAACCTGGGACGGTACCAGTGGGACACAAGAATAAGATTCCTCGCGTATCTTTATCGGTTCAGGGAGTAGGGGATAAGGGTGAAGATCATGGAGGAGAGGACAGGGCTAGAGTATCCTGCCTTCAGGGAGCTCTATTCCAACGTCAATCCCCCGTCTTCATGTCTTATCCATCACCTTGTCTAGTTATTCAGTCCCTTATTGAGGATTTCTCTAGTCCCTAGGAGTTTAGTCCGTACGAGAGCAATTCCAGAGCCGTTATATCAGTAGTTTCTGTTCTCTATCCTCTGTTTCTACTTCTTGCCCGTCCATTGCCTTTAACTACTAATATGTGCTGAGCCGAATCCAAAGATATGTATGGTTCTAGTATTTTTTTTTCTCCCGCGAATTCTGACCTGCTAACTGAAGGTAGATGAAGATACCGCGAACCCGGATGATACTGACTCGATGGGGAGCAAGCATTGAATTGCTGCTCCAGGGAGGGATTTACTCCAAATTATTTGTTATTTCTAGCTTCTATGAGATTCCTTTGATACCCTCCTAATATCGATCATGGAAAAGCAACTCTCGTAACCACCTCCCATTCCCTTCCATGACCGCACGGATGGGAACAGGAACTACGCTCTATATCGCCGCACCATCGAAGCAATCTCTCCAGCATCAGCCAGGCTCTCATCCACAAACCCGAGCCGCTGATACAGCGGGGCCCCAGCCTTGCTCGCATCCAAATATATACTGACGCCATCCGCATCCGCGAGATCGCAACCCCATTTCACAAGCATGGAGCCTGCTCCTCGCCTCTGATGCTCGGGATGCGTCGCGAGCGTGTCGAGATCTGCATAAATGCTGATTAGAAGAGGTAACTATACCTACATAGGAAGGGGAGGGAAAGAGATGGATCTCACAGTAATGCTTCTCACCACCCATAACCCGTATCCGCTCGGTATCCTCTCTATCAAAAAACCTCGCACATTCGCTCCCCGGCATCTCCTCATGCCAGTCCGGAAACCTCCTTCCGCGCTCCTTAATCATAGCCAAATCCCATTTCGCGTACGCGACTATGCGTTTCTGCTCCGTGGCCGTGTCCACAACCTTGATGTAGCGCTGGTAGGACCGATTGAGGAAATCATGACGGGTAGCCTCGATCCACCATTGCCGCACGCCTGGCGTATCGGGGAACAAGCTTTGGATTGCTGGGTCTGTGAAGGCGGCGAACCAGAGGTCTCTGATGGCGGGGAGGTCTTTGAGGGTTACGGGTTCTAGTCTAAGGGTGGATCTGTTGCCGGGCTTCATGGTGGGTGGTGGTTTGAGGAGATGATGGGGAGGGTGAGAGAAGGAGACAGCTGGCTCTTTATCATTGCGCGGGCGTGGGGAGGGGTGTGAGATACGAATGCTCATGTGGAGGTTTGACACCTAGTGGTTGTCTCCTATGCAGCTATTGGAATGGTTGCGTTCGCGGGGACAGGGGATGAGCGTGGTATCAGGGGTGAGCACCGGGACCAGGGGTCAGCTCCGCTACGAACGCCATGCTACGGACTCCGTACCCCGTGCTTCATATTGCGGCTTAAGTTGCAGCTGGACAAGTAAGGAAAGCAATTGGCTAGCGATGGTCATATGAGAGCTCATAAGGATACATACCATTGGGGAAGTCGGTTCATTCTCCAGGTTTAAACTGATGAAGAACGCTGTTGAGCTCAACGGAATAATCCCTCCTACTATACTTGTAGCATTGTTGCTTTTATGTAGCCTAGGAGCTTATCTATGGATGGTTTGGAGACCTATACATATCCAGTATATCACCCAAACGCAAGCTGGTAATCAGCCCCCGTTGAAGTTTGAAACACCCGACCAATTTTATCCCAACCCTCCAGAAATCATGTTGTCTTCAGAGCCAGATGTGATCTCAACGCACTCCTAAGAGCCAACGACTTCCGGAAAGCGGGGTTGCATTCTGGAGAGACGTCCAACGACACCGTAACTAGGTTCCAGAATCCGGTCTTCCGCCCTCCCAGTTTAGATCTTCTTCTCAATACATTCGATCCTGAGCACTCTGTCAGTAAGGATGTCCGCAAGACAGGGTATGGGAAACTGACCCATATTCCTCCTTCAACTCCTTCATCAGGGGGTTGTTGAGGCTTGGATACATTGGCGCAAGAATACCCTTCTCTGAAATTGTGCCATTGAGGACTTGCTTAACAGCTATTTCATACACCACGTTAGTACTTCATAAAGATTTCGGGGCATGGGGGAGACTTGCCAACTCCGCAGGGAATTCCAACCAGCTTCGTCATTGCCGAATAACCGCCAGATCCGATGGGGGCACCGTATTCGCAGAGAGTAGAGGTGATGGTGTCCCGGCTACCATCCTTGTTCTCAATCTCGAATTTATGTTGGAGGAACTTGACACCAGGTGTTAAATCGTGCAGCCTTAAATGTCAGAGATCAAAGATTTTACTTACCACCAAGTCACGCTCGCCCTCTTGGTAAGTCATCTTCTCCTCAAGAGCAGCACAGAGCGTGTCCAACGGATTTCCCTTTGGTGTGATATTTTTGTCGGAAAAGAGATCGACTGCAACAGGTATTAGCCGCTAGAATACGACCAGAAAGGTAAACGGTTACTGACGCCACTTGAGACCGGCCACTAATCGGTTCTTTTCTTCGGTAGACTTGAATGCTCTTTTGGATGAGATAGCCCACACCAGGTCCTTCTCACTTGATGAGCTAGCACCGAGGATCTGCTTGGTGGCTTCTTTCCACGGGATTGGCTCTTTCAAAAAGGGTTTCTCTTCTTCGCTGAGGAAGCCGATGTCGACCAGGACTTTGATAAATTCTGGGAAGCCATCGTAGCGGAGGGAGCCACGGATGATTGTTTCTGCCTCAGGAATGTGGTACCGCTCACGATATCCTGTGCTGTCTCGGTTTCCGTAGGCGACGAAATTGAACCCGAGGAAGCCAGTATGGTACGGCTTTGCTGTCGCCATAAGATCCTCGCTGCTCACGTGCACCTCCTTGCCGTCCTCAAAGTACTTGGCTTGATTCTTCAACGCCAAAAGAACACCGCGGCTACTCCAGCTGAACTTGTACCCTAAATACGGTCAGCGGCGGTCAAGAAAACGCTGAATGGTATGTACCTAAAGGGTTATCCGAGTCTGTGGGGCTATTAGCTTCGATTCAATGTTCTGATAAGTGGTTAAGATATCCATACTCTCTGGTGCGGGCAGACCGCCGCAGAAGCTCCTGAAGGAGCGAACCAAGCCTCCTTCCTTGTGAACGCGGTCGATGAGGTCAACAGCGTAAAGATGATCGATACTGATAAAAAGTCAAGTTAGAGGAAGGATATTATAGACAATCGTCATCAGAAGTGTACCCAGGATCAAGCTACGTAAAATAATCAGCAACCAGCGTTTTAAGAATATACCACTTGGACCTTACCCCAATTTCATTCATAACAGTAATACCAGCTGCTTTGGCCTCAGCATCCAACTCCTGCATAGCTGGTGACACGTAGGATGTAGTGACGACATTCTTCTTCGCCTTGATAGCCGCCTTGATGACGGGAACATGGAAAGTATAAGGGATCAACGAGATCGTAATGTCGTGCTGGGATACAGCCTCTTCAAGGGCGGAAGAGTTGTTCACGTCGAGACTGATGGCCTTGGTGTGGGCATAATTGCCAGCCAGCTGCTGGGCAGAGGCCAAGGTACGGCAGGCAACGGTGACGTGAATGCCGGCTTTGGAGAGGACTTCAACAGTGGGCGTGGCCACGAAGCCGGAGCCGAGAAGAAGAGCAGTATGTGGCATGGTTGCTGTTCTGTATGACTGTGATCTTGCAATTAGCGGCCGAGTTCGGAGGGGTTCGTTAGGGATGAGAGAGGGGGTCAGGGAAGAACCAACTCAGCTTGACAAGGGCCAATTGACCGGTGAAACAACAATCAGGGAGCGATCTTCGATTTGCTGTCTATCACGTCGTTGTCAATGAAGTCTGCGCGTGGTTGTCGTCTCGGTTAAAAACTCACCTCGGTGATTCATAATATGAAGTGAAGGTTGCCCCGCGCTAAGAAACATCCCAAACCTTCGGGCCGGGCGTTGGCGTGCGGAGGTTGCGGAGCCATCAGGCCAATAATGTCAACTTCAACGCCACTGTCGAAGGGATAAATGTGTCGATACAAACAATTCAGGCTAGGTTTGATATCTCCATTGTTCATCTACATCCCAGGCACTCTCAGGCACTATTCCAAAAGACCTCCAGGTTTGAAGCGCGAAGCTGATCCGAGTCTATATGCCATGTCTCTCCATATTTCAAGGAAAGATCTCACAGGACGAGATAATCGAGCCCTTACTCAATGTTCGAGGATCATCACTTCATACACGCGCGCAGAAGGTGATCTGGAGGTTTGTGCTGAATGCAATGACAGGCTCTTCGCGAGCACGAAGGATTTTGACAGAAAGACCAACGTAGGCCCCATAAGATCGGTCGACATCTAACCCTCCCTGCTATTCAAGGTCTGCGAGCTCGAGGGTGTTAGGAAACCGCAGATTCGGAGACAAGCCGGAGACGATGGGCTTTGGGCTGCTGATGCAGAGAACTCGCCCTTAGGATCCCAGACCCAGCCTTCTTTCCCGCTAGTTCACCAAGTTGACTAGAGTCCGAGCTGACGCCATTTCTTTTTATCTGGGTTACGAAGCAGTGTACTCCGTATGTGTCGCAAGACGGAGACGATGAAGTCCTGGCAACATCAGTCCAGCGGATAGGAGTACTCTTGTCAGGAGAGGTTGAAGAAAAACATATCTCTGAAAGGGGTGAGCCGTTCTGGAGGCTTTCCTATGGCCGAAGCTGGAAGATGAGTGAGAGTGTGAAATGCTTCCTCTCAGCTATCACTGCACTTGGGGTTTTCAGAATATCCCAAGGTCTTTTACCCATGGAGCACGCTCTGCTTCGTTAGTTGCATCTATGCCTATTTTTCTAGCCCTAGAGGCTAAAGGCCTCACTCTCGAACACGTTCATAAGATGTTCGAATCGGAACTTACCAAATAGCACTTTTGCGGCGGAGATGGGAACAACCGAGAAGAAGTTACCATCTCGCATACCTAAAGATTAACTATTTGTGATTCGAGCTTGCCTTGATCGATTTCAAGGTTTCTTTAGGTCATTGCAAATAGATCTGTTCATCCCTTCTAAACACCGTGACTATAGTATAGCGACGAACGCAACAAATGATTCAGAAGAGGCACTGTTGAAGAAAAATATTATTCAACACCAAGATATCAAATTGGAAGGACATCGTACTCCCTTACAGGGGTTAAATCCTACGCCTCTCAGCCCTAAGCCCTAAACGCCGTCGTGACAAACAGGGGAGGTTCTACATCCTGACCACATCAATTTCTTCAGAAGCTCATCAGCGAAAACATGGCGTTTCCTTCAGGGCCGCAGGGTGGGGGGTTGGCTCAAGCTAATAGACCGACAATTCGGACAAAACAATCGTCTCCCCTTATTGGTGGTGATACGGCCTCGTGGCCCGGCCATGCATACGGCATGCAGCGCTTGTCTCCACCTCAGCCATGCAGAATTGGGGATTGTCAGGATGGATGTTTTCTTTCAATATTGATGAGCAGTGAAGCTGTCAACATCTGAATGTGCATGGAATATCGGCGGCATCAGCGCTTCGGCTGCGCGCCCTGAGCTGCCGTGCGCGGTACAAAATCAAACTGATCTTGTCGCTGGATGCTATCGTCGAGGAATGAGACAGACACACTGACGGGACTTTTACCTTTTGTGGATTCTGATAAACGCCTCCTGCATTGGTCGCCTTTGACGTGTCACCACTCCTGCTGTTAACTTACCTCTCGCCATGTGGACCTTGACTTTTTAACGGGAACTCAATTGCGCAACCGAGCAAGCGTGGGCTTGAGTTGCTCGTCCCAGTTGCGTGGCCTCGGGTGAAGCGGCCCGCAATACGGTTGGATGGGGTTGATGACTCTTGATACTCGGGTTATCCTCGTTAAGAAAGGTTTTAGATGGCCGAGACTGAGAAGTGGCATCCATCGGGCGGGGAGAGGGTTCGTCCGTCAATCTATACCTCAAATGGCTCATGAAGCTACTGCTCCTGGATGATAGGGTGCATATATAGCTGCTCTGCCCCTCTGGTCTATGAGACGCCCGCAAGTCCTTGTTGTGGTCGATTGCTAGGCGCTACAAACTTACAATATGGCGCAAGACGAGGAGAACGCTGCCGATTATAAGGATGTTGGCATCGTCCGGACTCGCATTGGACCTAGCGAGGACATTTCCGATATTGATGTCGATGAAGAGTTTACCTATGAGGAACAACGGAAGATCGTACGTCGAGTCGATCTACGATTGGTGACCACCTGCGGTTTAGGATATTGCGTCAGCGTGATGGATAGGAATAATGTATCTCTGGCTGGTATTGCTGGGTATGGATCAAAAATTGCAAGTGACGTATATCTGCGCTGAGATTTGAGACTGACATGCTAGTTCATTTTCAGCATGAGCAAGGAATTAGAACTGCAAGTTGGAACTAGATATGTTCGTGCCTTTTGTCCCAAGACTCCACCCGGGCTGAGAAGCTCATGTCTCATTTAGTCGATTATTGCCTTGATTTTCTTCGTCACGTATATCGTCGGTCAGCCCTTTGCTACTGCCATTATCAGAAAAGCCGGCCCACGGAATTTCATATCTGTTATAGTCGCTCTTTGGGGAGTTGTGCTGATCGTGAGTCAGCTTCTTTCATTTCATGAGGCTGGGCTGCTCGTTGACAAATGATAGGGATTTGGATTTGCGAGAGACTGGCAGCAGATGGCAGGTCTGCGGGCACTTCTGGGCTTTTCTGAGGCAGGGTTTTTCCCAGGGACGATATACCTTTTGTCATGCTGGTATTCCCGGTGTATGTCTACCTCTTCGGACGTGGTATCTACCTATCTAGCTAACGTCAGTCGGCTGGAAATGATAGATGAGGTCCATCAGCGATTTTCCCTCTTTTACATCATTGGCGCCCTGGCCGGATCATTTGCTGGTATCCTTTCTTTTGGTCTCAGTAAGATGAATGGTATGCATGGGCTCGGTGGCTGGCGATGGATTTTCATCATGGAGGGGGTTGTGAGTATAACAGTGATTCCATCAGCTCTAATATGCCTGACTCGTGCTATTAGATATCTATTGCTGTCGCAATCGTCTGCTTCACTTTCCTTGTCGACTTCCCGGAAATGGCGAAAAATACATGGGGCTTCCTCAGTGAGAGAGAGCGGGCATTCATCATAGGGCGCATAAACAAGGACCGAGGCGATGTTGAGCCGGAGCCGTTCAGCCTCTTGAAATTTCTCCAACCGGCATTGGATCTGAAGATTTGGGCCTTTGCCCTGATTTTCTTGTATGTCGTTCACTGTGTTGTTTGGGGTCTGGTTTGCCTGTTGACAAAAATTCCCCTCGCAGCTGCATTACCATCGTCTCCTATGCCGTTTCCTATTTCCTCCCGATAATCCTCTCCAACGGCATGGGGTTTGGGATCGGTGCATCACAATGCCTAGTTGCACCCCCCTATGCGCTGGCCGCAATCTTAATGGCCGTCACCTCTTGGGCGGGGGACAAATACAAGATTCGCGCCCCCATCATCGCCTTCAACACAGTCCTAACAATTATCGGCCTCCCGATAATGGGATTTGCAAAGGGCAACGCTGTGCGGTACTTTGGGGTATTCCTCGCCACAGCGGGAGCGAATGCGAATATCCCTGCTGTGATGGCTTATCAGGCGAATAACATCCGAGGGCAGTGGAAAAGGGCTCTTTCCAGCGCCACACTTGTAGGTTTCGGAAGTATAGGAGGGATTGCTGGTAGTTTGGTCTTTAGGTCGCAGGATGCACCCGCATATTATCCTGGGTTCTATGCTTCTCTTGCGTGAGTTTTTGTCCCCTGTTCTTTTATTTATAGATTTGTATTGCGGAGAAGGTGTTTCTAGCTGAGCTCTCAGGAACCTATTAACAAAGTTGGAATAGATCGCAAATAGTCATCCTCGTTGTTCTGGCGGCACTGAGCGTGTACTTCTGGATCTGCAACCAGAAGGCTCAGAGAGGAGAACTTGTGATTGAGGGTTTTCCCACGTTCCGGTATACGATTTGATTGTCCCATTTCGGCTATTTTAGTCGTTAGAACCGCGTTCAATTCTTCGTTAATTTCTGTTTTTCGGCCCAATATCTTTCGTCGCTTAGACCTGTCCGTCCCCTCATGCGTTCAGAGACGGGAAACTTTGCTTTTTCTGGCTCAAGAGCCGCAGGGAACGGGTGAGGCTGTGATAGGTGCCCTTCAATACGAGGGAGCGAAAGAGGCTTTCCCTCGCCTGCTTCTAGACGGAGGCTCCTGGATTTCGTGCATACGGCTGTTCCACCTCGAGAAAAAAAATTCGACGGTCACACGGACATCGGCCTTTGTCGTTCGATGGCAGAGGCCTGTTCCCAGGTAGCACCCGCGAATGACAGGGTTAAGTAGAGGCTGAATCCGTCTGCTTAAAATATGTTCGAGTATCTTAAAATATAATGCAGAGAGAAGAGGTTCTGATGAGAATAAAGAACATATCGACGATGAGATACGAGACAGGTACATACCTTGCTCTGGGGATCCGCGCGCTTAATTAGGCCATTGGCCAAAATTGACGCGTTGTTGTAATATCCAGCCAATACACAAAATGCATTAGGCGCCAAGGTGGATCGAAATGCCAAGACCAGGTACCAGGCGCTTGGCTGAAAAGGGCTGGCGGCTAACGGGCAAATGGAGACGCGTACCAGCGCCGTATTCGATACATGCTACTGGGGCAAGATTACAGCCATCTCTCCTCTTCCTCTTCCGGAGCATCGTCTCTCGACATCAACATCATCACCACCACCTCCTCTCATCCTCTTCTCCGGGTGCGACGTTGTCATCCCTTCACTTAGAGATCAGACTTATTGAACCACGAATCGCTAATAGGACAAGGCAGGGATTCCTGTGAACCACTATACGGGCCTTGACTAAGGACCTTTGTCATTCAAAGATCGACCGGTTCCCGCCACCTCAGCCAAAAACCTTCAGCCGATTCGAGTTCTCTCGCTGCTTCTTCTCGTCTTCTCGAAAAATCCTATTTTCTGTCCTATCATTTTCAATCCTTTCAATTCCCGCTCCCTCCCTGCATGCCTCCAAGGTCCTCGCGTCGCAGCCTTCAAATCGCGTCATTCAGTCTCTCTTCTTCCCTGTCGCGGTCTGTTCGCCATCGAGCAGCGTTTCATCTGGGACTTGGCTCGGTTGTTTCGTCGTCCTTTCGTCGAGTCATCCCGACATCGATATCTACGGCATCCCGACCATTCTCGCATTCCGCTTCGCCTCGTCCTAGCCTCTCTGTCTCAGCCCCCGTTCTTCCTTTTCCTCTTACGCACCTCCGCTCTATAACCTCAACCCCTTCCCCGAATCCTTCTTTGACTCCTGTTTCCTTGAGTGAATTAGAAGCCATGTCGCAGGTCCAACGGGTCACGGATAATCTTGAGAAGCCAGTCGTTGATGACCGGTCATATCGAGTCATCCGTCTGGCCAACAAGCTCGAGGCACTTCTTGTACATGATCCGAATACGGACAAGGCAAGCGCTTCAGTCAACGTGAATGTCGGCAATTTTTCAGATGATGATGACATGCCTGGCATGGCGCATGCTGTGGAGCACCTTTTGTTTATGGGAACCGAGAAGGTAAGCGCCCCACACTTTGGACAGGGCCTTGAATGCGTGACTAAAGATGTTCTGTGTAGTATCCGAAAGAGAATGATTACAATCAATACCTTGCGGCACATTCGGGTCATTCAAATGCCTATACAGCTGCAACAGAGACAAATTATTACTTCGAAGTCGCAGCTACGTCTCATTCGAAATCAAGGGCTTCGACTTCCGCTGAACCGTCACCGCCAGACACACCCGGTGAACCGTTGATAGATAGAAAGTCAAGCGAAATTGCAGAAGGCGCTGTTGAAAGCGCGTCTAGCTCGACGAGCGATTTAGTACCACCCTTATACGGCGCCCTCGACCGTTTCGCTCAATTTTTCATCTGCCCCTTATTTCTTCCAGAAACACTGGATCGCGAGCTTCAGGCCGTCGATTCAGAGAACAAGAAAAATTTACAGAGCGACCCGTGGCGGCTCATGCAGTTGAATAAATCACTGTCGAGCCCCAAGCATCCATATCACCATTTTTCCACAGGGAATCTGCAGACATTGCGGGATGACCCTCAGGCGCGCGGGGTCGATGTCCGGTCCGAGTTTATCAAGTTTCACGAGAAGCACTATTCCGCCAATCGAATGAAGCTAGTGGTCTTAGGAAGAGAGTCGCTGGATGAACTGGAAAGATGGGTTATAGAGTTGTTCTCCGACGTGAAGAACAAGGATCTCCCACAAAATCGGTGGGACGATGTTCAACCCTTTGCGCCAGAGGATATGTTGAAAATGGTTTACGCGAAGCCAGTTATGGACACTCGATCCCTGGATATCCTGTTCGTCTACCCGGAAGAGGAGCACATGTACGAGGCCCAGCCGAGTCGGTATATTAGCCACTTAATTGGTCATGAGGGACCGGGAAGCATCCTTGCCTATATTAAGGCAAAAGGATGGGCCACTGAGCTCTCTGCTGGTGCTATGCCTGTCTGCCCTGGAGCCGCTTTCTTCAACATCTCCATCCGTCTCACTGAAGATGGGTTACACCATTACCAAGAGGTGGTCAAGGTTGTTTTCGAGTACATTGCACTCATTAAAGAGAACCCGCCTGAGCAATGGATCTTTGACGAAATGAAGAATCTTTCAGAAGTCGACTTCCGATTCAAGCAGAAATCACCTGCGAGTCGCTTTACGAGCAGCCTCAGCAGTGTCATGCAGAAACCATATCCTCGCGAATGGTTACTGAGCGGATCAAGCTTGCTCCGAAAGTTCAAGCCTGAACTCATCACCCGTGGCCTTAACGCCCTTCGTGAGGACAATTTCAACATTGAGCTAATCTCCCAGAAGTATCCTGGAGACTGGGACAAGAGAGAAAAGTGGTACGGGACCGAATATAAGGTGGAGAAAGTCTCCGAGGATTTGCTATCTGAAATTCGACATCTGCTTGCGCAACCCGCCTCGGAAAGGAGACCTGAACTTCACCTGCCGCACAAGAATGAATTCGTCCCGACTCGGCTGGACGTGGAAAAGAAAGAGGTGGAGGAGCCAGTCAAAGCACCGAGCATGATCCGCAACGATGAACATGTGAGGACTTGGTTTAAGAAGGATGATATGTTTTGGGTGCCCAAAGCAGCGCTGGAGATCACATTAAGGAATCCGCTTGTCTATGCTACACCAACTAACAACGTCATGACCCGGGTTTACTGCGAACTTGTTAGGGATGCTTTGAACGAGTATTCCTATGATGCCGAACTTGCAGGCCTGGATTACGATTTGGCCCCAAGCGTGTTTGGCCTTGATGTTTCCATCGTTGGTTACAATGATAAAATGGCAGTCCTCCTGGAGAAGGTTCTTGTCAGCATGAGAGATCTGGAGGTCAAGCCTGATCGATTCAAGATTGCCAAGGAGAGACTCACTCGAGGGTTCCGAAACGCAGAGTACCAGCTTCCATACTACCAGGTTGGCGGCTTCACGAGATATCTGACGGCTGAGAAAGCCTGGATCAACCCGCAGCTCGCGGCCGAGCTGGAACATATCGAGGCTGCGGACATTGTCACCTTTGCTGCGCAACTATTACGTCAAGCACACGTCGAAATTTTAGCGCACGGGAATCTCTACAAGGAAGACGCTCTCAAACTCACGGATCTGGTCGAGTCGACATTAAAGTGTCGTCCGCTTCCACGATCACAATGGCCCGTCAGGAGGAACATGATAATTCCACCTGGCAGCAATTACGTCTACGAGCACACTCTTAGAGATCCGGCCAATATTAATAACTGCATTGAGTATTATCTCTTCGTGGGAAGCATATCCGATCGTTTAAATCGAGCCAAGGTTCAGCTTCTCGGGCAGATTTCGAATGAGCCTGCATTCGATCAGCTGCGCACGAAGGAGCAGCTTGGTTATGTCGTGTGGAGTGGCGCTCGTTTCGCTGCGACCACTCTCGGCTATCGAGTTATTATCCAGAGTGAGCGAAGCTGCAAGTATCTCGAGTCACGCATCGATTCCTTCTTGTCGAATTTCGCCGAGACTCTCATCAACATGTCGGATGAAGAATTCGAAGGACACAAACACAGCGTGATTAACAAACGGCTTGAGAAGCTGAAGAACCTTTCCTCCGAGGTTGGCAGGTTCTGGTCGCATATTGGATCGGAATACTATGATTTCAAACAGCATGAAACAGACGCAGAAACAGTGCAAGATATTTCTAAAGACGAGCTGATTGAGTTCTTCCGGCAGTACATCGACCCTCAATCTGAAACTCGGGCGAAGCTATCCATCCACATGAAAGCTCAGGCGACTGCCAGCCCCGTTGCGTCGGCAGGACAGAAGGACATCTTGGTTGAAGCCATTGCCAAATTCCTGGCCTCTGTGGAGATTAACGTGGACAGCAGCAAGCTTAAGAAGGCCTTTGAGAATGTTACTGTCTCGAGCGAAGATACGTCTGGGATGATCAACGCGGTCAAGTCTTTCCTAACCGACGAAATAAAACTTCCTGAGGAACAAGTGGAGAGTATCATCGAACGCGGCAGTAAATTGCTCGCCACATTACTCCCTACTATTGGAGTCAAACCGCCTGTCGCCGACATTGAGGGAAAAGAAATTGAGAACGCGCAGCCAAACGGTGTCGTCGGTAAGCGCGAGCCAACTTATATCACCAGTGTGCCTGACTTCAAGGCAAGTCTTGCTGTCAGTGCTGCGCCAACTCCCGTCGTGGATCTAGCGCACTTTGAAGACTTTGACCCCAAGCTTTGATTTTTCATTATCCCGCCTCCCCGTTCCGCGCGTATCCTTCGAGGTCAAAATTGTGGGATTGTCTTGAATTCGTTTACCTTTCGAGCACTCGTCTAATAATGAAGTCATGCACTTTTTTCTGAGCCTTCGAACTGTGTGGTGTACACTAGGGATGGGTTTAGATTTTGGGGATTGTTTCGCGTGAGTACCTAATGGGTTGAGCGAGAAATGCTCATAGATAGACCTAATACAAGTTCCTGAAGCTTGTGTCTTCTTCCGAACCTTCCTGTAGAAAGCCCTTCATGCCCCTGATAAAGCCAAGCTGTGGCTGTGCGGCAGAGCGGGCTTACATAAGGTGTGGCTTTCATGAGCCAGTCCCGTCTGCAATGATTGCGGCGCGACCTGCGAAGACACAGAGACGAACATTCAGAACTGTGAACTCAGCTCCAACTGAACATCTTTTGTTTTCAACTTACACTCAATGCTGCGCAACTACTAAATAATCACCTCAGCCCTTCCTTTACCTCTCTGACAGCTCCCTCTCACTTCTCCGATTGCCAGACGACCTACAGCATGTCAACGGTTGCCCCAGCGGCGCTCCAGAGCTCCCACCAGTAAGCCCTTACTCCCCGACCCCGTCTCTCATCTCACCAGTCACGCACAGAAAGAAGAAAAGACATATACTGACTCAATTTCCTACTCCTTCAAACGTAACCAGACCCATCGCCCCCAAGACTTTCTCAGCCAAACAACCGCAGACAATCAGACTATACCCTCTATCAAATTATACCTTTGGCACAAAGGAGACGCAGCCGGAGGAAGACCCGTCGGTGCTGGCGCGTCTGAAGCGGTTGGAGGAACACTATGTGCATTATGGAATGAGACGGACGTGCGAGGGGGTGTTGGTGTGTCATGAACATAACCATCCGCATGTGCTGATGCTGCAGATTGCGAATGCGTTTTTTAAACTGTGAGTGTTAATACTAGGCTTGTGGGCGGCTACTTTTTGCTTTCAACGTTTGATCACGTCTTGCGGGACGAAGTGTTGGATAGCATTGGCTAACTCGCGTCTGAATGGCAGGCCAGGCGATTACTTGAAGCACACAGACGACGAAGTCGAGGGATTCAAAGCACGGTTAAACGAGCGTCTGGCACCCGTCGGATCACAATTCACCGGCGAGGGAGTCAACGAGGACTGGGAAGTTGGCGACACACTTGCACAATGGTGGCGGCCGAATTTCGAGACATTCATGTATCCTTTCCTTCCCGGACATGTCACCAGGCCAAAGGAGTGCAAGAAGCTATACTTCATCCAACTACCCAAGAAGAGTGCGTTGTTCCCGAAACCTGTACCCCCATGGTATCCATGCTAATACTTTGTGAATCGTGTTACTTGCAGAGGTCCTTTCCGTACCGAAGAACATGAAGCTCCTTGCCGTCCCATTATTTGAATTATACGACAACACCGCTCGGTACGGACCGCAGCTATCCGCAATCCCTCACCTGCTGTCCAGATATAACTTTGAATTTGTCGATGAGAATGACAATGTTGTCGCTGTGACCCCCGGAGACCAGGCGCCGGATGAACTCCCGCAGACCAAAGTGCTTGCTGGCGATGATGGGACGAATAACGTGGAAGATACGGGCATGGAGGACTTTGCGCCGGGGGACCAGCAGGTCTAATCTTTTCAACTCGATGTTAAACCTTTTTTTGCTGCTGTAATTTTGGCGGATCTTGTTATTATTGTATTGGACTAGAAGGATGATAAAACGAATGCCATATCTATGAATTTTCTCTCTGCAACAGTTCCATTCAACAAAATCAGCACAAGTAAATAAAATCTAGCCATACCAAATCAATCGTCGTAGACAACAGAATTTCTTAACTAATAATAGAGCTCCTCGCAAATCGTCAGCCAGCCAGCCATCCAAGCCACTTGTTGAGCTCCTCCAACAAGCCGAGGTTTCCCGCTCACGCAATTCGAATCCCCTCCCAACATCATCCAAACCAAGTCCAATCCCCCCAATCTAAGCCCCAGAACATTGTCCTCAATTATCCGCAAGTCTGTCATCTTCTCAACGGCTGCTCTTATACTGTGATTGACTCAATGCGCATTCCTCTGCCCGCTCTGGTTTGGATTGCGTAATCTGTTGGCATCGATTGCGACGGCGCACGGGAGGAAGCTCTGGGACTTCGTTCAGGGTTCAAATTGCGGTTTCTGACATTCACCGTAAGAGAATCAAATGAGAGCCTTTGAACTATTTGGATCTTGAGATTCTGTTCGGGAATTTGTTGCTGATTCTTGCCGGCTAGGTTTTGGCTGAGCGCGCCGGACGCGAACGGATCGGACTACGCGGACAACGAGGGGTTGATGTTGGCATTGGAAGATAGTACGGCGAGGAGAATATAGACTACGTTTTGGATATCATTACTTGTGCGAAGCTTGGAAGATTTGGTTAGAGAACGTTGGCGCATCGTCGTTGCACCTACAAGCTCATATTCGCAAAGACGGACGCAGTGTCCGTGATATAATTACGAACATAAAAGCACGACATGCTCCTTATCGGGCTTACAGGCTCTATAGCCACCGGAAAATCCACCGTTTCCTCCCTCCTCTCTTCGCCGCCGTACAACCTCCCCATCATAGACGCTGATGTCCTCGCCCGCAAAGTCGTCGAACCGGGTACCCCCGGCTACCGCGCCGTCGTCGACTACTTTGGTCCTACAACTCCGGATCTTCTACTTCCGGAGCAAGAACCGGGCAAGGGGAGACCGTTGAACCGGCCGGTTCTGGGGAGGAGGGTGTTCGGAGATACGGAGGACAGGAAGCGTGATCGGGCGGTGTTGAATGGGATCGTGCATCCCGCTGTGAGATGGGAGATGTACCGCGCCTTATTATCGTATTATCTGTGTGGTCATTGGGCCGTGGTATTGGATGTTCCTCTGCTGTTTGAGAGTGGGTTGGATGCGTTGTGCGGGACCGTGATTGTGGTTGGTGTCAGAGATCCCGCTGTTCAGATGCAGCGGCTTAGACTGAGGGATCCGCATTTAAGTCCGGAGGATGCGGAGAATCGCGTCAAGAGCCAAGGGGACGTGCTGGGCAAGGTGGAGCGTGCGCAGTTCAGGGGGCTCGAGTCCGCTCGGGGGGTTATCGTGTGGAATGACGGCGATAAGGCAGAACTGGAGAAGGAGGTCAAGCAGGCTGTTTCCCGGATCCAAGCGTCGAGTCCGCGGTGGTGGGCCTGGGTGCTATTGCTTGCGCCGCCGCTGGGCGTCAGCGTCGCGGCATGGAACTGGGCGGTGAATTACCGGGGAAAGAAGCGCTGGGAGGATAAACAGCAGCAGGAAAAGGCCAGGCTGTAACATGTCTTTCCTAATACCGGGATGTTGGCGTTGTATATATTTTAATAAGCAAACACTTGATCCGGTGGCACGTACCATCCTTTTCCCTTCTCCAGGGATCACTTGATAGATTTCGACTGAACGCAGATCAAACATTGTCGCCTCCCAACTTCACCGTTTGCCGAAGTTCCTTTTTGACTGCTTGTTTCCGCCTCGCGACGACGATCTGGACAAGCCCCCACCAGCCGATATACTCGAAATATTTTTGGGTAATTTATCCGGGTTGTATTTGGCGGGACGGTTATTTCCCTGACGAGGGGATTGCCCTTGGTCTCGCTGCTCACTACGAGACTTTTCTGCCTTTATCAGAGTATCAAGATCTTCGTCGTCCTCGCCTTCGCCTGTGGCGTATTGCTGTAGGATTAGAGAATGTTAGAAGTTTCTGTAGACTATAATCGCGCCCTTGCTGCTAAAGCTGGGCGATGTAGCCGAAGGGGATGGATAAAACGAACATAATTTGCTGTTTTGCGCTTATGATTCCCGTAACTTCGCCGTCCCTCATCACACTCTTCTTCCGGTTCTGTATTGTTTATCTCTAACGCGCTCTTTGGCGGAGTATACGCAGACCCCGCAGGGAATTCCAATACCCATTCTGTTTCTCCAGCTTCGGCCGCTTGTTTCGCAATTGCTGCGGCACGCTTCTCTTCCTCTGCCTTGATTGCGGCGTTGATTGCTCGTAATTCAGACGCGGAAGCGTTTCCTGGTGACTGCAGATCCGATTGTTTTGAGCGCTTCTGACGTTTGGGGGAGGGGGTTGCGGCGTTGGAATCGTCTTGAGGGGTTGCGTTTGATGGTGTGCTGGGGCTGCTTGCGGCGGAAGCTGCTGCGCGTTGCATAAACTGTGGTATTGGTGAGCTATGAGCGGTAATATATGGAACAAGGGCAATGTCGCGTACCTTCATAGTAAGAAGCCTCGAAGACATTGTCTTGTCGCCCTGCGGCTTTGGGGGCGGCATGTTTGGAGACATGAAAGCGCGATATGCGGAAGGTCAAAATCCAGCGTGTCTAGTATTGCTAATATATCAGGATTTTGAACTTCAGAGCCAATGCTTTTAAAAATTTCAAGCTCCGTGTCTCGCAAATTGAGCTTGATGAAGCTGTCCGATAATTTTATGGGATTTCCGCTGGCAACGATGTCAGCCAATTGGAAGCCATGTAATTGCTTACCTAACACATCAACGACGAGGACTCAATTCAAGTCTCGAAGCCGACCGTCACGGCACGCCACAACATATAACCAGACTGCCCTTCAGTCCATCCGGCGTCCACGGCCAAAATGCTTGCCTCCACACGGTCGAGTCTCCGTCTATTGACGGGGCGATCCTCGCGCTTCCTCCCCCGCGCCAATTACACCACCACAAGCCCCCTCTACTCCAGGCCGTCCGATGCCTCCGCCCCAGCGAACGAACCAAACCCACCAAAACGAGTCGGCAGTGTCTCACAGAGCAATGCGGTCCCCGTCGATTCCATGGGAGGAATCGATGCCCCGCTGCAGGAGTCTGTGGAACAGGCGACTCGCGAATTGCAGAACCAGGCGCCGAATCGGTCGGAGACTTGGGCTGTGAGCCAGCAGCCGAGAGAAAAGGCGATGTCTGGTCCCCGGTTTGAACAGACTATGATGGAATGGCAGGTTAGTTTGTAGTCCTACTTGCTGCTTCAATTGGCGGGGACGGAGCGATTGACGAGTTGTGCTAATGCTTCATGACAATATCTAGCCACGCCCGTACGCTGCCATTGAATTGATCCATAAACAACCCGTGCGATGGACTGAGAAGAGAATTGTGTCCTGTGATGGCGGTGGTGGACCATTAGGCCACCCACAGATCTTTATCAACACCGATAAGCCTGAGATCGCTACCTGCGGCTATTGCGGACTTCCTTTTGTATGTGATGAAGTTCCCTATTCAAGTTTACATTGAACAAGATGCAAGAAAGACTCAATTGCTGACTTAAACTTTTCTTTAGGCCCACGAGAAAAACAGAGCATTCCTCGAATCCTTACCGAAAACCTCATACCCGCTGAAGCCTTTGGGAGACCCGGCAGAGGTTCCCGAGTCGCAGCGAATTACAGAAGAAGGATACGAGCAGAGATAGATAGGTAGAAGCAACTTTGTACTGTTACCATTGTCGTTGATTAATCGACTACGTCTTCAACTTATCTGACGCCGTTATACTGCTGCTACGGTGCGTCAACTGATGCATGGGCTCCTCAATGCCATCTATGAAAATTGAAGCAAAGATATTTATTCACAGAGAATGAGCGTGATTTCGTCGTGAGACTCGCTTGATCGGTCTCTGATACTATATATTTAGCCACACTAGGTCCTATCTTGGAAAGCTGGGAAAGATCTATGGCGTTGCCAACAGCCTACCCAGCATATCTACTCAGAAATGATTGACATATCTCAAAAATTCTAACCCAAAACTCGTGGTGTTTCTGTGATCACGTTGCGATTCAGCATCATTTCCGCCCAATATCAAGCTCGTGCGCTTTCCCACACTGAATCGGCGCTCGTGCTTGGGTCCTTCGTGGCATAGGTGTAAACCCTTTACGCAGCGGATGTCCAACATTCCATGTTCTCAGGCCTTTTCTCCCTGAATAGTCGCGACCACTTTTCTTGAGTGCTTGCTAGCACGGAACTCGAGATACCAGATACCTTGCCATGTTCCAGTCGCCAACCGGCCATTGGTGATGGGAATTGTGACAGATGCACCCACCAAAGCGGATTTGATATGGGCCTAGCGCGCACAATAAGATTAGCAAATAGGGATATTCATTGACTTACCCTAACAGCGGAAATGATTTAACCTACCGGCATATCATCAAGTCCCTCCGCACTATGACGATACAAATTTCCCTTCCTGTCCTCCGGCGCAATTCTATCCAGCGCATCGCTCATATCAGCCCGCACATCCTCGTCCCAATTCTCGTTCAGGCTCAGCGCGCAGCTGGTATGCTGGATGAATAGATTGAGTAAACCAGTCTTGTACTCGCGGAGCTCGGGTAGTTCAGAGACGATAGTATCCGTTATTAGGTATGAGCCGCGCGAGCGGGAGGGTAGGTTTATAGTGCGTTGGAACCAGGTCATGGTGGTGGTGGTGGTGGGGAGCTCGTCGATTGGTACCTAGGTATGGATCTTTTTAGTATTATTACCCCTTAGAGAATTGAAGAGGCGAGCTAGAATTTTGGATACCGATCTGAGGGCGGCCAAGAGGTAGGGTAGCCAAACTGCGAATGTGCAGGCTGAGAGGAGGTCGGTGATATTGATCAGACGAGTAGAGCGCGATATTGGTGGGGAAAGCATCTTAGCAGGACGACGTCATAGCAAAGTGCCAACACTGAACAGGTGCAAAGAAATGTGCGGTATTGAGTACGGTGAAATATATTATTTATAGCTCGATGCTTTATAGTAAATAATTTAATAACTTGAAAGGCATGGAATATAAGGAAGATGGACGAGTGCGGAAGAGAAATCGTATTAAGGAGCAGCAAGCAATGATATCTACATCCATGGCTTCGAACGTGTGGGTAACCACACATTGGAGAACAACAAGTCCGTCATCGAATATTTAACGTGAGGCAACAGTATCTAATTCAGATATAAAATTATAGGCTAGAATGTAGCAGCTGTGTTGTCAGACAACGGTAGATCTGATGTATGGGTGCGTCATACTGCGGCTGACTCTTTCGCTTGCGGAGTTCAAGCAGCCGGAATAGAATTCATAAACGTGTAGAGAATTGTGTGCCGAGTCATTCGTCCATTCTATTGCTTGAGCCGTCAATCCCCGCCCACTTAGGTTTCGCGTCGTTGACATCAACCACGCGCGAAGAATAAAATATATGGCAGCTGTATAAACCTTCAGCAACCCGCTCTTCATCAATGCATCAGAAGGGGAATAATAATTACCTTGGTGCAAAAATCTCTCTTGCCTCCTGCTTGGCTTTCCCCTCTCCAAAATCTATCAGTTCTGGGAATAAAAGGGCCATATTCCTCCCTTCATCCATGATCGGAGAATGGCAGTAGGAGCACGAAACTTTGCAGGGCGGGTTGTGGGCCTGGGTCTTCTCGCTGCTCTTGTAAAAGTCTAGGTCATTGTGGCCAGTCGAGAAAGAAATATCAGATTTATTGAAGATGGCAGCCCATTGAAACGGAGCACCTAATAAGATCTGCGTCAGATTGAGGTCCTTCAAAATCAAGAGGATACCAGACCGTGTAAGAGCTGACAGCCTCTGCAGTGGCAGAATTTAGCATCAAGCGGCTTCTTCCTGTTCAATTGGTATTTCACTCTTCCACATTGACAGCTTGCTCGCCAGTAAACCGTCCCAAACTGTTCTGCTGGCTGCGTTGCGTATGGCGGATTTTCCCACCACGCTTCTTTCTGAGATGGATGTCCCTGATTTTCCGGCATTTTAGGGTGGATTGAGGGTAAAAGCAAGAATATATTTGCAGGAGAAGTACAATCTGAGCCTCAACATGTTTATAACTCCCCGTTCTCTCGTCTGCCAGGGAAAAATGACCCGATATCAGGAACAAGAAAGAGACGATGTCATCACCAGAAAGCCGGATTATCTAATCTTCCGTCGGCTTTTCGGACTTTAGACCGTCAGGGGCGGGTCAGCCGAGGCTGATTCTGCGATCCACGAACGCAACAGCATCAGTGACGACGGGCAAGGGAGCTCTCTTGAACCAATTCGCTGAGCATTGAGCATTGCACTCTAGCCATTCATATCTGCCAGACCAGGCTCTGAATCATGTCCGTCGCCACACCACCGCCGCCCTCTCCTATATACCTCCTCTCCTACCCAGCCTCAGGTGTTCTCCTCGTCACAATAAACAGACCGAAGCAACGAAACTCAATTCCCTTTCAGGGTCACTGGGACCTACATCAGCTATGGCAATGGTTCGATGATGAAGCATCCTTGGGCGCCGCCATCATTACCGGCGCTGGTGACAAAGCGTTCTGCGCGGGCCAAGATCTCTTGGAAATCGAGCAGAACAAGATAAACCCTCCTGCCCAACCGTATCTGATGGGCCACCCGCCGTCCGGGTTCGCTGGTATCAGTTTGCGAAAGGGCAAGAAACCAATTATTGCTGCCGTGAACGGGTTTGCGTTTGGAGGCGGGTTTGAGATCTGCTTGAACTGGTGCGCTATTCTTTGTTTCTATCTGGCTATTCTTTGGAGACCATGTGGGACAAGTTGCTAAGAGCTGTTCTTTGAATATTGTGCAGTGACCTTGTTATTGCATCTCCACGGGCCCAATTTGCTCTCCCCGAAGCGAAACGCGGTATATATGCTGCTGCAGGCGGCCTTCCTCGGATCATGCGTATTGCTGGAATGCAAGTTGCTTCTGAGATTGCCCTCACAGGCCGACCAATCTCTGCCCAAGAAGGCAAAAACTGGATGTTTGTCAATCGGATCTCCAAAACCCATGAGTCGTTACTTGATGAGGCAGTGAAGTTTGCACAGGAAATATCGGAACTTAGCCCTGATGCGGTCATTGTCACAAAGGCCGCTCTTAGGGAAGCGTGGGAGACGGGAAGTGTAGAGCAGGCACATTTGAATATTAGGGACAGGTTCGATGAAAAATTACAGACTGGAGAGAACGCAAGGGAAGGTAAGTATCCTTCCGTCTCATATCGTTCCTTTCATTTAATCTTTTTGATCTCCCCTCTTGCGATTCATTATTACGACGGACTCATGAAAACTAACCTCTTTGCTACAGGCCTTGCTGCATTTCGAGAGAAACGGAAGCCCAATTGGGCCAAGTCCAAGCTATGATTGTTTCAAAAGGGTGTCATGCTCCAGCATCGACAGTAGCTTCTAACCCCTTTCCACACAAAGCCACTAACGGCATACTACCAAATGCCGTCGACTTGTGGATGAAATCAACGACAGCTGTGCAGGTTCCGAATTCCTGACTCCTAAGTTTGGTCCGTGGAGTGATGAAAGGCTCAAAAGGCGGGATTCCGGAAGAGTCTATTGAGCACGGTGCTGAATCTACCTAAATGCAGTTGCAATTCTATCTCTGGTCGCATACAATGAATCTGTCCTCTGCAAGCGTATGGCACGGGATGCCCTCGGTGCTACGATGCATGTTTGGATAGCCAGCAGCAGCTTGCCTGTTATTGAGGGCGCTTGATGTTTATTAATATCAGAGCCTATTTACATAAACGGCTTTCGGATACTGGGAACCACCTTTGTAGGCCGTTTGCATTAACTGCCGCTATATTAGCAGATTGCTGCAACAGGCACGCGGTCCCGCAATTGTTCAAGGAAAATATAACTCTTGAAACCTGAATCTCTCTTCTAGGATTGGCGTTGTATATTTTGAGAGGTTGTAGGTATCCTTTGGATGGGGGGCCTCCCCCCGCATTTAAGCCACCATCCCGACACCTCGGACAATGGAAAACACCACACACAGAGTGAACTTCTACGTTCTCATACGTATTGTTGCCGTGTGTCAAAAGCCTTCTTCATAAAAGGACGGCCTATATACGCGCTTGTGACCTCCGTCTCACTAGTTTCCGCTGAGCCAGGATCTACTGTCCCCGGGAGCAGATATCAGTTCTTGTCCTTCCTCTTGAATGGACATATAAACTAACAGAGGTAGCCATCTGCTCTCCTAGATGCTAGACGATGGCTCATCAAGCATTTCCAGCAGCCATGCGAGGCCTAGGGAGCAACAATCCGAATATTGAGCACCCAGCTTCCATCCACCGCCCGATATCTCACTGCCATTGGGACTTCACTTCTTCGAGGGGATACCGAGTCTCAGATCATATGGTGAACGAGCCACCTCCAGGGAAATCGCTCAAGATCATCATGATGGGTGCCGGCGCCGCAGGTATCGATTTCATCCACCATGCTACCAGGGCGTTCAAGGACGATCCAGGGGTCGAGTTCATGGTCTACGAAAAGAACCACGATGTCGGAGGAACATGGCTGGAGAATCGATACCCTGGATGCGCCTGTGATGTGCCAAGTGCAAGTTATCAATTTGGTTGGAGGCCAAATCCGAACTGGACGCACTATTATAGCCCAGCGAAGGAGATTTGGCAGTATTTGAGAGATATGGTTGACGAGGAGGGCATGATGAAATATATTCGTCTGAGGGCCACGGTGACTGGAGCTATCTGGCGGGAAGAGCGGTCGAAATGGGAGATTCACCTCGTTGAACGGGATGAGGCCGACAGGATAGCTAAAGAGTGGGATGAGGAGTGTGATGTGTTCTTGAACGGTGCTGGCGTGCTTAAGTGAGAAGAACCCGGAATGCTTGAGAAAATATCCGCTCTAACTCAATGATAGTGCCTGGAAGTGGCCGGATATCCCTGGCCTTCAAGGCTTCAAGGGCAAACTATTCCATTCAGCACGATATGAGGAAGGTTTCGACCTGAAAGAAAAGCGTGTGGCGGTTATTGGATCGGGTAGCTCTGGCGTCCAGATCGTCGCATCGATTTATAAAGATGTCTCCCAACTGTACGCCTGGGTGAAGACGCCTACGTGGATCACAGCCGGGTTTGGGCAGAGGTTTGCTGGGCCGGATGGTGGTAACTTTGAATGTATGTCCGCCTTTTGATTCTATCTTTTGAAGCTGGTTTCTAATAAAGCCCACAGATAGCAAGGAACAGAATGAAGTCTGGAGTAAAAATCCGGAACAATATCGGAGATATCGGAAAATGATTGAGAATGAGCTGAACCAACGCTTTAGATTCATTCTGAGAGATAGCAAAGAGTCTGAGGATGCCAACCAGGTATGATTTGCGCTCCTCAACTGTCAATGAGCTGGGCGACTGACTCTGAAATATCTGTAGTTTGCGTACAACGAAATGACAAGCAAGCTTGGGAACAATCAGCACCTGAAAGACAAAATCATCCCCAAGGATTTCAACGTGGGCTGCCGCCGTCCCACTCCAGGAAACGGATATCTAGAGGCCCTGGTAGGCGAAAAAACAACTTGCTTCACAGACCCGATCGAGTGCATCACATCCACCGGAATCCTCACTTCAAACGGAACCCAAGTCGAGGTCGACGTAATAATCTGCGCCACAGGATTCGACACCAGCTTCCGTCCCCGAATCCCCATCATCGGCCTCGACGGCAAATCCATCTCAGAGCGCTGGCCAGAAGCCCCAGAAAGCTATATATCCATCGGCGTGTCCAACGTTCCCAACTACTTCATGTACAGCGGTCCCTACAGCCCCGTCGCTCAGGGCTCAATCCTCGCTATCAGCACACTCTGCACAACACACTTCATCCAAATACTCCAGAAGATGCGGAAAGAACATATCCGCCGCCTCAGTCCCAAGGAGAGCGCGGTGAAGGATTTCTGCGAGCACGCCGCCGTGTATCTGCGTCGTACCGCGTGGGCGGATCCGTGCAGTAGTTGGTTCAAGCAAGGAAGGAAAGATGGGACTATCGTCGTGTGGCCGGGGAGTCGGTTGGCGTTTTTCGACCTGCTGAAAGAGCCAAAGTATGAGGATTATGAGATTGAGTACTGGAGTGGGAATCGCTGGGGGTATTTGGGGAATGGGTTTAGTACGGTTGAATTTGAGGAGGGAGGGGATATTAGCTATTATTTGAATTGTAAGCTGTTTCCTGAGAAGGGTGTTGAGGGTGATGGGTTGGAAGCGGGTGGTGAGTTGGGGGCTGAAAAGGGGGAATCGAACGCTATGGGGCTTTTACCTGGCACGCCAGGGGCCCAGCTTGTGACGAACCCGAATTATTGTTTGATTGAATGTGGATAGTCAGTCAGCACCAAGGAGGTGTCTCTTTCAAGAGCTGATGCATAGTAGGCCCAATTCTCCTATCTGCAGATAAATAAATGCTGTGCCAATCCATCATATTGTAACTAATCTCTCAACCGGTTCGACAGAGAATAGGAAAAGTATAGATTACATCTTGAGACGGGGTTAATGGTATAAGGTCGGGAGTATCTTAGTTTGGGAATTGAAGCTGGGGCAGTGAATTAGAAGAACGGTACAGAACAAACGGGGTCTTGGTATAGAAGTGAAAAGGCGATACAAAAGCCGGGCGGGCATTCCCAGGATATTTCGATTTCTTAATCAAAGTCGTAACGCAGTCTATCTCAATCGTAAATTCGTGGCATGATGGGTTGTTGTAGAAAAATTGTTGAAACCGTTCGCCTTCGCTCCCCCCAAGAATCGCTCTGTATTAATGTATTGCTGAGGTTTCGGCTTGCTCTGGCTTTGAGTCGAGGGTAATATGACTGGCGGATGGAAGACGGGAACATAGGAAACGGATAAATAGCAGGGTGGTGGTACATGTTAACTTGCTGACGAGGATATCAGGGAATGTGCTTCTTTCGGGTCCATGCCGTGGACGTTTACGAGGTAGTCGACACTAGAACATCAAGTTAAAAACATAAACAGCATTACGCACCATCGTTCGATAGTGTTATATAGCTTACCTCGCGTCAGTTGCTAAGCGTCTCTTCACCTTAGCAAACTCCGTCTGACTGGCCTCCCATGCGGCAGTACGTTTCTTCGAGGATATGGTTTTGACTCGCATTTTAAAGAGGGCACTGACAGGTCTATGGTCAGATACTCTCACTTCATGTCGGCGATATTCCAATTGCTTTATCCTGCCGACGCCTCTGTAGAGGACGCGATCACACCAAGCAGGCGAGCGCTTCTTGTCGCTGGAGTCGTAGTTATCGGTTCCAACATCATATTTATAAGTCGGAGGGAATGTGATGGGGGCTTCATTGAACGCGCGTAGCCTGAATCCAGGATTCTTCCGTTTCGATGCAAGAAGTTGATCTCTGTCTAGGAGTTTGGGAAGGTTTTGAGCCTTGATGGCTTCGATCACGGTGTTTCGGGGTATCGAGTCGATACGGTAATTTAGATCTCCGTTGAGGATGCAGATTTCATGATCGAGAATCATCGTTCCGTCTCCCCCACCAACATAACGGTCAATGCGAAGTGAAGAACTAGGCTCTATCGGAAGGGATTCACTCTCCATGATCGCCGCGATGTCGTTGTTGCGATGGGCCGTCTGTGACTGACCAGCAGCCAAGTGGCAGTTGACAAAGCACATGGAGCTATCATCTAACGTAAACCTGAAAACGAGCGCGCCCTAGTACATGTCAGCATACATACACGGCCGTCTCGGAGGTTTAGACCGACCTTATTTCCATGTAATCCGCCCATTCCACGTTTTATCTCTGCAGCGCTGATATTCGTGATCCTTTGGCGTTCCTCCTGCTTCACGAAAACACACGTGAACAGGCCAATAAGACTGGCAGTATGCAGCTCAACGTAGTTTTGGTCCAGGGGCATGAAATCCCGGAGGCACTTCGCGAGATGGTCCCTCCAGACACGGTATTGTCGACTCATATGCTCCGCATCAGCGCCATCCCTCTTCTTGCTGCCTTTAAGCAAGCTTTCTGGGATACGGTTAGTACCAGACTTCATCAAATGGTGTGAACTGGAGGAGACTAACTGGCTGTGATTTTCTTATTTTCCAGGTCAACTAGCTCCTGAAACCCGAATATCAGAATCTCCGGCGGATTTTCCGGGTGGATAGCGTCCCTGATAAAGTTACTGTTCGGCAAACTTCCTGGAACAGTTGCCCCGGCATTCCAGGTTAAAACAGCGGCCGAAATCTCGCGAAATTCGCTATAACTAACGTCCTTGCTTTGCATATTTGTCTCTGTATAGAAATTAGTCTAGACAACGTTATTATCAAAAACTGGAAAGCATACCGAGCCAGTCGTCTTCGAGCATTCCGTCCCAGACGCGTATATAGTTATCGACCCCTAAAGACACAATTTGGAGTCTATTCACAGTCCAGATTCCGCTTGGATCAGCTGCAAGACCGCAAACGCCGTGTCCATGTGCAGCCCAGTCCTTTTTCACAGTCCATGGACTTGTCGTTGTGTCGTAGACGTATATCATGCCGGTTTTATAACCAGCCCAGAGGTACCCTCCGACCATGGCTAGCGAGCTGATCTTGTAGACGCTGACATTCACGGTTCCAAGACATCTATAGTCTTTAGAAGAGTAGATCGTTACTTTTCCGTCAGCGTGGCCAAGATAAACTAGGCCCCCTTGTTGGTTAGACACAGTACCGCACGTAACATCGCTCGAGTGATGCTTTCCCAATGGTGATTTGAGTACTTGGAATGTCGAATCGTTCAGATTTGGCCGGTATAACCGAAGTTCTTTGCCCGTAGCGTACCACAATGTATCTCCTACCATCATCGAAAAGGAGTGCCCCTTGGCCACTTTGTCGTAAGGATTGCTATAGCTATATTTTAAGTTCGGGGAGCCTGATTCATCAGGAGGCCATATTAATAATCTGCCATCATCATCAAGCGTCCACAACTCCTTTTCGTGTCGATAAATCTTGATGATTTCTCGTTTTGAAGGTAGCGCTCGAGAAGCCACGGTTGCTTGAGTTGTAATGTCAATCTCGTGAATCTCACCCGTATTAGTACCAATCCATATCGATCTACCCTCATCATCTAGACTTTTTCCGGGCTTAAACGCTATGGATAGGCCCTTTACGGTTTCGCCGTGACTCAAGCTCATTATTTGTTCTCCGCTAACAATGTCCCAGACCTTTGTGAAGTAGCCTGTGGCACAGACATACTGCCCACAAACATCAAAGACTCGTGTATCATGCTTTGTATATATGCCACGGGCTCCTGAGTGAAAGAAGGGTGGACGACGATTCGTGAAAGACGCGTCAGGATAGTCCATTCGAGGTACAGTCCCCTCTTCAACAACATGCCGCGGTTCAGTTGACTCCTCGCGAGTGACACTTGGAATTTGAGACTTTACGGGTGTAGAAGGGACGTTATTCGCCAAACGGGGCGGTAAGGGTGATTTTGGGGCTTGGGGGATCGAGGCAATGGCGTCTATGGATGGTCGTGTCGTTTCTCTTCTAGGCGGTGGCGGCGGAGGCGGGAACGAAGTACCTGGCTCGGCAATCGAAAAGCGTGCCGGATTTCTCGGGGGCGCTTCAGTGGTTGGGGTGCCTACATCGGGCGAGGCAGGATAACTCGAGGTCTCCCCACTGATGGCCGGATTCAGGCGCGGCAAAGGACTTCGACGTGGGCGTGGAGACGCTGACCTTGGTGGCAAACCGGGTCGATCTTCAGGTTCATCGCCCGCAGCGAGCCTGCTGGCAAGGGCTTGTACGGCTCGCGATTTTGTAGGTAAACTCGCGCCTTTCTTCATAGGTGGGGGAGGCGGGGGTGGTTTCTGGTCGCGTCTCGAAATTTCACTGGACTTATTATCTCCCGAGGGGCTAAGAGCTCTTCTGGCGGTAGGTGTTGATCGCGGTGAAGACGAGAGCGAGTCAAGATTGAGCTGGCTTGGAACGTCAAGAGCAGCCTGGGGGGTAGGGGATCGTCGCGGCGAGCGCTCCTTGACAACTGGTAGCAACGGAGACTTTTCCGGGCTGCTAGGTGGTGTACTAAACGGCGAGACTCTGTCATCGAACGAGTTTCTTTGCGATGACACTAGAAGTGAACCAGAAACAGTGTCTGGGGCGCCCAGGCCATTTAGCCTTTTTGCTGGAATCTTTGGTTTCTCGGCCCTATTGACGGGGGGTGGAAGTGAAGCACTTTTAGAATCCCGGAAGCCATTTGCATCAAGATTGCCCGTCCGCCTCGAACTCGAACGTATAAGGCCGGTAGAATTGATCGTAGGAGTAAACGGCCGAATAGATGAGCTTCGAGGGGGGAAATTGTCTGAATCTGGGGGCGCAAAGTCCTTGTCTCCCGAAATAAAACTAAGGCGATTTCGCGGAGGGGAAACGAACCCCCTGGAAGGCGGAGATCTAGGTGATTCGACGTTCAAAATAGGGCCTCGGGGCGTGGGTTGGACACTCATCGACATCGGGCGACTGTAGCGCCGTCTGCCAGGGGAGCCGCCTGTTTGGGACGGCACCAAAGGACGCGGTGCTGCATGGTGTATATCGCTCATGTGCGAAGGGGTCCATGGCGATTCCGAACGTGGTATATCTAATGAGGCACGACCCGCAACTACACTTTCAGCGGCTGCCGGCGCCCTCAGAGACGCCGTTGTTGATTCGTGAGTTTCAGCAACGAGACCATTGCGTTTGGTATGGGATAGATTTTCGAAATGAGATCGAAGGGAGGAAACTGGTTTCTACATTGATATAGATTAGGTCCACGCTCCTCAAAAGGTCATTCAGGTTTGAGGCTCACGATGGACTCCTGCTCCGCGTTATCAGGTTCTCCGCGCTCCATCTTGAAGCCCAATAGTTCAAAGATGCTGTTCTAGCCGCCTGAATGCTCATCTGGATTTGAATCCACCGTCACGCAGCTGCGAATTATTTGCGCGCAAACGATGCGGTATCAACGCAGTCAGAAGGTAGGGACCAAGAAGAAGAAATGTAGCTCTCCACCTCTCCACCATCCCAAAAGACCTGATCTATCAGCCTCCAAGAAAATAGATGCCTTCATTCACGCGATGTGGCGGCTGCGGGTAGGTGGCTCAGCGAGTAGAAGCCTGCTGGAATTGCTGCTGAAAGCTGCTCGTTCGACGGTTCTGGTTATCGTAGGTGGCAAGGAAACCAAAAGCCCGTTGCTGGCTTGACTCTCGATTCGAAGCAGTGTCACAACCCGCGATGCGAAGGAATGGGAGGGAGGAGTTGTGTCGAGACAATTTCGAGGTTGTCGCCAGAGTTACGTCGTCGTCATGGTTAACGTTAGAGTTGGGTGTTTCAAGGATCCTCCACATCGGGCGCCCCTTAGCCGTCAATCACCACCAACACCGAAAGCCGTCTTCTCAACACTCCAGGTGACTGGCGCCAATATCTTTGCCTTTAGAGTGCCGGGAGGTCGTGAAGATTCACGCAGCTCAGCCTCAGCTAACTTAACAATGCACAGGGCAGTCTTTTGTCGCGAAGTTGAAGGAGACACAGTCCTCGACACAATATCACGCTAACGGCTTCAGATCTGAACGAATACGATGCTGGCTCCGCAGCAGTCAGCGAAGACGGGGAAGAATGCAAGAAGAGGCCTTCTTTTGCTGACTGGCGAAAATGACCTCGCACAGGTTTTGATGGATGAGTCTCCTTTTCGCGCCCTGCGACAGCGAAGATCCCCCTCCGGAGCCTCCTACCACGGGACGGAATGTATTCTTTGAAAAGGCAGGCCACTAACCTCTGCCGCGACTGCAGCACGGGGTCAAATCTGTCACGCTCTACGGTCGAAATAGCTCAGATTGCACCCGTCGTCTACGCATAGCCCGAGATTTGAAGGAAGTCGGATTTGATTATAATTGTGTGGAAGAAACGATACCGAACAAGACGGTGCATGTCTTGAGCTAGTAGTCGGCAAGCAAGATAATATATGGACTCATCTGCCTTTGCAAGACGGGCTGCCATCTCACTCTTCGCGACAGGTGTTCCTAGTGTCCCTTCTACATGGCAAGTGACGATCTATTCCAGGCCTCCTACCAATGCAGATCTCACCTCCTGACCTGCCGGTATCACGTCCCACCGTTTATACCGATTAGACCATGCTTCAACAACCATCCTGACCCCTTAGTACCACCGGCTCCAAGGTCGTCGCCCTAGTGGTAATCACCAGTATTGAAGCAACGGACTACCTACAAGAAATATCATGCTGATGATGTCTAGCCATGTTCCTCTTGGGTTATTAACCGGTCACTACCTATCAAGTCGGATCCTTCGCACGACTTGATTCCTAATACTACTGAGCTAACTGTTGAGATAGGTAGAGTAGTGTGGCGATAGATGGGGGAGCTAGAGCCAAGGATGATGCTCTGGGGAGGACACTAAGAGCTGGCAGTAGAATGAAGCTGAGGTACAGAAGACGGCTGGGCTGTATGATGTTGGAAACGAGGTCATGTTGGCTGTTGGCGGACGTGTGCGTTCTGCCAGCGATATGAGCAACAGCGCTGTCTGGGGTGGAGCTTGATGGGGTTCGGTATTCAGCGCCGGTCGAGGATAGAGGAAAGCGTGGTCCAGACGAAATCCCTTGCGAGGAAAAGAGAGTAGGGGCTCAAACTCCAACCCCTCTGCTATATCTCCCGAGTAGCGTATCGTTGAAGAGTACAGTTGTGCCATCCTAGATAGCGCCGGTTGGTGCTGGGATGCCTCCTTCGAGAAGCCTTGCTTGCTAGCATAATCATTCCAACAGTCATAAAATGCCCTGGAGACGAGAATAAAGCCTTCTCTTCTTGTTTTCCGGATATATTCAAAATAATAATTCCAGATGTCGATACCAGGCCGACGTCCAGTTGACGTTGGTGGTTCTCAGCCACAGATGCCATTGGCTGGCAGGCAGCCACAAGCTTCACAAGCCGCGTTCCCTCCGCTCCTCATCATCAAACGACTGTAGGAGCTCGGTTTGCTCTCCTCTCGACCAGCATTTCCCTTCTCGAATTCTAATTCATTTTCTCTCTCTCTACCTCTCTCTCCCCCTCTCTCTAGCCTGTATAATTTGTGCTGTTTAATCCCGAAATCCGACTCCATCCCTCAAAATGTCTGGCTATGACCGCGCCCTCTCAGGTGAGTGCATGCCAACCCAAGCTCCCCAGAGCTACAACACTGACATTTTGGTTCCTCCTCGACAGTTTTCAGGTACGTTAACACTCGCTACGGCGACAGCTATAGCTTGCTTTATCCTAATCGCTCTGCAGTCCCGATGGACACGTCTTCCAAGTCGAATATGCTTTGGAGGCCGTGAAACGAGGTCAGTCAACATCCGTGCAACCTTTCGTTTCTAGTCGGGTCGTCTTACACACTTTAGGAACCTGTGCGGTGGGAGTCAAGGGGAAAGATATCGTCGTGCTAGGATGCGAAAAACGATCCGCAATGAAGCTGCAGGATACCAGAATCACACCGTCGAAGATCGGACTGGTTGACGAGCACGTTTGCCTTGCCTTTGCCGGATTGAACGCAGATGCTAGGATATTAGTCGACAAGGCAAGAGTGGAAGCACAGTCGCATCGATTGACAGTGGAAGATCCGGTTACAATTGAATATATTACCAAATACGTTGCGGGTGTACAACAACGATATACACAGAGCGGTGGTGTGCGTCCGTTTGGTATTAGTACTTTGATTGTCGGATTTGACCACGGAGATGACACGCCACGCCTCTACCAAACCGAGCCCTCTGGGATTTACTCCGCCTGGTATGCTTGGTTCCCTGGGGATGTTTCTCCTTACTAACGGCCATGCAGGAAAGCGAACGCAATCGGTCGATCGAGCAAAACCGTCAGGGAGTTCTTGGAGCGGAACCACAAGGACGGCATGGATAGGGAGGAAACGATCCAGCTGACGATCAAGTCCCTCCTCGAGGTCGTCCAGACTGGCGCGAAGAATATCGAAATCGCAATCATGGCGCCGGGCAAACCCTTGGAGATGCTTCCAGTTGACCAGATCGAGGCCTGTGTCAAGAGCATAGAGGCAGAGAAGCAGGAGGAAGCTGCCAAGAAGAAGACCGGGCGGACCCCAGGTACCGGCACGGCTGCGATACTGACCCGTGGCGGAGGAGATAGCTGAAAGAGGAATGGAATCGAGAGAATCATGAGGCGTTAGATTGAGAAATTTTGTCATCTCCATTAGAAAGAATAGCCGTTCTATCTATACTAAGGCGTAATTCTGCGTAAAAGGGTATTTTTGCACACATCACAGAATCCATCTCGTCAAGTCATATATATCATCATCACAGAAAGAAGCTACGTTCAACCAAGCTTATTCGGTGCCTCTTTTACGTCGAAAATCGACCGTTCAGCTTCTTGCTGTATTCGCTCATCCTTCAACATTCTATAACCCACTCGTTAGAAATATATCCCCCCTCCAACATCCGTTTGGATAGGGTGTACCAACCTAGAATCTATCCGTGCATCCTCTCCCTCAATCTTCAGCGCGGGCTTCGGTGTCTTCGCATCGATCACGAAATGGTTATCGCAATGCGGGCAATATTCATCACTACCAGGAAAACAAAGATTCGTCAACCCATGCCCTTCAATCCGGTATATAGATACGCAATGCTCCTCGGTAAGGTAGTCGAAACGCACCTCTCATCGAACTCAGACGTATCTTTCCGGAAACACTTCTTGCACTTCTTGCACGCGAACGTCTGAAACCCCATTGCGTCAGCACCTCTGTCTCTCCAAGCTTCCCTAGGTCCGGATTTCCTCACCATATCGAATGTCTTCGTAAGCGGGTGACTCTCTTGCTCAAGGTGGCATTCGGCGCAGTCGAACCATTTCCGGCCTGTAGGATAAAAAAACGCGTGTATTAGCCAGCTGGTTCCACTATTCCATTTTCTTATAGCTTCTCCTACTTACAGCATGGTGACCGGATCGATACCTGGGCGTTGAGAATATGTTTGCTATCGCAGCGCCAGATTAGCTTTCTGGAATATGCGGGTGGGTTTTGGTTGGAGTCAGTCGAGCATACCACATTGTTGACACTTCGGATATATCCCTTCTCTGGATTTCTGAAAGCGGCCCGCGGCGCCTATGATCAAAAGTTGTAACGCTGAGAAGTGAAGCTTCTTGAAGGTCACGGTTGACGATAAGATAACTAGAGCGAGGGTGGGGCCAAATGCACAACATCCGGAGCAGACATCGAATCCTCCAGAATTTACATCTTTCAGGGTCTTGAATAAAATATACTTCTATTCACAAAACCAGCATAGTTTTCCTCTGACAAGAGTTATTCTCAGTAAAGATTAAATGAATGGCTGAGGATACCCATCCATCCTCGAATAATCAGCGATTGGGATACCTGCTTCGTCCAACGAGCTCAATTCATCAATGATACGTCTTCCAAGTCCAACCTCTCGAAGCGAAAGATGGTGATTGGCACCTCAATCCCTGTAGCCGGCGACTGCCAGCCACGTTCTCGCCTCCAACGACGCGCGAGCTCCCACCCAACTGGAACGCCATATTCCTCAACCTCGGCGAGGTGGTTATGGCTATACATATGACCGTCTCCCCTTTCCTGGACTTTTTCATTATACTCCCGAGGGATCTCATCGACAGTGAAGGTGACAGAGCGGCGTGCAAGCTGGAACGCGCGACACAACACCAGGGAGAGCTCATAAACGGATAAGAAGTGCAGAGCCTCAAGACACACGATGTGATCAACAGGCTCCTTGAGCGCTGGCAGTATCCGTTGCATCGGGCCGAGATGGACTTTCTGATACCAGCTATGCCTGAGACATTGGAGCCTCATTTCGTGTGAGATTTCCACACCAACAAAGGTGATGGTGTTTTCGACATGTCCGGCAATTTTGCCCTTGACCTCGCCATATACCCTCGCCAACAAGCCTGTGCCACATGCAAGATCCAAGACGGTTCCGTCAAAGTCGTAGCTCCTCATAATGTCCCGAATCTTGTCCCTGGGATCTGGCTCGCCAAAGTCCTCATCGTACTCCGGTGCCACCTTGTCGTAAGTTTTCGCAATAAGCTCATATTTGTCGAGACTACCACTCTGGCTAAGCAAATAAGACGCGATATTGGTATTTATCAACGCCCGATGGCCTCCAGGAAAGGATTCGCGAACGATTATATCGTCCCACTCGTGGTACTCAAGCAAGAAGAGTGACGGCATTGGGTTGACCTCGATAACAATCGGCTCGCCGTTTTCCGTAGCACGCAGGTCCACGCTACACATAGAGCATCCCTGCATTTCATTGACAACAAACGCCGTCTCCGCAGCACATCGGAGTTTATCGTACAGCTCTGGGTTGCTGGATCGCTTCAGGACCACCTTACGAGTATCAGGATGCCATTTCTTCTCGAAAGTGAGGAAGTCAGGGCCATCAATTGTGTAGTGGTAAGCCGCGGGGGCCAGAGCCACAGGTGTACTCCCCATTTCAACCACGACGCATGAAAAATCCTGGCCGTCAACATATTCTTGGACTATAATATCGTCTGGGCCAATGTGGGGCGTCGTCTCCCATAACCTAGTGACGGCAGCGTTGACTTCGGCTTGATTGTGGCAAATGGAATTTTCAGTGATTCCCCGGCTCCCGCAACCTCTTGAGAGCTTGACAAACTTGGGAAAGCTCTGGTTGCCGGGAACACGGGGCTTGCCGACGCGCATCGCAGCGTTGTAGAAGTCCGCCTTGCTTCGTTCCAAAACTCGACTAGGGACTCCGATGAATGGGACGTTCAACGACTCGAGATATCTGATGGCCTCGATCCCAGCAACTTCATCTTCATGTTGGCCCCACATGTAATTGAAATAGAGATCATATTTCTCGGCAACGGCGGAATCGATGTCCTCTTTGGCAGTGGCCTTCTTTATAAATCGGTGGTCAAAAGTGTGTTGGTCGGAAAATTCCGTCGGGTCCGAGTAGCTGTCCAGGTCCTTGAACTCGCTGTTGACATCTTCGTAGGACGATTGCAGAACGCAGATCCGCATGTCAAAGGATGTAATAACAATCAGGATATAAACAAGGAAAAGACGGTTTGTTTATCGGGCGATAAAGTAAATTGCACAGATCAGAATCAAGGTCAACCAAGACAATGTTAGGGATTCTTCACCGTACACGGTGCTTTTAAAGGGGTTGGTGAGGTAACGAGACAAAATGGGGCAGCCCTCAGAACTCCGAGTAGGCGGATGGCGCCAGCTAGGATTACGATGAGGCAGGCATGATGGAAAGGTGTCGATGACGAGATCGCTGACTATCGAGGAAGGATAGACAAACGATCATAGAAGCGATTCAGCCAGTATGCGGGAAAGAGTTGTCTTTCACGTCGATGCATACCTGCAGGCCGTACGAGTACGTAGTACTCCGTAGACTGGAAGTTGCGTCCTCAAGGGCAGTCTGTTGCTTCAAAGTGGGTGTCACTCCTGGAATCCTTTATAGCAAGGATGGGAACCCCCGCGGTTTGAAGAATACTGGTGGTTCATGGCAGCCATCCCTTCTCACGGGCAGTCTGGCACCATCCAGGAACAGGCGATGGAACGGATCGACGAAACATGGGTATAACCAGACATAGGAGACAGTGATGCCATCGACAGGATTTGATCCTGCACCAAACACTCAGATCCTAGCATCACATATTCTCCGATGTGGAAAATATCAGTAGATATTCCTCAACCACCAGCAGGGCACACACAAGCAAGAGGTGATGTTCCCTGGATGTACGGAGCACAAAGTCCAGAGGAGGTGTCTCAATGTGATCTTCAGGGGCACGGAAGTTCACTCACGCGGGCTTGGTTAGGGCTTAGGGCTAGCTAATGACGGGCTTCTCTTCCCCAGCTTCACGACTTCGTGACCCTGCACTGCTGAGATCCTACGAGGCCAGAGCTTGAAGTTGACATAGGTAGGCCTAGCATCTATGTAGCTACCTGGCATTAGGGGCATTTTGATAGAAGAAACAGGTTATTTCAGCCTTGATATCTACCATTAGTTATCAAGGCTTTGAGATGTCAACCACACCAGCAGAGGACTTTTTCTGATTTTCCGGAAGCTAGATAGTAAAGCATTCATTGCATCTTAACAATTGATTGCCGGCTTCGTCCCGTTCAGTCGAGGCGGAACTACGGAGGACCTCCATTGAACCTTGGAAAGCTCCCCAGGAGCCGGTGGGTTAAGGGGGAGCCGACCCCCGCATTCTTGGGGCCGCTAGGCTTCCCCGCACCAGAGAAGGGGCGCCAGGACCAAGTGCCGAGGTTGCTCGCGATTGATCTTTGAAGCAGCTTCATCCATTGACCATTGTTGACATTTGCCAGACGGGCGCCCCTTAATAGCTACTCATAGATTCTTTCCATGTTCTAGGTCCTCCGTGATGGTGTTCGGTCCCCCCTCCTGGGCTCCTACCATTCCATTGAGCTCTATTCCCGACTCCATCCCCGTGTCCGAATTCATCTTGAACGAGAAATATGGCCGGGAACCCCTGATAGATTCTAAAAGTCCCTTCGTCTGGGGGGCTTCTGGGGTTGGATACACAGCTCGGGAAGTGCGACAGCGCGTCGAGTATCTGGCGAGAGGCCTGTCGCGCGAGCTAGGATGGAGTCCTAATTCGGGAACGGAATGGGATAAGACGGTTGGAATATTCTCAGTGAACACGGTACGAAAGGGGAATAAGCTGAGCGGAGGATAGAAGAACAGACTTTTCGATTGTCCAATGTTACTGACGACGTATTTCTACGGGCCCTGCTCTTAGATCGATTTCTTTCCGCTGGGTTGGGCCATTCATCGATTGTCGGGAATAGCCTCATTGGCGAACGCTGCATACTCTGCCGATGAACTTGCATTTCAGCTTCGGGCATCAAAAGCGGCTGCACTATTTACATGTGCGTCATTATTAGAGACGGCACTTCAAGCTGCGAGGGATTGCGGGATTCCACGCTCAAGAATATACCTACTTGATGTTCCTCAGGATGTCATGACATCTTCAAACACTCAAGGCTTCAAAACGGTGAACCAGTTGATAGAGGAAGGCTCCAAACTGGGAGAGCTTGAGCCATTGAAGTGGGAAAAGGGCCAAGGTGCGAGACAGTGCGCCTATTTATGCTTTTCGAGCGGGACTTCGGGGCTGCCGGTGAGTGTTGAGCCTGTTGTCAATAGTTTTGAATGGGGTGGTTGACCGATGTCTAGAAAGGGGTGATGATATCACATTTGAACATGATATCGGAGGTCAAAACGTTTACCCTGTTCGAGAGCTATACCAGAGTTAAGGGCCAGAAAGAGTCGGTGCTTGCTCTCTTACCCTACAGTCATGTGTTTGGCCTGTCTGTCTTCAATGCGGCGGTTTATCGGGGCGACTCTCTTGTGGTCATGCCGAAATTCGAGCTTGGTACCCTTCTAGCAGCCGTCCAGAGGTGTCGAATAAACACTCTATACCTTGTGGGTCTTTGCAGCCTTGTGGGGGAGATATAATGTCGGCTAACGGCGTCTACACGTCAGGTCCCCCCGATTATTGTCAACATGGTCAAAAACGAAAAACTCATGAAACAGTATGACCTGAGCAGTGTGCATCAAATCATCACTGGCGCGGCCCCTCTGGGGAATGAGACTGCGGAGGACCTCCATAAAATGCAGCCAACATGGTCAATTCTGCAGGCATATGGTCAGTGCAAGAAGTTACCCCCCGTTCATGTGCTCCCCATCTGACGGTGGAGCAGGCCTCACAGAGACAACTGCCGTGGCGACAACCACAAGCCCACACGACATATATTTTGGTTCTTCGGGATATCTTCTTCCTCTCCTTGAGGCACGCTTGATATCTGCTGAAGGGACTGAAATTGAAGAATATGACACTCCAGGCGAGCTGCTATTACGCGGTCCAACCATCGTGCTTGGATACCTCAATAATGAAGCTGCTAACAAGGAGACCTTTCAGAACGGATGGCTCCGAACGGGGGATGAAGCAGTATTTAGGAAGAGCCCCAAAGGGGAAGATCACCTGTTTATCGTTGACCGGATCAAGGAACTTATCAAAGTCAAGGTACGAGCAGATAATGCCCACCGATTCTTCAAATGCTGAACAGATATTGTCAAGGGATTCCAAGTCGCGCCAGCTGAACTCGAAGACCACCTTCTCGCCCACCCTGCCGTTGCTGATACCGCGATAATAGCTGTCGATGACGACAAGTCTGGGGAAGCGCCAAAGGCATTCGTCGTCAAATCTAGTGATGCAACGGGCAGCGAAGAGCAACTTATTCGCGACATCAAAAAACATGTCGAAGTTCACAAGGCCCACTATAAGTGGCTCCATGGCGGCGTTGAGTTCATCGACTCCATCCCCAAGAGCCCCAGTGGTAAGATCTTGAGGCGACATCTGAGGGATCGAGAAAGGGCAGCGAAGCGGAGGGCAGGGCCGAAGATGTGATTTGATAGAGCGCACATTGTATAGTAAACCGCTGAATAGAACCTAGAGCATTCACAGATATATTTCTGTAGTCCATGTTGTGCAAGTCGGATCGTGTTCTGAGAAGGTTCAGCCAGCCGAGATCGGGAGCCAATATTTCCGGGGATTCTACCGCGGCCAAAACGGGAATACCGAAACTTCAGGCTCGCAAAACTTTCCTTTCCCTCGCGGCCTCGATATTCAGCATATCCAAAGCATGTCGGGCTCAAGGACAATATCGCTCGCCATTAGGCGAGTGAGGATATCGCGGCACCAATCGAATCTTCGCCAGATTCAACTCCCCCGTCTCGCCGTCCGGCCGTTTAGCTCGACCCCAACCCCCCGAGCAGCAGAAGAAACTTCCTCCTCCACCTCTGCCACGAAGCAAGCCAAATTCACAACAGACGCATACCCGAACCTCAAACGGAACCCCAATTTCGCCCAATTGACCAGCGAACATGTCCAACACTTTAAGGATCTGCTTGGCTCACAGTCCGCCGTGATCGACGGCGTCAATGCAGATGCGACAGATGACATCGAGCCGTTTAACAGCGATTGGATGCGGAAGTATCGCGGGCACACGAGACTGGTTTTAAAGCCGGCAACGACGGAGGAAGTTAGTCAGATTCTCAAGTACTGCAATGCGAATAAGCTGGCCGTCGTGCCGCAGGGTGGGAATACAGGGCTTGTTGGTGGTGGAGTGCCGGTTTTCGATGAGATTGTGGTCAACACCGCGCGATTGAATAAGATCCGGTCGTTTGATGAGAACTCGGGCGTCCTGGTTGCTGATGCGGGTGTGATATTGGAAGTTGCGGATAAGTATCTTGCGGAGAGGGATTGTTTGTTCCCGCTTGATCTTGGTGCGAAGGGATCCTGCCACATTGGAGGGAATGTTGCGACGAATGCTGGTGGGCTAAGGCTGCTGCGATATGGCAGCTTGCACGGGAATGTGCTGGGAGTGGAAGCTGTGTTGCCGGACGGAACGATTGTCGACGATCTATCTACGCTCCGCAAGAATAATACTGGATATGATATGAAACAGCTCTTTATCGGAGCTGAGGGAACCATTGGAATTATCACGGGCGTATCAATCATTTGCCCGCAACGACCAAAGGCCGTCAACGTTGCCTACTTTGGTGTCGAGAGCTACGGCCACCTCTGCAAAGCATTCAAAGAAGCCAAGGTTCATCTCTCCGAAATTTTATCCGCCTTTGAGCTTATGGACGGACGGAGTCAAGACATGGTCTACGATAGCACTGGCATGAAGCGCCCGCTGGACGGATCGTACCCTTTCTACTGTCTGATAGAAACGAGCGGTTCGAACGGTGAGCATGACAGCGCCAAGTTGGAAGCATACCTCGAGCATGTCATGGGCGAATCCATCGTTGCGGATGGCGTGTTGGCGCAGGATGAAACGCAGGCACAGTCCCTATGGCGTTGGAGAGAAGGCATCACGGAATCATTAAGTCATCTGGGTGGGACGTACAAGTACGATGTCTCGATACCGTTGAACGAGCTATATCAGCTTGTGGAGGATACAAGGGAGCGTCTCACCAAAGCAGGATTAGTTGGTGATGATGAGAGCTTCCCCGTCCGCGAGGTTCTCGGCTACGGGCATATGGGTGATTCCAATCTCCATTTAAACATTGCTGTCCGGAAGTATACGAAGGAGGTGGAGAAGATGATTGAGCCGTGGGTATATGAATGGATTGCCAAGCGGAATGGCAGCATCAGCGCGGAACATGGTTTGGGGCTTGCGAAGAAGGAATTCATTGGGTACAGCCGGAATGAGACGATGATAAAGTTGATGAAGCAGTTGAAGAATCTATATGATCCGGTAAGTTATACATCTTGTTCCCTTCATTTCAAGGCGCGTTCCGTGCTAATTCTTCGCTTTAGAATGGGATCATGAACCCATATAAATATATTTGATGCTATTGCTTCTGACATTCGTATCTTCGCCATGTTTTAGCCATTGCACCACACGCCGCGCGTGTTTGAGTCCTTAATATGTATTCCCATTGCCGACTAGATCAGGCCAGCACAATCATCAGTTGAATTGAATATCTAGAAATAATGTCACCTTGGTCGGCGCATGCATAGTCGTCGAACCGTGGCAGACGATGCCGTACTAGCCCACCCTCTGCATGCACTTGAGGCTAATCTCATATCATTTGGCAACAACCGCCTCATTGTGCTTCAGCTCCAGACTGACTCGGATCGACGTGGGTATTTGATTGTTTTACCTAGGGCCTCAGCGTCAGTCCAGTTCTCCGAACCTGAGAATCCACGCTGAGGTTGTTTACTCACGGAGGTATCACCTGGCGGCAAATCCACAGAACGATCATTTTCATTCTCCGCGCCATTGTTCTGTCCAGCCGGCTCTGAAATCTTTTTTCGCGCCTTCTCTATTATCTCCCGGATCTTTATGGGTAATCCTTCCATCTCGTCAAAATCATCAAAATTGTCTGCGTATGGATCAATGATCGGTTCGGCCGATTCAACCTCATTCGATAAATTTTTTCGAGAAGCTGCCAGCCGCCTAGTCGAACGCCGGCGCCGAGACAACACGGCGCGTTCATTGTCTTTTTGCCGAATTTAGCATAGTGTGACTGAAGTTGAGTATTCCGGCCATTGAGCGCCTTGCAATGTTGCCGGTGTCTTGTTAAACCCGATAAGTTTTTACAGCCTCGGCCGCAACCCTCGCAAAATCCAAATCCTGCTACCCTTTTGGGCTGAAGCCGCATCCTCCCGAACTGGACCCAACCTGAAGGCAGCCCAGACGCGATGCCCGGACGAGGCTTCAAGAAAGAAAGCACGACTGGATTGCTGATAAGGAAAGGTTCGAATGCAGTGCCAGTGTCAGTCCGAATGTTGTTGTAATATGGATTGCGAGTACTCGGACGTGGGGGCTCGGGCACAGTGTCAGTCCTGAATGTTGTTGGACGAATCGTGAAATCTCAGAAGTTAGCCATACACATCAAAGTCATCGCGCCAGACGCGTCAGACTGGAGCGAGAGCCTTGGGAGAGAATGCATTAGCGCCGGTTGTTGCCCCGGGCAACGCCTGCTGCTGGTCCGTGCCCAGCTCCTCCAAACGCCCATCAACGACGGCCGTTCAAGAGACAAGAACAGCCTCAAACTAGCATTAGGTTACCACATCTTTACAAAGTATTTCAGTGGTGATGGAGTTTAATATGTATTTTAACGACTTGAAGAAGCACTTTTGTTAGCAGTCTGTCCCTTCGCCATTGCGTCGCTCCCGCGATTGTTGATCTTTTGCTACTACACTAGCACAACAACGACGAACTCATCCGATTAAGAAAATGGTAGACGAAGGAGGGTTAGCCAGCCATTACCAGATGCTGGAGGAGCTTGGAAGTAAGCTATTTTTCATACGGGTGGCTCAAATGCAGTGCGCTGATCGCCGTTGATCCAGGTGGCAGTTTTGGAACAGTCTACAAAGCCATTGAGAAAGCAACAGGAGAAATCGTCGCGATCAAACATGTAGGTTCGCAAACCCAGGTTATTAAACTGCACATTTGCTTACGCATTTGTGCAACTTAGATCGATCTCGAGTCCAGCGAGGATGATATTCAGGAAATCCAGCAAGAAATCTCGGTTCTGTCGACCTGCGCGAGCCAATATGTGACCCAATACAAAACCAGTTTTTTGCGGGGGCACAAGTTATGGATTGTGATGGAGTATTTGGGTGGTGGATCGTGCTTGGATCTGGTATACGATGCCTCCGATTCCGTCGCCGAAACCGATGTTTGGCATTGCTAATTCCTCCAGCTTAAACCGGGCGTCTTCAACGAAGCGCACATCGCAATCATTTGCCAGCAGCTTCTTCTGGGCCTCGACTACCTCCATCACGAAGGGAAGATCCACCGCGACATTAAAGCCGCGAACGTCCTGCTGTCGCAAACGGGAAAGGTCAAACTCGCCGACTTCGGTGTCGCCGCCCAATTAACGAACATCAAGTCGCAACGGAATACCCTTGTGGGAACCCCATTTTGGATGGCACCAGAAGTTATTCAGCAGGCGGGCTACGATTTTAAAGCGGACATTTGGTCGCTTGGTATTACGGCGATGGAGATGATCAACGGAGAGCCACCGCATGCGAGCACCCATCCGATGAAAGTGTTATTTCTCATCCCAAAGGCGCCTGCTCCGAGGTTAGAAGGAAATGAGTATAGCGCAAATTTTAAAGATTTCATCGCGCAATGTTTGATCAAGGATCCGGATCGAAGGGCAACGGCAAAGGAGCTGTTACGACATAAATTTATTCGTGGAGCAGGGAAAGTCGAAGCTTTGCAGGAACTGATTCATCGACGTCAGGAATGGGACGCAAATAAGGGAGTTACTGATAATATCAAATACTATGCGGAATCACTGTATGAAACCCCGTCTACAGATGCAAGTATTTGTACTAACTGGATCAGACATACCATCACGCCCAATGAAGACGACGATGGGTGGGTATTCGACACGGTGAAACCCGGCACTATGGCAGGACTGAAAGGCACATTAAGACGGTTTCAAGTCCCGACGCATTCTCTCGAACCACTGGACGAACCTTCAGACTTGATGAAAAAGCTCGAAATTGTCGAAGAGCCTGCTCATGCCAGGCCCGCCGCGCACTCGACGGTGCGTCGGACACGGTTACCTTCAGATCATCAATCTCCATCGATCAGGCGGTCGAAAACCAAGCGCAGGTCAAGTGGTGCAAAGCAACCATTGGGCGTGGACTTGACGTTTGGAAATAGTCCCTCAACAGTAAGGCAATTCCGGCGTGTGTCGGATAAACAGAGCCAGCCAAATGAGCCGACCGGGCATATCCCCGGAATGGACGAGAATTACGCCCCGAAAACTCTCTTTTCGGAGCCACAGGCCCAAGCTCAGAGTAAGGAGGCCGGTTTAGGCCGAAGAATGTACAGCGTCGGCATTGGGCTGTCCTGTCAAGAAGTGTTGGCAAACACATGGGACCAAGAGAAAAGGGAGGCTCTCTCGCGCCTCGCAGAAGCTTGGAGTGATCTCGAAGTCACTGACCCGGAGGGCTTGTACCATATCGTGAAGTCCTCGTTTGAAAAACTACAGGGGTAAGCCTCCAGCTCTGTCTCTCAGCTCTGCCCCGCCATTGCTAACCCCACAACCAGAGATCCAAAACTAGCCGCCGTCCTTGCAAAACAGCCGCCTCCCGAATCCCCCCAGCGCCCTAAACTCGTCCTCGCCCAAAATAATCCCCATCTCAAAAGTCACAAACGACGGCAATCAGCCCAAGTTCAGGCCGACCAGCCTTGGCAGCCAAGCAGCTATCAGCTTCCGGGCCACCATGCGCCTGGCATGGAGCATACAAAGCAATTATCCGACGTACTGTATGCGCGCTGGGCTGAAGGGCTGCGGAATAGATGGCCAGTTGCTTGAAGAGTGTCGGGTACGCTGGGCGTCCTGGGTCACGGAGTTGAGATAATACCGCTATACGACCATTTACAAAGATAGGTGAAAGATATGTTGGTTTGGATCTCTTGTTTGTTTGAATGTACCATCAGAGTTTTGTTTCCCCTTTGGCTTACGCGGCTGGGGCTTTTTCCTATTGTTGTATTCTAGCGTTCTTTGCCGACCCGTGTCTTCGCTTCCTTCATGGCGCATGCTGCCACAAAAAGGCAATGGCGTTTGAGGATATTTGGACATCTTTCTTTTGGGCCTTCAAAAGAATATGCGCTAACGGCTATCCCCGGCTTGGACTTTTTGGCGGGACTTCGAAACAAGAATAAAGGATTTTCAAAGTTCTCTTACATTGGATGTTGACTCTGTGTTTTACGAACGACTGAAGGCGAGACATGCGGAGTACTACGTACAACCATTTGGACAAAGCTGAGTTGGTTGATAAAGTTAAGTTCAGCCGCTGCCGTCGGCGTTATTTGACATCACCGAGGTTTCGGCATGCAAACGAGACCACTCCAGAAGCGGATCCCGCTCCACGCCTTGAGATTCGCCCGCGGGGTTCCTGCGTCATCCGCGGCCGTATTAATATCGATCTGTTCTGGGCCTGACATGACTCAAAAACGACGTTCTCCAAGCTTGCCAGAGATAAATTCGACAAATATCGGAGCCTTCTACGATTTCGCTTACAACTTGCTTCCGCCTGTCGCATATACATTTATCCCCGATGGCTTTTACTCTTAAGAAGAATGGGGATCTACACCCATCGTATGCCGCCGAATTCGGAAGAATTATGGCCGACGCATTCAGGGGTTCTTCCATCTTCGCGGACAGGGTCGACATTATCAACCACCGCGAGTCCGTCGAAAACTGGCTTAGCGTGATTCAAGAGACGAAGATGAAACTTCCAACCGCCCAGTACGCTGCGATCGTGAAAGCGGATGAGCCTGAGCAACGACCAGTTAGTTGGGCCATGTGGACGCTGCCGCGAATGTTGGTGGATCGAGAAGTGTTGGAGTCGCAAGCGGTGAAGGAGCAGAAAGAGTTGCTGGGCCGGATCGTGAAGGACCCGGAGTATCTGCCCACGGGCACGAATGTGGAGGTAAACACCGCATTCCGGGATGCGTTGACGCAGAGCATGGACAAGTATATTGACGAGGAGAGAGATTTTTGTAAGTTTTGATATTACCTAGGGAGGAAGAGTGTGGATGGCCGTGGTCCGTCCCATGTAGATTTGTTCAAAGGATCTCTAACGCAACCGCCGGATTCCTGTGGCATCTGTTCAATGTAGATCTTGATACAATCTGTACCGATCCGAATTTTGAGCGTCAAGGGCACGGAAGGAGGTTATTGGAAGAATGCATGAGGGAGGCAGATGCAGCAGGGTGCAGGATATATCTCGAGGCAACCACCGCGGGAATACCGCTCTACGAGAAGCTCGGATGGAAGCAACTCGAAGAGGTGACATGGAGTCTTCCGCCAGATGCCAGTGGTGAGGTGCGGAGTGGAAAGGTGGCGGTGGTGATGGTGCGTGAGCCACAGGGGAAAGCCAATTGAGGCGCAGGCGAGTGGCTGGTGGCTGACATAATCTGCCGCGCCAGACACTAGGCTGTAAACGGCTAGTTCATAGAAATCACGGGGTTTTAGCCAAATTACCAAGGACGATCTGTATCAGAACGAGCTCCAGACACACGCAGCTGTCTTGCTCCCTGAATTCTCACCACCTCCTGTCATCAGTCTTTTTGTGCTTCTCTTCGCTGTAACTTTTTCTTCTCCCTCTCCTTTATTGAGACACAATTGAGGAGGTGTGTTGGGGGATACTCGTAATGTCAGCCGTTGCCCTTACTCAGGGGTACTGACGTTTTTCGGGCCGATGAGGTACCATGGATGAGCAGGAGACCCAGAACTTCGAGGCCTCCCAGCGGAGGTCCTCGCCCCCATGCCTCCTCGAGGATAATAACGATCATCAACAACAGCGCACAACGATGCCGTCACGACCCAATGCCGCTGCAAGACATTCAAAACGTCTCACCCTCAATTTCCCCATAAACGTACCTCCGAACCTTTTGTCTCACTCGCAATGCGAGGCCGCTTCGCCGTCCGTTACCGGTATGCACCCCTCGACTCAAGCGTCTGCGGTCCAGTCCCCCAACCGATCTGCCGCTGGAACACCGACGTTTGGCGAACCGGCAGGGGAAGCATATGAATTTTTGACCGCCCTTGCGGCTCAGGAGAGGAAGGTCCTCGAATTACGAGAAGAACTTCAGAAGGCTGAGACTGAGCTTGCCAATCTGAAGAAACAATGGGCAATGGCGGAAAAGGGGAAGCCCGTCTTTCCAACACACACTGAAGGAAAGCTGCCGGCTTGGGCATCAGCGCAGTCGCAGCTGAGCGAAGGGAATATGATTGGGTTGGATGGGGGGCCTCCTGAGATGACGAAACTGGCACTGCAGACCCGATTAAGTCGTGACCTTGAGAACCGGGGCAGTTCGAAGCAGTCCCCATTGCAAAGCCCAGCTGGATTTGGGCCTGGTGGTCTGCGTCGAAGCAAAACCGTTTTCCAGGGTTCACGCCATACCAGAACTCTATCTCTATTGTCTCCGACTGGAGTTGACACAGTCCTCCCTTTCCCGCAGAACGGAGAGGAAAGAACGGTTCGAAATATGCGCACCTCGAGGTATCCGAGGTCTGCCACTTTACCATCCATCGACCGGGATACCAAAAACCCCAATGGAACCTCTGCCTCTACTGCCCGAAGTAACGCTAGTGAGGATGCAGGACTATGGCGGATGTCGATGCCACCCGTTTCTCAAGACGGCACAGCAGAAACGCTGGTACGGACCGGAAAACAGATGGCATCGGATTTCAAAGACGGACTCTGGACCTTTATCGAGGATATCCGCCAAGCTACCGTCGGTGAAGAAGGGATCAGTGCAACAGAGTCGAGGCCGGTGAATGGAAACCAACGTGGACCGCGTGGTAAAACAACTGGCTCCGCGAAAGCAGGCTCCGTGTCGTCCACCAAGCGCTCTAAACGGACAAGTCAGGTGCATGCGGCGGGTGAACACAATGACATGTCATTCTGGAGCGAATTTGGCCTTGATCCACCTGAACCATCACAGAAAACAAAGGCCGCGTCGTCTAGCAACAGACGCGAACAGAAAAAGACGGAGGATTCAAGCCTCTTGGACGTGGATGATAACTGGGACGTCTGGGACTCGCCCTTACCTAAAACGCATACGCCGTCCTCAAGTAGTTCGACGTTCCCCTCGTCGAAACGCGACCAGTCACCTTCAACACGAGCCAGCAGCCCGAGAACCAGCACCAGGTATGCATAGTCTTTTTCTTCTGTCCTTCCGCTTGCCGTGTCTGACGATCCCATAGTTTGACAGATTTTAACCCAATGCAGGATGAATGTGCCCCAAAGGAGTCGAACGGCTCTCCCTGGCCCGACCTGAAAAAGCTACGCCCCGCCAGCCTGACCAAGACGGCTTCGAATTTTTTAGCTGAATGGGAACGCAGCCTTTCACCCTCGCCATCGCCATCAGCCGCCCACGACAATGAGTCGGCACTCAACAAGGAGACGAAGAACGACTAGTACAGAGTATATAAATCGACCGCGTCTGTTTAGCGTTGCTGTATCACCGCATTTGAAGATCGAGCACGATACCCTCCGCCCTGATTCGATACCTCCCTTGATGAAATAGAGATACACTTTTTTTTGTTGCCTATACGATTCTAGATGAACCCATTGACGTCGATACGTTCTCTTGTATATTTGCGTGGATGTACATGTGTCCCTTGCTGGAGGTTAGCGAGCGGTGTCTTCAGAGTTTTCTTTTAACTTTTGGCCAGTTGAGTTTAGTTCTCAGCGGAGCCTTATGATTGTATATTCCGACCAATGTATGCTTCTTGGTAGACATGTTATCCAAACGCTTTCTTGTTGCTTAGGAGTCTAGAGGTGGTGGATTGCGTCGCGTGCGGCTCCGTAGAATGTCGTACGCCAAGACCGGCCCATCCGGCCTCTGCGCGCTCCCGTAGCAAAAATTGTGCCCGTCCGAAAATCCGGAGGAGACAGCAGAGGCAACGGAGGACTCGACAAAGGCATTTCAGCTCCGATTCGCGTCTGCCCTTCACTACAGAGTATATTTTTCGGGCCACATTCTTTTATTTTAACTTTTGCCCTTCTTTGAATTTAATTCCGCCACCTCAAACAACACAGACTCGAACATTGGAGCCAGGACAGGAACCATGAGTTTCCCTGGCATGAGCAAACCGGGTGGCATGGGGAGCGCAACCGGAGGCATGAGTGATCAGGAACAGGCTATTGTCCGGAATGTGCGTGCTGTATTCCGTTACCAGCCGTCTTTGGTGGGTTTCCGCTGACCGGATTACTCTAGATACAAGCTGCGATGGAATCATGTCCGGTGAAATCAGTAATGGCCGGCGGAATGGGCTTTGCGCTCGGTGGCGCATTCGGATTATTCATGAGCAGTGTACGTCCACCACGCTTATTCGCATCGAAAACAAATCCCAACTAATTTTTCGTATAGATGTCCTACGACACCCCCCTCACACCACAAGGCCGCGAACTCTCCAGCCTCCCCGTCCGCGAACAGCTCCGCCGCGGCTTCAAAGACATGGGCGCCCGCTCCTATAGCTCCGCCAAGAACTTTGCAATCGTAGGTGCCCTCTTCAGCGGGACAGAGTGCTGTATCGAGGGCCTACGGGCGAAGAACGATCTTACGAACGGTATTGCGGCCGGATGCGTGACGGGCGGGATCCTGGGTGCGAAGGCTGGACCGCAGGCCGCGTTGCTGGGGTGTGCGGGTTTTGCGGCGTTTAGTGCGGCGATTGATGCGTATATGCGGCAACCTTCGGATTAGGGGGGATGCTTTGAAAGTGGATGGGATGAGGGCTAATGTATAGTATGGGATTTGTTTTGAGGAGTTTTGAAGGCGTTTGTATGGGTTTGATAGATGGGTTTGTTCTGTTGTGTGATGCATTTGCGGGCGTTGGGTTTAAAAGGTTGGGATATCCTGCTGTACTTGATATATATTTTCTGTACTATATATTGCTAATTGGACTATGTCGTCTAAGGAGACTCTGTTTTAATCAGAAGATTATTCTCAATTCATGGCGACAGCTTTCTGGTCCTCTCTCGGCCGACGACGGGGACAAGCCGGCTTCATTCTTAGTGCGCATCGACGCATGCAGCTTGTGACACGGAGCACACTGAGCGCAGCTGACGACCGGATGCCACTTGTGGATGCATCGGAATCATCATCGGAGCTTTCAGTCGCCGTACATATCGCTGTCGGTGTAATCCAAGTCGACCCGAACAAAGCGGCCCAACTATAGGGGTAAACTGGCTCTTCCAGCTTCCATCAAATCCAACAGTCTCGAATCGAACAACATGGATACATTGCCAACCTGTCTCTCCTGGCCAGAATCTCGAAATTTTCTCCCCTTCGCTAGGCCAGTGCGATTGAAGCCTGTACGACTTGTTAATTAACGAGAACAAGCACCCGCCCTCCATGCGGTCATTTGTACTTCTCGAGTCGTTCATCAGATGAACTTTCCATCCGCATTCTCAGTATCACAGGGCATGACTGTGCTGTTTTCTAGAATTAAAGCCCCCTACTTACAGGTGCACGAGCATCCAACGGTTTCGCAGTCACATACTTGGACAGGTTTGGAGAAGTGGCAGCTGAGCTCTGTAAACATTCCTTCGCAACTCTCAGGCTGAAAGGAAGGGCTCGACAACCTCTTGTTAGCAACACTCGAAAACAGCAGTGATCAAAAGAGGGCCTTGGATGATGTGAGGGAAAGCAAGTATAAGAATACCTGTCCTCCATGACGCGTTGATCTGTGCACAGTCAACATTTGGACCCAAGATCTTACCCCTGGATTTCGGATTGCTTTCCTTACTTTATCTGCACCTTGGATCGCTCGTCCCAACCCGCAAGGCTGTCTTCTCCGTACCTCCGATTTTCAGTACTCCATACAGTCTCCCAGCTGAAACAGCTAAGCCGCCCGAAAGCAAAGAAAGAAGAGAATAGACTGCCCCGGTGGCACCTGTGCCTTCGGCACTCTCACTCGCGCCCAGAAACGCGAGGTCTCCGCGCCCAATCCTGAAGACCCGTATGATAACTGGGACGGTCTGAGGAATTCCATCCTCAGTCTTACTCGGAATTACTCCGAACGGGCCGTGGAGAATGTCGTGCAGCTTGAAGAGTCCCTGCATGATACCTGGGACGAACTTTTCCAGACCGCAAAGATTACCCCGGCGACCAGCGCGGAACAAGACAGGTTGTTACGCTGGTTGTGTTTGCGAGGGAGTTTGGAACTCTGAGCCGCGAGAAGGTGAAGAAGGAAGGTGACGCGGATGCAGATACGCCCGACGATGCAGCGAAGGAAAAAGAAGAAGCAGTTCTATCCAACGGACAGAAACTCTGGGCCGATCTCCCGTTCCTGGCAGCAGATCTCCAAGACATGTGGTTCAACGAGTCTGACGGATTTACTGCGACGGAGCGTCATAATCTTGCCGCCTTTACCGCGAAATTATGCTCTGTGGGTGTCTGTGATACCGAGCTCGGCCTCTGCGCACTCTGGCTATTCCGTAAGGCTCTTGAGACGGATCATCATAACAGTACGCTTGAGGATATCATTACCAGCGGGAGCACCGGCAATCCTGAGCAGAAGCAGGCGCCCGCAGATGTATCTGAGCTTCTCCCCTCCTGCGTCGCATGGTTCGAACATGGCAACTTCAAGCTCCTCAAACTCGCAGCCCAGGAATACAATCACAACGTCAGCGTTAGCACACTCGGCGACGCGGCCGTCAGCGAAGGCCTCACACAACACGGCTTCAACATTCCCCGCTGGCTGTTCTGGAGACGCCGATTCAAGCAATACAGTCGAGATGGGGATGAATCGGTCGCGAAGCTTGGCAGAAAGGGGTTTAAGGAGATGATAGACATTGGTTTGCTGATGGGGATCGATGTTCCCGGGGAGAAGAAGTATTATGCGAAATTGGTTGAGGCGGTGGATACGGAGTTCATAAGGAGGGGAATGAAGGGCTGTGTGGGCGAGGAGGATGTTGAAATTGATGTGGACTGGGCGGACTGAATTCTGATACATTTTGACTACGGTCTGACTGTCGAGATTGTGTAACAAACAACCGGGACAGATACCAAGACTCCGTAGATATAACTGCAGGTCTTCCCACCGTCATCATGAGAAGTCGAGCTCGAACACAAGTCAGTCAAGTAATGAACAAGAATTCTAGTATCGATTCTATCGAACTCCGATCTCGCGGATCAGCTGCTGAAGATCATGAAGATCCGCGCTTTTGCAGGACCAGGCTGTCTTTCAAAGCCCGGAGCATGGAAGAGGTTTTGAATATTCCAGTCCTACACTACCGGCCTAGTTTACATTCTGATACATCTTCGGCATTTACTTTTTGTGCTTGTTGGCTACATCTGATGTCCCCTCATGTACTCCGCACTCCGTATGTCGATGTCATTGGAGTCGCCACCCCGAGCCCGTACTCCAAAGCCAATCATTAGGTGCATCTCGAGTTCAAGGATCGCCTGACTCCGGCGACGATTAGCGGCTGGCCCCTAAACATTCGGGCTTGCCTAGTGGCGTCGGTCCCCCAGGCTTGGCTTCCAGACTGGCCATGGCGCCCCCGAGAGGCTAGAATTCCCCGAGCGTGTGACTTGCCCTGAATCTACTAAAAGATCCGCGTTCCTGCCAGGCCTGAGCGGGTGTTTTTAAAGAGTCCTGAGGTCCTTTTGAGGCCCCAGAAAAACTTATGAGGTTGGAATACTTTGGCACGGACTTCTCGCCTAGTATTAGTACAAGTTCTTACTGATATTCAGTATTGTTTCGTTAGTTAAGAGCTAAGGTCAGATTAAGCACATCATGATGAAGAATGTGAGTCCTATCCTCTGATCGGAACACCCATGGCGTCTGATGCTAATACTCTTCAAAGGAGCTGAAAGAAAAACCACTGAACCGCGAACCACCGCTCCCTGACCTCGTTTCCAGGTGTGTAAAGCTCATCCTTGCTCAATAACACCCGACCTATATCAAGACACAGCACGCTGACATCATTCCCTCGATTGGACCACAAGCATAGCTTCCTCACCACCAACGGAGCATATAATCGAAACCACAGCGCTATTCCGAAGCTCGATGCGTCTATACATCTCGTTCAGATCGATGGCGAAGTCAGGCGGCCGCTCACCCTTACCATTCGACAATTGAGAGACGAGTTCCCTCAACATGAGGTCGTTTGTGCGTTGCAATGTGCGGGCAATCGTCGACATACCATGCGCACGAAGCTGAAGGAGGTTGAGGGCGTCGACTGGTTAGATGGCGCGATGATGAATTGCAGATGGAGAGGGCCTAGATTGAGAGATGTCTTGCTGAGAGCTGGGGTTAGGCCGGACATTCTGGATCCCAGTGGGTGGCATGTGGCTTTTGCGTGCTATCAGGCTCCGTGTCAGGATGATGATTATTACGGAGGCAGTATTGAGCTGTGGAGAGCGATGGCGTGGGATAGAGAAGTGATTCTGGCGCTGGAGGTGTGTATCTTTTTCTTTTTTGTTTTTGAAGGTATTGTACAAAGTTCTCACTTATCTTTAGATGAACGGTGAACCACTTACGCCGGAATACGGATACCCCGTTCGCGTCGTCGTCCCAGGCGTCGCAGGAGCTCGATGGGTCAAGTGGCTCGACCGCATCACAGTGCAAAGAGAAGAGTCGCAATCCTTCTACCAACAACATGACTACAAAATCCTTCCTCCCGAGGCCCTCAACTGGGACATCGCAGAGCAATACTGGGGCACGGTCCCAGCCATACAGTGCATGCCTGTAAACTCCGTCGTCGCTGTGCCCGAGGACAATCAGACCGTCAAGCGGTCGTCTGACGGATCCATCATGGCCAAAGGCTATGCGGTTCCGAGCGGAGCAAATGGACCGATAATTCGAGTCGAGGTTTCCGGAGACGACGGGGTGACCTGGGTAGATGCGCAGTTGTGCAGACACAAGAACGGTAGTAGATGGAGCTGGATGATTTGGGAGGCCCGCGTGAAGGTCGAAAAGGGGCCGAATAAGACTATTTATAGCCGGGCAACTGATGCGGGGGGGAATACTCAGCCGGGGAAAACCTCGGATTGGAATCTTCGTGGAGTCTGCTATAATGGGTATGGTGCATCGTGGAATGTTAATGTAGTATGAGGATCCAAGGGACTACACGCTGGAACGAATAGTTCAAGGATAATTATACTCGTATGATAGAACTTGTCTTAGTTCATATATATAGGGGCTGATATCATAGATATCCAATTTCCGTCTGAAATTTTCAAAGGATAAGTAAATCGGTGAATGGCTGTAAGGCCTAAGTAGAAAAGATCAGATGAAATCTATTCGTCGTAAACATTGACCAAAATCTTGTCTATGACAGAATATATGTGAAACTCCCGCTCCAAGAAACGACGACAAAGGACGGTATAACTTTGGTATTATGTACAGAGGAAATATACGTTCATCATGGGAGAACGATGTACTTCTCCAGGTGCTTGGGTATAGCACCTCTGAGATTCTTGCTCTTCAACCACGTATCAGAAAACAGGCGATCGGCATATCGATAAGCACCGTCCGCAATGACGGTAACGACTGTGTGGCCCTTGCCCAGTTTCTCAGCGACTTCTTTCGCAGCAACGACATTTAACGCAGAGCTGGCGCCGATGTATAGACCCTCCTCGTCAAGACACCTATACACCATCTCAATGCTCTTTTCATCACTGATGTTCAGACTGCCGTCGACGAGATCAATGTCCGGCTTGAGGTTGTCTGTGACACGGCCTTGGCCAATACCTTCCGTGATACTGCTGCCCGTCCGCTCGACCAGTTTGCCTCCGCTAGAGATATAGCTGTGCAAGACACTCCCCGGCGGATCAGCCAAGAAGCTCTTTACCCGTCCGTTGCTCACTTCCTTGAGATATCGTGTGATACCAGCGAGTGTGCCACCGGTTCCCGTCGCGCAGGTAAATGCATCAACTTTCCCCTCTGTCTGCGCCCAGATCTCCGGACCAGTAGTCTCAATATGCGCCCTGCGATTGGCAGTGTTGTCAAACTGGTTCGTCCAGACCGCGTTATCAAGCGACTCTGCATGTCTTCGTGCTTGGTGGTTGTAGTTTTGCGGGCTCTCAAAGGCTACCGCGGGGACCGGATAGACTTCAGCGCCCAAGAGTCGGAGAAGATCAATTTTGCCTTGTGATTGCGTGTTGGGCATGTAAATGACCAGTTTGTATCCCTTGGAGCGGCATACGTGGGCAAGACCGATGCCAGTGTTTCCCGCAGTGCCCTCCACTACCGTCCCGCCAGGTCGGAGCAGGCCCCGCTCTTCAGCATCTTTTACGACGAACAGTGCAGCACGGTCCTTAACGCTACCTCCGGGATTCTGGAACTCAGCTTTTCCGAGGATGTTGCAGCCAGTTTCTTCGGAGAGGCGGTTTAAACGGATGAGGGGTGTATTTCCAATAGCTGTAGATACGTTTAATCAGCAAATCTCCCTTCGAATAATAGAGGATGCTGGGTTTGCTACCTACCTCCAACAAGCCCATTTACCACGCCCTGAGCTTTGGAGACTCTGATGCCATATGCATTCTTCGCTTCTGTCTGCGCTATCGACTCTGCCGCGCGAAGGGCTGTGGAAGAGAAGAGGCGGGCGCCGTTCCGAAACATGACTGTAAATGCTGCAATTGAGTGTGAACTGGATAAATGCAGTGCGCGACGGAGGCCGACAAGAAGCTGAGAGAGTGACTCTTTTCGCAAAGGAGCGGACGCTGCGTTGAAGAACGAGACCGACGTCGCTGCTGCTCCCCGAGAAGCTATGGCGTGATCGCCGAGGTCAGGGATATAAAAGCAAACAGTGCAAACCTTTAAATGCCAAGCCCGTTATCTAGCCCTAACCCTTATCGAGAAAGGCTAATACATTTTAGGACTAGTGCACAATATATTTACGCTAGTCCCAAAACAGTTAAATCCAATCATTCGGCGGCTGCCGTGGTTGCGGAGAGGTAAACAATCGCATCGCAACAAGCGGAGAGACCAGACAGCAGACGGATCATTCTCTACGGCGCATATCGATTACTGCGCAGATTTGGAGCTTTCCAGCTTGCCTTTCTTTTCCCTGCGATTTACATCCGCCTTCTATGGATGCCCGTTAAACCACTCGTTCTTCCCCGCCAAGTTCAACTTCCAACTGCCCGCTCCGGACCGCCTACATCCACGAATAAGGCCCATTTTGCGATTCTATCTATCCGAACATGCCCGCACGAGCTGGGACTCGTACTTCGTCAACACGCGCATCTTCCGTCGCTTCCACGCGTAAATCTTCTGCTCCACCCTCGAATGCGGCGGCCGTCTTTATCCCCGAAGAGCCCGCGGCTCCCACCTCGTCACAGCACTTACGACCGAGTATCGTAGAGATATTCGCTGATGCGCAGCGCTCTACAACAGGTCATAGGAAGCTTGTGGTGAAGTTAAGGAAAATACAAACAAATTGCTGTGGTCTGCGAACGGAGAAAGGGAAGAAAGCCGGCAAGGAAGATGTGGAGGTTGTCGCGGAGGGGTACGATGATAGGGAGAAAGTTGCAGAGAAGGAGTTTAATATTGAAGTGTCACGGTGCCTGTTGAGAGTATTACCAGTAAAGAAGACAGAGGGTGCTGCTGATCGGGTAATCCGCTTCCTAGGCTCATTTTTGGGTACGGCTACGGAGAAAGGTAAGGTTATCCTTCTTGTCCGGCGGCTACGTCCTGGAGGCTGATTCAAGGCAGATTTTGAAGTATTCACCCAAGGTGATCCCGACGAATCGCAGACTTTCCCCGAGACACCCACCTCGCGATTGATTTTCCACATCGTTTCAGCAATAATCCCTTTCCTTGACGCGAAAGAGAAGACGGTGCGATATCGTGCAACGCAGATCATCGCCCATATCATCCATTCGCTGGATTCCATCGACGATGAGCTCTACCACTTGATCAGACAGGGAATAATTAAGCGGATCAGGGACAAAGAGCCTTCGGTTCGGGTACAGGCAGTACTTGGCCTGGGAAGGCTTGCTGGGAATGGGGATGAAGACGATGACGGTGATCAGCAAAATAGCGCTGCAGCCCTGACGGAAAAGCTGCTCGAGGTCCTTCAAAATGACACCAGTGCTGAAGTACGGCGGACTCTCCTCCTCAACCTTCCGTTGACAGCAAAGACACTTCCCTACCTTCTTGAGCGTGCCCGTGATATTGACGCTCCCACGCGACGCGCTTTATACTCGAGACTACTGCCAACTCTAGGAGACTTTAGACATCTGTCTTTGTCAATGAGAGAGAAATTGCTACGATGGGGGTTACGAGATCGAGATGAGAGTGTTAGGAAAGCTACCGGTCGCCTGTTTTACGAACGTTGGATCGAGGATTGCGCAAGTAGCCGTCAAGCAGGCGAAGCAGAGCAAACTGAGGAGAGAAAAGAAAAAGCTGCTCCCCCTAATATGGCGGCTCTTACCGAACTTCTTGAACGTATCGATGTTATCAACTCGGGAATGGAAGGCGGAATTGCACATGAAGCCATGAGAGGCTTCTGGGAAGGCCGCCCTGATTACCGGGAGGCAGCTCTTTTTGACCAAACCTTCTGGGAGTCCCTTACCCCAGAGACTTCCTTTATGGCTCGAAGCTTCAACGCCTTTTGCCGCGAGGAGGGCGACGGCAGATACGAAGATCTCGCGGATGAGAAGATCCCTGAAGTGACAGCCATGGCGTACTACCTACACAAATATACAACCACGCTTCTGGGAAGAATCAACCACCCCGAAGAGGCCGAAGGCGGCGAAGAAGAAACAATGGAATACGAATATATTGTCGAGCAAATTCTCTATATCTGCCTTACTTTGGATTACAGTGACGAAGTTGGCAGAAGGAAGATGTTTTCTCTGCTGAGGGAAACTTTGGCGGTGCCTAATCTCCCTGACGAAGTAACCAAACTCACTGTCGAAGTCCTACGAAATGTCTGTGGTCCGGATGCCGCTGGCGAGAGCGAATTCTGCGGAGTCGTCCTTGAAGCCGTCGCCGAAGTGCACGATACAATTGTTTCTGAAGACAGCTTTGTGTCCGCTAAGTCGGAGATCAGCGAGGCGAGCTCCAAGCCTCAACGAGAGCGATCGGAGACACCAGGAGATAACCCGGAAGACGGGGACGAATCTCAACCCTTCAATAAAGAGGAAGCAAAGGCCAAGATTCTGAAAGAGATTATGGTCAACATGAAGTGTTTGCACATCGCTATGTGTATGCTGCAGAACGTGGAAGGCCACTTGCAGGATAATGTCCATCTTGTTACAATGTTGAACAATTTGGTCATTCCAGCAGTGAGGAGTCATGAAGCGCCTGTTCGGGAGCGCGGGCTCGAGTGCTTAGGACTTTGTTGTCTATTAGATAAGGTAGGTCTCCATCGGACACGAAATTCCAACGGATCTTGTTGCTTACTGTTTTGTAGACACTTGCAGAAGAGAATATGACATTGTTCATCCACTGCTATAGCAAAGGCCACGAGGAGTTGCAAGAAACAGCATTGCGCATCCTTTCAGATATCCTCGCGACGCATCACACCATTCTTCTTCCCGTTACTTCCGCCAATGACCCCAACTCCGTCACACCTCCACCCTTCCAAAAGCCGCTCCTCAAAGCATTCGCGAAAGCCCTAAAAACAAGTTCACCTCCCTCGGTTCAAGCCACAGCGGTAATCGCACTCTCAAAGCTCCTCCTCACCAACACACTCTCTCCATCTGGGCCATCCGTTCCTCAGTCAATCAGGGAGCTGCACGAGAACTCCATCGACATGCTCCTACAAGCGCTCGTGCTCTCCTTCTTCCATCCGCGCACCCGCGACAACTTGACCCTCAGGCAGGCACTCACATATTTCCTGCCGGTGTACTGTCATTCCAGGCTAGGCAACGCTCAGCACATGCGCAAGATCGCTGTCCCTTCTATTCGCACCGTCTTAGCAGCGGCAGATGACTTTTACTCTCTCGAAGCCGAAGAGGATAGCGATGGCGAGATCGACGAATCCCAGGGGGAGAAGGAAGTGAAAGCTCTCATGACCGGTGTGATAGGGATGATGGCTGAATGGACGGATGAAAGACGGATCATCGGCCTGACACCCGAAGCACCTCTACCGGGTCTATCTGTCGCTGCTTCAAGCGTCCCACCGCTCCTCCCAAGCGAGAGTCTACATCTCGCCCTTGTGAGAGACATATTACAACGTGTCCTTGGCGTTGCAGGCTATAGTGCCGCGCCCAGAGACGAAAAGAAATATCTCCTTTCCATGATGGCCAAGTTACACATCCCCTCTCCTCCCGCGGCGCCGCCGTCACGGGCCAGCTCTCGCGCCCCTGAGGGTCCAGATGAGCGCGAGAGCATGCGTACCAGCACACGCTCCCGTCAATCCGACCAAGATAATCGAACTGCCACGATCGACGACGACGGCGAATTACCACGCATCGTCAAAGAACTGCTTGACCAGGCCATTGCTGCGAACGTGGCAGCCGACGCTACAGGGAGAAATGCGCTTGTTAAAGTTAAGAACGCAGTTCTGAAGCTCCTTGCCGCTTGCCGGCCTGAGAAGATCGAAGAAAGAGGCGCGAGTGTCGTGAGCAGTCATGCTGCTGTGCGGGACTCCGTTATAAAAGAGGAACCAGAGGAAGAGGAGCAGGATCTGAGATCCAATCGAAGCCGTTCCCATAGACCCAGTGTTGCTCCCAGCGATGCGGGTAGCCAAGCTCGGAGCCAACGCGGCAGCTCTCGTAGATCCAGCGTTGCGCCGAGCGAGGCCGGGAGCGAGCGGAGTCGAAGTCATAGATCAAGTCTCGCACCAAGCGATGCCCCGAGCGAACGAATAGTCCGCAGCAGCAGGAGCCAAAGATCAAGTCTCGCGGCCAGCGATGCTTCAGGCTATTCCCGCAGCAGCCAACGGAGTCGGAGCCATAGGTCTAGCCTTGCACCGAGCGAAGAAGGGAGCAGCTATATTCGCATTGAACGTGGTGGATCATCGCGCAGATCGAGTCTTGCACCGAGCGACGCGGGCTCCGCTGTTGCCAGTGAACGGAGTCGGAGTCGGAGTCAGCGGTCGAGTGTTGCGCGTAGTGAGGCTAGCTTTGAGGATGATGACGATGACGATGATGACGGGGAAGATACGATTACCATAAGCAAGTTGAACCGAGGATAGTTTGAAGTCCCGAGCTCGTGTTGCGTTTCTTTGCCTGTTCTTTTTGTCCTTGTTTCATTTCCACAATCGGTTCTGGAGAAATCTGGGCAGGCGCTCTTTTTTGAGGATTTTTGGTTAGATACGATACCTCTTTTGAGGAATGAACATATTTCGTCTTTTAGCCTCTTCTTCCGTATGGGCACTCGTCTAGCCCCAGTGTATTGTTGGATCTCGACCAAATCGGAGAAATCTGGCAAAATATGCTGCGATTCCCGGTGCGCCCGCAAAATCACCAAGAGTTCGGTTGACCACGGAATTAATCCAGAAGACAAGCAATAATGGGAAACTGTTTATATTACGGATAATCCAAGATCGGGGAGGAACGGCATACATTGAAAAGAAAGGAGAAACAAGATGAAAAAGCAATGCAAGAACAGATTCTTCACGCAAAAAGAAAAAGAGTACATAAAAATAAAACAATATCAACAGAAAGCAGGCCTTCTGCATCAAAAAAGCCAAGATTTCAAAGCCAAAAAGGGACAGAAAAGGGAAAGAAAATGGAGATGTGCTATGGGCATACAAGGGAGAAGAAAAGAAATCCACCAAGCCGCACTCCGAAAAACCGCCTGCCATCCCAAGATACCAACCCAGCCGATTTATGGCCAAAAAGCGCTCCATCCAACGACCGAAAAAACAGCCCGCTTTGCCAAAAACTCAACGAACATCTGCCAAAAGCCAAAAGAGATTTCAAAAAAGCAACCCAAACCAAGCTGAAAGACTCAAATAATCCAGGCGGGGGAATATATGCGTCCCTGATACTCCCGAATGTGCTAGTTTCCCGTTTTTAATTTCCGTATCCCGTCTTTTTGTGCTCTATCAATATCCATAGCTTCCGGTGAGAAGCTGCCGTGTTCAAAACGCTTGAGTGGGTGCATATTTTGCTCAAAAGAAATCGTTTCCGTCGCTGTGATTCAACCCAATAAAACCAAAATTCTTGCTCTTTTAACTTTCGCAGCTAACCGGCCAGGCGAGTAGGTCGAAATCGATGTTGCCGGCGCAGGCAATAAGCCAGCGAAAGTAAAGCTTTTGTAAACCGACATCGCTGGACATCCGACGGTTCATGCGAGGTGCCCTTGTGCCGAACCAGACCCATACTTCGCTTGATCTCAAGCCAATGGTAGTGGAAAAATTGTCGGCTGAAAAGTTCAAAATCAATACAAGAAAGCAAGTAGCAAACAAGCGCAAACAGGATGAGAAGCAGTGGATGTTAGGAGATTGGAACTGTAAGAAGATATTCATGCTGTTAGTGCATACTGACACATCAAAGCAATCAATTTTGATGTAAGGTGTAGAGAGATTCGGGCAGATCCCTTCTACCAAATCGCACACCAGTTGCAGACCATTCTGAAAATTAGATGGGCCTTCCCGCCCATATATATGGCCTTACCCGCTGCCCCGTGGAAATCTTGCATCGATAACATCCGGGCTAACTGAAACGAATATTTCTTCAATTATGCGGGAGATTTGTTGGCAGAAGCACCATTCCGACGAGCATGGGGATCATCCCCAACGGACAGACCGCCCAATCCAGTCGCGAGGAAGGCGAACGGGTCAGCAGAGGAGTCATTACCGTAGAAGCCGCCATTGGAGTCGCCAACCGACTGCGGGATCTGATCGGCAGCAGTGAATGCAGCCTGAGTGGCGGGATTGCCAAAGGAAGCTGCAGAATGGGATGCGTTGCTCGAGCCATATCCGGGGTTCATTTGTCCCATAGGGGCATACGGACCGGGTGCAGCCCCAATTCCTGATGGCAATGCATATGTGCTTGGAGGGGCGGCAAACTGCTGCCCGAATCCACCAAAGCCAGCACCAGTCGGGGCGAATGGAGCAGCGCCGGGACCGCTACCCATAGAACCAGGACCCATTGCAAAGCCAGAAGAGGCATCCATTGGCGAGGGGAAAGCAGAGTCAGCAACGACGGCGGCTCCTGAGCGGGGGCCACTGCACCGGAGGCAGTTGATATTCTTGGCGAAGTTGTGATAGCCGCAGCCTTCAGCGCCGCATTTCCAATCGCCAGCACGGAACGGAACCACTCCTCCGTTCCCGCCCATACCCCTAGAATGCCCCATACCGTGGCCACCATGATGGCCCAGATGGTGAGGCGGGGGCATCATGCTTGGGGGTCCATATCCGTAACCATAGCTCATTGCATCAGGGGCAGGGCCGATAGCGGGATAAGAGCAGCGGAAGCAGGCAGTACGGCGTTGGAAGTTTGAAAATCCACACGATGGGCAAGTCCAGTCACCAGGGCGTGGCCTGTTCTTACTCGGGGGGAAGGGGGTGAGGATCTCGGCAGCACGGTCTAAAACACGACTGGAAGAGGGGGAGACTTCAATGGCTCGCTCATTCAAAGCACGTCCATTCATGCAGAGACTTTCCGCTGCCTATCGAAACAATTTAGTAAATGCCCAAATATGTTCCCTAATAGTCACATCTCTGGAATTAAGTAGGTCTGAACTTACTTCTTCGTGGGAAGAAAAGACAGCAAACCCGGTGCCGGTAGGCTTGTGCTGATCGGGGGTTCTTAGCGTGTAGAATGCAATTGGGCGTCCACCAAATTGCGTGAACCAACTCTCCAGCTCCGACTGGGTAGTATCGTGGGGGAGACCGCTCATGTGTAGGACCTTGCTACGTTCGCCCAAAAAGGCACGAACGTCAGCTCGAGCATCCATTGGGCGGCTAAGGATTTCAGGATGCTCATGCGGCGGCTGGGACTTGCGAATGAGACCACGAAGAACTCGACCAAGAGTGATCACTTCTTCCATCGCACGCCTAGGAGAAGCGGGCGCAAGAGCCTGAAGATGGAAAGGAAGGTTATGCTTGATTGGAGCGGACGATTGCACGGGCTCCACTTCCAGCGCGGCACAGATATTAGCAAGGTCGCTAGGACCGAATGGGAGAGACTCCGGGTGATGTTGTTGCCATCGCTGATATTCTGTGCGGAGGTCAAATGTACGCGAGTGTTGGAGATAGGGGGGAAGAACGACGGCTTTATCACGGGCCTCTCGAGGAAGCTGAACCCGCATATCCCACGAATCTAATGTCACAAACGCAAACTCGAGGTTCTTTGAAAGAAGATGTTCTTGGGCAAAGGCGTCGAATCGGTTAACCGCATCGCGGAAGGTACCGGCGGAACGAACATGTTCCCACGTCAGGGTGGTCAAGCTGGCTGATATAGCAGTTAGTAGCTAAGTATGGAGAGATCTTTGTCCCTGAAGAAAAACTTACTGCACAACGGAGTAATCGGGGTGTTGACCGGTTTAACGAGGACGCTCTCCCGGTGAAGCTATAAGATGCTGTGTCAGCAACAATGCCATTCAAAGACTCGAACATTCGAGTCGAGGAACCGGAAGACGTCTCTCACCTCTTCACAGGACTTCGCATCCAACAAGATCCATCCCAGCTCAATTACTTCCGCAGAATCCTTTGTCACATAAACGCCATGTTCGTCGCAGGTCGTGGACACATGGATCACGATGTAGCGGTCCAACTTGGGGGTGGGAGACTGAATGGCGGCCATGGCTCGAGGGTCGAAACGACGAATTGCTGAAATAGACGACACTGACAGCAACTAAACGGCGAAGAAGGATAAAACAAGTGTTGTTGTTGACCTGGACGGGATAGCTGTGCACAGCTCGAGTGGAGGTGGTGGCCTAACGAAGGGAGCAAGGAGAAAACAGCCAAGAAAAAGAAGAGCAAAAAAAGAAGCACAGAAGCGAGGGCGGGGGAGATACGAATGGCCCGATGAGGAGGAGAGGATAGAAAGGAGGAAGAAAAGGGACGAGGGCAAAGGAACCAAAACTCGAGGTCGTGAGATGTTGGAGGTTGGAGGTTGAGGAAGAGGAACAAGTGGAGGTTCTTTTTTTTTCTGCGTCGACTGAGGCACGTAATTTTGGGTACGGCCGATTACCACCAACAGTCGAGTCTGGTACCATCAACAAGACATCAACAATGCTATTTTCTACTCTTACTCGTTAATTATTGGATAGCGTCGCTTTTATTGCTTATAAACACGATCTGTTCTCTCTATTCTCGAGAATAGTCCTCTAACCGCTGCCAATTCCGACAGTGGGACGACTCCTCTGGCTGAGTTACAGTGGTATTTTACTCGGCGGCGTCCCCTTGTCCGAGTTTAACGGTCGTGGGCAGACAGCTAACTGCTCCTCAACGGCTTTGGGAGCAATTGCAGCGCGACGACCTGGCCAGAGCGAAAACATGAAGCAATGCGGGTGCGTTCGATGGCTTAAATACATTGAGTTTGCAGTGGTGAGTGTAGCAATTGGCATGTCCGTTGACAATATGGATGTCACGCTTGAAGGTGCCATCATGTATCCGAGTCAAGAATCGATATTCAACCGACCATTGGCTTGCCACAAGTACCAGGCTCGATTCCGGATCCTGCGACACATGATCTGAGTAGTTATGACGATTATCCGCTGGCGATCCTTGCCCAGTGGCATCCGTATGGCTGTCTTCAACGGTAAGCCACCGTCCTCGTTGGCTCTAAAAGTAGCAATCGAATCCAGGAGCAAGAGATCCCATCCAAAGATACTCCTTCGATTGAGGACAGCCAACCTCTGGAGGACCTGCGGAGAAGGGCGCGTACCGCCTCAAATAGCCGTTGGCGCGCCTTCGAGTCAGTCAGTCTAGCTTCGCTGCTAAAACATGTCAAGACGGTGCTTGGCTGGTCTCATCAAGGAGCATTCGGGCTATTCTTTTGCCGACGTTACCTCCTCCTCCACCGTTGGTATCTCGAGTTTCTGGAGAGAACAGAGAACAGGCGACATGATAGGAATAAGAACAATACATAGCTCGGGCTCTGCAGATTTGACGGCTTCTCCCCTTGAGGAATCCAAGTCTGTGGAGCCGCCGTGGCGGAGATTTTTCTTAACCTGGTTTCATACCGCGTCGATCAGATAAAAGGCGAAACACGGACATATTCGCTGGAAGACCTCGAGTTTTGTCGGGCTGAATCCAGACAAGCAACAGATTAGCCATAGCCCATACGCCTCGAGACTACTAACGATGTTGGAGGGCGACGATATCCACATAAGGGGCAGCGACAGTGGGACTATCAGTCTGCCTTGGAGGTGAGGACGTCGGAGGCGGGAAGCGTCGTTTGCTTTATCGTCATCGAATAGCCTGTCACTGTTTGTTCTGTGAAGAGTCAACGTCTCAGCTCCTAGGGAAATAGGGAATCAGTTTGCTGATCACCAATCCTGTAGAGTGGCATAGCCGCCGCCATTATTCCAGCCTTTGATATTTGCCATCATGTTTCCAGGATGAAATGCCGCATTCACAAGGTAAGGCTAGAGCAGCGATCGAACCCGGTCGCATTATTAAAGGCCCAACCGGCGCTGGATATTTAAGGACGCCCCCCGAACTTGTCCTCCCCCCCGGGGGCTCCACTGCGCTGCTGCTGGTTAATTTGCTTGGAACCGCCCGCCGGATGATATTTCTAGTTGCAGACCAGCCGCCCGCCCTCCCCTGCTTCATTTTCTATCCCATATCACTCTCTCTTCCGCTCTTCTCTCGCTCGTCTACACTCTCTCCTCTACAGTAATGATAATGCTTTTTCCTTTCATTCTTTAACAAAGAGAAAACACCCAAAAAATCAACAAGTTTTCCTGCCCCCCGACTCGCCGCCATGGGATTCTTCGGCCGTCTTCGCCGTAGAATGAAGAGCGTTGATCGCAGCAAGAAACAGAAGAACGGCTTCGATCCATATGCGCCTCAATACAACAATGATAGCAACGGTTCCTACTACACGAATGGGTATCCATCGCGAGACTGTACCAAGTCTCTCCCACCCAGGGTTCTATACAACATCTTCGCCCAGGTCTGTCCGCATGCCCAGGATGAGACGCTTGCTTCCTCGGAAGAGTCCATGACGGAGGACGGGTGCATGCTTTGTGATATGCGTGATTTGGCGCACTGCGCGCTCGTTTGCACCCGGTGGTACCAATCGGCCCAACAACTGCTGTAAGTATTGTTTGCTGCATTAAAATGGGTTCGTGCTAACTCTCAGCTTGATCTAGATACCAGCACGTCCGCATCGATGCCGTCCACTATTGCGAACTCGAGATTCAGCTAGCCGCGAAACGAAAGAAGAATTCCTTCCTCAACCACAATGCAGAGCCCATTGATGCGCCTAGGACTCGTCTCCTGCTATTCATGCGCGCTGTTCGCGAGACCAAGGGGCTGGGAGAGCTGGTTCTCTCTCTGCGCATGCCCTATATGACTCGTGAGTCGAGCAAGAACGAGCTCGCGCGAACGGTGTCTGTGCTTCCCAACCTTCGCTACGTGGACCTGCCGGCCGGGTTCTACAGCGACGATGCATCGTGCCTTACGCTAAAGCAGGAACTGATGGCGCGGTGCTTGGATATTCGTCGCATGAAGTATGCTCGGGGCTCGGAGGCTACCTTCTCTCATATCCCTCACTCGCACCAGTGGTCGAACCTGGAGGTTCTGGAGCTTTCTAAGCTTCATATTGAGCCACATTTACTGCGTCTGGGCTTGAGCTTCTTCTCTAGGCTCCAGGATCTGAAGCTGGAAGACATGGAATGGCTGGAAGACCCGGCGTTCAATCCTACGAGTTCAATGCCCATGTTCCCACCGCTGGAGCGGTTGACGTTGCAGGATATTCCCAACGTCACATCCAAGGGACTGGTAGCATACTTTTCCTCCCCCAAGCACTGCGCGAATCTGAAGCACCTCTCCCTGGTCAACACTGGCGTCCTTCCTCAGACTCTGCACGAAGTCCTCACGAAAGCCACGAGCTTGAAGACCCTTTCGATTACCCAAGAAGTGACCCGCGCATTCCCGACAGACAGCATCCCGCCCATTTGCTCCCGGTCTCTCCGCCTTTTACACTACGAGATTACCTCTGAAACCTCTGCCTACGGCATCCAGCCAATCTCCGGCTCATATTACACCTACCTGATGACCTCGCTGCTCTCCGGCAATCTCCCCAATTTACGAGATCTATATGTGCGCGACTCCACCTTTCCCGAAGCACTGATGTTCGCCCCGCCTCCCCGATTATATGGCGGGGGGGAGAACGGACCACAGTCCCGCGGAGGTCTTAATCAGATGCTCTCCGTCTACAGCAAGGGAATGAATGAACTCGAGTGGAACTTCACCACGTACGAACCCTTTGCGACGGGGAGACGCACGAGCGTGACGAGGCCAGTTAGCTTCCACGGCGCGCAACTCAGCCCTGCCTGGGGAGGGGATGCGCGCGAGAGTGTCCTGGTGGGCAATGGGTTCGGTGGGTTCCTGGCTGTGCCGGCGGACCAGGAACGACCGTCGAGCAGCTCGAGCTGGCGGGGATTCGGGAAGAAGCAGAGAGATCTCTGGCGGTAGGGTAGTTTTTTCTTCTTCTGACGAGCTCCATGAAAAGTCGACCCCTTTCTTTATATCTTTCTTTTTTGTTGGACGATTCTACGATGGGGGCTTCGAGAAAGGAGGGTGATTATTGCAATGCTGGGATTTTGCAGCTCCTTTTTTCTCTTTCCATTCTTCTTCTTCTCTATCATGACTTTTTTCCTACCTTCTCTTTCACTTGATATTGTCGCTCTCTTTCTCCCGGATATTCTTCCTCTCTCGGCGATTTTTTCCTTTTTGACTTCCTGGGTGTGTTCCAGCCACCAACACCCTGCAGATACCCTGGCATTTCCCATACCTTAGTGTCCGAGAGCCATGCAGACCAGCTCCATCCCCTGACCAAGCCGTGGTTAAATTTAAAGTGTCTCAAGCTGAAGCAAACCCAACGCCCTCCAAAAGCAACGAAATGTCCCGACCAGTAGCAAAACAAACACAACAAACATACACCAGCTGACTCATCCGCCTCCCAGCCAATCAAGTCCTCCTCGCCACATCTCGGCTACCACTAGCGCCACCCATGCCAAGACCCTACACCTATATAAGGCGTCCCTCCTCTCCCAAATCTTCGATTTCTTTTTCTTCTTTTTCTTCCCCATCCGAGTGCAAGGGTTTTACGTTTCCTGTGAAGGTTCGCCTGAGGCAACGTTTTTGCTAGTTGAAAACTACAAACCTATTTGACCGCTTCAGTTGGTCTTTGTGATCGGCTGGGAATTTTTGAAAAAAAAAAAAAGACAAATCATTACTCATAATACAGCGTCGAGGCGCAGGGTCTGATGGCTTGATCTCGCTTTTTGAGATCGCTTGATGGGCTTGCTTGCTTCGATGTGGAAACTTCGGTTTCTGGTGATTGATTGATTGAGTCCTTTTCACTGATTGGGTCTCCTTGTTGGGATCTTGCAGAGAAGAGGTGGTGACGGATGGTTTGAGTCGACGTCAGCGTTACCGCTGTAAGGAGCCATTCGAGTCGCTCGGGGACGCCCGTGCTGATGATGAAGTGTCGTCGTCACCTTGGAGCAGTGCTTAGATACAGACTCTGGATTTTGCTCTTCTGCTTCCATGAGCTTCTGCACTAGTACCGATATTTGTTGTCCGTCAATCGGTGGTTGTGTCGCGAACGCAGTGCTGGTTGCAAGTGATGACAGTTGTTGCCTACACTATCATCCAGACCTCGTTCTCAACAGTGTATTCCATTGCGCACTCGCTATCAAAGGCATGCATCTAGCATAGCCTGATGGATATCAACGCAAAAAAAGGTAACATACAAAATGCAAAAAGAGGAGGTAAACCCCGGAAATGTGTCATCATCCCTCATATCCTCATTGCAAGTCATGTACGCAGTAAAACAAAAACACTATATAAAAAAAAGAAAAGCCCGAAATCTACTACTTGTATCCCTCGCCAACGATTACACTCCTCTCAACCCTCTTCTCCCGATCAATGATGGGAACCGGCATCGGCGCCCGCCCACCTTCTCCGCCTTCTACGCTCCGTAGCAAGCTTCCTTGCGCAAACTGGCTGGGCATCGAGAGATCAAGGAGTGGTTTCCCGTTCTGGTTTCTGTCTCCTGTTGCCACGCCTCGACCGGTTTGCGTGGAGCCTTGGGTGGTGCTAACGCGGCTTAGGAGGCCGTTGGGGAGGAAGGGGGATTCTGACATCGGCTGAGTAGAAGGTAGGGGAGGGGATCGCGGATCGAAGGGTGGTGCTGGCGGTGCTGCTGCTGGTTGTTGCTGGTATTGGTGCTGATGGTGGTTGCTGCGGAGTGTATTTGATCGTTGGCGGGGTCGTGGTTGAGTGGTGGTGCGTTCTGATGTGTGAGAAGTGACTGTCCCGCTCCTTGTCGTTGGTCTTCGCCATGTCGTGGAGCTAGGAACGACTATCGCGCCCGGTAACACCTCAGGTCCCGTCGCGCATTCCACGAGTGGGGTTCCAGATTCGACCTTGATGCCCCGCCCCTTTCGAGTGTGCTGAGGTGGCTCGTTGTAAGTGGGAGTGAGATCAACGAGCGGTTTGTGTTTTGGCTGAATCGATATGGAGCGGTTGCGGCTTGTATCTCTATCGGGTGGCATCCGGATGGTGTTCTCACGACTGGGTGGCCCACTGGAGATATATCCAGATTTATCCGCGTTCGGAGGTCCAGAAGATGATATGTTACTGAGCAAGCCGTTTGCGATAAACGGGCCATCCTCAGCCAATCCCTTCTCACGCTCCTTCTCGCGTTCTAACATGGCATTGTGACGTTGGGTATAAGCCCGACCCAATAGCCCGCCTGAGGCAAACGGTTCCTCCTCCGTGGTCTCTTTTTCCTTTCGAGTGGCTGTTGTCGCACTCCTACCACGTTTCTTGACGCTCGCTCTATCTGCAGCCACTTGTGTTCTCCTTGGCGAAGAGGGTGCAGAAGCAAGCGGCACAGACGGGCGTGTCTCGATGGGCGGGGGTCTTCGACTGGTAGTAGGCCGTCTGGCAACTGGTAGAGGTTCGTCTTCGCGAGAAGTTGTTGGGGTTCTCCGGATTGTAGTCGACCGTCTAGGAACAGCGAGAGGTTCATCCTCATGGGAAGTGGTTGGAGGCGAGATTTTGTCCAGTGTAGGTACTTCTATTGCCAATGGCTTGAATGACCCCAGCTGGTAAGGTGTGGATTCCGTAGAAGCCCGTTTGGATGCAGTCGCTCCTAGGTTGTCTGCGTTTTTGGTGCCAGTCTGGGTTTTGTCCTTGTCTTCAACCGCACCCATGACACTCACCAGGTACCAACTCCGCCATTGCTGTACGGCATTGTAGAAATCCCGTCCGGTCTCCGGGTCGCTGGTCGAGAAGTAGTGTGCGAAATTTTCGGTCGTTAGGAACATCGTTGACTTCTGCTGACTCTTGACTACCCAGCACATTTTCTTTGGGGGTTTGATTCGCCGGATCTCTCTTTTCTTTGGCGTATAAATATCAAAATCTGATACATGGCATATATTCGTCGATTCGGACCCTCGTTTCTTTGCGATCATCATCTGTCCGTCGGATCTCAATGTCACCCATCGCTTATCCCATTTCCCCTTCCGCTGTGAGTGATAAATGTAAAAATTGGACTCCTTCGGCTGCTTGCGAGGGGCCGAGCGAACGTCCAATTCCTCATGAGGGCCATCGTCGGTGGCGTTGACAACTTCCAAATGGTTTTGCGCGTCGTCGTCCCAGGAGTTCAGTATGTCACGTACATGTTCATAGCGTCTCAGTCGTCTCTCAATCCCGAGTTGCTTGAATGTTTCCATAAGGGTAGCTGTCCGTGGATCGATGTTCTCGGCAAGACAGTTTGCCGCAGAGTAGAGTATATCCTGGACTTTCGTGGCCGGAGTAATCGGAAGATTAATGAAGGAGTCGTTGCAAGTAACTAGAACTTTCCTTTCACCAGCATTGACTGCCGAGATGGGCGTTTCTTCGCTAAAGCTTGGACACAAGTCCGCCGGGTTAATCAACTGCGGGGACGAAATCAGGGTCTTCAGGCCATCTCGAACGTCTCGCTGGGATCTCGAATTTTCATCAGAATCGAGGCCTCTGATCCGGGACAGCAGGCCACCTCTCTCCTTTATGAGTTTTCCTGACCCTTGCCCAGCAAGCCCTGCAGTAGCTCGTTCGTTTGCAAGAAGCTCGTCGCGATAGTTTCGATCAAGTTCCACTTTTGTTTCGACGGCCGGTACCTCATGCTGCAATGGCGAGGTAACGGGGATACCATGATCAGTCTGCACATGGCTCCTATAGTCCTTCAATCCCTTATCTCGCGGGGAAGAATACCCTCCATGCTGATAATAGTCCTTCATTCCGTTATGTGGCGAGCTCTCCCTTCCACCCCGATCCAAAGACAGCCTTCCTAAAGCCTGTTTGAAGCTCGCGATAACTGGGCTCGACGGTTGCGAGGGGCTATGTATCGGGGACGCGTAGGGTGACGAATCGTATGCATTGTAGGAACTAGAGGCATCTCGATGGGTGGCACGACCTCTCCATTGGGCCACATCATGCTTTTGTTCGTGACGGCCAATGCGACCATCGCCTTCGGTAAGCGGTCGGTTCGGAGGGGGGCTCGCTATAGGAGGAGGAGGTATGGCCGGAACGGAGGTTATAATCTTGGTGACGCCGGGATTCACGCGCCGGTAGCGAGACATGCTCCTTTTAATCGACTCATTTTGGGTATTGGAGCTGCGATTGCTGGACGAAGCAGCGGATGGTAACGGTGGAGGTTGGTGCTGTTCCTTCGCGGCGGCGGCTCGTCTAATGGATCGGTATCGCGAGAACTTGGGAGGCTGCGCAGGCTGCGACTGGTTCTCAGATGATGAATTGTATTCCTCGTCCATTGTGACTGTGATGAGACCAATTGCCCCAGCACGCACGGCATCCAATGCGGTCAAATTGTTTTGCTAACCAGCATGCATCATTGCTTCAAAATAGGTTTATGCAGTGTCGCCGAGGCATGAGAACACAGAGGAGGCAGCCTTTTTGTCCAGAGAACAGTTGCCACAGACAGTATTCATATATTCTCAATGGAACGGCGCAGGAGGAGGCAATTGAGGATTTCTTGATGTCTGTTGCTCGTTTGCAGCCTGGTCAGCAGCAACCCATTTCACCAACACAGTAGCACTCCTCTCAGCAATCCCAGAGGAGTCTCATTTCAATCCTTGAGACAGAGACTCACTTGTGGAAAACTCGGCAGCAAGATGCCGTCCTCATTGTCTTGGGCACGCGCTATCGCTGGCGCTAGAGAATGAGATTTCACACCAATTTGAGATGTGATGTCACTTTCTTGTCGCTCGCTCACAGGGCTGAGAACCCTAATAATAAGAACGTTGAATCTCAGTGGCTTGTGAAAGAGAAAACAACAATGGGTCTTGACTGAAAAGTATCTAAGAACAGTCTGTCTGGGGAATTGCCAACAGAGAGAGGAAGAGGGGAAACATCTGGTTGAAAGTGTTACATCAGGTTGCAGGATGCACAGTGGCTGAGAAATTAAAATGAGGTTGGCTTTTGGCGCCAAACAGGCCATGGTTCTCTGTACTCCCTGGTGTGTTCCAGAGTGAATGTTCAAGCAGCTAAGGTCCATTCTAATTTACCTGAGAATTCCTTCGAATCCTTGTAGCTTTCCCTTCGACCCCAGACTTATGCATATGGAAGTGCTGTGGGCAACACGGAGCACAGTGCCGCTTGCAGTAGGAAGCCCGTCCGGCGGCCATGGGATAAGAAAGGTGTGTTTCCTATGTTTTCCATCTTTTCCAGTAATTAACTCTATTTTCTCCTTTTCTCCATTTCAGATCTCTTTCCTATGTACTCCGTACGGAATAGATCACCCCAAGCATGTTGCGAATGAAGTGCCACTATTACCATTACTGTATTCCCACCAAGGCAGGGAAAGTATTTCTTCCTCGAATTGGCCCCTGATTCCTGAAATAACCCGCCACTGGTGGCTATCGGCATACCCCGGACTGGTTCCCAAGGTGTGGTCCTCCCCGGATATACTGTGTCATCACACAGTTTCGAAACGAGATCCCACCCTCGCTGCATCCTTTTTCAGCCAATATGCAAGATGCCGATGGCCTCTGCGAGCGTCCAAGGGACCAGGTGGAGAATCGCCGGTTCCAGTGCAAACGCCACGTCAATGCCGAAAAGCACCAACTTCTCTCCTCCTGCTCCGTACAAACACCCCATTTATCAGCTACCCGCGTATCGAAAAAGGAAAAAAGGAAAATTCTCACGTACCACCAAGCCTTAAAATCCTGCGTAGCCACCGAGATCCCCAAATCTCTCAACGCTTTGGTCGACAAGTGAGTATCATACGGCCTCTGCACTCCACCGGACTCACTACTGAGCTGGACCCTGCTCATCCCCGATAATGGAACCCCCATGATTTCCGCCAGCGTCTCACAAATCTCGTACTTGGTCATCTTATCCTCCGACGTGAACTGGAGAATTTCAGGCAAGGTTGCTGCCTTGTCTTTGTCACTTAGATACTTGACAGCAATATCGTGGCAGACCCGCGCCACATCTTCCGTATGGGTGGGATATCTCTGCGACCAGTCGTCCATTTTCACAGCACCTGCATCGGCCTTCTGTGCCTTCAGCACTGCGTCAAGCAGCACGTTGACGGCGCTCTCACTATTGGATGTAGCAGGCCCGTATAGCACCGGAATCCGCAACACGACACATTTCCCAGTCCCGGAAGCAGCAGCAGCTTCAAGGACAGCATTTTCCCCATCTCGCTTCGTCTGTCCATAGAAATTGGGAGGTTCTGTAGGAGATGATGCTTCGTACGGTGCTTCGCCTTTGCGGCCGGCAAACACGTAGTCTGTGGATATGTAAATAAGGAGTATCGATCTGGACGAAGTGGCTTTGGCAAGGGCTCTGGTGGCTTCGACGTTGATCTGGCGGGCTAGGTCAGGATTAGCATCGCATTGATCTGGCGATCGATTGGCCGCGCCTGTGAGGACGATAATTAGAACCAGAGGTGCATGAGAAAGGGCTGGAGATGGACAAATAGCCTTTCGTGTTGACACTCACAGTGCACTACGACCTGCGGTCTAAGGACTATCAGCCACCCCAGCGTACCAAGAGCAAAGTGTCAGGTTTAGGTGGAACATACTTCACTTCATCCAGCAATTTCTCAATCTCAGCAGCGTCTGTGAGGTCGGCCTTGACGATATCTGGCGGTGCGGATCTGGTAAAACCCTGACCGACGGCCTTCCAATTACTGTCCTTTTGGAACGCTTTGAGGACCTGACGCCCTAAAAAGCCACTTGCACCGGTTACCAGTGCTGTTTGCGCCATTTGGATTATATATTCAAACTAATTGGGAGATCATCGAGGGAAATGAGAGACGATTGATTGCAGAGCTACAGTCGAACGATGGTGGGGGGTTCTAATTTAAGGATGACATCATTTCCCAGGAGAGCCTGACAGCATGGCAAGGAGATATCAAAATACTAGTAGCAAGGGGCAAAAAAGAAAAGAAAAGAACGGCCAGGGGAACGAATTCAAATATAGACACCTCCAACCCGAGGCAAGATGTCTGTCTGCTTTACCGCCGATCAGCCCTCTTCCTGATAACTGGCGTCAATGATTTCTTGAATGTACAACGCTTCTTCTGGCGGCTGTTTTTCTGCTTCGACCGTAATTCCCTTGGGTAGCTCATCCATGGGGCAGGTATCGAGAATCCGGCAAAGTTCATCCACATCTTTCGCTTCGAGAATGGAATGGACATGTTTCAGCCCTAGACAGACCTGTTGTTCGATGGCCTTTTCCTGAATAGATTGCCAAAGCGTGAACCAGTGTGGACTCCCGAAAGGCACGCATTTTGAAAATCCTCGAACAACTAATTACACTGCGTTAGTGTAAAAAGGGGCCAATGGTAGTTATGCTTTCGTACCATGTGTAATTCCAGCCTTCAGATACGCAAGAAGATCATCAACCTGAACACCCGGAGACGCGTAGAAAGCGGATAGGCTGTTCAAGGCTTCCTTAGTAAGCCCAACCCTAAAAATACTGCAATACAGCTCGAAGCAATAGAGATAGGCCTCTACATAGTACCGCGAGCCCAAGAACAGCCTTATGGACCTTGCAGTTCGTGGCCCGAGGCCAGCGCACATCCGAAAGCCGGGAGCATAGATATCGGCGAAATATCGAACATGCATATAGAGGTCAGCAAGAGGGAGCGCTTCGGATAGTCTCCAGTCTTTCCGAATTCCCAAGTGCGGCAAGGCCTCGAATTCGGCGAGAAAGCCCCTTAGACTGTCTTCCGTCCAGGGAACTGGGCGCGACGATGCTCGTTGTATAGCCATAGCATCGGTAATCAAATCGTGATTGAACTGTCTATTGAATATTTTGGTAGTAATGTATGTCTCACGAGCGGTAAAAGCAGCGTAAAATAACTTGCAGCTCAAGGCGGCGCAACGGAGCGATGAAACATCGGGAATCGATAACAGTATTTCCTCCACCAGCTCCACAGGAAGCTTCTGAATAGGGGAGTTCAGGACACTCATGGCTGTCCGTCGTGTAGGATAATGATAGCTTAGATCTGAGTAGTAGTCAAAAGAGTCGAGACAACAGGGAATGTGAGAAGTTGGCGAAATATAAAATGTAGAACTGATGGGGAGGCGGAATATATAAGGCCACCTACCGATAGATATGCTGGCTAGAGTTTCGGTGGGATGCTTCGGCTGCAGTATCGACAGCTGTCAGAATAAACAGCTCTTCGAACCGCGTTCTACGAGGCAACTTCCATCCGCGCTCAATGCCATCTGATACACCAAGAGGCCATGTTGTCGCTGCCAGACACATGCGTGTGTTGATGGTCTATAGATTCCATCATCATCGTGGCGGGTTAATATCCCTCTCTGTCTTTGACAACGAAGCTCATTATAAGTCTCGAGGTGAGCAGGCAAGGATATCATTCGAGAAACAGCGTAAACGCCGGATCGGCCAGAGAAAAGATACAGATACCGCCCCGCATGAGGCTCCAGAGCAAAGGAAAGCCAACCATCGCTACAAAAAAGGGCATCCAAAAGGCTGGGACTTTGTGGTACTTCCATGAACACGGCGCAGATATGGCAAAACTCCGGTTAAGCAAGGCTCAAGACAATGCGATTGTCAAGGTATCAAATTAGAGCTTTGGCCTTTAGGGGGGAAGCTTCCTGGCCATCAATGACAGAAAGAAAGGGAGGGCGACCTTCCGTTGATGGCTAATGAATGGCCTACGAACCACGCGGTAAAATCGACTTGGATGCTTGATAAAGGGAGCCCATGAATCATTAAAACCTGTAATAATATATGTTCCTTAAAGGGGAAATAGGTATAAATTCAGGCAAGGCCCGCTGCATCAACTGACGCTAGAGGACTGTGGTGATGTCTCGGACGACGGGTTTGGATGTCGACAACGTTCAATCAAGGACAAAATGCGACGGGGAAATAGTTCTTCCGATCGCCGACTCGCCTTCCTTTGCAAGCAGGAGTTATGCGAGAATGACGGTTATTATGTTTCTGAGCAGGAGTATAAAACAAGAAGAATAGTATAAGCTACATATGTATATACAGTCGATTAACGAGTCATCACCAGTCATAAACTATAGGCATTAAGTCATCGCTTGCGTTCCTCATGAGGCGTTGGTGAACAACGTCTGCATCCGTTATATCACCAAATCCAAAAAAGATGTCAACTGATCCCAAAAACAATCGACTCCTTGCTGTTCCCAACCTAAGCAAAGCGACCTGCGACATCTATCCGCTAATATAGACTTTACTCGGCCGGTCCACGACTTCCCGACGATATCTGCGTGAAGATACTGGTCTCTCCGCCGAGACATACGACGATCGTCTCGACCTGTGATGATGTCTGTGGGGAGATGAGGGCTCGTATCGTGTTTCTCGGATGCTGTACGAGTCCGAGCCGTTTGCCGCCACTGCCATTTTGATAAGCCAGTAGAGCAGGAATGCGCCTGCTATGCTGCCGATTACGATCCCGGCAATTGCGCCGCCACCTAGACAGTCGCAGGTGCCGCCGCCGTCACCACTGCTTTGCCGGGCTTCCAGAAAGCTAATGGGCAGTTTCTGTGGTTCTCGTTAGCAATAATGGTTTCACACAGCCCTTCCGTAGCAATTGAGGGAAGACTTGGGGGTGCACATGGTAAGTTACGGAGGCAAACCGACGTACCATGGTATGCGATAAAGTTAGGTGCTGAATCTCGAGACTTCCCGTGGATCAGTTATGGGGTGCCTTCGATTTCGTTCCCCCTTCAGATTCTATATCCCCTACGGCTGTCAGATTAAGGGCCCAGGTAAACGGACTGCGCAGCGACCCGCGGTGACGGTTGTTGGGTTCCACCGTATTCGCAGTGATCGAGGAGCTGGGAGGGTGGAAACGAGCGCATAGAACAGAAACAACTCCGCAATGACCGGAATCAGATCCCCAAAACATTGAATGAGAAATTCAATGAATCGGGAGCCTGTTCCCTCATATACTCATGCATATCAATGCGACATGCTGATGATGTCAGTGGTTCAAGGGCCTCCAGTGTTTCGCATGGATAAACATGGTTTTGAGAGGCTTTTCCTCATCTTGCCCTTTACGCGTTGGCTTGGTGGAGTTAGGTTCAACCCAATTGCGTCTCCCTCGTCGCAGGGCACTTGTATTGGACACCGGCAAAGAGGCGTTGATGCTCAGGGATTCCTCAATCGTCCACATCCAAGTTCTGCGTGAGAACGACGTCATGGCTTCGAGGTGGGGAACACGGCACAACGCTTCCCATGCTGCCAATGGGAGATAATTACGAGTTTCAACGGCGGAAGCGTCCTCGTAAACTCTGCTTGCTCAGGCCAAAATCGGTCAGCAGTAGTCAGAACTCGTCGTTGTCTGGACAGGAAGGAAAATAGGAAGTGCAAGGACCCCGTCAGTGGGACTCGGATCACGTGATAAGGGGCTTCGAAATGGATGACTGCGGATTTTTTGGAGGTGTTCCTTCAGGTTGATTCTTTCATGATATCTCAAGTATAACTACCGAGTATGGGTCTCTATATACGCGTGTGCGGCCTGGTAACTTGAAGCTAGGATGCGTTGCACTAGCTACCAGCGAAGGTATATACAAGAGGAATTGCTTATGGAAGGAAAAGAAAAAGAAAAGGAACTTGAAGGTAGAAATATCTGGCGCTGTCCTTACATGTGTGTGGTCTTGTTAGGGAGCAAAGAAAAGAAGAGCTGAAGCATGCAGCCTGAGGATTCATCTGAGGGCCAGTTATCAAGATCTCGATCTTCCACACTTGATGAGTGTTCAATTCAGCCAGCAGATCTACACTTGACGCTGTGGTAAGTAGCACTGAATCAATGTCAGAACAAGAAGTGAAGACATAACTTGATGCACTCAGACATGCTCTGTTCATTTCTGTCATAATATATCCTGGATTGAAGGCTATCAGATCTTCAACTGTAATTCATCTCTGTAAACTTTGAGAATGAATTTCTGCACATCAGCATAGTCTGCATCTTGCTTGCCTAGTGTCTTCAGTGGCATTAGCTGTACATGGCTTGGGCCTTGAAGCCCAAGGATGAGCCCTTTTGGATCAGAGGACGGTGACCCAAAAGGCACTCTAGCTTTCGGTGGAACATCCTGAAATTCGGATTGCATGCCGAGTGCCACCATTGGAAGTATTCGCTTGACTGAGTTGTTGGACAGCTTCAAATTTCTTTCTGGAAATCAAATCGTCGATTTGCGCAGTTACTCCGATAAGGAGGATTGCCGGCTAGGCGAAGCTGGGAGACATATCCATTCCACCATTTCCCAAGAAGTATTCACCAGTTGTTGATGAAATATTCACCAATGTCCGCGGCCCGACAGACTGTGAACCCTGCCCGCGCTTTGGGAAGATCATGGCTCAAGAAATTGGCCAAAGGCCCCCCCTCCCAAGCATCATTTTTGAGGCATCTTGGCAGAACTCGAAGGACTGCTTTGTCTGACTCCAGAGTGGACATCTGTTTGATCCGATTTATGAAGAATCCTAGCGAAACGGATTGTCCTTGAAAACTTGTAGGTCGAATGTGCAGGTCATGATAGCGCAGGCGATGTTCAACTGCATTCAGGAAAACCCGACTTTCGCCTGCCTTTGACACCAGTCTATCGCGGTTGTGAATATCTGGCGCGTCGGCTCGCCTATTGAAGGAGGGTCTCGAGAATAAATCGATGATAAGCTATGGAAAAATCGAGAGGCATAACTGTGGGAAGAATTATAGCCGCGCGGTTCGCAATCACTTTTAGAATGCCCTCCGTCTGGGATAGCATTCAACAGTGAAAGCAACAGGTGTATTCACAACGAAGGATAAACGGTGAAAAATTTTAAAAGGCGTTAGTTAAGGAGTACGTATTCACGTAGGAGGCTGGTAATAACTTACCTTGGGATGGCTAGGCGAGGTAGTGGGTGCCCTTGATGAGCGATATGAACGAGTCGGCAGGACTTACAAGCTCAGAGCAGGCAGTCAGCAACCAAGATCAAATAGTTATCGGTGTATTGAAAATAAGATCCCAAAATTCGTTATATTCAATTGGCTTTCCAAAATATATAATAAGCACACTGCGAAATCTATAATCGCTCGCCAAAATACCGCCGGGATTAAAAGTGACCAACAAGGGTGTATCTCCTAGAAGCAACAAATATACATGGAAAACTCGTTTTTCTTTTCCGTTTATTCATGGTGAGTAGACAGGCGAGTTCCGACAGGACCGCTCTGTAGATTCGCAGTCCCATTTTCTCGACCGGTCGGAAATCCGGCGTTAGGGCGAAATAAGCCGATGGCATGGGGTTGCCCTGAAAACCCTGACATGCTGCTCAGATTTGAGCTGCGCCGTTTCATTCTCTTCGACGCATCCGCCAGCTCCTTTTCATGGAGTGCTTCCGACGGTAGTAGGACAGCACGGTCAAGTGCATAAGGCAAGCCTCGATGCCTTCCTCGAATCATCATAGCAACGATGATGAGCTTGGATAGAACTTTGAACTGTGCCGAGAATGAGGTGTTTGTGTTCGGATAGCCGAGGGACAAGCCCACAGTACCATATGCGGAGACGACTTCGAATAGAATGGCGAACATGCTAAAGCCGAAATCCTTGGCATTTTCTATCCTACCGCCCTCGACGATAGAGATGAGGAAAAGCCCGAGAAAAACGTACCAGATATCGAATCCCAGCTGTCTTCGAATATGGGAGCCGACGTAGCTCGGCACCTTTGCATGTTCCACCTCGTCCTCCTCTTCGGGTTGATAGTATATTCCCAGGCTCCGCTCTTCGTATACATTTGTCCGACGTAGAGAGATTGCAATGGGGTAAATCGAGATGTACATCATAATCATGTACGATACCTGCACGGCGGCGTGCAGCGCAGAAACACTGACAACAGATGATCCAGCTGTTCTTGTCGCTGCGGCTTGGAACAAACCGTCTACGAACCGTACGCCGCCGGGAATTCGAGTCACATCGGGATCGTTCAGCTTTTCGGAATATAGTCAGTTTTGCCCTTAAATCTTAAACCACATGTGTCTTGACTTACATCGAGGATGATAAACAGAATCACGTCAATTCCGTTAAGAAGCACGAGTACCCAGAATAGCCACCATGTTGCCGCACTCGGGAAAAGAAGGGTGAAACACCGACGGGGGTGATCCAGAAGAAACTGCAATTCTTCCCACAAGGCACTTCCTCGAGGAACGAATTTCGACAACAGCCAGATTATGAAGCGAAGCATACAGGGAAAACCGGTGTTCCCAATGATAATGAGAAATGTCAACAGGAGTAGAGGGACGACGGCATCGTAGAACGACGCTAGCGAGTCAGGAGTTAAAGCAAATCCTTGGTCGTTGAACGAGGAGCCCGAGATGAAGACGGCCCACCATGCCCTCGACACGCCAACCTCGGCTGGAAATTTGCCATATCTTGAATGTAGAATCCAAGGCACCAAACAAATTATTCCAAGAACGTGGAAAAATACATAGTAGGCAATGAGAATTTTGGCGAGACATTTCAATGCCCGGTATTCAATGCCGCCAAGTTCATTTTTCTGTTCCTCTGTTAAGTCCACAAAGGCAGAGTTCCTGCCCACTGTTGGTTGCCAGCTAAGGTAGGGTGCATCTTCTTCCGCTTCCGCTTCTTCGCCGCGACTGCGGAATGGTATGATGGAATTGAAGGTGCCTCTCCTCGATCTTCGTCGTTGTAGGCCTTCGGTATCTTTTCCCGCGCGCCCAGTTGACGTCTGTGTATTGACATTGGGAAAAGTGCTTTCCCTTCGTGCGCGGACAATATCTGGTTCGTCGATTGTGATATGTTGCGCAGCTGATGGTTGCAGCTTGAGGCTGTTTTGATCCGGACCATGATCTGACTGAGCCGTCATTCTACGAGCCAACTCGGCATGTTCAGCTTCATCGATAGCTTGAGGCATTCCGCCCCTATCATACTCCCGGGGGCTCGGTATACGAAGGGCTCGAGTTTGCCTTCTCTGGTTTTCAACGAAAGCAATGTGAGGCTCGTGGCCATCGGACGGCTCTGGTGGACGTAAACCACTATCTGCAGAGATACCATCAAGCGGCCCTGCTGCATTTGCAATTTCGTTGCGTTCTGCCGGGGATGGTTCCGGGAATTCCTCGGGGGCTGAAGTGGTACTGCCATCGGTGGCTTCGTCTGGAGTTTGTTTTTTAGGGTCTAGGAAGCGACCTAGTGCTTGACCCGCAGCATTCCTTACGACCTCTATCCTCCGCCCACGCACTCCCATTTCCGCTCTGCTAATCGCGTGGTCATCATCGGCTGTGGGTGCCCTCGATTTGGTCCGCGTCCGAGTCCGCCTGATCATCTTCGCCTCGCGAACGACATGCTGAAACCTTTTCTCAAACCAGTATAGACGGACGAAAACGACGAAGGTGTGTATAACGATGGGGTTCGCGATCATTGACCCTAGCCAGAGCCCGATTTGTTGATAGGTGTGAAGGAGGTTGAGATCGATAGTATTAAGACCGCTTTGCGTGGCCGAGCCCGCGGCCAGGAAAAGCGCATCGGTATACGAAATGATTCCGCCGGGATAGAGGTATATAGATCCGATAATTGCGACGCCGATAATGTAGCAGTAATGGAAGAAGATGAAGTTGAAGCGCAAATTCCTGAGCCAAGGCGTTTTAAAGAATAGCCACTTGGCCCAGTGCGGAACGTGCCATTTCGGCCAGCGCATGACTGAATTCGCTATGAAGAGGCGCCTCGAATGCGATAAATTGTTCCCGATAGCCGGTCCTTAGGTCGAAAAGAGGACGCAGAAAGCAATATACCGCACACAAGTAAGAAACCAAAATGACCTGAAGCCGACCTATTTGCGTATAGACAAAGAGAACTCCATTAGCAGAGCTTGATACGTTGAATATATATGATGCACAATTGCATCACCCGAAGGCGAGCCGTTGGTTAGGAGAGTGGTGATCCCTTGGACGCAGAGGGGTCGGTTCTTGGATCGAGGTCAATGGACGGATGATGACAGGGCCAAGTAAAGACATTCATCATGTAGAAATCACCCCAAACACCGCAAACAAGAGCCGGTAGAGGGATTCAACAGATGATGAGCGTCAAAAGGAAGAAGTTAAGGATTTTTGGTCGAATTGGCGAAATTGAAGCTCGGGAAAGGAGGCGAGGGAAGTGCGTGCCGATAAAAAGAGTTGTCGCTTGGATTAGAGTTGGCGATTGTGGTGGCTGTGTTGCCTGCACTGGCACTTGCTGGCCGATCGCGCGTGGAAATAGCGTCTCGCAGTCTAGACTCGACAGGCACCCGAAGTGCCACGGACCGTACGAGTATCTGAATTTTTCTTTGTTCGTCTCCGAGGAGCGGCTTCAGGGGCGCACGGAGAAGGACTTCCATGCTGATTTCGAGGATTTTGAAGAGATTTTAATGGAGCTGAGAGGGTGCTGTGGCCGTCTGTACCGATGATCAGATCCGGGAGCGCCATTCGTGTGTCTTCATGAAGTTCAAGGATGACGTGCGCTTTCATGGATCTTGAAGCAGGGGTTTCTCTAGCTGCATATGCCGTAGGGCTGGGCTAATGCTGAATGACGCGGGTGCTACGAGTAAGAATGGGCGGCAGCCGCTCAGCAAGAAAACCGTTTGTAACTTCTTTTTTCGTTTCATTTCGTTGGAGGTAGGACTCGCAGGAGTGTTAGGCTGATATTTTATGAAGAAGATAGGAAGGATCACGAATTAAGACGAATAATCATATAGGCGCCATATAGTAAAATCAAATAGCATAACATAACCCTTGAACTCCTATTTCCGCCGGTGGTGTATATAGCCTAAGTTAATTCCCATCATTAATCTAGTAGCAACAGGAGCATGACACAATTCATGTAGCAGAAATTGGAATGTCTGCCCTTTTGACAATTCCCCAGTTATTTTCATCGGAATCCATTTTAAAGATCCTTTCCTGGCTATCATTATCATTCATTCGCACAAAGGGCCTACCCTTTTCGGGGGTAACGGCGACATCAAATAATTTTCATCGTTTCAACTTCGCGCCCAAGGTTTGCCGCGAGTCAATCTGCCAGCCTTTCCATGCAGCCATCCGCTATTGCGCTGCGAGCCGCGGATATAGAAGCTCTCTTTTGGTTGTGACTGCTGGCCTCGCCGCTCGTGAATACATGCGGGAAAATCATGGAAAGCGGTTGGCGGACCATAGGCATGCATGCACAGATAATACCAGTGTTACATTCCACGACACTCCATACTGTAGCAGGCATTGGGTCCCCTAATATAATCATCAGAACTGCACCCATTCATCGGTGGGGGAGGGGATCACGTACATGTCAAGTCCTTAGACCCGGAGGAAGACGCTAGCGTGGTAGTTCTTATAATGCTCGTAATACAGGCGCTAATAGATCTATTAGGCATTGAGACAAAAATATAAAGAGGGGCTGCATCAGCTCACAAGGCACCGATTATAAAAACAAAAATAAGCGCAAGTTTGTCTCGTGCTCTCAGTTTGAGGCGAAAAATCTGCTGCACCGGGAGCAACAGCATCAAAACGTCCGTAGCGATATTAAGGACCGCATAGGACAACCAAAACGCGTGGTTGTTAATACACCAGTAATCCCCGGTTTTGTCCCAGAATGCCGAAACCGGTGTACATTGCCAGATGGTGGCAAGCACAAAGGCAATCAGTTGTGCGGTGATGGTGAACAGCAGGGAATAGCATACCCAACGAAAGTATTTTTCGACGTAGAAGATTCGAAGATAGAGGAAGAGAATGGATATCTTAGCAAGGCCAATCACGACTTTGTAAAACACCTGGCTGCAGTAAAACCACTGCATATAGAATTAGTTTCTATAAAGCTTTCGTAAAGCCTCGCGGCTATCGGGATAAAGCGTGGTCACACCTTGAGGGAAAGTATTATTTCCTCCTCCTCTAAGTCGTCTGAATGCTTGCCATATCCGTTAACAACGGCTCAAAGTAAGGTCAGCCCCATGTTTCTCCAGAAAGATCGAAGTGTATACCCATATTTTCCGTCACACTCAAAACTATCGAACAGATCTAACAAGTTCTGCTGTTAGCTCCGTCCTCTCACCCCTGAAAAGAGGAGTTAAATGATGCATGCGAACCAAAGCAGCGAGAATTGTCCAATCATCGATTTTGATCCCGCACCTAAAATACCTCGCGACCAACCGAACTGCCACAAAAATCCCAGCGACGATAACCATTATGGTGCTTACGAGCCAAAGGTGGTAGCCTCTGTTAGGGACCCCTGGGGTGGGCAGCCCAATGTTAGCCACCATAATGGCGAGTGAAGAGTGCAGGTCGATTCACAGCCTGAACCAGTTGCTGATAACGAGAGAAATTAGAGATAAGTGTCGAAGAATCATCTCTATCTTGAACCTCCCACCCTCAACTTAGACCTGCAGGCGCTTAGACGCTACCACCGTGCATGTAGCCAATAGCTGCCAAAGTGACGACCCGGTGGATGCACACTCCCCAGGATCGATTCCAAAGTCTTGGGTCGAATAACTATTAATGCCGAATGCTTCTCCTAGTGAAGTCCCAAAGGAAATAGTGTTTGGCAATCAAATGTGGAAGATATAAGGGATGCGGGACATCTGATCCTTTGAAAGAAATTTGGCCGCATTGTTATATCGGATGATAATCAGGCACAATTCAGACACCCACGAGTCAGAGGACACACTCGGAGGTTCTGCCCGAGAAGTGCGTGTTGGATCAGGAATAATTAAATGCGCACAAATATGGATCAAATAAGGCCGGTTTGTCATTTTGCGGCATCTCCCACGAAGGAGAAGTGTTCTTCAAAGAGTAAGTTGAAGTCGGTTGCGCTAGGCTTTTGGTCGCCGATGAACCAGAAGACGGGCTTCCTAGGTATCATCGGCTTTCCAGGCAGGCGGTTCATATTGTCCATGATGCACTTGTATGCTAAATGCTCACACCCGAGAACCCTAGAATATTTTGATCGCCCCTCGGGATGGAGCTGAATCCCTGAGGGTCCATTCAACGGAGCCATGGCGCAGCCCTGTAAATAGGGTTAAAGGGGCACCCGTGCGCTATTTCGGGCCGGCATTAAACCACGCTTCTCTCATCCTGAACCATCTCCAGAAGGACAAACAATTCGCAGCAGAGGCGCATCAACGTTGGTCGTGTGGCTTGATGGGAACAATGAAAAGGAGGTTGAAATAAGCTCAACTAGCGTCGGCAATCCATAACCTTATTAGGTTTAGCTTCCCCACCCGGGAATGGCACCCGATGCCAGGGTGGACCTCGCCATGCGGCATCCTGCACCGTTCAAACCGACGTCAAGAAGACAGCGTACAATCCTTTATTATCAAATTCGGCTGGTATGCCTCCAGACAGAATGATGACACCCTCTGGTGCCTTTGCGGAAGTTGGCAGCGCCGTTGATACGTCTAGCGGCCAGGTAACTGGTAAGGCATCGCAGAATCGGCCCAAGGTCTCCGAGTATCTTGGGATCCCCTATGTCAAACCCCCAGTGAACGAGCTGCGCTTCGCTGCGCCGGTTAAGTTTACTTCGGATAAGCCAATTAGTTGTTTCGACTTTGTAAGTTGATCCATCTTCCAATGCGAACCCGAATGCGGAATTTCAAGTTAGTGATGGTGGCTAACGTTCACGGGGATCTAGTCACCGTACGTTTATATACCTGGCAGATGGCAAAATAACATCACAGTTGAAGGTTGACTGACTATATCTCAATAGTGATTGTCCGCAAATACCGTCAAAGCCAGTTCAATACCCCAATGCGACGGATATTATGAACCAGATTGTTGCAAACTTTGCTGGCCAGACGAATAACCCACAAAGCGAGGATTGCCTGAAGCTCAATGTTTGGACAAAGCCAGAAACGGCGTCCAAAAAGGCCGTGCTGGTTTGGTTTCACGGTGGGCGTAAGTAGCCCCCCTATCTACAACAGTACTTTTGGCGCACTGCTAAGACGGATCAATGAGAACAGGGTTTGCAACGGGCGGTACCAATAATCCATTTTATCAAGGCCAGTACATGGCGGATAAGGAGGATATTGTCGTCGTAACCGTCAAGTTAGTTATCCACTGAAGCCTCGCGTACCGTTTTTTCTAAGAATTTGGGCAGCTATCGCCTAAATATCTTCGGTTTCGCCGGAGCTCCCGGCATGCCTCAAAACGTCGGATTGTTGGACCAGCGCATGGCAATTGAATGGGTCCGCGACAACATCGCAGCATTCGGTGGCGACCGTGAACGTATCACAATCTTCGGACAGTCAGCTGGTGGTGTAGCTGTGGACTACTATACCTATGCGTTCCGAGAAGATCCTATTATCAAGGGCGTAATCTCAATGGCCGGTACTGCCCTGAGCATGAAGCCCAACACCCCTGAAATGACCAAAAAGTACTGGGAAATGACGACTAAGGAGCTTAGATGCGACCCCTCCGATGTCAAAGGCATGCAGTCGAAGCCAGTTCAGGAAATTTTGGCAGCAGTGAGCAAGATACCGCCAAAACCTAGCAAGACGCTTCCACAGCCAGTCTTCCACCCAACAGTGGACAACCAGATGGTATTTTCGGATTATGAGACCCTTTCTGCTCAAGAAAAGTTCGCCAGGGTGGTAAGTGAAACGATTAGATATGCCGTTTATTTGGTAAAGCTTGATCTAGTTGCACTGATCAGCTTTTCTAGGCCTATATGGCCGGCCATGGCAACTATGAGGCGGGTTACTACAGAGTACCCGCGTTTGGCGAAGGCATCGAGCTGACAGACGAACAATGGGATAACTTTAACCTGGCTAATTTTACCTGTGCTACCGGGCGTGCCACTGCCCATCGTGCGCAGCACAATATCCCCGTTTGGAGATACCGCTACTACGGCGAATGGCCCAACACCATTCTGTACCCCGGTAGCGGCGCGTATCATGGTACCGATGTTGCCCAGGTCTTCGGGACATCGGCAGACGTGAGTGGCAGACCCAATACTGAAAAAGAGGACCAGGTCTCCGCATATATGATGCATGCATGGGCGACCTTTGCAAAAGATCCTGTTAATGGACTGACTGGGCTGGGATGGCCCAAATATACAACGAGCCGTAACACATTAGTCCGTCTTGCTTACGACAACAATGCGAAAGCGACGTTTGCTTCCCCTCAGGAGACAGATGGCAATTGCAAGATCTTAGGAACCGATACCTCTGCGGGTGAAGGTGCTTTCTAGTCACTCTTAATCCGTGTATCTGTGATTGTAGATATAGCGAAGATACCCTGGGCGTGATCTGTACATATATATACAGGACTATATTAATAAAAGCAGTGTTAGATAAAAATTATCTGCACCTCAAACATCCAGAAAAAAAAAAAAAAGAACTAGCCTCGCCCTATCTTCTCATGAGAATACGAGGCTCGATGCCTAGCTTCTTACAAGTAGCCCACGCCGCCTTCCTCGAGTCATAACCATCCTCGAAATAACCACCAGTTAATCCTTCAACCACACTGTTATGGGCCATGGTGCGCACACGCTTCGTCTGTGTCTCGGACACCCACAGCTACTCACCCGGTGAGACTTTTAAGCTACCAAAGGGCGACGTCCTGATCCATGCTGGGGATATCACCAATCGAGGCAGTCTGGAGGAACTACAAAAGTCAATCAAGTGGATTGAAGAAGCAGATTTCGAAGCAAAGATCATTGTTGCCGGTAAATACATCATCCTGCAAGTACTCGTGACGGAAGATGCTGATTAATATCACAAGGAAATCATGATCTTGTCCTTGACCACAGTCTCACTCACTCTCCCGAGCCATCATCGGTTCCCAGCACGGAAAAGACCACAGGTCTAACAAATCAAGACCCAGCTTTCCACTCAAGCTCGCCATCCATAACCTATCTCTCCCACACCAGCACCACAATCCACCTCTCTTCCCTCAACACCAGCTTCAAAATCTTCGGCTCCCCCTACAGTCCCACGGGCCCTCACTCTCTCGCCCTCGGCGACTGGGCATTCGGCTACTCTTCCGCCCAGGAAGCACAGGAACTATGGTCACAGATACCCGGAGACACAGATATAGTTGTCACGCACACGCCGCCGCTACATCACGTCGATCACGTCTCGACCAGAGGCGATGTGGGCTGCGAGGTGTTGCGGCATGAATTATCTCGTGTGAGGCCGCGGTTGGCTGTGTGCGGACATGTACATGAGTCAAGGGGGTTTGAGCGCGTAAAGTGGGATTTCTCACCTACTGCTCCTTCAGCTTCTGAAGGGCGGGGAGGGGAGTTGAGTGGCTTTGATGGGAATGCGCTGTTGCCGCCGCGGGGGAGTAAGAAGCAGTCTCTGATTGATCTTACCGGGCGGACTAGAGTGATGTCTGTGCTAGATAACGATGGGTCACCAGGTGGAAGGAATGAAACGTGTATTGTCAATGCGGCCATCCAGGCGACGAATTATCCGCACGCTGGTGGAAGGAAATTTAATGCGCCGCTGGTTGTTGACCTAGATCTTGAGCCTTCTTCCTAAAAGAAATGAATAAGATAGACGAGAGTTGCATAACCCTTCTCTTGATATCTAACCTGGACTACGGAGCCTTGGATTGACGGAGAAATCGCCATCCAGCTATCATTACAGCTCTAGCTAATTATCCCAGTCCTCCTTTATCATATCCGCCGCCTTCTCAGCGACAGCATAAACTGACGAAACAATATTACCCGAAACATGATTTGGAAAGACACTCGCATCAACCACGCGGAGACCCTGGACACCCTTTACTCGTAACCGCGAGTCAAGTACCTCACCCATGGCGCAGCTTCCACAGGGGTGATATTCGCCCAAGACAAGATTTCGGACGGCTTGAAGTCCGTCCTGAGTGCTCCGGAGGTCAAGCTTCTCCGAGGGGAAACGGCGCTTCGCCAACTTCCCGTCTAGGGCGTTAGAATTTGCGACTCTGTCGATGAAATTGAGACCGGCTGCAAGGACTGCCGCGTCCGCGGGATGTTTAAGATAGCCTGGGTCAATGGCTGGCGGTTTTCTAGGGTCTGGACTTCCAAGTTAGGATCCTTCGAATCTGAAGAAACGAAAAGAAAAGGGGCAAGGCATACCAGCACTGGTAACGTGGACAGTTCCCCTTGAGACAGGGTATGCCAAAGCCACACCCATACCCACACCATTGGTCTTCTCCGGCTCAGTAGGTGGTTGGAAAAGCCTAGATTGGCTCTCCACGGCGTCAGCGAAATTAGCACTGCCTCCCATAAAGATAAACTGTATGCTGGCTGAGGTCGGGCGCTCCAGCAGCTCGATGATCTGTTCAAGTTGCTTCTTTTGAAACGGAGTCGAGGACGTGTCGATAGTTCCCCGAATGCTTTCCACCGTCTTCTTTAACTCCTCATCCGTAGCAAAAGGCCTGTAGGGGAAGAATCCCTGGACAGGTGTGTTCGCAGTCAGTGGCCCTCCTTGCTTTTGCGCTAGGTCAGCCTGGGCTTTAGCCATAGCTTCCGGAAGGAACATTGAATCAAGAGACTTGTATCCAGAAGCAAGTTCGTAGCTTGTGGCAGTGAGTGAATGGTCCTGGAAATTCTTTCCGACTCCCGGCAGTTTGACCTTGCACTCGATTCCAGCAGCCTTCAACACTTCCGGATCTCCGATTCCCGATAATTCAAGGATCTGAGGTGAATTGACCGCACCTCCACACACGATGACCTCTCGACTGACCGGCACAAAATGTTTCTCGTCCCCGTGGATGAAAGTCACTCCTTTCGCCACAGTTCCGTCAAGTTCCACGCTGGCAACAAGAGCTTCACAGAGAACTTTCAAGTTTGGCCTCTCCTGGCTCTCTGCAAGATAACCGCTCGCCGCATATGACCGTTTTCCTCGATCCATTCCGGTTCTAGTAATTGAACCAAGGGTGTTGTAGAATCCCAGATGATTGCCACCCCAAGGATCCGTGGACTTGGGGATGCCCGTTACTTCGTAGCATGCCTTGTAGATGTGTTCTTCAATGGGTAGATAGCTGTCATTGAAAGATGTCCTCACTGGACCACTAGTTCCGTGGTTCTCAGGAACGAAGATGGTGCTATTCTCATTAGCAAACAGGCACATTAAAAAAAAAATACAAGACGTGATTCAAATGGACAAGACCTACTTGGATCTATCCGTGATACTGTCGTCAAGTGGCTCCAGACTCTGATGTTTCATCATATAGCTTTTCAAATTCTTCCACGACCAGGACTCATCTCCCACCAACGCAGCCCAGTTGTCATAGTCTTGTTCAGATCCACGAATATAAGTCATGAAATTGATAGCAGAGGAGCCGCCCAGAACCTTTCCTCTCGGAAAATGATGAACGGCGCCATTATGACCCTCCTAATGCTAGCCGGATTAGCCACTTTGACCATTCTCGCGGACAGGACGAGCACGAAGACGAGGGGAGAGAAAGCCTTGCTAACCTGAGGAACGGACCTGTACTGCCAGTCATAATCGGGATTATCAAATGTAGCGGAAAACATGGCCGGGCATTCAATCTTCATATCACCACGACGATCGGCACCGGCCTCCAGCACGCCGACTGTGACATTTGGATTCTCCGTCAACCTTGCCGCGAGAACAAGACCAGCTGCTCCGCCGCCGCAGATTAGATAGTCATATTTTTGCTTCAGGAACGTCTCGATCGAGCAGACCGCAGATCCATTCTCATAACTGCTCATCGGGACGGCCATGGTGACGAAAAGGTAAGTAGAAATCCCAGTAAATCAGTCCCAGGCAGGCAGAGACTAAAGGACGAAACGATCAGATATCAACAGGGGGTTCATTCAGCTTTAAGATATAATCCAGGGACAAACTGTCCTCCCGCTGGTTTGCATGTGAACATCGTTCGCGGGCCTTTCCCCTTCCTAAGTCCGGTATGCGCTCTATGACCGTCATTTCCCGGAGTCCCAGCAATCCGTAGAATTCAATCCTCCAGGCTTCCCCTGAACAGACTCAGCTGAGTGAGGCCATTTTAGCGTCGGCTACGGACGACTCCGACTCGGCTTCGGGCTGGAGTCGGAGTCGTCCGCAGTCAATTTCAGCTACAGTGTGGGGCCTCATGGCTGGCGTTAGCGAATGCGTTCGCTAACTGAGAGCCTGGAATGAGCGGGAATTGACTAGTTGCTAGTCAACGAGAACAGCCGCATCCACCTATCGGTGTGTTCCTAAAAGCTAAGATGGGATGGTGGTATTGAGGCGGTGGAATGGACTCGCGGCCCGAACGACGCAGAGGTCTCGGTGCTGATTAAGCAGATTGAACAAGAGAATTTTTCGAGAGTGGAAAGACAACGCTCATCCCTTAGGAGACATGAAGCATAATCACATTGGCATGGGTAGATTAAGACGTGTAAAATGTGCGGAAGGGAAGAGGAAGGGGAGAGGGAGGGAAATATACGAGGAGCTAAAAACAATAAGACAGAGGCGAAACAAATGAATTCAGCCAGCGCCCCCCAAAGCAGTCCGGAATCCACCGAAGCGAAACTATCATCACAGAGAAGGGCACAAAAAACCAGGGAGGGAACGCGGGACGAGGTGTATTCGAACGGATATCATTACTTCTCCTCGCAGTCGTGATCTATCAATGAAATGAAACTTATAGAACGCAAATTCTCGTGTCGAAGGGCCCTCGTAGCCAGATTTAGCGCAGGTAATTCTTCTACTGAACTTGGCTGACGATTTCGCTGGCCTTGGACAAGCTCTCCACCATCTGTTGGCATTCCTTGCGGCGGCGAATCGTGTATTCGCTTTCGCGAAGCAGATCATCGAGTTCGTCTGTCCTGTACATGTTCCCAAGGAGTTCCCGTTGCATTTCTTCTTTGGTGAACCTGGAAAACATTAGTCTGCCGTTTGGAAAGTAAGTAATAATGTTGAAAGGAACTTACTGCACAAGGGTCAGCATGATAGCTTTCGGGACCATGTCGATCATGGTCCGTCTGACGATGTTAAAATACGAGGTAATCAAAAGTTCTACATAAAGTCAGATGTGATTCGCATACGCATAACAAGGGTAAACTTACTGATAACTTCGACCTCGGAGTTTTCCCTTTCGGAAAGGGTACCAGAAGCCTTCAAGGTAGGCGGTGGGGGTTCCATAGCAGCCATCTTCTTTTTGTTCTTGGAAGCAAAGAAGCTGCCGAAGAACCCAGAATTGTCTGAGCCGTCAAGCGATGGGCTTGCAGCTCGGGTAGGCTGCTGTGACCCGGGAAGAGGTTTGCCAGTCTTGGGGTCGACCTGGGTCGGTTTACTGGAATTGTGGCGTTCATTAACAATGGCCATAGCCTATGTGGTATGTTAGCAATATACAATCGTAAAAATTAATGATTGACTTACCCTATGACCGCTCAAAAAATCCGGGTGGCCGGTATTGATATAGCAAGCCTCCATAGCGACAAGATCCTTGACCAATTTGTTCGTGGGTTCCATTGCTTTCTTAAAGAAGGAAACCGCAACGCTATGGAACTTCTCTTTAAGTTGAGGATACCTGCGGAACGGCTGCTTGTTGAGTAGTTGGCCTAGGATCCTGACAAGTTCGTCGTATACCAAGGAAACGCATTTCAAACTGGGTTCCTCTAATCTCTTGATTTGTTTTTTCACCATCACTTCGAAAGCAGTCGTGCCAACGAACAGCGCCGGTGAAGGGCCGGACGAGTTGTGGAGAAGTGTTCGGATATCGATATCCTTAACCTGGTCAAAAGGATCGACAGCTTTGACGCCATTGGAATATAGTTCGTGGAAGACAAAACTGATACGAGCACCGCCGGAAAGTTCAATGCTCGACAGTTCCTGGTTATTGCCATCTAAAACCGTTCGATACTCGTTGCTAAATTCGGTGATGATATTGAGGACAATATTCGCGCTATTTCCAAGAATGGAATCGCCAAGTTGGTTGAGCTCCGAGGTGTATTTTTGCAGTGAAGATTGAATGCGAGCTTTGATATCTGGAAGAGTTTGCTTGATATGCATCATGAGGATCTATCAATTTGGTCGTTAGCAGTTGATAATGATGTAAAAGGTGAGAATGCGCATACCAAATTCAATTTTCTGGCAAGGTACGGGGTGCCGCAGTAGGACGCCTTGCTCCGGTAGGCTTTGTGATTCTCGAAGAAATTCTTTTCGCTCTCCAGGGCATAAGAGATAGGGCGCTTGTTCTCAATGTCTCGCTGACCACGGTTTACAACGGGGACATAGCCAAGCCGTAGCGGGATAATACGTCCCGCAAGGATATCAACAACGTCCGTTCCGGCATCCATCAGGTCGACCTTTGTCAAGACACCGATTGTCCGTTGCCCCTCCGGGTCTACCTCTCGCGCAAGTTTCAGGCCATCAGAGTTGGCCAGATCCTGATTTGCAGCCGTCACCGCAAGCATGATCGCATTTGGCCTGCTAATCTGCTTAAGTACCATATCCCTGATCTGTTTCTCAATGTCCTTCGGCTGATCGCCAACCGGCACCTTCGTAAGACCAGGCAAGTCGACCAGTGTCAAGGTCAAAACGTTGGGAGAATAGATCCGCAAATTGATCGGCGCAGGCGAGATACCTGCATTGCGACCTGTTTTTGCCTCTGTCTCGCGAACGATCTCCTCCCGGATCTTATTGAAGTCGTAAAATTTCTGGCCAGGAATATGAAGGAACTCGCCATACTCGTCTAGATTCGCCTCCTTATCAGTGGTGTCGAGCTGGTCTTCCTTCACACCGTTCTCCTTTGGCCTGGAAAGGGCAGGGCGATTGATCAGTTGAAGGACGAGCGGTCGACGAGTCACGATACCGGAACCTCTAGGCAAGCTATTCCCCGTGAAGCAGTCAGCAAGGAGCCTACAGGCAAAGACAAGAGACAGCGGTGACGACAGCGCATCTTACAAGTCCCTTCCAACAATGTTCTCTAATACCGAACTCTTCCCGCTTGATTGCGACCCGACCACGACAATCTGAGGCAGATCTATTGGGTTTTGGACCTGTTAATATCCGGTTAGTTCACCGTTCCGGTGGGACAACGGCACTCAGCCCACGGGGGAGGAGCTGCATAGCATACGCCAACTGTCGTGAACACATCCTGCAACTTGTTTACTAGCGAAATAAGGCTAGGGTCGTTGACGTTTATCCTATTTTCGGGGGGAAGAAAGGGTTGAACAGTTAGCCAATTTGGATCAACTCGCACAGTGACGTGGGTGTTCGAGCAGCGGACTTACGAATAACCAGATTGAGCTGCCATGTCTGGCCAATACCGTGGGTTAGAGAAATAAAGGTTCAAAAAGGTAGACAGCTGTCAAGTAGAGAAGAGGAGATTATGGGCTCCTTCAGAGGAGGGAAAGCTGTGCTGCTCTGCGAATAACTGCGATGCCTGCTTGGGTGTCGATGGACAGGAGTTCACGTGCATCAAGGATAGAAGTTGATGCCAAGACCGCCATCTTGGGGGTCATCGGAGAAATGCCAACCAACCACAAGCTTTTTGATACAGTGAATGAATACAATGTTCCCCAGGAGGCAAAATACTAAGGAATATAAGCGGCGTTAAATTGTAGGGGATTTTCATATCTTAAGAATGGGCTTTCAGAATGACGTTGGACGCGCTGGATGGCTAACGATTCTATTTCACGAGGCAAAGAAAAACGCCAAAGCACTGAGAACTATCGGAACCTGCTACTGTACAAGGTCCCAAGAATCATGGAATTGTATCTAACCAAACGACTGATATCTTACTCGTCGGAAACGGAGGCGAACTTCTCTGACATATCCTGAAGAAGTTTCTCGTACTACATCGTGTTAGTAGGAATAGGGAAGCAAAGGAAAGTTGGATCAAATACCTTCTGTGTGACAGCCTCCTCATCATCCGGAACCTCGAACTTCATATTCCTCAAGGCAGCTTGGAGATCGCTTGTCGCCTCCCTGACCTTCGCCCAACTTTGGCCCTGTGCAATAGCCTTCTGGCTCTCTTCGTAGTACCCAACGAAAGCCTTCATCATATACTCCGTCTTCCAGAGAGGGCAGAACTGATCATAGTCACTGTAACCGTTCTGTTGCAGGAAATCATCCTTTAATAAGGCAGCCACGTCGAGTGTAATCTTGTCTGGGTCGCCTAGAGCGGACTTTCCGACAAGCTGGACGACCTGATCCAGATCTTCGGAGGTAGTCAACAATTCCTTGATCTTATTCCGCAGGCGAGGGAACTCTGGATGCTCCTTAGCGTAGTACTTGTCCAGAATGTTGGTGTATTTGCTGTATGAAAGGGAGGTGTTGATGGAGGGAAAGTGTTTTCGTTGCGCCAGCTTCTTGTCGAGACCCCAAAAGACCTGCACAATATTAAGCGTAGCGGATGTGACAGGGTCCGCAAAATCGCCACCAGGCGGGCTGACAGCGCCAACAATGCTGACACTTCCCTTCCTCTCGGGGCTCCCGAGGGGTAAACTCTGTCCCGCACGCTCGTAAAAGGATGCGAGTTTTGCTCCCAAGTAGGCCGGGAAACCCTGATCTGCCGGCATCTCACCCAAACGACCTGAAATCTCACGCAATGCTTCCGCCCAGCGGGAGCTAGAGTCCGCCATCATGGCCACGTCCTTTCCCTGGTCACGGAAGTATTCTGCGACGGTGATACCGGTGTAAATAGAAGCCTCACGAGCAGCGACGGGCATATTCGAGGTGTTAGCAATCAAACAAGTACGTTTCATGATTGGTTCTTTTCTTCCTTCGACGGTAATAGTAAGCTGGATATACCATTTAGCATCACTCTTATAATTGCACATTTTCCAAGTCTTACCTCTGGGAAGTCCATTAGCACTTCCGCCATTTCGTTTCCACGTTCACCGCAACCGACATAGACAATGATGTCGCTGTTCGAGAACTTGGAGACACTCTGGCTAATAACGGTCTTGCCGCATCCAAAAGCACCTGGGATGCACACAGTACCTCCCTGGACACTTGGGAATAGAGCATCCAGGACACGCTGACCAACAATGAATGGGGAATCGGCTGATAGTTTCTCGTTGACTGGGCGAGGGACACGGACGGGCCAAACATGCATCATGCTATGTTCAGTCTTCTTTCCATCGAATTCAATTTCCAAAAGCTTCTCTTCGACAGTATAGCTACCAGCCTCTGCGATACGGGTGATGGTACCTCGTGCGCGAGGTGGCAGAAGGATCTTATGGTCGTGCAGCAGGCTGTTCTCGAACACGGTTCCCCAGATGTCTCCCCCTGTAATATGGTCCCCAACTTTGAAGCCGGCGGGCTTGAAATCCCATTTCTTCTTGCGGTCGAGGGCGGGCAGCGAGATGCCTCGAGGAATATAGATGCTCTCTGCGGTGTCGGAGATAGCTTTGAGTGGGCGCTGGATACCGTCGAAGATGGTTTCCATCAATCCCGGGCCAAGTTCGACGGAGAGGGGCTTTCCGGTTCGAAGGACAGGGTCGCCAACGGTAACACCAGCTACAGAAGAGAAGTTAGAGAATCAGAACAAAACATTTACTGAGCTAAGGCTGTTTGTTGACCGATCCGTACCTGTCTCTTCATACACCTGAATCGTAGCTCTGTCTGCCTCGATCCGAATGACTTCGCCGACAATTTGATCCTGTCCAACGCGACACTAGAGGCCAGCTCAGCTTTAAGGGTGTGATAGGAGGAAGGCGTTCGTAACCCACCAGTTCGTACATGGCACATCCGATCATGTTCTCCGCCACGATAATCGGGCCGGAAATCGAGAAGACGACGCCATGTTGTCCTTGTCCGGACTGAGCACCCTTGGGCTCCTTCGAAGGCATTATCGATGATGAGGATGAATGGATGGTCGGTGAAGGAGGAGGAGGAGATGCTGCTGAGCGGTGGTCGTCGTTGTTGGGTGTGGATCCGATGTGGTTGGTAGGCGGAGGAATAGCAACGTTTAGCTTGACCTGGCCCCAAGGAAGCCTGTCGTCACCGTTCTGCTGGAGTAGAAGATCAAGGAGCGAAGGTCGTCGCTTCAATGAAGGTCGACCTAGACCTAGCATCCGACTTGATAGACTTATTGGGAGGTAATGCCAGATGCTGGGAGAGCGATATAACTGCCTGTCGAGAAGCTGGTCATGTTGGTCGGCCTGTGGAGGGGTGGGTGTCATGACAACCACAGTCCCAAAGTGAGTGACATGAGCTCCCTTCTCACCATCAAGATGTTACAAGTGCTTTCTGGTGGCCTTCTTTATGAAAATGCAACAGCTGTAAGATCTTATTCATGCATTATTCTTGCTAAGACTCCAAAACCGATTGTTCTGACAATAACTGCTTGCCCAAGTCCTTCCCTTAAAGTCCAGCTCTCAGGCTACTATAAAAGCAATGCTTGATTGAAGCATGCCCAGTCAAATGTTGTCAAATCATATTCTATTGAGCTCCTTTTGATAACCTACATCTATTTATCCATTCATCCTAGCAGTGACTGAGGAATTTACGGCCTAAATGCAACTCATCGTTACACATTGATATCTGAACCAGACCAGCCCACTCCAGCAACAGGAGACGCTGGAGAACCAAGACTGAAGGAATTCAACAGGATCTAAGAAGTTTCATCATTCTGAAAGTTGGATGTTAGTTCGCAATGGATGTGATCTCGGTTAGAAACACAACCCCTAGGTGCTTCCTGAGGTTCGGCCGTGACCAACCATAGCTATTCCCAGATTGCTTAACCCATAGAAAGAATTGAGGTGTCAAGTATCATATTAATACTCTTGCCAAGTTGCTCCAAAACAAACTATTGCAGGATTGTTGTGTGTTGAATATGGAGCTGCTGCGCATAAACAAGCAGACATTGCGATACAGCTCTTCGAGGTTCAAACCCCAAGGCAGCGACTGAGGCAGACACCAACATGTCTGGCAAATGGCACCATAGCCCTTCCTAAACTTGGCCAGCCTGAATCGACAATGTGACTTCCAGAGTGCTGCGACCGCTGTTCTCGATTTCCCTAAACGAAGCTCAAAGCCCCGATGGACACATTACAGATGCATCGCAGGACTGTGAAGATGATGCATCTCACGGATTGCCACTCGGGTGGTTCACTACTGCGAAAACGCCCATGCGACTCGTCGCCATTCTAGACTCGACTCAGCCCGTCAAGCGTCCCCGTCCGAGTCGGACCATGGCGGGTTTAGACAGTATCGATCTAAAACAAGATTCTTAATAAAATACATTGCATGCAAACCACCCTGGTTAATGAGGTGCCTTGTCCGAAACCGTGACGTCGGGCCAAACCACCAGCTCCGGAATAGTGCGGGATTTATGCTTCGGCATTTTCTCCTTGACGAAATTGAGCAGCCCATTGATCAGCGGAAGCAGCGCAGGGATTTCCCACACGGTTGCAGTGGCCCCCCGCTGGACAAAACCATATTTCGATATGGCATACCCTGGAGACTCTCGCAAGAGAGGAAATGAAGCCACGAAAGCTTCTTAACCCCCGTCCTGGGGGCCGTTGCAAGTCCAATATCGCATGACGGCATCAACGTCTTATTAGGGATTTACCGCCGAAGGAACTCTCAGGAACCACCAAATATCCAGGGAGCCACATATAAGCCATAGCGGGTGGATTCCTTCAGTGCTCAACTAATCCTTACCGCCAGTCGTTCAGAGATCCCAGCTGATTGGCCTACGAATCTCTCGAGGCTCCTCGGTGCTGGGGCTGATATGATGGTCAAGCAACGGAGATAATCTTGTTTTTCGGGGCTTGCAGAGGATCATGCCATGAGCTCAGGACGAATCATAGCGTTTAATAAAATGGAGGACGGCGCGCGGTTAACCTGCGACTCTGGACTGCGTTCTTGCTCGCACAAGGGCAATCCAGTAAATCCCAGGATTCACTCGGGGATGCCCGCTGCCAACCCGGCTTCTCAAACCTCTTGTCTTGATGATCTCTGGAATCGAACAATATCCCTCTGGAAGATATGGCAGTTCACGGAATATTGACCCACCCTTCCATCGCTGCATCCATAATACTCTTATTCGCGGCGTTTTCCTCAGCCCTCGGCCAGAAAAGCGGCGATAAGACCTGCTACTTTCCTTCCGGAAAAGTTGCAAAAGACCATGTGCCATGCGATCCGGATGCTAAGGTATCTCTGTGCTGCCAGAAAACCGAGTTCTGCTTAACAAATGGCATTTGCATGCACCCGGGATCTCTGAAGAATGATTCGTATCTCAGAGGAAGTTGCACCGATGGGTCTTACAAATCCGACATCTGTCCGCAGCAGTGTCTCCTCAGTAAGCAATCAACACGCTCCTTCTCCCTTTGCATCCTGTCGCTAACATCAATCTAGACCCGGATGACCGTACTGACCCCAAGGCATACAACTTCCGAGCTAATGACGTATTGATATGGGACTGTGGAAGGGACAAGGGTTTCTCCGACCCTTCAGAATACTGTTGCGAATCCCAAGGGGAAGGGACGCGCTGCTGCAAAACAACGGAGCTCCTATTCAGTTTAGACAGCGCTCAGATCGGGAACCCGACTCTTACAACCTCAAAACCACCGTCATCCGCCACCGGTGCTAGCACAGCAGCAGAAACGACGTCAACTGCAAGAACGAGGACGCCCGGAAGCTCTGCCAGTCAACCATTCCCCACAAATACCCTCGATCCGGGACCATCGACCTCCGGCAATAATGACTCCGGTCCCTCCACCGCACTCAAAGTCGGAGTTGGAGTCGGCGTTTCCCTTGGTGTCCTCCTGCTAGCCGCCGTAGCCTACGTTATATACTTGAAGAGAAAGAAAAATACACCGAACAGCCCGACGTTACCTTTGTCATCACTCCTTGCGTCGCATGATATTATGAACGACGAGAAAACAGGGCGCAAAACCACGTTTGTCTCGCCGCGGTCCCCGATGCAGGGCCCTGCCGAATTGCCCGCGCCGATGCCTCTTCAGAAACAGGCATCACAAGTGACAAGAACGTCCTCGAGATGAGAATACGGCGGGAGAGGTTTGACAACGTATCTATGGGAGTTTCAAAAGTATTAAGAAAAGATGATACACATACCAGCAATACTTAAGAGGAAGGTCTAACGGCTCAGTTAGACTAGAGGGCCATGAGACGTAGCCAGGCACGGTTATTTTATGCATGACAGACTGCGATAAGGATGGGAATATTTTCCATAGCAATTGCTAATGCCTGTCTGCATTTGTCCATACAGCCAGAAAATGTATAGAAATTAAACGTAATTTATCGATTACTTATGGTTTGATAGACAGCTCTATCTATCCATTCAGTGCTTGTCCACCTTTCTCGACCTCCGTTAGATGCCCCTTGTGGATGGTAGGCGCCTGTCATCAATGTTCCAGAGATGTTTCCTCAGCCTCCTAGTACACACCCAATTCCGAGAATGCGGTTCGGACTGAGTTCGCATAGCTTTCGCACTCCTCTTCGTCCCGCTACGCGTCCAAGTGTCTACCGGAACCTCCAGTATCAGGCTCTCTTCGGTGCGTTTGATGCCTCTTTTCTTCCTTCTCCAAATCATCGGACAAGCCGACGAAGTTTGATGAAAAAAGAGGATTCGCGTCGATTGGTGGTAGTGTAAGACCAATGACACGGTGCAAGAGAACATGCGCAAGCACAGAGGATCTCTCGCCAGGTACAAAAATAAGAATAATCAATGTTGTATTCCTTAGAATACTTTCAGAGATTAAACTGAAAAGAACAGATACTACACTTGATCTAAGCCATAATGGCAAAGAGAGCTGGAGAAGAAAAGAAGAAAAAAGGATCAAAAGAGTGGGAGGGGAGAAGGAATATTTATACCTTTGCTGGAGGTGAGGAGGGCGCTAGTGGGCAGCCGAGGATTGGGTGGAGCTGCTGATTGGTTAGAGCGTTTGCCACCACGCTGGTACGGAGATATAGCTAATCCGTTCCGCAATCTTGCAGGCGGGATATTCGCATGGTTGGTGAGCATTCTGGAGGCATATCCTCTGTCCTTTCGGCGGGCATTTCAGCATAGCGGTGGGCAAAGCTCTATAGGGTTCAATTGATCTGCTGTCTCCACTGGATTCTTCCCGGCTGCCTGTACAGGACTCCCGTTGCCGACGGTCTCTACGCGGCTGACGCCTTGGCTGCATCGGATGATGTCTACGAGCTCTCAGGTGCAGAGCAGGAGGCCAGTCGTGCTCGAGACAGGCGGGCGTCATGATTGTTGCACATGGCCATCCCACCCAGTCTATCAGCAGGCCAGCAGCGGGCTGGCTTCCACGTGATAGTACGGTTGCTGGCCGGTTTTGCATCTACCTTGGCGCCGTAGCTGTTGACTGTGGGTGGTGATGTTGAGGACATGGCCTAGAGGATTGTCCATCTGTCCGACTACTGGCATTTGTGTCAGAGAGTATAGGAGTCTGCGGTTGTTGTGTCACTCCCACGGGGAAAGCAGATTTGAAACCACTGACCGCCCTCGAAGTTCCCTGACCCAACTCCCCAGGCTTGTACCACAGGCATACTAGGGTGAAGCACCATGTCAAATAGGCTGTGTGAAAGTCCTCTGTAGTCAAAGCAGTGTAGGCCATGAAGTTGTATGATCTAACTAGTATTAAGGGTGCTGTATTGAGATATCCACGTTCATATGAAGCACGAGTGGTCATTGTCACCGGTACTTCTCCAGCGGCGCCAACACAGCGTTGTCGCTCGGTATCAACCTGCACACCTGCTTCCCAGCTCCATCATCTTGCAACTCTCTACCCAAACGCAACATCTACAGTTAATCAGGCCCTTTTTCGGTGCTTTACTGGCCACCTTGCTTCTGACATTGTTATAAGTCTGTTCATATTGCCCATCTGTTGGGCTCAGGTTCCAGCTTATCTCTTTGACCGCTCTGGTGCGGAGCAAGCACTCCATACATCCATCTGCAGTTGTCATCCATGCCTATCTGACACTTGGGATCTAGAATATACTGTCTTGGTGCTCTGAATAGGGCTTACTGAGTCCTCGCAAGCTCCTGACATCCTCAGATCAGGTCGACGAGCTCACCTTCGATCCCCCACCACCTGCATCAGCCTATTCAGCTGGTTCCCGGAGAACCAGGCTGAAGGGCTACCGTCAAGATCGACCTGGCAGACGAATCTCCCTCAAACCAACCTGCCTCAGCTGTACCTACTCCCTTGAACCCACCTGCGAGCTCTCCCAAGTTAGTTCGCCCCCTCCATAACCCGTTAACTCACATCTAACCTCCAGTCCAGCCCAATTACTAACGCCACCAATCTCCCCGCTTCTCAACACCCTGCGGAAAGGCCTCCTCTACCTCCCCATTTCAGCGGTACCTCCCCGGAGTCGAGTCCCCGTCGTAGTCGCCGCCGCCGCCGCCGGGAGCTATCACTAGAAGCAGCAGAGCAGATTGAGGGATCATCGGGTGGTAGTGGTCAACCGTACAGCAGAGGCGGGCATAATACAGGCGAAAGACAACCAAGAAACGAAGAGGACTCCCCTTCCCCCAAACGCAGACGTCTTGGAGAGGCCAGTATGAAGCCAGACGCTGCCACATCCTCTACAAACGGCTATTCTCCCATGTCTAACGGCACAGGCAGCTCTCCATTACGGAAATCTGTCATATCGAGCTCTCTAAATGGTCGATATTCGCACAACTCCGCTCAGGGTCAGTCGCAGACAAATGGCTCGACAGGTTCCCCGGCACCTGCTGCGACATCGACATATTTTGGCCACGATAGGGAGCAGGTGACAAGAATATTGATCCAGAGTCTATATGATATGGGATACGCGGAAGCAGCAGCTACCTTGAGTCGAGAGAGCAGATATGAGCTAGAGAACCCGGTTGTCTCTGCTTTTAGAGCGTCTGTGTTGGAAGGACAATGGGGGGAGGCAGAGGCTATCCTACTGAATTCATTCCGTCAAGGTGAAGACGGAAACGGGTCTGCGGATGGTGATGGTGCTGGCAGCTACAAGTCCTCTCGGAAGAAGGGAATCGCCTTGGCAGATTATGCGGATAGGAACGAGATGCTGTTTTGTTTACGACAGCAAAAGTTCCTTGAGTTGCTCGAAAACCGCGATCTTGGAGGCGCTCTCATGGTCTTACGGCAGGAGCTGACTCCTTTAAATCATGATATTGCTCAGTTGCACGCACTTTCGAGGTATGTTTCCCCGTTACAAGTCCCTTGTCGTCTGATTTCTCACACCCTATAGTCTCTTGATGTGTCCTCCGGAAAATCTCAAAGCTCAGGCTGGTCTTGAAGGATCCATAGCTGAGTCAAGGCAGAGATTACTATCGGATCTTTCCAGTACGTATATCAGTTGCCGTAATTAACTTGCAATAGCCGCTAACTCTGCTGTTAGAGTTCATATCCCCATCCGTGATGATACCCGATCACCGGTTGGCAACGCTTCTTGATCACGTAAAACAGGACCAGATCAACCAATGTCTATATCATAATACAGCCGAAACACCCTCCCTCTATTCTGATCACATGTGCGACCGAAGCCAGTTCCCGTTACGAACAGCCATTGAGCTGAACCAGCACACTGACGAGGTCTGGTATCTGGAGTTCTCCCATGATGGCTCGAAATTAGCCACAACGAGTAAAGATCACACAGTTGTAATCTACGAAACCGGCTCCTACAGCATTATCCATAAGTTAACAGAGCACAAAAACTCCGTCGGCTATGCTGCTTGGAGTCCCGATGACTCCAAATTGCTCACATGTTCCATGGATTACAAGGCACGGTTATGGGATGTAGAAGTATGTTCCCAATCAATTAGTCCCTCCAAGTCTGGATACTAATGATATTTTTTTAGTCTGGCCGGTGTCTGTTAACTATTGATCATCATCGCGAACCGGTTACATCTGCAGCCTGGGCTCCAGACGGGGAGACGTTCGTCACCGGCTCCCTTGATAATGAATCGCAATTATGTCAGTGGACTGTGCAGGGTCAGCTTGTCTACCGATGGCCTGAGTCTTATCGCGTGCGAGATTGTGCTATATCGCCGGATGGCCAACGCCTAATTGCGATTTCGATAGAAAAGGGGATATATGTCTATAACTTTATCACACGGGAAAAGGAATACGCGCTACAATTGAGGCTCGACCCCACCTGTGTCAATATCAGCGCGGACTCGAAGTACATGTTGGTGAATATGTCCGACAGCCAGGTCCAGCTACTGGACATCGAAACCGCCGACGTTGTTCGTCACTTCTCGGGACAAAAGCAGGGTAATTTTATCATTCGTAGTGACTTTGGTGGAGCCGGAGAGAATTTCGTCGTGAGTGGAAGCGAAGGTAAGGGGCAGCTCTGTGCAACACCGCTTGTTACATGATGATTGACTTCTCCATAGATTCGAAAATCTACATCTGGCATAGAGGAAATAGCACCCTCGTGGAAGCTTTGGAAGGTCATACAACCGGCTGCGTTAACGCCGTGGCATGGAATCCGGTTGATCCGGGCGTATTCGCCTCAGCAGGAGATGATCGGAAGGTGAGAATGTGAGTACTGAACTTTCCTGGTTACCGCCAATCTTGCCAGTTTCATACTCTAATAACCTCGTAGCTGGACCAAAGATCCCACAGCACCGTCTGCGACAGCCGCCATTCTATCCAACGGTTCAGCACGTTCAAGCATGTACAACATCCCATCGAGCCGACCTCCCAGCCGCCGTTAGCGATCAGACGAAACGCCAGTCTCCTGCAACATCCACACATATCCAGTTTCCGGCCGTTTAGATATCCAATTTTTCTTGATTATCCGATATCAGCTCCTCCTCTCCGTTGCCTTTCCTAATATTGTCGGCGCTTACTTGGTTTAGGGAGGGTCTATACTTCACACATACATTCATACATACATACATATCTCTTTATGGAGTTGATTTGCCTTTTACACCACTAGGATGAACCTGCACGAAGCATAAGAGGGGTTGTTGGTATTCTGTTCCATGGACTTGGCTTTGTTTGTTTTCTTTTCTTGACAATCTCTTGGGACTCCATGAATCCAATGTCTTCTGGGGGAGTTTATCATTTCTATTTTCTATTTCTCTACTTTTTCTATCTTATTGGGCTATTGTGAGTGAATCTCAACCTTGGAAATGGCTGGATGGCGGCGGGGGCCCGGGGAGATCTTGCGGGTTGACATGACCGGTGTTTTCCTACCTAGTATTACCTTTTTCTCTTTTGGCCCCTACATAGGTAACTGGGTATGTTGATAATTATTTGTTCTATGTCCTGCTCTTCCTCCATCGGCCTTTGTAAGTGACGGGTATTCTGGGACGGGGAAGTTGGTTTTATTGCATGAGATGGGTATGGCATTAGCAAATGAGAGACAACTCTTTTCCATGTCTCTATGATGGGGTTGAAGGACATGGCTAGCGACTATTTTGCATGTCACAGACATATTAATTTGTTCGACCGTGGGCATTGGCCTATACCTGCGGGAGGGAAGATACACTTGCATCAAGATGGTATATATACCCGACGTCTCGTGGGATGCATCCAGCTACAGGAAGCGGACTATTTCAGTCTTGGAGGCCCAGAGCGAGGGCGAGAAAACAAAGGAGATTGAGATCTCAATTAATTTTTAGTATCATCATTTCAAATTTACCGCCCGTCTGCGGGAAAATATTGCGAAAGCTAGTTTCATCGTCATCATCATCACCAAGGAAAACGATACAAGGAGAAGAAAAGAACCCAAGAAAATTCCCGCTCAAGGCCCTTCCGCGCCTCTTGTAAACTTGAGTGCCATATCTGCCTTTGCAGGCAAAATAGTGCGAAATTTTCATTGCCCTCAGCCGGTTGAGAGAGTGGATATTTTTTAAAACATTCCTGGATTGCCAACGGGGAAGTGCGTCAGTTACCCTTCTCCTTGAAGCAGAGTACGGGGGCGGAATCGGAACATACTGATTATTACTTAAACCCCATTCCTCCGCAGCTGCCCTTGACACCCTTCCTGGGTCTCTGATGTCAAACCAAGAAAAAGTCATCTTTTGAGGCTTACTGCCTGGGTGCTTCGACCATTCGTAGAGAGTGATTATATCTGGCCGCCGTGGTGCTGGGAAATCAGAGTCAAATTTGATTCATAGATCAGCAATTCGTCTCCTCCCTCCATTTTTCCTCACTCGTCCTTTTTTTCATTTTCCAAAAACGAAAAGACGTGAGATTAGGAGAGGAGATCAGCAACTGTGGATGAAGTTAGCAGAAATATTTCTTTTAACTTTCCTAGACAGGGGCACGCACCATTCATAGGCATCTCATCAATTTGGGTGGAATAATAAAGCTCGATATCTCGGAGGATGCGGACGTCCTCACTGGTAACAAAGTTAATGGCCACGCCCTTGCGCCCGAATCTACCGCTTCGACCGATTCTGTGGATATAATTCTCACGGTTGCTTGGTAGATCGTAGTTGATAACCAGGGATACCTGCTGCACATCGATACCTCGAGCCCATACATCGGTGGAAATGAGGACTCGAGAGTTTCCTTGTCTGAAATCTTGCATGATGCTGTCTCGTTCCTTCTGGGGCATTTCGCCGTGCATGCTGGAGACGGTGAAGTTGGCCTCTCTCATCTTATCCGTCAGCCAGTCAACCTTGCGCCTGGTATTGCAGAAAATGACAGCTTGCGTGATTGTAAGGGTATCGTAAAGGTCGCAGAGCGTATCAAATTTCCATTCCTCTCTCTCAACGGCAATGAAGTATTGCTTCAGCCCCTCGAGCGTTAACTCGTCACGTTTAACCAGAATGCGAACGGGGTCTGTCATGAATTTCGTGGTCATCTGAAGTACGTCGTGCGGAAGGGTGGCGGAGAGAACGACGACTTGAGTCGCAGGAGGAAGATATCGGTAAACGTCATAAATCTGTTCGCGGAAACCACGGGCTAACAGCTCGTCCGCCTCGTCCAGAACGAGCATCTTGATGTGACGGGTGCGAAGGTGGCGGCGACGAATCATATCGGCAACACGACCTGGAGTTCCGGAAACAACGTGCTGTCCATGATCGAGCTTTCTAATATCATCGCCAACGTTGGTACCTCCAATGCACGCATGACATTGAACGTTCATGTAGTCTCCCACTGCCATAATAACATTCTGAATCTGAGTCGCAAGTTCGCGTGTCGGCGAGAGAACGAGAGCTATCAGCAGAGGAGTCGATTAGCGGCGCACATATGGCTTCGGAGTCGCCCATTACCTACCTTGTGTTTCGCGAAGAGCAGTGTCAATGACTTGTAGAATACTAATCGAGAAAGTCGCGGTTTTACCCGTGCCGGACTGAGCTTGGGCAATGGTATCGCGACCCTTGCAAATCTGAACGATAGCGCGAGATTGAATGGCCGAGGGCGACTCAAATCCATATGCATAGATTCCGCGAAGAAGGTTCTCTTTTAAGTGCATATCATCGAAAGTGGGCGCCACCGTCACCTCCTTGGAGGTGCTGAACTCCATCCGCTCTGCTAAATGTTAGGTCGACCGCAATTCCAAGAACTAGAAGGACGTACCATCAACCGTCCTGTCGATACCGTCTGCCATTTTGAATCGTTCCAGCCGAAGATATAGATGCGACAGTTAAACAGAGAGCGATACTGGATAAAGAGTATTGTCTGTCCCTCGTTCGAAGGCGAAAGTTGGGGAGATGCGAAGTTCAACTCCGGGCGCGAATTTTTGGTCGGTCGCGTGTCACGTGAACACAGATTTGTCCAAAGCAGCTGGAGCAGAGCTTCGAAAGTCGAACGGCAAGCTACAAACTCTTGGTCTTACTGAAGTCCGAACTCCTCAGCTTGTCTATTAATCGGAAATCAAGCTTACGATCAGCCACCATGCTCATTGAAGACCAGCGTTTCATCCATGAAGACCTTGAGCGGCTTGAGCAAGGGATCAGTGATCGCATATCTGACGAACCTCGTAACGTATGCTCCTTTGGTCGATGAGTTCTTGGACATGTTGGCTAACCTGGGTGTAGATTCGCGATAGGTTAACAAGAGACCACCAAATCGCCGGCTTCCTCGATCGAATACATGATCAGTCACAGCGACTTCTCGATATTTACAAAGATGTCGACGGAATCCGGGCCAAGGAAATCCAGGCCATATCAACTGGCGACCCTTTTGAAGAGTTCTATAAACAGCTGGAAGGGATAAGGGATTTTCATCGGAGATATCCAAATGAACCAGTTGAGAATCTCGAGAAAGCCTACCGAAACAGGCACCCCGGCGAAGGCGACTCGTCGGCGATGGAGATTGAGCACATGTTTACCGGAGAAGAGTCATATGGCCAGTTCTTTGATTTAACGAAAAATCACGAGGAATATTTGAATTTACCCGGTGTTAAACGGCTTACGTATCTGCAATACCTCGATAATTTCGACGTCTTTACGCAACCTCAGTTACCGGTTAAGCGGGAGAAGAAGTTAACGGACCAATACTTCAACTATGTCGGAGAACTCGCCACATACTTGGAAAGCTTTATGAAAAGAGCGAAACCCCTAAAACCTCTGGGTAAACTGTTTACTCAGTTCGATGACGAGTTTGAGAAACTTTGGGCGGCGAATAACGTCCCAGGATGGGGAGAGGAGGCTGCTGCAGACTCAAAGGGGAGTGCACCAAAAACCGAAGGGACAGGAGAAGGGATTTGGTGCCCGGATTGCGAAAAGGAGTTTAAGAATGAGAACGTTTATAAGAACCACCTTACCGGCAAGAAGCATATCCGTGCTGCAGAAGCCAAAAAAGCAAATGGCACGCCGGATGGGGCGAATGCGAAGCCCACGGGAGAGAATATCGGGTCGAGCATCCGCCGTCTGAAGGAAAAAGCAGTTGCAGAACGCGAACATCGGGTTCGGTCACTTGCTAAGGTTCTCAGTGACGAGAGACAGGCGACTCGTGTCAACGTCGAGCGAAAGCAGGGAATGACTGAACGTGAGCGACAGATGGAACTGGATGCCCTCTACGCCGACACCGGAGATCAAAACAATTATCATCGCGATGAGGAATCAGAAAGCGATAGCGAAGAAAGGATCTATAATCCCCTAAAGCTACCTCTGGCCTGGGATGGTAAACCAATTCCCTATTGGTTGTACAAGCTCCATGGGCTGGGCGTTGAATTGCCGTGCGAGATTTGCGGTAACTTCGTTTATATGGGCCGACGCGCTTTCGACAAGCATTTCTCTGAAGCGAGACATGTCTATGGGCTTCGATGCCTGGGGATTACGCAACAGACCAGTTTGTTCAGGGAGATTACGAAGATTGAAGATGCCGTCCGCCTTTGGGAGAAACTTGAGCAAGATCGCAAGAAGGAAAGGGAGGGTAGAGATAACGTGGTACAGATGGAGGACGCAGAGGGCAATGTGATGCCAGAGCGTATCTACCTTGAGTACGTATTTTCATTGCACTCTTGTTTTTACGGCAATGGAACTAACATGGATGCACAGTCTACAGAAGCAAGGTATCTTGTAAAACACTTGCTTCCCTTGACGGCTTTGGAGCTTGTATTCCGGTTAAAGATGGAGTCTGGGGTCTTGGGAAATATGGCGTTCATTGGGGGAATCGGGGCATGGCAGCTGTACATGTATTTGCTAATAGGGTACTTGGATTTGAAAGATTTGTCTCTATTTTATATTATTCCTAAAGAGCTTCTCAAAAATGTTAAACTGGTTGCGAGCCTCCGCCGCGTTTCCGTGACGGTCATGTGATCCGGCGTTCTGCCCACGGTTCGCGCTTCATCGACTTCGCGTCATTTTTTTGCCCTCACACCAGCGTCAGCGTCCACAAGTCTTCAGGCGACAATCGCCTCAAACCAATACGAGGAACGGTCAGTGTTGCTCAAGGACACCTCAGGCACGTAATTCAGGCCTTGCTGACTCCGATTAGCCACCAAGACCCTGTCGAATTGCGCGGAATGCAATCCGGACCAATGATGAAGTGGCTGGGCGTTTCAACGACGCTCCATGATTTCGGCGATGGGATTCAAGTTCTCCCACGTATGTGACCTTCTTGCGAACCTCGATGCCAATCGCATTCTCAAGGCAGCAACGGCGTCAAGGTCCCAAGATCCAGATGTTTCGACTGTCGCCACCTGGTTTGACCGTCATCAGAGGCAGATACATGGCGTATCGACGGATCGTCTTGCTCTTTTGTCCTGTCTACTCCCGGAAAAACGCCCGGAGCGCGTTTTTGGGCTTGGAGAACCCTCGTTGGCCAAAGTGATCTGTCGTTGCCTTCTCCTGGGAGCTTCAAGAAAACAGCAGCTGGATCAATGGAGGAGCAGTGGTGGAGCTGACCTGGGGCAGTGCGTTGAGAATGTCATGCGGGAAGCGGAAAATCAACGTGAAGGTCAATCGGAAGTTACCGTGGAGGAGATAGATTTGGCGCTCGCCAAGATTGCATCTCGCTGCCGGTTTTCGGGCCCTACCATACGCTATAAATATGCAGCGGTGGATGTCGACGAGGCTTTGGCCCCTATCTTCCGCAGGCTAAGCAGTCGCGATGCAAAATGGTTTACCAGGCTAATTCTCAAGGACTTCAGTCCTGTTATTCCGCCTGTTCAGCTTATTCTCCGGCATTTCCATTTTCTTCTTCCAAAGATGCTTCTTTTCCAAAATTCTATCCCAGATGCGTTGAAATTGCTTGAAAAGGAGCCGATCAGATCGTTCCCACCGCGCCCTGACGCACAATATGCAAAACTTTTGGCACAACTCTCCTTGTCCCACTTGGCTCCCCAGATAGGAGTGAAAATCGGCAGGCCGGAATTTTTTAAAGCAAGAAGTCTGAAACATTGCTGCAAGATGGCAGGGAATCGCACGATGAGCGTGGAGAGAAAATACGATGGCGAATATTGCCAAATACATATAGACCTGTCCAATGGTTCAAGTTGCATCCAAGTCTTTTCCAAAAGTGGAAAAGACTCAACCATGGACAAGCGACGTGTTCACAAAACGCTCAAGGAAACCCTTCGGATTGGAAAGCCTACTTGTCGGTTCTCTGACCGCTGCATACTTGAGGCCGAACTGTTAGTTTGGAGTGACTCGGAATCGAAGATTCTTCCATTTCATAAATTACGCAAGCATGTTTCTCGATCAGGGTCGTTCATCGGGACTGAAAATGATTCGCAGTACGTCATATACAAGTACAATAATTTCACCATAGCACCGGCTGACCTACTTTAGATTGGATCCGTCTGAGCATTTATATCTAGCATTCTTCGACGTCCTCCTGGTTGACGGTGATGTCAGTCTGTCGAAAACTTACAAAGAGCGCAGGAATATCTTAACAGAACTTATCGAGCCAATCAAAGGAAGATCTGAATTGGCACAGCAGGAAAGTATCAATTTCGCTCTCACCGACAGCTACGAGCGCTTGAGATCGTCGTTCTCTCTGGCCGCTGCGCAGAAGTGGGAAGGCCTAGTGCTTAAGGGGTGTGATGAGCCATATTTCGCACTTTTCCAGCAAAATCCTGATGACTATTCAATGCGGTGGATCAAATTCAAGAAGGAATATATCCCTGGGCTGGGAGATACCGCTGACTTTGCGCTCATTGGCGCAAGGTATGATGCAAGTGATGCTGTTCACCTCCAGACCGTCAAACCCCTTTTATGGACCTCCTTCTTTATCGGATGCCGTGAGGCCGCGGCAAGTACACCAGCCTGCATATATCGCGTGGTAGACGTCCTCAACCGTCATAATATGCGCCTGCGACTTATCCAGGAATTTAACCAGCTTGGACAGTTTCAGGCCTGCGCTATTGATTCGGATACAACTTCGTTCTCCCTTAGAGTCGACCAACCTCAACTTCCAAGGGTCGAGGCTGTTTTTCGAAGACCATTTGTAGTAGAAATGGTTGGATTTGGGTTTGAACGTCCTCCAGGCGTTAGGTACTTCACTCTCCGCTTTCCTCGAGTGGTAAAAATTCACTCGGATCGAGCGCCCGCAGATGCTGTTTCTTTCGAAGACTTGCAACGGCTTGCAGATACCGCCCGTTCAGTCGCAGAGGAAGAGCTATCCCAGGAAGCCGCCGCCTGGGCGACCAAACTGGACGATAATGAGAGGCAGCAGGAATATATTGTGGACAACTCTGAGAAGTCGTCCTCTGAAGCTGAGCCAAATGTCAGTTTCATGTTAACGGAGTCAGGCTCTGGGAGTTGTCATGGCTCCCAGCATGACTTTGTTTGCCAAGCCAGCAATCGAGTTCTGCCGCAAAGCAGCCCGACTCCGACTGGTCCACGCGTGCAATGTGAGGGAAAGCGGAGCTATCCGTCCTCAAAGGAATCCGATGCCTTATCTGTTTCCCTTAAAAGACGGAGATCTTGCAAGCAGAGGGGTGCAGGTGTTTCAATTTTGGTCGACCAAACCGAAGATCACTCGGCCCCTGGTGAGGTTGCTACTCTAGGAAACGCGCAATCTCGACACCTAGCGGATATAAAGAATGTCGCTGCAACCAGGGCTTTGCGAGGAGAATCCCCGGACAATCGCTCCTCCAATAAAAAATCTATTTCCACCTCACAGAGATCGCAAACTACGCTCAACGACCTAGAGAACCAACCAACGCATGTCGACAAGAGTCACTCCCCTGGGCCGTTGTCAAAAGCCGGTGCCTTGCCATTGACTAATACGTCGTCGTTGGCGCTACGTGATGGTCGGCACCCGTCAACATATACGGATATCGAACATGAATCTCTTCCACTGCATCGTTTCTTCCCGCATAACGTTCCGGTATTCGTCGGTACAAAAGTCGCTAAGGATGACAACAACATTGCGGATCAGCTATTACGGCAAATCAAACGTTCGCCAGCAAACTCGACGTCTCCTTTCTTGAACGAAGTATCATCGTTTCAGGACCCAGATTGTCTATTACCGACTTCTCCCTCGTCCACTCCGTCTGGGCCTAGACGCTACTACGGAGTCGTCCTCGTTCATTTAGACATTCGGCATGCAAGCTGCGTCGCTTCTGATATTGGCCGCATCGGGAACGCCCTTAGTATCCATCAACGAAGCGGGAAACTCCCCTGTGCTGGCAAAGTGCTCTTTCTGCACTGGAATTTCGTGCAGTCGAATGTCGCACATCAGATCAGATCAGATAGATCGCGCGAGAACTGGAAGAAATTGGGCAAATCCGTGTTTGCCGGTTGTCTTAAATGGGGCGACAGTGTCCCTCTGCGGAGAAGTCAAAGCTTTACCTCTGGGGGTTCTAAGAGGCCAGCTCCGCTGCGCAGCCATCAATCGATGCTTGGAAAATCTCGTTTGGATAATGATGTCTGCGTAAGTTGGGACTGGAAGGAAGTGCTCTCTTTGTTTGCCATGCTGCAAAGATCTTCCGGTCCGACTTCTTGACTCCGGGGTTACCAGAAGCTTCGAAAAACGCTTCGTGCGAATGTCTATATATATAGCCTTTTCCCTTGTTTTGGTTGTCTTATTGTTATATATAATTTTCTGAGTTGGAGATGTCAATATGACTTGGGTCATACTTGGCCATCACAGCCTTTGCCGCTTTTTGGAAAAATATAATTTATTATTTGACTTCAAATATAAAAGGCCTCGTGGCCGGGAGATGATATAACGGCAAGGATATATGGAACACCCCTTGCTCACCGTGGCCACTCCCACAACGCCAGCTAAACCACAGAAAAGCGTCAAATTCTGGCTGTATCGCTTCCTATGAGCCTCATCTCTCTGATGTATCAAATGTATCCGCCTCTCTCCTTGCCCTGACATCTCTCATCAGAGCCTTCGCCTCTTCAACCTCCACCCCGTCCTGACACAGCTCACCAGCCAGCTGATCCGCTCGGTCAAGGTCATTATGGCGTAACGCCCACCGGGCAAGCCACAAGCGAGCTTTACTCGTCGTAGCAGTGACCCCCGTGCCAGCAGGTTCATCATCGACGATGTCATCATTGCGATTTGTGAACGCGGATGTACGACGAGAGGCGGAAATATCGTCATATCTGTTCGCGGTGTCTTCTTCGTCGTCGTCCTTTTCCTGGTCGAGATCATCGTCGCGATTTGTTGGGCCAGTTTCTTGCTGAAGGGTGAGTTCCATGTATGCCGCTGCTTCTTCTTCGTCCCCGAGTCGCTCGTAAAGTGTAGCGATTTGGTGGAGGGTATCTGGGTCCAGGATGCGTCGTCCATAGGCACCATTCCCTTGATTTGGAGGGAATTTGATTCCGATGGCTCCGCCGCTGCTGAAAGAGTTCATGCCTGAGCCGCTGGCATCGTAGTACGATCCTGCGACGAGGGCTCGTTTTAGAGCCCGGATACTACGATCAACCCGGCCCATTTTTGCGTAGCATGATCCCACGGCTTGCCACATTTTCGGATCATAAGGTCGAAGTGCCGCAGCTCGCTGGTAATAGAAAAGTGCGTAGAACGCCATGTCCAGAACTTCGTAGGCTTGCCCTAAGCCATACCAGGCACGATAATCCTTTCGATTCACATCTACTGCTCGCCGGTAGGATTCAATGGCGGCATGTGTGTTCTTCATTTCAATGTATTCGTGGCCCATAAGGGTCCAAGCGGATAAGAAATTCCGATCTAATGTCAATGCACGTCGGAAATACATAACCGCTTTCTCATGTTCTGACTTCATGGAGTAATAGTTTCCAACCACACAACAGGTTTCGGGGCGAAATTTGTCAGTCGCGGTCGCAAGCTGGGCTACAAAAGCTAGCTGCGGTCGAGCGCCCATAACGTAGAGAATGTTGGAGTAGTGGTCTAAGCCATCCAATCGATGCGGGGAGCTTATCAGGAGCTCGGAAAAGAGGCGTGATGCTTCTTCAAAATCTGTTTTTATCTATCAGCTATGGCCACCCTCAAGATATTGGATAATGGCAGCTCGATAACCAAATACCTTTCGAGTGATAGTATAGCAGCGCTCTCTGAGTCTTGAGAAACGCACTGGCGGGAAATATGTTCTCGAGCTCTGTCAGGGTCTGATATGTGGCCTCGGTAGCCTGATAAAGTTCCTGGCTGGAGTATAGATGAAATACGAGGGTCATAATATTCTGCGGCAGTTCCTCTGCCACTTTCTTTAACTGAATGGATTAGAATATATTAGCCAATGCCCGATGCGCAAGGGTTATGAAATACGTACGTCTTCCGTGTTAGCGAGCAGGTCATTTAATTCTTGCCATGCCCCCCAGTTGAAGGGGTATAGATGCACGCTTTTTATGAGCCACTTCTTTGCTTCCTTTTCATTTTTGGCCTTGAGAAGCACGATACCATAGAGGTATTCAAGCCACCCCTGACTCTGGGTTTCCGCGCCCCTCTCAGCACGGTCCGCGAAGTATCCCTCTAGCCCTTGAGCCAGGCCGTGTAGCTCTCTATTCACGGTCATGCCACCATCGGCCGGGCCCAGAACCATTTCCGTTTCTTCATCCTTACGCTTCTCACCAGCCATATATTTTGCATACAACGCTAGAAATAACGACTTCTGACTTAATCGAGGAAATGGATTCCGAGATCCAGGCGCGCCCTTTGCACCTCCAAACGAAACAGACCTTCCCTTGCCCTTTTGGGGAGTCAAATGCGTTTTTATTTTCGAGGCTGTATGGGCAGAAGGCGGAGCGAGCGGAATGGAGACGGAGGGAGGAAGGAATACAGCTGAACATCGATCATATTCGCGAGTATCAAAGTAGGATTTAGCAAGGAGGTATTTATAGGATTCCCGGGCTTCCAAGGCGGATTCATCCGGATCGTGGGAGCCCAAGAATGGGTTAACAGGGGCGGATTCAGAGAGTTCCATGGGTGAATCGGGTTCCGTATCTTCAGCATCGTTCAGCTCCTCGAGGGGGATTAACGAGTCTAACATTTCTGCGGCCCTTAAGCAACAAATCAATCAGCAAACAGCATATGAAGGGCCTATAAGAAAATCTATATTATACCATTTTGCGGATTGGTAGAGGCATCGCTCTGAGCATTTGAGAGCTGCATCCTCGAGCCGATGCCGCAGCTCTTGGATATTCTCAGCGCTAAAATTGGCTGCCATTGTGATATCACCAGTCACTATATATCAGCTCATGTCATAAAAAAGACCAGAGGGACACAACACGCGCGTAAGATATCTGCATGTCAGCTGTGTGTCGTCCTCAGAGCAGAGTTGGGAGAAATGGCTGGCAGCAGGAAGGTAGCATTGAAACCGTAAAGCTCTGTGCACGCTACTTCTCAGCAAGCCATATCATATCACCGCCTGCCAGTACCTAGTCTCATCCTAATGGAATTGTTTCAATCCATGCTACAGCACTGAACGTCGTCTGTCGTCGGAGGGGAGAGGACGCGACCTGCGTCAAACATGCCAAACACAGAGCAGCATTTCAAACTCGCCCGCATCCGTCGTCCCCTGCTGTCCCACCCCCGCGCCACCACTTTCAACCCACCGCAACTCTTTTCTCCAGACCTCAATTCTACATTCCTACACCCATCTTCCCTTTGAAAGTAGGGAAATTGACCAGAATCATGGCAGGATCATTGAGAAAGGATTTTGAGGCCGTGTTCCCCCATCTGGTCAAGGACCTCACTGAGGATGCAAAACAATATGGGGTCCCTGCCGCAGCTCTTGAATGGTTCCAAAATGTACGTCTATGTCCTTGGGTCCAACCAGCTTGTATAGCTAATAAAAGGCCGTCTAGTCACTCAATGCGAATACCCCCGGAGGTAAACTCAATCGCGGCCTCTCAGTCGTCGACAGCGCCGTCTCCCTCGTCGGACACCCCCTCAAAGACGAACAATTCAAAGACCTCAGCACCCTAGGATGGCTCACGGAGCTTCTTCAGGCCTTCTTCCTCGTCTCAGACGACATTATGGACAGCTCCATCACCCGCCGCGGTGAACCCTGCTGGTACAGACGCAAGGGCGTTGGCATGATCGCTATCAACGACGCCTTCATGCTCGAATCCTCGATATACGTTCTTCTCAAGAAGCATTTCCGCTCTCACCCAGCCTACGTCGACTTCATCGAATTATTCCACGACATCTCGCACAAGACAGAACTCGGCCAGCTCTGCGATCTGATCACCGCGCCAGAAGACCACGTCGATCTAAACAACTTCAGCATGGACAAATTCACCTTCATCGTCATCTACAAGACCGCGTACTACAGCTTCTATCTCCCCGTCGCACTGGCACTGCACTACTTGCAGCTCGCAACCCCCAAGAACCTCCAACAGTCCCACGATATCCTCATCCCGCTAGGTGAATACTTCCAGGCCCAGGACGACTATCTCGATGTCTTCGGCAAGCCTGAACAAATCGGCAAGATTGGCACTGATATCCAGGACAACAAATGCTCGTGGGTAATCAATACCGCCCTCAAGCTCTGCTCGCCCGAACAGCGCAAGGTTCTCGACGAGTCCTACGGCCGCAAGGACGCCGCCCTCGAGGCCAAGGTTAAGGAAATCTTCAACGAACTCCAGATCGAGAAAGTCTACCACGAGTACGAGGAAGAGCAAGTGAACAAGATCAAGGGGCTGATTGCATCAATCGATGAATCCGAGGGGTTGAAGCAGGGGGTGTTTGACTCGTTCTTGGCCAAGATTCACAAGCGCGATAAATGAGCGAAGTCTTAAGCCATCCTCTGTAGCCACCGTGCATGATACACGTCTCTTGCAGCAGATCTGCTTTTTCGGTTTTCTCAGCCTTCTGTTTGCGGAAATACACATATCTAATAGCTAGATGCTGTGTCTGAATTTTCTGTGAGGGCGACGCTCAACCGTATCGTCACGACCTGAAGAACTTCTTTTCTCGGTACTTAGTTTCTATACCACATGCTTTATAGATATATCTACAAGCACATAATATAGCCTCTACATATATTAATGCTTCTCCGGAAATTACCCTGCATGTATCAATGTTGATAACACAGAAAAGTGAAGTGGTTCATGACTATCATCAGCTCTCATGATCAATACTTGCATGGGGTATCTCAGGCATTGGCAATTTGCCGTTCTAACTCGTTGTTCTCCGAGTTCATCCTACCCACTCTCCATTATCTATACAACAAGTAGAAGGACCACAATATATTGCGAGAGAAACTAATGTAGTGAAACGTACATCAATAATAATGACATCATGTCGCCGGATATGGGACTTAAATAATAGCACATCAAGCAAAATGGCAGAGCTAAACACAGATAGTCAGAGGTAGAACTCAGCATGAACAAGCACACAAGTGGTATCCAATTTCGATCTTGATTCGTTGTTTTTCTTTTCCATTTTCTCATTTCTCCTGTTGCGTAAAAAAGAACTCGGCTAGGGGGCGGGGGACTGCCCGTTTGAGACGACCTCTCGCTCTGGAGAGTGTGGTGCTTCGACCCGTTGCTTGCTTCGAAGGGCAAGCGGGAATGGATATTCATCTCGCTCATCGTCTTCATCGCCGCTGTATCTTGAATGGTTAGTGCGACCATAGATTCAACGTGCCATAGCTTGGGATATAACTGGGATTTGCATACGGTAGCTTCCACGCAATGTAGTCATCGGTGTTAAGGCCTTCCCGACCTTCCTGCAACGAGCCAAAGTCGCCGGGCGTCATCATCCCGGAGCGGGTACGAGGGGAGCCCGGGACCGAAAGTGGACGTGAGACCTTCTGCTCCGTTCCTCCGATGATATCACTGAAATCTTCCTCTGGGTCAAAGGACATTGGATAGGCTGTTAATAACGAATTAGTAAGTTTCGTGTAACTTATAAAAGATAGGAAAAGAGGCAGTAGAGTGGTAGATGCGGATACCTCGTCTGAGAGCTAATTGACGCGCTTTGACGTATTCCAGACCCATACGCTTCCAGTCCAGTAGATCGCTCAATCTCTCAGTTCGATTCCTTTGGTTGATACGCTGTCGCCTGCTTTTCGCCGTAAACTCGGCCATAAAATCGGTAAGTTGGTTGACGGAATCATCCACACCCTTTAGGCGGCGGTCGACAATATAAATGCCGTAATCAGACGAGTTCTCGATAAGCTCTTCCATGTAGCACCCGAATCCAGACAGATTTGTAGTTATGCTTGGTACGCCCATCACCGTACACTCAGCCGGGGTATATCCCCAGGGCTCATAATATGAAGGGAATACACCAAGATTCGTCCCACGAACGAAGTCGTCATAGTCTAGAGGAAGAACTGGGTTCGCCGAATTCAGGAATTCGGGATGGAAGACTACCTTCACGCGGTCAGTTGGGTCGTTGAACAGCTGAACCCGTCGGATTTGGCTTAGAATTGGGTCATCTGCATCGTTGAGCATGTTATGCGTCACAATCGGAGGAAGGTTGTGTCTCTTCATAGCAAAGAGACGACGACGAATAAGAACATGGTCTTGATTCGTCATGAGATCTTTCTCGTCTGGCATTTTGTCCCCCTCTTTCCAACTCAGACAGCGCTCGAACAGTCGCTTCCCTATGCCTTGTTCTACCATCTCCAACGTATCTCGCAGCGACTTGACAACTGCTTGGCCTTTGAGCGCCTCTACCGTGAGCGACGACGTTTGCGCGGGCATAATAATGAATGCCACCACAGTCGTGGTAGAGCCCTCTGCCTTCAGGCGATGGTTCAATCGAGCAAGGGATTCAATGAACATGTCGACTCCCTTATTGCGGTATTCGTAACGCCCTGCAATGAAAAAGTAAAGAGTGTTTTCAAGATCGAAGTCATTGTGTCCGTAAAAATGGCCTCGGACGAAGTCATGAATTTTCTCTTTGGAGTGAGAATGAAGATTCTGGAACTCGTGGACGGCGGAAAATTTCTTCACGTTCAGACCATTTGGCAGGACCCCATCTGGCTTTCGTTTTAACAGATGCTCGCTCTCATATGCCGTAATATGCGAAACCGTGGTGAAGACATCTGCTGAGTGCGCGGCCGCTCGTTCGATGCAATACCTGTGATATATCCCTCTCTTGCCAGCCTCGGCATCGACGTTGAAATTCTGTAAGTTATTGTAAAAATCGACAGAACCTGCACAAAGATAACGGCCAAGAAGAGTAGCATGTGTTGTGAAAATCGTCGTCAAGTCCATACGTCTCTTTTTGGTCAACGGGATGGCAACTCCAGCCAGCCATTCATGAAAATGAGCAATCACGGCTCGTTTGGTATCTCTGTAGATATACTTCAACCTGTCAGCCTGGATTGATCAAATCTGTAAAGGTCATGGAGCAGCCGATCTACCTCGCCTAGAAACCAAGCAACAAGGTATCCGAATACAATGGTTTCGTTGGTCTCGCTATCGCCCTCCGGTGAGGGAATGCCGGCCACGCTCCAGAGATCTCCCTTCCATTCATCGAGAAACCTGTACCCCGCAGCCGTGTCGATCAGGAGAACCCGTGGCGCACCTTCAATGAGCCATCTACCGTAGACAGTCTCAATTCCCCTCTCTTTCATAGAACTAATTGCTTCCACGAGGTGTGGGTTAGACGGAGTGAGGGTTTCGACCTCGACAACAGCCTATGCAAGTATCAGTATCACCTCCATCGACAGAGGAGACTGTGAATAGTACTGATGCGCGATTCAAAGGACCAATCAGTGTATATCGATCGCCATATTCTGCGGTCGTAACGGGCGCTTTGGATTTGAGGACTGAGTAGATGCCGCCAACTACGGAGTAATGACACGTTTGTCAGCGCGTGATTTTAAGCTTAAAGCAGTGATAGGATTGAAGCGTGCAAACCTCTATTGGCAACCTCTGTTGAGATCTCAAACAGCAAATGGTCCTTCACATCTCTCTTGAGGATTGGTGGAGGTGCAGCTGCCATGACGTAAATCCCGCTAGCGAGCTTCAGCACAGATTGCTAAAGCGCGTTGATCGCGATCAATAGAAACGAAGAATAAAAAGACGTCGCAGAGACGAAGGACACACGTCCGTGATGGAGGTGGCTGGAACCAAATGCTGAGGAGGGTTCTCTGTTTCGAGGGTGCGAACAACGACATGGGCAGGTGAAGCTGGGAACTTGGCAGCGGACGCGGGAAAAGGGTGCAGTAAACCCCGCAACCACAGGCACAAGACGTTTGTTTACCTGTTAAAACCTGACTCGAGCAACAATTCGTCGCTTTTGACGGTTCTGGTCAAGATCACCACGAATATTATATGGATAACAATGGGAAAGGGAGGCGAAATACCTTTTAACTTCAGCCAGGTGTGATGTCAACGGCCTAACTAACTAACTTACCTAGTAAGACGAACACGGGTGGCCCTGAATAATGAGTTCGCTGTGTTCTTGCATTTCCAACTACATCACCAGCCGTTATCGTGACCCGCCACGACGGCGACCTCTTGCTCTGCGCTCTATGCAGAGCAGCGGTTTCAACGATTTGTGAGGATGTTTTCATCAGCGTGGCCAGTCGAGGCCCAGCATTTTGGCTAGCTATGCATATTTGCCCCCTCGATGTCTCATCTGGATCCGAGAAAAAGAAAATACTCATTGCGACGGTGACGTCTCCTTGCAAGCCCGTTCGGCCCAGCAGAAGACCCACAAGGCTGAGCGATCCGGCGATGGGATGGAGAGACAAGTTACAACCCTGTTAGAGGCGACAGCGATAGGCCGTTCCACGACTGGAAAGGAATGTACTCGCAACATTGCTGGAGTGCCTCTTCGTGTTCTCTGTGTGCACGTCTTGAATGCATCACGTCGTTCTGCTTTCTGCTTTTTATAAGTTACCGGCATAACTTACTCGGACTCTGTTTCCTCACAGGCCAAAGAACGCCACTCCTCATGGACATGGGTGGATCGATTTTGCACCGAGTCGAATGGTAGAAGAGTACCTTTAAGCATAGCTGAGAGTCGTCCCTCTTCCCCATGTTGATTTACCATTATTATTGTTCTTGAAGCACACGAAAACGTCTTGAACGGCGAAGAGTCAGAAATATTCGCCATAGTTGGCTTGGCCTCGGAAAGATCCCACACTTGCAGAATTTTTCAGCTACTCGTACGGAGTTAGTGCTGCACCATCAGAACCCAACACAAGTACTCCATACCAGCGCAATCCTGCCCTCGTAGCTTTCGCTGTAAAGAAAGGAATCCCTCCTTTCTCCTCCGTAGTGAGTGGGAGAAAATTTGGTTCCCTCCAGGCAGCATCCGTGGTACGATCCCTTCCATACTTCTGAAGTTCTGATGCTCCGGAACCGGTTGAGCCGCTCGCCAACGGCTGCATCCGCTCAACCAAGGCCAATTGGCTGGGCTGGAAACCCAATATCCCTGTTCCCGGCCCACACCTCGCACGACCTTTTTTCAACGTCAGTCCGTCGACTTCACTCCTTCAACCTCCTCAACACAGACTCTGCCATCGCCGTAACGTCTCCTGTTCATCCCGAGATGGCGATTATGGGGTATTTTTTACCAAGAGACAGCCATACGGTGAGTCAGGCTTCCTTTTAACCGCCAGACAGCACCGTACGTCGTCGTCCCGTCACCGACGACGCTCGTCCTCGTCTCGCTCTCCTCCATCCTCGGGTCTCCGACAGGATCCAGCAGCATCTCGAATTCCGGTGAACTTGAATGGATATTTTATCACACTCGCCGTCGACGCTGCCAGCTTGCTTCTTATCTCGCCCCGCTGAGCGATCTCGGATCCGGCAGTGCCCTAGGCACGATATATGCAAGGCGTGATACCCTTTGAGCTCCCCTCAGAAGAGCCTTCGCAGCCTATACACGAGAAGGATACAGACCATCTGGTCACGGCTGTTCGTTACAGCGGAATATGTCGCTGCACTCCGTTCCTACTACTAGGAAGCAAGTATGGGAAGTGTTGGTATGGCTGCAAATTCAAAAATGAATATGGATGGGGATTTCCCTTGCAGACTGATGGTATATCAGCGATTTGCTGCGTTTTGCATGCTCGAAATGAGTTGGATGATGGAATACCCTGGCAATTCCGCTGCATCGGGCCTCCTCTCCCATATCAAAACCCGACACCCACTAAAATGGCTTAGTGTTTGTCTGTGTCAACACCTCCTAGACTATACGCCACTACTGAGAGGTACTTCAGCGTGTCACGGCAGGCGCGTTCGCCGGCATGGGAACGGCAAGCACGCGAAGAAAAAGGCACCAATACCATTCCAACTCTGGGACTCGAACTGGTCCCCTCCGAAATCGACAGTCCGCCGCTGACCACTCGACCACCAGATATGTTTTCCAGTAAAATTATCCCCAATCGCTGGGGTCGCTCGCCAGAATACACCCGCCCACCACAGGCTGGGGGTCCCTCGATCGAAACGCATATCCCCATTTACAACGCAACCTGGACTCTGCGATAAATAAAATTTTATCCAGAGGAAGATCTCGATATCTACTGCAATCGAGTACTCTTTTTCCAGATCTACACTGTGCAGTGCGTTGGTAAATGGGGGATTTGTCTCCGAGGGGTCCCTTGTGTAGGCAAAAAGGGATAAATATAGTATACCAGACGGCGTGGCTCAGTGGTAGTGGCGGGACTCGCGTAAAGCCCGGCTTGCAGGTACCTGTGACCTGTAACGCATACGGCAGCACCGTCATGATGCGTCACACTGTCTGGTGATGGAAAACGGGTCATGGCCGTTTTTCGTAGGACTTAGCCTTCGGGTTCTGTCTGAGCTTTTTGCAATTTTTTCTAGAACCTGCCTTTTTGTTCCTCCACATATTCTAAACCCATATATACCATTATTGAAGCTGATATTGGTGCTGTGAGTGCTGGAGGGCATTTGTTTACTTCGAGGTACCTGGTACCTTCTGCCATACAAAATCGAAGGTCGGGAGTTCGATCCTCGAGACCCTCAAAACTGCGTCTTTACCGTCTCAATGAGATGAAAGCTGAAACTGGGCTCATTCTGCTCGTCTCATCTTGGAAAAAAATGCTCCGCTTTTAGCTACTCAAAATAGCGTTGAACCAGCCTCAGGGCGCCGTTTTCAGTGAATGCGAGGGACTCCCATGCATCATGGGCCTTTTTCTCTTCCTCCTCTTTGTTTCAGTAGCCTAATTATAGCTGGATCAATTCTACAATAATATCTCTCTTCAAAAATAGCCTTTTCGGGACGATATATTGCATGTTGGTGGTACAGGAGTGGTGTTGAGTGGTCCTCCTGCTATTCTGCTGCGGATTCGACGCGAGGTCCAAAAGCGCAGCCAGCTCGACCTCGCGACTCTGCACTTCATCCCCTCACATCAACATTCCCGACAGCAACAATGCCCTTTTTTCGCTTCCCTACATTGCATTGTGCTCCCCTAGCTTTGGTTCTCCTGCAGGAATCAAAATATATCACGGAACCGGCCCCCTTCCCTGCATTTGGCGGATTCTGGTGAGCTACCGTTGGTCTGAGGACGACTCTGGCCAGACCCTCGGATCAGACCCCTTAAATGGACCGTGCTGATCGCCTTATAGCTCTATTATCCTTAGGACTAGTTAATACTTTCCCCTCGCATCCAAAATATTCGATCATGGGCTGAAATCTAGCCTCGAACCGTCGGGTTGTGCCTCGTCTTGCCACGGATACTTGCGACGAATGACCTGGAATCGTTCAGGCCCGGAATCCTCCACCAAACTTGCGGCAGACTCGTCCTACAAAGCTGGCAAATCCCTTTGATATATGCACATTTCTCTATCTTTGTTGTGTGGTTGTTGAAAAGGGACGAACCAAAGAACGGCAAAGCCAAAGCATGCCTTGTGCCAGATTCAAAGACATTGATTTCATCGAAACCTTGTTATACCCCTTGATTCGAGTATTCTTTAGCTTCTGATTCTGCTACTCTTCAGCTCACAGTCCTCTCTCGTTTGCAAGATCCGGTTCAGGCTATTCGACAGGCAGAGAACTGACAGCGAGTCCAGATGTCTCTACGATCGAAGTTTTTGCGTCTTACGCGGAGAATACAGGCCACCAGCCACTGCATGAAACATACCATGTCTCGTTTCTGGGATAAGCGGCATAGCCATGAAACGGGACACACTTCGTTCCAAGAGACACTCGTCGAAGCTCAACTGGCACCGGAACAGCCCATCGATGAACCTCCAGCAACATCAGATATGAAGAGGACGTTAACACCATCCATCGAATCCGTCACGACCTCCTTCGTGACCATTCCAGCCGACGAGGCGACGCCAGAATGCGACGAAGACCCAGAATGCGAATGTCGATCCCTGTTGTTAAAACGGCTCAGCCAAGTCGTGGTAGACACCATAGTGCCTATACTTGAGCAGTTCGACGGCTCCTGTCGATGCGACCAACAAGCGATGGATGATAGTGGGAGCGAAAAATCGTTCTCGAGCAGCTGTGAGACTATTTCGACAAGCACCGCGATGCTAGCCTATAACCCTCGAAAGGTCAGCGTCTCATACCTAAGGCGGGCGTCTAGCCTGCACTCAAGCCGAACTCGCCAGGATTCGCTGGGAATTCAGCCTTGTTATTCCCGCTCTCAGAAGATTAGGGCAGAGCCTAGAAATGAGCCTTTCCTGCCCGCATTGCCAGGTTTATGCGGGTTCCCTGGAATCCCCCGACCACAGGAGGACAAGGCGGGCGGCTACAATCATTGGCACAATTGTTTAGAAGGGTGGGAAACCCCAGTGCAGCGACGAGGGTATGCAACGAGCACACGAGATTCGATGGACGCATCAGTTCCCCAGAGGGCTGAAATGGTATCGGAGACACCTACGCCGCCGCATCCTCTGCGTCGAAAGCCAAGGATGTGCAATTTTCTTGCTGCTGCTGATGAGGATGATATAGTTGTTCGTTGAATTTTCAGTCATTTACCTAGCCAATGTGGTGTTTCATTCCATCAGAGCAGATTGATAATAGATTTGAATTTCTACCAGCATTTCCTTGGATATGACAAGATAAAATCACATAGTAGACAAAATCTGGGCCTCTCTTCGTTTTTCTTCGTTTCAGTAAATGGTACGGAGAAAAGATACTAGAAAGACGTCTCTGACAAAGGCCAAAATGTCTCTCACTATTTGCCCTGACACAGCTTCCAACGTTTCTTGCCAACCAGCCTGGTCAGACAGAATAGTTGCATTGCTGGAAAACTTTAGAATTGGCGGGTATGAGATGAACCATGGCTATAGCCGCTTCCGCATATCAACGACATCTCCAATTCATCACCATACATTTTGGATGCCAGGGTCAATACCTGATAGATTCCCCCTTTTGCTCTACTTGCCGTTGATTTTCTAGCTCTGGAATGTACCTTCAGTCACCAGGTCCTTCAAAATCACTCCTGCTAATGTTGGAGTTTATTTTGGGGTTGGAAATAGAAGGCACACTTTTCCGTGATTGGATTGTCGTCATGTATTGTGATATAAGGAGCTTGATTTTGTTGATTGCACTCGAGGGATGGGCTACTTTACATTTCCGAAGGTAACCTGAATTTACGCGAGATCAGATACCCTGATACGAAAGAGATATCATGATATTATTATTAAGAGTTTCCAGAAAAACATAGGTGCAGAGCGCTTGCATCGAATGCAGAGGAATCACAAGCAGAAAATACTAATAAGGAGAAATGCAACTAAGTTAAAAAAACAGAACGATACCGAACAAAGAAAACCCTTCGATGTCCAGCACTCATCGAACAACCCACTCGTCAGCGCGTTCCCTGGAGCTGAACCCAACTGTCCTTCCTTATCAAGCCTGCAGAAAAGCTCCTCGTCAAACCCTCCGCATCTAAGATCTGATCGTGTTGACCTGCGACCTCGATAACCTTTTCGATACTGACGCGTCCCGCAAATATCCTTGACGGATTCTGGTCGTTGATCAGTGAATGGAAAGTCAGCGTCAGGTCAACCAGACGAAGACTATTTACCATAGTCTGTTCTGCTGTCATCCCTGGTGCTGGTTCTGGGTGAAGGCGAATCGCACGCAGCACTGGAAGAGCCAATGAACAGACCTCTGGCGCGTATAGGGGTGGTCGGTCATTGGCAGCGCGGTCCATTCGATAGCGGAATAGTGTTGCTTGGTCGTCGTTGTCGAAGGCTCGGATTATGCGTCGGACGGTGTCTTCGGGGTTGTCTGGGAGAGCTTGCGGCCCCTGAGTGACTGCGAAAAATCCATCGAACGTTCGAGTGGACGCGAGGCCCCGGCCCGGGAGTTGTACTAGACCAAGCTGTCTCAGTTCTTCAGGGGCACGGCCTACAATCGCAAGCAGGCTCTGCAGGAACTGCGTGGTATAAAACCGCGCATTCATTATGGCCATACGCAGGGTCAAGTTCAGGTCTTCGACGGCTGGATGTTGGGAGTATGCGGCATAAAGACAGACCAAGGCTTCATAGATTAGCAACAAGGCATGCGCACGTTCACGGGGTATCGCAAGGCGGGACGTGAGGACGTAGCCTGCGATAGGCTCCCTATGCAAGGTAGATCGATTCCGCCCCTGCATTTCAACTATTGTCTTTTCTTCTAGCAACCCATTGAGTATTCTCTGCCGAGCTGGGTAGCATAGAGAATCATGCCCGCATCGGCCGTTGGGCGAACGGCCATGCTCGGCATCTATATGTCGGAGAATTTCATCGAAATCTATCTTGTCGATAAGTTCACGCTGCCGATCGCCCGCGTTCAGGTGCAGCGGTTTCAGCCTTCCAAGCCACAGCAGGTCGAAAAGGGGTTCAGCACGCAGACTGCGATCGCTACGAGGGTCGCCGGTTTCTGCGAGGCGGTGGCTCAGTTCAACTGCCTTGTCGCTCGGAGTATAGGCACCAGTTTCCGACACGACCTGTTCAAACCATCGAAACTGCGCACATTGTATCGCTCGCAATATGCGCAAGCAAGAATTCTTGACGATCCTGCGCTTTCTTGGATCGATTTGTGGAAGTGCTGTAACTACAGCGATGCTGCGAGAGGTTTGCCTCGAAAGAGACGCAAAGTCGCCGTTTCGCAGTAATCTTTTCGGTCCATTCGGTGTCTCCAGGTAGCTATGATATTTGACGATATGCCATGCTAGAGTTTTGGGGTCCATATAACAGATTCCGCTGATTTTTGGGAGGGCGGCTAGAATCGATGCATCGTTCTCCGTTCGAGTGAAGGTCCGTGAATAGCGAGGTAGCAGATGCTTGGGAAGTTCCAGATGCTCGCACTCCAAGAAGAGGCATGCGATATCGCTCCAGTCATGCTGGCGGCCTATGTTGGGATCGACTTTGTTGAAAGCTTCTTTTCCGAAACAAATCTTGCAGCGAAGTATCCTCGTAAGGGGCTCGAAGACGTCGCCATATTCGTCGATGCTAGAATACTCTGTAGTTACGTTTGGGCCCCCCACTCCATGCTGCTCGGCAAGAGTGCAGACTGCTTCACATAGGGCGCCAATATATTTCAATTCAAGATGGCAGATGCGAGGAAGATTGTTTATATCTGTGAGAAGTTTGATGACAATTTGACGCACTTCATCAACACATAACACAGGGTCGGCGAGCCACTGAGCACAACACAGGAGATGGCGCTTGAAGAACTCCACTTGGAATGGGTGAAGTTCATGCTGCAGCATCTCTTGGAGCCTCTCCTGGGCGATCAGGACATTGGCCTTGCTGAGCTCCATATGCTTCTCTGTTTCCGCACCATTTGCCGCATTCTCAGACAGGCCATCGACATAGCCTGCTGCTGGTGATGAGGGAAGTGGCATATCTGAAAGCAAGGTAAGGCTAACAGATGGTGGGCTTGACAAGGAAAGGAACTGGCAGAGGTAATCTTGAAGTCTGTGAAGGGAAGATGCAGTTGACAACAAGAAGCAAGAGGACAATGACGACGACGACAACAACAACAACAATAATGTGGTGTGGGTAGAAGCAGGAGCTTGACTATATCTGGGTGAGAGATAGCAAAATTGTAATCTCCAAAGTGAAGGCCAGAGAACTGCTATGGCAGATAGAAAACATAGGATCTAGAGGAGGCATTAGTTGGGGGTGATCGGTAGAATCGTTCCGGACCCCATTCACTCAGTTATATCTTTAACGTGAATATGAGGGAGGCGATGCTAGACGTGCAAATGAACAGGACCCAACAGTGACTAAGAAGGGTGGCAGGAATCAAGGCTTGTAGTGAATTGCAGTCCAGCTCCCTTTCTCCAACCAAGTCACATTGTACTGGCCTGCACCCGAAGGAAAGATAAGGATCCCAAAAGAAGAAGAAAAATATTATTGTACTGTACAATCATTAAGTCCTGTCTAAGGTAAATTGGGATAAACATGTCCTGCAGATGCAGCCAGAGAATAAACAGGAAAAGAAAGTCTAAGACCAACAATGGAAGCGTACCTCACGAGACTCAAGATAAACCGAAAAGACGCCAGAGCCGCTCGGATAAGGATAGAAAGTTGATGCAAGAGCATGGGGGAAGCGTAGAGGATAAGAATTGGATATCGGTACGATGTATTTAGGCTAGATTGGTCCCGAAAAGCTATAGGGCCGGGATAACGGCCAGTGAGGGCGCTGGAGCGAGGCGACTACGGCTCAGGAGTGGCCTTCGGAATCAGGACTCCGTCCATTTCTTTCAGAATTAGCGTGTGGTGAAGAGGAAGCGTCCCGACTTGCGTTCTCCGAACTTGGGGGTGACGGTGCGGTTGAGTTGCTTGTAGCGTTGGCCGCGCTGATGATGGGTTTTGACTGGACGATGTTGACGAGATGTTCTCCTAAATCGTTGGAGCCGTCCAGCTTGTCGACTTTGGCTTTGAAGAATTGGACATCCGATAACATCCTAGAGTAGATCGTTAGTGGATCAGGCGCGGAGAAGGGGTAGGAGACCATGACAACAAACCTTTGCTTTGCACTCTCAGATTTCAAAGCAACGGATTGAAATGCAGACGTCCATAGATCTCTATAAGTCGTGAAGACGGGTCCCATAATCATCATCACCGTCATTTCCGGGAGATGCTTGGATAAGACTCGGTGGAGAGTTCCAGTTTCCTTGGCCAGAGTCTCCATGTAAGGGCTGATGGTGGTACGATCTCTCTGAGTCTCCCAGTCTATCTTCTTCATGGCGTTGACGTGAATAGCTGCACGAGAACTCATTATGTCGACAAGTTTGTCATGGATTCCGGACTGATGATCTTGGTACAGCCTCTTGACCTTGTCGAAATCAGCCATCAGGGGAGGCGATGTGCAATGTCTTCGCACAAACTCCCGGACATATGGGATAAGAGCCATGATGAAGCTGAGCGTCTGTGATGCAAGGGCGAGATGCTTAGTGGTAATGTTCTTCAAACCCGCGCTTTTGGTTGCGCCAGCACCAAGGATCAGCTGAGCAAGTCTGGAGTTGAAGACTTTCAAGCATTCCAGAAAACTGGATGTGATGTCTGGCACCATGCTAGGAATGCCGGTCATCAAATGCTGATATTCTCCGATTACTCTCAGAAGCTGGAGAGCGGACTCCGGAAGGATGTATTTCTGCTCGTCAATGGTTGCACTTCGGATCTTGTCCTTTCCATTGCCTGTCGTATCAATTCCATTTGTTGGAGTTTCAGCCTGGCCGTTCGTGCCTGATTCCCATATCCTGGATGTTGCTGCCCAAACGTTCACATCTCGTGTGCTTGCTTCTAGCACTCTCTCGAGAACGACGTTCTCAGAATCACCAAAATCCTTCGCGTCCCATTTGTCAGAGTCCATAACCTGGACAGTTCGATGCTTTTGGCCATCGACAAACCTCGAAACATAGCTTTTGATCTGGCTGTCCACAATAGTCTTCAGGGCGGCACCGCTTCGTCCGGAAATTGCCTCACATTCGTCGGCGAATAACCTATTTAGACTAAAATACCGTAGAAACTGCTCCAGCAGGAGATATTCGGTTTGCTCAGCTCGGACTTTTAGCACTTTCACTACTTGCGACTGCACAATGTCTACAGCCTGTCCCAATAAGCTAGACATATCCAGGACTTGTAATATTTCATCTTTGGCAATCACCGCTGCGGTATCGGAGCTGAAAACGTGATCGGGGTGCGGTGCATTTGGGCTCTGAGGAGACTTCGCGGTGTTCCGCTCTAAGCCACTGGTAATATCAAGGAGAACTTTCACTTGAACACTGAGTCGTCGCAAGGATTCGCTTATACCAGTGTATATCGCTGCCAGCATCGAGTACGCGTCGTCAGGGTCCATAGCACGCAGATTGCGAGCTAATATGGAAGACCTTTCTTGCTGATTTAATTGCCGTCCTCCGTGAGTCGACGCTGACATGACGGACTCATTATCATCGTCGCTCGAACTTGGTAGGTGTCGCCGTATCAGGCTTTTCATTTCCCGCAAAATCACGTTTTTGAGGGAGGTTGCGGCGGGCATTGTGTGACGGGAGCGGCCTAACCCGGAAAGCTCTCTGGCCAATTTCGCCCGCAACCGAGGTTCCACGTTCAGGTATGGGGGAGTTACTGTGCTGGGGCGGTTACCCCTTCGAGATCGCTGGGAAGCCTCGCCTAGTCGGAGTAACGTTGCGTTGGGGGGCACCCTTTCAACATGGTTTCTCAGGTCTTCCAACAGCGCATCTACAAATCGGGACTCATAACCCATCCCAATGCGATATCTAAGCTGGGCTAAGTCGCCGGACGCGCCTTCTAGAGCCTTGATCCTTCGCAAATCGATGGTGCTAGCAGCGATAGCCGGACGCGGTTTCAGGGTCTGCTCGCCAGCAATTAACCGTTCAACATCGTCAAGCTCGTCAATGGCATTCTCGATATCACCCTTCTCGACCATAGCTTCACATTGTGAAACGGACGCAATCACTTCTTTGAGCTGAGCAACAGCGTGGGCGAGCTTCCGGGCATTTTCTCGCCGCCGGCGAAGTTTGACAACCTTGAGGCCTCCCAACGCCATATCATTGTCTAATTTTGCCAAATCTCCTCGCAAAGTCTGGATTTTTTGCACAGAAGCCGCGGCTTCATCATGAAGTTCCCGTAGGGAACCCAGAGCCGTGAAAAAGGAACTAGAAGCGGTGGATATCGAAGAGATAAGGTGTATTTCAACGGTATCAAGATACCAAGATAGCTTTTCTTGGAGAATAGCATTTGTGGCTAAAGCTTTCCGCTTTGTAGGTTGATTCTCGGCAGGAGTGTCCAAGTTTTTATCGGCTGAAGGTTTCGACGGTGAGCTGATAACTTCAGACCGTTCTGAAACAATGTCAAAGGTTCTCGGATTTTCGAGATGGAAGTTTCCGTCAAAGTAGATGTTGGGTATCGTGGATAATGGCGTTGTAGTGGGGCCTCGACCCCTATAGCTAAGTGACGACCTCCGCCTCTGTCCGTTAGGCTCTAGGTGCGAGCTTTGGCCGGATTGCCGCCTCTCTAGCTGCTGAGACAAAATAGCATCTAAATCAGAGGCTTGCGATGCGGGTTCATTCTTCCGTAGTAGGTGAGGATCTTGCTCTCCCGCCTCCTTGGCACGCCGCAACGCATCGTAAAGAGATCCAACCTGGGAAATATAAGACTGAAAAGCTTTAGGGTCCACATGCGGTATATTCGTCAAGGTCACCGGTGGTATGTCTCGAGAAGATGGAGGTTTATAGCCGCTCGACGGAACGGAGGTATGTGGCAGAAGCCCCGTGCGAACGATGGGCGGTTGAAGCAACGTTGAAATAGCTAGATTAGATAGAGAAGTTAGACTAGGACTGGAACCTGTAAGCTAAATGCATACCATTCTGCCCTAATTCCGCTATGGATTCACGATTCCCCGAAAGATGTGATATCCCTCCCAGGCTCACAATTGAACTCGCCGTGGAGCTCCTCCGGGACTCATGTCTGGGACGGTGGTGGCTTCGACCGGAATCGGATTGCGGGAGGGAAAACTGTGGCAGAGAGGAAACTGACGAAGAAGAGCGCACACTTTCCACCGATTTCCGGGATTTAGGAGAGTTCATGGCGGATCGAGGGTAGACATCAAGTGCGCTTGACGTATTAGGTGGGTATTGGTAGGGTGCCCGGCAACATGATCAAAATGAATTGACCACAAAGCAGGAGAAAGTGCCTAGATTATGCTCGAGTAACGAACCTCAAGAGAGCTCCCAGCTCGTATCGACACCCGGGGGTCATCGACTATCGCGATCTGGACAGCATCCACTGGCGATCTGCGTCGTGCTCCTGTCTGAGGCAGAGCATCTCGGAGTCGCGCCTCAGACAGCCAACCAATCAACGAAGGGATATGTTGAAGCCACATGGCCACCAGCCTCATTTCCGGATTTTAGTTTCTCCGGGGTCTACGCGCCAAGAAATCACTTTACGCGGTTCGACAGGCGCGACGCGTTTTCAGTGTCGATTCTGCTCAACAACAGACTCTGGACAATTTCAGCATTGTGATACCCGATCTTCAAGCAGTGCCAGTTGCCATTGACTTTCATTTGTGCTGAAGACGACTGTTTACGAGCAGTAATGGACACAAGATCGGCATATTCATTGAGCGTCCTCCAGCCGAGAGTCGACGGTGAGGGGGAGCCCCGATCTCAAATCCAGGCCCAGCTACGGGAGTTTATCCTTGCCTTTCAACTGGACAATGCATTTATCTACAGGTATATTGTGGTGTCTCATTGAAACCGCCCAGTGGTCGCTAATTGGAACCCAACAGAGATCAAATTCGACAGAATGTTCTTGCGAGAAAATACTACTGCGACGTTGACGTCGCCCACTTGATTGCGTATAACGAAGAACTAGCCCATCGGCTTACGACCAATCCGCAAGATACAATCCCGCTGGTAAGCCATCAGTTTATCTATTGACAACTCTCGGTGCTAACTGCCATTCCAAAAGTTTGAAGGTGCCCTGAAAGAATGTACACAGCGGATAGTCTATCCCTCGCAAAGAGACATCGAACTCCCCGAACACCAAATTCTCCTCCATTCGAGTGCCTCCCATATTACTATCCGAGATCTTAACGCCACGAACGTATCACATCTAGTCCGGATTCCAGGAATCGTGATCGGCGCATCGACAATATCGTCAAAAGCGACCGTCATTCATATCCAATGTCGACATTGCCAAACTACAGATATCATTGTCGTTGAGGGTGGATTTTCAGGACTGACATTGCCCCGCACATGTAAGCGACCGAACGATCCGCAACAGGACAAATGTCCGCTCGACCCATATGTTGTTGTCCACGAAAAATGCCAGTTCATCGATCAACAAGTTCTCAAGCTGCAGGAAGCCCCGGACCAGGTCCCTGTCGGAGAGCTACCTCGACATATTTTAGTTTCCGCGGATCGTTATCTCGCCAATCGCGTCGTCCCGGGTTCAAGGTGCTCTATCATGGGTGTTTTTTCAATCTACCAAGCTAAAGGAGGCAAACGTTCTGGCAACAGTGCCCCAGCAATTCGGAATCCTTATGTACGGGCTGTTGGCATAAGTAGCGACATCGATCAGACTGCGAAAGGAAATGCAGTTTTTTCAGAAGAGGAGGAACAGGAGTTCCTCGAGATGAGCAGACGGCCAGATCTCTATGAGGTTTTCGCTGAATGCATTGCTCCGTCAATCTACGGAAATAAGGACATAAAAAAGGCAATTGCGTGTCTATTAATGGGAGGGTCGAAGAAGATATTGCCTGATGGCATGAAACTTCGTGGAGATATCAACGTTTTACTACTAGGAGACCCTGGTACTGCGAAGTCGCAGCTCCTCAAATTCGTTGAAAGAGCTGCGCCAATTGCTATTTACACGTCTGGCAAAGGTTCATCTGCAGCCGGTTTAACGGCTTCGGTGCAGCGGGATGCCACGACTCGTGAATTCTACCTAGAAGGTGGTGCCATGGTTCTAGCAGATGGGGGTGTGGTCTGCATTGACGAATTCGATAAAATGAGAGACGAAGATCGTGTTGCCATCCACGAAGCCATGGAACAACAAACAATTTCGATTGCAAAGGCCGGAATCACAACCATTTTGAATGCGAGGACGTCGGTGCTAGCTGCCGCCAACCCCGTCTTTGGACGATACGATGACATGAAAACTCCGGGCGAAAATATCGACTTTCAAACCACCATCCTGTCTAGATTTGACATGATTTTCATTGTCCGAGATGAACATGAAAGGGGCCGCGACCAGAAGATGGCGCGACACGTCATGGGCATCCATATGGGCGGAAGAGGGGTCGAGGAGCAAGCTGAAGCAGAAATTCCGGTCGAGAAAATGAAGCGGTATATCAGCTATTGCAAATCGTAAGTCAACCTTATCTCTCACCGCAGATTCATGACCCCAATCTGATGTATGGTCGCTAACAATGTCTACCAAATAGTCGATGCGCCCCCCGACTCTCCCCAGAAGCCTCAGAAAAACTCTCATCCCACTTCGTCTCCATCCGGAAACAAGTCCACAAAGCCGAACTCGACGCCAACGCCCGCTCCTCTATCCCCATCACAGTCCGTCAGCTCGAAGCCATTGTCCGCATTACGGAATCTCTCGCAAAACTCTCACTATCACCCATCGCAACTGAAGCTCACGTTGATGAAGCCGTGCGACTCTTCCTCGCGTCAACAATGGACGCTGCGGTGCATGGCGAAGGCCATGTAAGCAAGGAGCTCATGGCGGAGGTCGGAAGAGTCGAAGACGAGCTAAAACGGAGGTTGCCAATCGGGTGGAGCACTAGCCTTGCAACGCTGAGGCGTGAGTTTGTTGACGGTCGGAATTATAGCGAACAAGCGCTCAATCGGGCGCTGATGGTCTTGCAGCGGAGGGAGACGATACAGTTCCGTTCTGGCGGTGGCCAGGTATATCGGAGTGGCCCTTGATGGGCTCTATTGGCACTTATGTTCCAGTTCTCCTTTTCTTCGGGCGACCCTTTGACCTTTTCAAAATATTGGGGTTCTTTCTTTCAAAGGATTATCATGAGGAGCGGCATTTTGTGTAACTATCAACTACCTCTCTTCACATACACTTACGAGAATAATGATATTAATGAGAAGCACATTTGCGGTCTCTAACAATGAACTTTCTGGCAACGCTGACTCCGGAATCGGACACACGCGCTGAAACCATCGCACAAGGCCACTGCGTCACACCGGCTTTTCCACTACTGTTGAACTGATGAGCGAATCCACGCCAATTTGGAATATTTGGCCAATACGAGAGCCGTTCTTGAGAAGAGCCCATCAGTATCCACAGACAAGTCAAAACCCCCTCCTTTCTCTCCTCTTTTTGATACAACTGACCTTGAAAGACTGAAGATCGGCTTTGTCTCTTGATCTCGATTGCTATGTTTGAAGCGACCAGTCACGTTATCCAGCGACCAACGGGGCCACGATCTCGAGGTGGCTGACGGCTATTCAACCATTATTTCATGGATTGTAACCACGACCAGCAATGCGGTCGCTCTACGGATCGTCAAAGGACTGCTTCAATGATTTCCGAAACCTTTTCCGGCGCCGCCAGTTCATCGGCGAGGGCTACCTCGGCAATTTAAAGAATCTGCACACAGAGACTCCGCCGCTGCGAGTTTCTCTCGGCTTCGGTGACCGCAAGATGTGTTCAACGCTGCTCTTTTTCCTTTCACGGACACTGAACCGGCCGCGTCGAATAGGACTTGTCTCCCTTGGCAGTCAAAGGGACTAGCTGTCTTGCGCCAGACTTTGTGTACCTTTGTTGCGGTTCGCCGTTCCGCTGTGGCACCTTGAGATCCACCGCCATGCCGGCGGGAACTCTACATCATCGTGTTCGCGGGCATACTCGTATAAATGGGTTGCAAGGCGGCCGCTCCGAGACCGAGAAATGGGGTTCATGGGCCTTCTCCGATTCCACGAAGCTTTGACGTGCAAAGCCATTATTGGGAGACGAAAGAAACGTCTCGCAACCATCACAACCACCATGGCCACACCATCCACGACATGGGAGGAGACAGCTCCCAGTTCCGTCCGTGTCACCACCACCGTGGACGGGATCACAGCCATCGGAATCAACAGGCCGGCGAACAGAAACTCGATAAACCCACCCACAGCGAAAAGATTACGAGACGCCTTTCTCTCATTCGAGCAAGATCCAACTCAAAAAGTATGCGTCTTCTACGGCGTCGGCGCCAACTTCTCCGGTGGTTTCGATCTCAGCGAGCTCTCCAAGTGGGAGATCCCACCCGTGGGACAAAACACCAACATCACGCGGTCGAAATTCGAACCTGTCAACGGTCGCAACGCTGCTCCGCTGGGACCATCGCGGATGCAGGTACGGAAGCCTGTAATCTGCGCAGTGGCAGGGTATGCGGTGGCGGGGGGTATGGAATTGAGTCTTCTGGCTGATATACGGGTTGTGGAGGAGGATGCTGTCTTTGGGATTTTCTCTCGGCGGTTTGGTGTACCACTGCTCGATGGGGGGACTGTACGGCTTCAAGCAATTGTTGGCCTGGGCCGGGCGCTGGATATCATCATGACTGGACGGTCCATAGGCGCTCAGGAGGCGCTGAACATCGGACTCGCGAACAGAGTTGTGGCCAAGGGACGGGCATTCGAGGAGGCGATGAAGATTGCGCGGTTGATGGCGTCGTTCCCTCAGGAGTGCTTGAACGTGGATCGAGAGTCCTGTTACTATGCTGCGTACCAGGCGAGATCGTTGGAGGATGCGTTATCCTTTGAGTACGAGGAGGCAATGAAGGTTGCTGACCTGGCCATCCGTGAAGGACTAGAGTTCACGAGAGGGAAGGGAAGGCATGGGAAGCTCTGATTGTTTGTCGAGTATTCTGACCTGTGTACATATTGAACCCTTACGAACAGTATATACGGGGCCTGCAGGAGTTTGGTGTGCAACTGATTGTCAAGGTTATTTTTCCATCTTTCGTTCTTCTTTTCAATTGGGTTCAGTCGAATTGAATGTCTTTTTTGTTTGACTCTTCGGGATTACCACAAAGAGTAATGTTTCGGCTCGACCCGAGGAATAGGTCCCAACCCCGCCACTGATGTCACACTTGCCCAACCCTAGGAGTAAATTTCGCTCGACAGCTTTCGCTGCTCAATTGACTTCATTGACATTCGAGTCTATCTTTATTGATTGATATCTCAGGCCTCCATTGGTCGTTGGAACTGTTCGACCTCGTCTAACCCTTGCCTGCCCCCCCCCGGCAGCAGACCTCCAAGGCGGAGAAAACAGAACAGAATTGATCCAAAGGATAAGAAACAGCGTCAGACTCCCGAACCATGCCTGCTAAAATCCGCGTCATCGGCTCCCTAAACGTCGATATGGTCTCAGTGGCCCCCCGATTCCCCGGCCCCGGCGAGACACTCACTGCCACATCGTTCGCGACCAGTGCGGGCGGCAAGGGAGCCAACCAAGCCGTAGCATGCGGACGACTCTCCCGTCCGTGTCCCGAACAACCCTCCACCGGCACCCCGTCCACGAAAGGCGGAGAAGATGTCTATGTCGAAATGATCGGTGCCGTGGGCAAGCTGGACGCATATTTTCCCACACTCCTGCAACCAACACTCGAGAAGTCAGGCGTGGATACGTCGAATATAAGGGAGGTTGAACAAGCGAATACCGGCGTGGCGGTGATTATTGTCGATAGCTCTGCAGGAGGGGAGAATCGTATCCTCTTTTCCCCGGGGGCTAATTATGCTGGGATGCAGCCGACGGAGCCAGTATTGAGTCTTTCGCTTGCAGCCCCCGCGCCAGATGTGATTGTTCTACAGGCTGAAATCCCAATTGAGACG